>JAOANR010000004.1:10164315-10813990 GCA_030278955.1 Hygrophila difformis | reverse complement strand
AGTGATAATGGCCAAAAATGACCATTATTTTCAATCCATTTCCGTGTCTTAAAGGGGCATTTGATCGCATTCCGGTCTTACATTAAGTAAGAAAGCAGTCGAATTGGACTAATTTATGCATAATTGTAAAAATAATAAGCTGGTGTGAAAAAGACATAAATATGTAATTTTATTACATATTTATGTTAGAAAAATCCAAAAACATGAGAAAAAGAAAAGGAAACAAAAAGATGGGAAAAAGATAGAAAAGCCCACAAAAAGAACATTTTCGGCCCATCTGGCCCAAATCCAGCAGGCCCAGGAAGACCTTTGTCGCGGAAGCCCTTGGCTCGATGCAGTGTTCCGCGAAAAAGGCATATTCCGCGACCAAGTGGCCCAAATGAAGAGGAGACCTGCCAAGCCCCTTGGCGCGATGACCTTTGTCGCGATGGCATGCTCCGCGACAAAGGCATGTTCCGCGACCAAGATGCACAAATAGAGACAGAAGACCCAGTCGAGAAGCCTTGCCACATGCAGTGTGTTCCGCGACCAACTTGATGCTCCGAGACAAAGCTGTGATGTGTGTGATGTCTTAAGACACAATGGGCTAGAATCAAGGCCCATGGGCTTAGGGTTACACTTCTATAAATATGAGGTGTCTCCCATGAGCTAAGGGTTGGTTGGAATTTTGTTGAGTAGAAGTTCTTGAAGGCAAAGCAGTAGGAGTTCTCTCTTAGGTAGTGTAGCTTAGTTTTATTTTTCTTGTATTATTTAATTCTTCCTCTTAGTTTAGTTTAGTGTAGTGTTTTTACTGTTCACAGTTGTCTAGATAGCCACTTTACACCATGTTTTGGTTTCTAAACTCTTGTTTTAGGGTTTGTAATACCCAAATCATGGGTATTAACAATACCTCTTCAATAATATGGGAAAACATTCATCATTTGTGTCCCAAATCATGAAATGGGTCTCACACCCCATGGATTTATGCTTTCTTTTTCATTTTGGGGTCATTTGACCCCCATTTTGTTACTTTTATGTTTACTGTTGGCATATTATGGATAATGTTGTGTGGATGTGTGATCAAACCCTAGATTAGGACTCGTGCTTTATTTTAATATTCTGCCCATCCTTGTTATTTTTGTTTAAGCATGTTCTTCTTTATTTTGAATGTTTCTTGCTTATTTTTAGCTTAGAATAGCTTTTTGATCTGAAATAGGGTGAGATCACGCTGTTTGCATGCCACTGTTCATTTCTGCTTTTTCTGACTTTTGTCCTGAACCACCTTGGGCGCCAACCGCCTTCTGGCGCGGAACCACGTTCCGCGACAAAATGGCTGTTCCGCGACCAAGGTGTTTCAAGACACTTGTCTCCATAATTTAAAACCCTTTGTCGCGGAATACCTTGTCGCGGAGCCACGTTCCGCGACAAAACTGTCCATGCATAGCGACAAAGGAGCCAAACTCTTGCATTTTGTCTTCATGGCTTCTTGTCGCGGAATCATCTTGTCGCGGAACCACGTTCCGCGACAAAATCCCATTCTGAGACAGGAAAATTATGCCATGTTCCTTGATCTTTGAACACTTTGTCGCGGAACACCTTGTCGCGGAACCACGTTCCGCGACAAAATTTCCATGCATAGCGACAAAGGTTCAAATGCTTTAGAATTTTATGAAAACACTTTGTCGCGATGTCACCCTTGTCGCGGAACCACGTTCCGCGACAAAATCTTGCATAGCGACAAAGAGGCGTTATGCTGCCAAAAATTCTAAAAACTTGTCGGGATGTCCATGTCGCGGACCTCGGTCCACGACAAAATTTATGATATAGCGACAAGGGTTCCTCTCCCTATATTTAATCTCAAACAAACTTCATTCTCTCCCTATCTTATATTGCAACACTCACATCATAGCCCCACGGGTTAGGATGTAACATTCTGGAATTGCAATATAGGGTGTTATGCTGCCCAAATTTTGATTCTCCATTTGCATCACTTAACTGATTGAACCCTTGACTCATTAATGATTAAAGATTGAGATTAGCAATAATCAAACTTCAATAATCATCATGATTAAAGGACCTTTGTTCAATCGCCATTAAAACATTCTTGTATAAACAAAATCTCGATGGCTTAAACAGATAATCTGGACTGTAATTAATTATGGTAGGAAGGATTATTTAAGACCATTAATTGTGGACCCAATCCACAACCTTGCATGAGAAACCAATGTCTCTCATACAAGGGATCTTCTTTTGTTTCTTATTTATTTTGTCTTTATGTGTTGTGTGGAACCATTAGTAAAGAATACATCAGACTAATGTGGGCGGGTACTCCCTCATGGATAACTAGCTCGTATTCTGGGTATTGGTTACTAATTGTTATTTTGCATGGTCTGAATGGCTGTCAGTGGAAGCCTTGGCGGTTCGCCCATCCGGGGTTATAATAGCTGCTCGGCTGACTCCCATTCAGATACAGTTTATTCTTATTATCTTAATTTCCAAACCTGAATCCCAATCCGTACTGGGAGTCAGTTGGCATCAGTCAATGCCAACTGATGATCATTATAGAAGGGAAGCATGTAGGTTTTTATCCGAATTCACAGACAGTGGAGGCCCAACTGGTGTTGACACCACCATTATAGGGTTTAAGCTGTCTAAATTCGCTCCATCCGAGTGATTAGGAAATTGGACAGTAGATGTTTACAGTCCACCTGATTATTCTGCCATTACTTTGGTCCCTTGACCACTTCATTCTGTGTTGCACCTTCTGTCTAGACCCGCATCTATATTTTGGGTCAATTAATTTTACACTTCCATATATCTTTATGCATGATAATATTATATACTATTGTGGTCTGTACTTATTTTGGGATCCTTCCCTTGGACAATAGAAGTCTAGATCTTAAACAGATATAGCTTTATAAATTTCCAACAAAAACCTCTTTATAAAATCCGGATCTGAGTAAGGGATAAATTCTTCAGTTATGACTAATTCATATTCTGTCAAGGGTTGTATTTTGGAGAATTAAGAAGCAGATTCAGCGATTAGGTCTCGCCTAGACTGAAAGGGTCTGTGTTTTAACTGAGAGTCTAGTACCTGACAGGGAATGATTTTCAAATCCATTATTTTCCAAAATTGCTGGTTGATGGAAATGTAAGATTGAGTGCTACACCGAGATGGGGTCCGCTTGGATTCAAATACAGTGTGGTAAATAATCTTAAAGGAACATCATCCAGGCCTTGGTTATTTTCCAAGATAGGGTTGAGTTTTCTTTCAACTGCTATCTTCTTCTGCCAAAGCCTACTTTTGAGTCCTGAGTGAGTGCATCCGGAACGAACTAATTTATTAGTTCGTTTCATTAGTTTGTATCTCATAATCACCCGGAAGGAAGTGAACACACTAGTGGTTCACTGAGAGCCGGGAATTCTTGCTCCATACTCCTTCATTCTGATGGGGAGCTGTCTTTTACTACCAGGGTCAGATTTTCAAAACCTCCGAGTGATAGGTTTTAAATGCTTTCTTTACCGCTTTCTTTTAACCGCTTTCATTAGAGGTCACTCGGTTGTATTGAGAGTTGTGTAACTGCTACTAGGATTGACAGTTAAGGGATAGTTTAGGGCTTGATTCAAATCTTTGGGTGTGACATGGGAGAATGATAGTGGTACTTGGCATTTCAATAAATGATGTGTCGGGTGTTGCTTTTCCACCACAGATGAAGTAACACACCCAGGCCAGGGCAGTTACGAATCTATGGTATCTTAGAATTTGCGGTCTTAAGAACATGTGAACTCATACTGCAAGTACCTGTCTGTTAAAGGGAAAGCCTTATTGAGAGCATGAGAATTAGCTATCTGATAGAATTATCCCAAACAAAGATCTGCGTATGAAAATGGAAGTTTAATATTGCTGTATCTCGCTCTTGTCCAATTTTCATTCTTTTCTTCCTGTCCTTTCTGTCTACATTGTGACTCAACTTCACGGTTGGCACGATGCACCTTTTCCCTGCCTCCGTAGATAATGTTTACTGCATTCCTAGAATAATTCTTATCCGCTTTCTAGAATAGATTTATTTGCTTTGTAAATTAATTTAACTGCTTTCGAGATCTAGTTTAAATTCATGTCAGTAGATATTAATCATCTTTCAAACCTATTGAGCAATACGAATGGAAAATCTAGTAAAACGACGTGGGACCTGCTTCTATCGCACATCCTCCAGTGAACGATCCGGTCTTACTATAAATTACTGCAATTTTTGACACCGTGCGCTTTCGGGAGCACAGTTTCTTAACTACGAGCAATAAAAATATGACTACGTATAAATATATCCCTAATCACAACACCGCCATCATAAATTGGTTTCATTAAATAAAACCTAAACCAGGATCACGACTTTTCAGAAAATACTCATGTAGTGGGAATTAGTCAAAAGTTTCATGGCAGGAAATCTTATGGCAAGAATTGATGAGAAGTATCATGGCATATTTGCCGGGGATCCTCAGTGTGACAGGCTGAAGGTCCACCTATCCCGGTTATGCCATGAGATTTGTCAACATTTCATGACAGAGAGGACCACAACGCCATTTGAAACCAAAGCACCATACTTGAGTAATAAAAAGACTAATAATCTTGATATATCCCTAAACCCTTTCCCGTGAATCATAACGCTTTTCATTTAATAAATCTGACCTGGTATAATTTTAGCAATAGCTCGTGTTAACGAAACTTGTCAAAAGTTTCATGGCGCCGTTGCCGGGAGGATGCAGCGCCGTTTTATTTAGAGAATTACATTCCTCATTGCTCCTAGAGTAGCCTATACATATAATTATAAATATTCACCTTCAGAACCACTTCTGACCTGGGGATTGTACAGGTACTGTCATTATTGAAGCCGTTGTTCTATGCAAAGGAGGAAGCAGACGCCAGCCGAGATCCCGTTTAATTCAGAGATAGAAAAGACAGCTCGACGTCTTAGGGCGGAGACTAAACGAAGAAGGGAACGGGAACGACAGGCATTACTTTCACCAAGCACCAGCAGCGATATTTCTGAAATGGCAAACCCTGATATCCCACCAATCATTCAACTCAATCCCCCACTTCACAACATTGAGGAAGACCCCGAAGATGCTGATCATGATGAATTGGATGATCCCCCTCCCCAGATCATACAAGGAGGTGGGAATCCACCAAACATGGAGCAGCAGCACTTCGAGGCACCCCCTCCCAACCCGAACCAGAACCTACCAAACAACCAAAACCAACCAAATCAGCAAAATTTCCCAAACCAACAGAATCAGCAATACCATAACCCCCATCAGAATCCCCCGAATCCGAATGATTTCAATGATCCGAGGAACTATTTCATGCCTCAGAACTACTACCCACAGCAGTACCACGGCGGGCCTGAGAACAATCATCAAGCAGCAGCTGCTGCTGATTACATGCAGCCGATTTTAGAGCCATATCTGAACATTCCTGGACAAGCTCCATTCCTGGCCAGGAACTTCGAACTGAAACCGGCCCTAATCAATCTAGTCCAGAGCAACCAGTTTGCCGGAGCAAGTCATGAAGATCCCCATGATCACCTGCAAACCTTCCTAGAATTGTGTGACACGATCAAAAATCGTGATGTATCTGCAAACACTATTCGACTAAGGCTATTTCCCTTCTCTCTGACAAGCGGAGCACGAACATGGTACAAGTCACTGCCCGTAAATCAGAAGTCTACATGGGAAGATGTGATCAGAAACTTCCTAGCAAAATACTTCCTGGAGTCCAAGGTGGATGAATGCCGCTCCAAAATTGCGGAATTCAAGATGAAACCAGACGAGTCCTTGTATGATGCAAAGGAAAGATTCTTCAACCTACTCAGAAAGTGTCCTCAACATGGATTCCATGACTGGGAGAGACTGAGAAAGTTCTACAGTGGTCTGACCCCAGCATGGAAATCCATGCTTGATGCTGCCGGTGGTCAACATTTGCTCTACATACCGATGGACCAAGCCTGGGCAAAGATTGAGGCCATGAGTGTAAACCGTTCTGTTCTAACTGATGATGGTAATCTCACTCCCCCTCGTAGTTTATGTGCTGTAGGTACAGTAGAGAAGTCAGACATTGAAAAGCTTCAAGAGCAAGTGGCAGCGTTGTCTGTAAATCAAGGAGTTGGAAGTTCTGCGCAGGGACAGCAAACTGATGTGATCTGTGGACTGTGTCAAGGCGCTCATGCAACTGACACATGCGAGCAAGTCACAGCTGAGAGCTGTAACTATGCAGGAGCCTTTCCAAATAGACACCCGAATTTGTCTTATTCAAACAACAACGCCTTGAATTCACATCTCTTGAATAAGCCACAACAGCAGTTCAACCCTCAGCAGAATCAGGGATTCAATCAGAACAGGGGCCAACATTTTCAGAATCCAGGTTTCCAACCTCAGATCCAGCAGATGCCACCTCAGAATTTCCAGAACTTTCAGCCCAATCAGAGTTTCCAGCCTCAGTTTGTCCCAAACCAAGGCCAGTGGAATCAGAATCAGCATCAAAATCAGAATCAGAATCAAAAGCCTCCTTCAAGGCTTGAGAATCTGATGACTGATTTCATCACTAGTCAGAAAGAGATCAACAATCAACTGCAGGCCTCCATCAGAAATGTGGAGACCCAAGTTACACAGATGGCTAATGAGATGCAGAAAAGGGACAAAGGAACATTGCCTAGTACTGCGGAAAAGAACCCGCAATGCAAGGCAATAACCTTGAAATCTGGAAGAGTGCTAGCTGGACCAAAGGGAGCAGATACTGGAGCGGAATTTGAAGAAGATGATGTTGTTGACAATGCTGGTAAGGAAGCTGATAATGGGAACGAAGTGGAAAAAGAGACAGCCGAATTGCAGACTGAAGCTGCGCCTGAAACGGCTGAAACAGATAAGGGTACAGGTGAAGGTACAACTTCCTTCCCTTCACCACCAAAAATTGCTAATAACAAGTACATGCCCAGGATTCCTTATCCTGCGCGGCTTAAAAATAAAGAACATGATCTTAAATTCAAGAAATTTCTGCAACGATTAAAGTCTGTAGAGATAACCATTCCTCTCACAGAAATAATTTCCGAAATGCCCATCTATGCTAAGTTCTTGAAAGAATTGATTTCAGGAAAAAGGCAGGTTGAGCAGGAAGAGGTAATTATTCTCAACAGCACATGCAGTGCCATCGTTCAGAGGAGAATGCCTGAAAAGAAAGAGGACCCCGGATGTTGCACACTTCCAGTACAATTCGGAAAGGCCAAAGTGAGTATGGGGCTTTGTGATTTAGGATCAAGCATCAATGTGATGCCACTAGCTATGGTTGTTCGCCTTAAGCTTGGAGAAATTCAACCGGTCAAGATGAGACTGCAACTTGCAGACAGATCGATCACTCAGCCCGTAGGAATCCTCAAGGATGTTGTGGTCAAAACCGGGCAGGTTCTTTTCCCGG
The DNA here is from genome assembly GCA_030278955.1 of Hygrophila difformis. NCBI lineage: Eukaryota > Viridiplantae > Streptophyta > Magnoliopsida > Lamiales > Acanthaceae > Hygrophila > Hygrophila difformis. The sequence continues at coordinate 10,806,549 of JAOANR010000004.1, read as the reverse complement.
TCGACTTCATCGTCCTCGACATTGAAGAGGATTCTGAAATGCCGCTTATCCTTGGACGCCCATTTCTAGCCACTGGTGGTGCACTGATTGACGCTAAATCCGGAAAAGTCACCTTAAGGGTCGATGTCGAGGAGATCATCTTTGATATGGAGAAATTGCAGAAATTTCCGAATGACAGTTCTTGTTTCTCATTTGAAAATGTAATAGTTAGGGAAGAGCCAGACTCTGAACTTGATTGTGAAATGATGCTGGATGAACTATCAAAGCAGGTACTGAAGCCTGCTGGCGTGGAGCACAAAGGATGCAAAGCCGTTCACTTCGCCGATCCCGAAACAGGGGATTTTGGAGGAATTTGACGGCATCGACTTCCATGATGACGCCAACCAAGAGGAGGAAGAGGATCCTGTACTGATGCAGGATCCTGAAGGTAAATCTGTTCTCCCACTACCCAATTCTCGCAAACTACTCCCTTCCGTTGAATGTCCACCAGAGCTTGAACTTAAAACACTACCCGATCATCTCAAGTACGCGTTTCTCGCAGAACATAAAAAGTTACCCGTGATTGTTTCGGCTAAGCTCTCCCAAGAGCAAGAAAATGCTCTGGTGGTCGTTCTTAAGAAACATGTACATGCAATAGGTTGGACCATTTCTGATATAAAAGGAATAAGCCCTTCTATTTGCATGCACATGATTCTAATGGAAGAAGAGTTTAAACCCTCCCGTCAACCTCAGAGGCGATTGAACCCCCTTATGCAGGAAGTGGTAAGGAAAGAAGTTATCAAGCTCTTAGATGCTGGTATAATCTATCCTATCTCTGACAGCAAATGGGTTAGCCCAGTGCAGGTCGTACCCAAACGAGGAGGGATGTGCATAACCAAGAATGAGCAAGGAGAAGAGGTTGCAACCAGGCCAGTGACCGGATGGAGAGTTTGTATCGACTACCGGAAACTGAACGAGGCCACACGCAAGGACCATTTTCCATTGCCATTCATTGATCAGATGCTTGAGAGGTTGGCAGGGAGAGAGTTTTATTGCTTTTTGGATGGTTATTCTGGTTATAATCAGATTGTTATTTCCAGTGAAGACCATGATAAAACCACTTTTACTTGCCCGTACGGCACTTTTGCCTATCGACGGATGCCTTTTGGTTTGTGCAATGCACCTGCTACTTTTCAAAGATGTATGATGTCTATTTTCTCTGAATTTATCGAAAAATGCATTGAGGTCTTCATGGATGACTTCTCTGTGTATGGAGATACGTTCGAAGATTGTTTGACCAATCTTGCTAAGATTTTAAAGAGGTGTGAGGACACTAACTTGGTTTTAAATTGGGAAAAGTGCCATTTTATGGTCACTGAGGGCATAGTGTTAGGTCATCGCATTTCTCGTGTAGGTATTGAAGTTGATCCAGCCAAAGTTTCCATCATTTCAAATCTCCCTCTTCCTAACTCGATCAAATCAGTTAGGAGCTTCTTAGGGCATGCCGGTTTTTACCGGCGATTCATTAAGGATTTCTCTAAAATTGCCAAGCCGCTCACTAATCTGCTTTGTAAAGAAAATCCTTTCTTAATAAATGAAGCGTGTGTCCAAGCCTTTGACACGCTCAAGAAGATGTTGGTTTCTGCACCGATAGTGCAACCACCCGATTGGTCACTGCCTTTCGAGGTAATGTGCGATGCTAGTGGTCTCGCCGTGGGCGCAGTTCTTGGACAACATAAGGATGGGAGACACTGCGTAATTCATTACGCGAGTCACGCCCTGAATGAAGCCCAAGTTAACTAAACCACAACGGAGAAAGAGATGTATGCTGTAGTCTTCGCATTTGACAAGTTCAGACAGTACCTGATAGGTACAAAGACCATAGTATACACTGATCATACAGCATTGAGATACTTGTTTAGCAAACAAGATGCAAAACCTCGATTAATCAGGTGGGTACTTCTGTTGCAAGAATTCGACATCATAATAAAAGATAGGCGAGGTCGAGATAATGGTGCTGCTGACCACTTATCTCGATTAGATAATGATAAAAAGGAAAAAGCCGTCAATGAAGATTTCCCGGACGAACAGTTGTTCGCGTTGCATCTGCATAATCAAGCTTGTCCATGGTTTTCCGACATCGCTAACTTCTTGGCGTGCGAAATAACCCCCCAGTTTTCGAACTATCATCAGAGGAATAAGTTCAAACGAGATGTATTAAGTTACTTCTGGGAAGAACCTTATCTCTTCAAACACTGCCCTGATTCAATAATCAGGCGATGTGTGACCGAGCATGAAGCTTATCAAATTGTCAGAAAATGCCATGAATCAGAATATGGAGGTCACCATGGTCCCGCTCGAACGGCCCACAAGGTCCTCGAATGTGGATTTTATTGGCCTCACATCTATGAGGATTGCAGGACATTTGTTAAGGGCTGTGACAGATGCCAAAGATTAGGAAACATCTCCAAGAGGGATGAGATGCCTCAAAAGGGGATTCTCACACTTGAGATCTTTGATGTATGGGGCATTGACTTCATGGGACCGTTTCCACCATCTGGTGGAAACTACTATATCTTGGTAGCTGTCGATTACGTATCCAAATGGGTCGAGGCTGTCGCATTACCAACCAATGATGGTAGCCAAGTCATCAAGTTCCTCAAGAACAACATTTTCAGTCGATTTGGCGTACCTAGGGTGGTGATATCTGATGGAGGAACACACTTTATTAATAAAGGTTTTGAAACTTTAATGAGTAAAAATGGGATCCTCCATAAGATAGGCACACCTTATCATCCCCAGACTAGTGGTCAAGTCGAAGTATCCAATCGCGAAATCAAACACATACTTGAAGCCACTGTTGGGATAACCCGTAAGGATTGGGCACGTAAGCTCAATGATGCTCTATGGGCATACCGCACAGCATATAAGACTCCCATCGGGATGTCTCCATATAGGCTGGTCTTCGGAAAAGCCTGTCATTTACCCGTAGAGCTAGAGCATAAAGCTTACTGGGCCGTTAAAACGCTTAACTTCGATCCGAAAGTTGCTCAGAGCAAACGTAAGTTGGACCTCAATGAAATTGAGGAAATACGAGCGCAAGCTTATGAAAGCTCTCGAATTTACAAGGAGCGGACCCAAAAGTTACACGATCGCCGGATCAAACCTAAGTATTTTTATGTTGGTCAACATGTGTTACTGTTCAATACTAGGTTGAAGCTGTTCCCCGGAAAGCTCAAATCTAGATGGGAAGGACCACATGAAGTACTAGAGGTGTTCAAAAATGGAGCTGTCAGGATTCGAACTGGCAGGGGCGATATAGTGGTGAATGGACAACGATTAAAAGAGTACCTTGGACAGTTCGATCCGGAGAAAGAAAGCCAAGCAGTGGCAGACCCGGCCTACACTCAATAAGAAACAGCATTTAAAAACACAAAAATTTCAGTTTATAATCATATATATATATATAGTATATATCTACAGTACTTATTTCATGACGAGCAAGTACCCAAAGATCAATTAAACATTTAGAGTACTAAGACTCTAAATGTGAGGATGTTGATATTTGGAGAAAAGCTAATGCATTTCATTCATCTATCTTGCAGAAGTTCGGAACCACCAAAAAGAAGAGCAGAGAAGAGTAACATGGAAAACCAGGTTCTTGGTTGGATTAGTTCTATAAATCTGAGAAAATGTTCTCGGGAATTGAAGAAATTCAATACCCGAAATAAAATTCACAGATAAAATGGAACTGACCCAACCTAATTTTATGCAAGTGATTGTTCAATTTTCAGCCCAGCATTTTGAATTTACTTGGACTGAATTTATTCAGCTCAAATCAAATAAAATGGACTCAGGCCCACATCACACTCGGGCCCAGTCCAAGAAAATCTGAAATTCAAAAATTCTTTGTCGCGGAAGGTCCTTTGTCACGATGTCATACATCGCGACCAGGCCCTGCTCCGCGACAAACCCCCTTTTCTCTTTCTTAACCCTTCCCCACATCATGTCGCGATGCACCTTGTCGCGGAGCATGACTCCGCGACCAAGCCCTGCTCCGCGACACAACCTGCGTTGACTGTCTCCATACTGAGCTTTGTCGCGGTAGCCTTGTCGCGGAGCATGACTCCGCGACCAACCCTCAACTCCGCGACCTCTCTGATGTCGCTATGCCTTGTCGCGGAATCTGGTTCCGCGACAAAGTCTCGGATTCCGCGACAAAAGTTCAAGTATTTATACCCCCCCACCCCCTCCAGTTTCTTTTCACTTTCTCTTGTCATTTCAACTTCCCCCAACTTCTTCATCTTCTTTTCCCCCATTTTTCTCTCATCCGAACGAACACCACGTGTTCTTCGCAACCTTATCACTCTTTTTCTAAGGGAAACTATGGACCGATTTCATGGACTCCTCCCAAACCTTGGACCTGTGCCTAGACCCGAGCCAAGGAGGGGAGGGTAAACCCACTTTTTCCACCTGTTCATGGCCTTTATCGAACTCTTTTGCTTCTTTTTCTTATTTTTGGGTTGAGAATGACATAATGTGGTTTGTGTGAGTTTCTGTTCTCTCTGTTTTTCGATTTTGAATGCTCTCGGTTTTAAGGAGCTCTTTGAAGTCCTTTTGAAACCCTTAAAAACCTACTCGAGAGTTTGTTTTAAACTGTTAATAGATAAAGTTTTTGAGGTTTAAAACTGGAAAGAACAAACTGATGAACATTTGGGTATTGTTTTGAATATCTTGATGTTATTGGTTTGATTGATCTTGATGTGACTTATACAGTGTTGTTTTGGTGTAATAAAAGAGGTAAGATCTTTTGGGCATATTTGTTCTCATGTTGGAAATCTCATGGGAATAAATGTTTGTTTGTTTATGGAAACATAGTACAAACACCCAATAAGAAGCTTCCACTTTTAATAAAAGCAACCTTTTAGAAAAAGACAAAAAGAGTTATTTTTGTTTAATGTTTGACTTGAGTTTTTGTTCCCAATGGAACACTAGTGTGAGTAAGATAGCAGTACTTTTGTCACCCAACTGCTATCCTTTTCAAAAATCCAAAATGGGACCACTCACATCCCACCTTTATTAAATAAAATAAGTCAACCATTTTTAAAATTAAAAACAGTGTTTGCAAATTTTTGGATGCTAAAACTGTCCAAACAGTCCAAGCTATCCAGAAACAGCAGATCCGTTCCGCCACGTCTCCATTGCACATTCCAATATTCGAGCATTCCATTTCCATCTATCCATCTCATTCCACTTCCAACAAGTGTCTCGGACTTGTTTAATAAAACTGAAAACTTTTGGGCCCAATGGCCCATTAAAAAGATTTTAGGCCCAATGGCCAATTTTATTTTATTTTGGGCTTTTTAGCCCATTTAAACCAAATATTATTTACATGTGCTTTAAATTAAAATTCAAGTCAGAAATTTAATAATCTCACATCTAGAGCAAAGCTCTAAATGTGAGGATGTTGGTTTCTGAACTTGAATAATCTCTGAAAATTATATAAAAATTGGATTCATCACTTCTTATCTTTTCAGGGGTAATCCTCCCATTCCAGACCCTGCTCCAGAGGGAACCAAGTTGCTGGACTTGCCGGTCGAACTCCTTGGTGAAATTCTCTCCCGGATAGGAGAGGATGAAATCAAGGGGGTGTTTACTGCACAACGAGTATGCAAGAAGTTCAGAGATGCTGGAAACCTTGCCATCGTGTACAAGCGATGCGAGGTTAACACCTCCACTGTGAAGAGATGGCAAGTAAGGATCCGTCGGCAGAAGGAGAGATTCCTGCGAATATGCACATCGGCAGGAAACTTCAATCTTCAGCTCATCCCAGCACTCAGGGCATTTGCAGAAGGGAATGAGGAGCGCGCTTGTGAACTACTACGCCCAGGACTTGAGGACAACCATAAGGCATCAATCTTCACCCGCGGACTGATGCTTATGAGTAAGACGGACGAAGGCCAAGTTGAGCAGGGAATCAGAATGATCGACAGGATGGTGACAGATCGATCAGTTTTTCGGTATACGTCCCTCAACGTTCTTGCTTGGATAACTGGCAACCCAGACAACCCACAATTGTGGGCAGGCCAAGGAGTCAGAGTCTACTGCCCAAGATGGCATGCACCTCTGAGAAACCGCGATTGGTGCCTGCGTTGTGAGCTTTCCAGCTGTGTCCTCTGGCTCCGATACATGCCCTGAAGAAAGAAGGACGAATCCTGGTCCCACTTTACCCTGCTTTGTTTTATTTCCATCTCAGTAGTAGTAGTCTGCAAGGGATTCCTCCTTTTGTGTGTGCAGGTTTGTATTAACTGCACGAGACTCCCTTGCATCGGTTGTATTTAATTGCTTTTCCTAAATTGGAACTCAGTTTTTGAGACCACTAAACAATTCTTTACTGCTTTCCTTTGAAAAGATGTCTGCACAGTCCGAGATGAATAAGTGACTGTCAGGCCAAAAATATGCTGTTGACATACTCAGTATGTCAGCAGTGCCTCTTTACTGCTTTCGATTAAATAACCAGCAAAAATATGCATAAACTTGCTCTAAATTCACAGGTTGAATTTAGGCTTGTGATTAAATTTTCAGACTTTTAAATTGGGATAATATAATTGAGAACATGCATGACATGACTTCCTGAGGTTTTGAGCTATAAAAATTTAATGATGCGATTAGCTTATTGGGTAATAAATCTGCATGTTAGAGATTTCGATTGAATAAATTGTTAGAATTAAGCTTGGATTAAATTTGAGAATATTGTATGACATGAATTAACCTAACCTTGTGAGGTTCGAGCCATGAGTCATTTTTACTCCTTCATTTTCTTTGATGTGTGAATCATTTTGATTAAAGGAAACTAGAACTTGCGATTGGGACCGATCCAAGACCATGCCATATTCCCGAAATCGAGCATATGATCGAGGCACCTAGAAAACCCAAATTTTTGGCCTTCGTTTGAAATCCAAACCCAAAAATATTCTCCCTTTAGGATTAACCAATTTGAGCCTTAAAGCCTAATTTTTCTTTGAAGCCCTTTATATTATTCCTAGCCTTATAAAAAGACCAAGAAATTCAAACCCAAGTGTGCAAGGATGAATTCTATCAAAGGCATCACAATTTTTGATCATCAATGAAGACTGTAAATCGGTATTCGATAAACCGATTCAAAAAAAAAAAAAAAAAAGTTGGATGTCATCCAACACAAATAAATTGCAAATGACAAGCAATTAGACAATAGTCTAATGTCATGCAATAGAAAGAAAATCAAAAAGATGATGATCATAAATTTTAAATAAAAAATGCCAAGTTATGATAGAATTAATTCTTGCCACTTCCTAGCCTAATAATTCCCTTTTCCCACCTAATGTTACAACCGTATGCCCCGTTATAACCCTTAAATAAGACCTCGTGATCTTGATTTGAAGAAATGAGCCGGTGGCGAGTTGGTCTGATTGCAAGCTTATGGGATAATTTAATTAAATATGATTTTGAGTGTTCACTGATTAAACCCCAATTGAGAGTGAATGAATTTTCCGATTCTCTTATATGTGAGGCTCTGTTTCATTAAAAATGTTCATGTCATCCCTTAATTCTGATTTTTGATCTTTGCATCTTTCAAACATGATGTTCATGAAGGATTGATAATACTGTTTGATTTGTAGGCCCGATATAGTGAGCAAGTATCATTTCATTAAACACTGCAATCAAGGGAATACAATACTTGTAATTTTGATTGTCTTATCCCAATCTAAAAAGAATGATATTTTTGAAGCCACGAAAATGAATTGAATATGTAGAGTCCGTGTTCCTAGGAACATTGACTCTGACTGCTCGGGGACGATCAGTATTAAATGTGAGGATGTTGATAATGGCCAAAAATGACCATTATTTTCAATCCATTTCCGTGTCTTAAACGGGCATTTGATCGCATTCCGGTCTTACATTAAGTAAGAAAGCAGTCGAATTGGACTAATTTATGCATAATTGTAAAAATAATAAGCTGGTGTGAAAAAGACATAAATATGTAATTTTATTACATATTTATGTTAGAAAAATCCAAAAACATGAGAAAAAGAAAAGGAAACAAAAAGATGGGAAAAAGATAGAAAAGCCCACAAAAAGAACATTTTCGGCCCATCTGGCCCAAATCCAGCAGGCCCAGGAAGACCTTTGTCGCGGAAGCCCTTGGCGCGATGCAGTGTTCCGCGACAAAGGCATATTCCGCGACCAAGTGGCCCAAATGAAGAGGAGACATGCCAAGCCCCTTGGCGCGATGACCTTTGTCGCGATGGCATGCTCCGCGACAAAGGCATGTTTCGCGACCAAGATGCACAAATAGAGACAGAAGACCCAGTCGAGAAGCCTTGCCACATGCAGTGTGTTCCGCGACCAACTTGATGCTCCGAGACAAAGCTGTGATGTGTGTGATGTCTTAAGACACAATGGGCTAGAATCAAGGCCCATGGGCTTAGGGTTACACTTCTATAAATATGAGGTGTCTCCCATGAGCTAAGGGTTGGTTGGAATTTTGTTGAGTAGAAGTTCTTGAAGGCAAAGCAGTAGGAGTTCTCTCTTAGGTAGTGTAGCTTAGTTTTATTTTTCTTGTATTATTTAATTCTTCCTCTTAGTTTAGTTTAGTGTAGTGTTTTTACTGTTCACAGTTGTCTAGATAGCCACTTTACACCATGTTTTGGTTTCTAAACTCTTGTTTTAGGGTTTGTAATACCCAAATCATGGGTATTAACAATACCTCTTCAATAATATGGGAAAACATTCATCATTTGTGTCCCAAATCATGAAATGGGTCTCACACCCCATGGATTTATGCTTTCTTTTTCATTTTGGGGTCATTTGACCCCCATTTTGTTACTTTTATGTTTACTGTTGGCATATTATGGATAATGTTGTGTGGATGTGTGATCAAACCCTAGATTAGGACTCGTGCTTTATTTTAATATTCTGCCCATCCTTGTTATTTTTGTTTAAGCATGTTCTTCTTTATTTTGAATGTTTCTTGCTTATTTTTAGCTTAGAATAGCTTTTTGATCTGAAATAGGGTGAGATCACGCTGTTTGCATGCCACTGTTCATTTCTGCTTTTTCTGACTTTTGTCCTGAACCACCTTGGGCGCCAACCGCCTTCTGGCGCGGAACCACGTTCCGCGACAAAATGGCTGTTCCGCGACCAAGGTGTTTCAAGACACTTGTCTCCATAATTTAAAACCCTTTGTCGCGGAATACCTTGTCGCGGAGCCACGTTCCGCGACAAAACTGTCCATGCATAGCGACAAAGGAGCCAAACTCTTGCATTTTGTCTTCATGGCTTCTTGTCGCGGAATCATCTTGTCGCGGAACCACGTTCCGCGACAAAATCCCATTCTGAGACAGGAAAATTATGCCATGTTCCTTGATCTTTGAACACTTTGTCGCGGAACACCTTGTCGCGGAACCACGTTCCGCGACAAAATTTCCATGCATAGCGACAAAGGTTCAAATGCTTTAGAATTTTATGAAAACACTTTGTCGCGATGTCACCCTTGTCGCGGAACCACGTTCCGCGACAAAATCTTGCATAGCGACAAAGAGGCGTTATGCTGCCAAAAATTCTAAAAACTTGTCGGGATGTCCATGTCGCGGACCTCGGTCCACGACAAAATTTATGATATAGCGACAAGGGTTCCTCTCCCTATATTTAATCTCAAACAAACTTCATTCTCTCCCTATCTTATATTACAACACTCACATCATAGCCCCACGGGTTAGGATGTAACATTCTGGAATTGCAATATAGGGTGTTATGCTGCCCAAATTTTGATTCTCCATTTGCATCACTTAACTGATTGAACCCTTGACTCATTAATGATTAAAGATTGAGATTAGCAATAATCAAACTTCAATAATCATCATGATTAAAGGACCTTTGTTCAATCGCCATTAAAACATTCTTGTATAAACAAAATCTCGATGGCTTAAACAGATAATCTGGACTGTAATTAATTATGGTAGGAAGGATTATTTAAGACCATTAATTGTGGACCCAATCCACAACCTTGCATGAGAAACCAATGTCTCTCATACAAGGGATCTTCTTTTGTTTCTTATTTATTTTGTCTTTATGTGTTGTGTGGAACCATTAGTAAAGAATACATCAGACTAATGTTGGCGGGTACTCCCTCATGGATAACTAGCTCGTATTCTGGGTATTGGTTACTAATTGTTATTTTGCATGGTCTGAATGGCTGTCAGTGGAAGCCTTGGCGGTTCGCCCATCCGGGGTTATAATAGCTGCTCGGCTGACTCCCATTCAGATACAGTTTATTCTTATTATCTTAATTTCCAAACCTGAATCCCAATCCGTACTGGGAGTCAGTTGGCATCAGTCAATGCCAACTGATGATCATTATAGAAGGGAAGCATGTAGGTTTTTATCCGAATTCACAGACAGTGGAGGCCCAACTGGTGTTGACACCACCATTATAGGGTTTAAGCTGTCTAAATTCGCTCCATCCGAGTGATTAGGAAATTGGACAGTAGATGTTTACAGTCCACCTGATTATTCTGCCATTACTTTGGTCCCTTGACCACTTCATTCTGTGTTGCACCTTCTGTCTAGACCCGCATCTATATTTTGGGTCAATTAATTTTACACTTCCATATATCTTTATGCATGATAATATTATATACTATTGTGGTCTGTACTTATTTTGGGATCCTTCCCTTGGACAATAGAAGTCTAGATCTTAAACAGATATAGCTTTATAAATTTCCAACAAAAACCTCTTTATAAAATCCGGATCTGAGTAAGGGATAAATTCTTCAGTTATGACTAATTCATATTCTGTCAAGGGTTGTATTTTGGAGAATTAAGAAGCAGATTCAGCGATTAGGTCTCGCCTAGACTGAAAGGGTCTGTGTTTTAACTGAGAGTCTAGTACCTGACAGGGAATGATTTTCAAATCCATTATTTTCCAAAATTGCTGGTTGATGGAAATGTAAGATTGAGTGCTACACCGAGATGGGGTCCGCTTGGATTCAAATACAGTGTGGTAAATAATCTTAAAGGAACATCATCCAGGCCTTGGTTATTTTCCAAGATAGGGTTGAGTTTTCTTTCAACTGCTATCTTCTTCTGCCAAAGCCTACTTTTGAGTCCTGAGTGAGTGCATCCGGAACGAACTAATTTATTAGTTCGTTTCATTAGTTTGTATCTCATAATCACCCGGAAGGAAGTGAACACACTAGTGGTTCACTGAGAGCCGGGAATTCTTGCTCCATACTCCTTCATTCTGATGGGGAGCTGTCTTTTACTACCAGGGTCAAATTTTCAAAACCTCCGAGTGATAGGTTTTAAATGCTTTCTTTACCGCTTTCTTTTAACCGCTTTCATTAGAGGTCACTCGGTTGTATTGAGAGTTGTGTAACTGCTACTAGGATTGACGGTTAAGGGATAGTTTAGGGCTTGATTCAAATCTTTGGGTGTGACATGGGAGAATGATAGTGGTACTTGGCATTTCAATAAATGATGTGTCGGGTGTTGCTTTTCCACCACAGATGAAGTAACACACCCAGGCCAGGGCAGTTACGAATCTATGGTATCTTAGAATTTGCGGTCTTAAGAACATGTGAACTCATACTGCAAGTACCTGTCTGTTAAAGGGAAAGCCTTATTGAGAGCATGAGAATTAGCTATCTGATAGAATTATCCCAAACAAAGATCTGCGTATGAAAATGGAAGTTTAATATTGCTGTATCTCGCTCTTGTCCAATTTTCATTCTTTTCTTCCTGTCCTTTCTGTCTACATTGTGACTCAACTTCACGGTTGGCACGATGCACCTTTTCCCTGCCTCCGTAGATAATGTTTACTGCATTCCTAGAATAATTCTTATCCGCTTTCTAAAATAGATTTATTTGCTTTGTAAATTAATTTAACTGCTTTCGAGATCTAGTTTAAATTCATGTCAGTAGATATTAATCATCTTTCAAACCTATTGAGCAATACGAATGGAAAATCTAGTAAAACGACGTGGGACCTGCTTCTATCGCACATCCTCCAGTGAACGATCCGGTCTTACTATAAATTACTGCAATTTTTGACACCGTGCGCTTTCGGGAGCACAGTTTCTTAACTACGAGCAATAAAAATATGACTACGTATAAATATATCCCTAATCACAACACCGCCATCATAAATTGGTTTCATTAAATAAAACCTAAACCAGGATCACGAATTTTCGGAAAATACTCATGTAGTGGGAATTAGTCAAAAGTTTCATGGCAGGAAATCTTATGGCAAGAATTGATGAGAAGTATCATGGCATATTTGCCGGGGATCCTCAGTGTGACAGGCTGAAGGTCCACCTATCCCGGTTATGCCATGAGATTTGTCAACATTTCATGACAGAGAGGACCACAGCGCCATTTGAAACCAAAGCACCATACTTGAGTAATAAAAAAACTAATAATCTTGATATATCCCTAAACCCTTTCCCGTGAATCATAACGCTTTTCATTTAATAAATCTGACCTGGTATAATTTTAGCAAAAGCTCGTGTTAACGAAACTTGTCAAAAGTTTCAGATAGTAGTACTTGGCATTCCAATAAATGATTTGTCAGGTGTTGCTCGTCCACCACAGATGGCGAACATACTCTTGCAAGGCATTGCAAGGGGAGTTGTAAGTCTGTGGTATCTTAGAGTTTGTTTTCTTAAGAGCATGTAAACTCTTACTGTAAGTATCTGTTGAAGGGAACATGGTATAGAGAGCATGAAAATTAGCTAACTGAAAGGATTATCCCAAGTTAAGATCTGTGTAACAAAATGGAAGTTTAATTGTGTGTCATCTGAATTTTGTCCAATCTTTATTATTTTCTCCCTGTCCATTCTGTCTCAATTTAAATTCGCTTTCTTAGATAGTCTTAATCGCTTTCCTAGAATAATTTCCTTGCTTTCTTAGATTGAATTTAATTCACTTTCTAGAATAGTTTTATCTGTTTTATTTTAATTGCTTTTATAGTTTAGTTTAATTTCTGTTAAGTAGTTGATAGTCAAAACACACACACTTGAATTGAGTAACCGAGTGGAAAATCTTAGTAAACGACGTGGGCCCTGCTTCTATCGCACATCCTCCAGTGAACGATCCGGTCTTACTATAAATTACTGCAATTTTTGACACCGTGCGCTTTCGGGCCACAGTTTCTTTAACACGAGTAATAAAAACGTGACAACCTATAAATATATCCCTACTCACAACTCCGCCATCATAAATTGGTTTCATTAAATAAAACCTAAACCAGGATCATGATTTTTCGGAAAATACTCATGTAGTGAAAATCTGTCAAAAGTTTCATGGCAGGGAATCTCATGGCAAGAAGTGATGAGAAGTATCATGGCACATATGTCGGGGACCCTCAGTGTGACAGGCTGAAGGTCAATCTATCCCGGCTGTACCATGAAACTTGTCAACAGTTTCATGACAGAGAGGACCACAGCGCCATTTGAAATTAAAGCACCACACTTGAGTGATAAAAAGAATAACAATCTTGATATATCCCTAAACCCCTTCCCGTGAATCATAAATCTTTTCATTTTTCTTTTCATTTAATAAATTTAACCTGGGATATTTTAGAAAATACTCGTGTGCGGAAATTGTCAAAAGTTTCATGGCGCCGTTGCCGGGGAGGATGCAGCGTCGTTTATTAAGAGAACTACACTCCTGATTACTCATAGCCAGTTAGTGTAGTTTGTTTATTTATAGCAGAACAAAGAAGTACCCTCAAATCAATTAAACATTTAGAGTACCAAGACTCTAAATGTGAGGATGTTGATTTGAGGAGAAAACCTAACCTAGTGGGTATTTGTTTGCCTTGCAGGAAATTTCGAACCACCAAAAAGAAGGAACAGAAAGAAATTCGAACAGAAAACCAGGTTCCCGGTTGGATTAACTCCATGAATTTAAGGAAATGATCTCGAAAATTAAAGCAATTTAAAATCCGAGAGAATTTTTGCAAACAAATGGAATTAATCCAACCTATTTTATGCAAGTATAATTATTAAGTTAACCCATTAACACTACAAAATGTTCTGGGCTAAAAATTTCCTAAGTCCAAAATAAATAAAACAAACTGAGGCCCAAATTTCATCTACCCAGGCCCAGTTCGCGTAAATTTTGAAAAATTTCAAAATTGAAGAGCAACTTTATCCCGCTCTCAGCTACGACGCTATCCTATTAGTACGACGCTATCCACGGATAGCGCCGTAGTATAGGTATAGCGCCGTAGTGCTTCCCTACCCTTCCACCGCCTTACGGCGCAATCCATTACTACGGCGCTATCCACGGATAGCGCCGTAGTATGAAGATAGCGCCGTAGTCTCCCTTTCCCTCTACTTCCTAACTACGACGCTACACGAAGCCTACGACGCTAGGATAGCGCCGTAAGTTGAGTTCAGCGCCGTAGTCCATTATCCCCTTTTATAAACACCCACCCTTCGTCTTCTCCCTCACTCCCACTCTTCGCATTTTCGAATTCCCTCCCCCAAAACCCCTCTTACGAACGAACGCAGAGTTCTTTCGCAACACAAACCACCAAAATCCCAAGGGAAACTCCGCCAAAATTTTCCGAAAATCATCGCGATGGCATCCCCGTCGTCCTCCGCAACTGAGAAGCCCTGGTATGTTCCCCATTTTCGATTTCCGTGAACCCCTGTTCTCGCGACTTTGGGGATTTTTGTGTTCTGATCCTCGAAAATGTGCAAATGTGTGCCTTGGTGTTCTGTTTTGGTTATTTGAGTCCGATTTTGATGATTAAAAGTTACGGGCAATGCCTATGTGAGTCCTTGATTGTGGTGGGTGTTGGCCGTTCATGAGTTGGAGGAGGGGGTGGTGTTGTCGTTGTTTCTGTGAAGGGCTAGGAAGTGCCGAATCTGTGTGGGCATTTGATTTTCTCTGTATATAGGGTGTAGAGAACGCAGGGCAGGTTAGGGTTCAACATTTTTAATGCTTTGGCCAGTGTTGAGTTCTAGAGTTTCTAGGGTTCTAAATGGTGCTTGACCGTTTACTTGCTTAAGGTATTGAATAAAAGCATGTGCTGCCTATCCTCATTGATCAGTGTCATTTCGAATCGATTTGTGGAGTAATACTCATTTTCATCATGATTTTACTCAAACTTTTGAAATCTGAAACTGGTGGGCTGATGAACATAGGGATGCTTTGAGAGTATTATTATGTTGTTGGTTTACTATTCTTGATTTCTTGGTTTACTGGGCATGTGTAGATAGTGCTTAGGCTTGGTTAGTCTGCTTTAAAAGCATGAGGAGTATTAGAAATATGATGGTTTTGTTATTTTGATGCATAAAGGTTGCTATTATTCTCATGTTTAGTGTTTTAGCATGCCCCTGTTGTGAGCCTTGGAATGCAGTGAACATTAAATGAGTGTTGGGTTATGTTTTGTGTCCCTGTCGGCATGTCTGTTGTAAATGCTGTAAAAGGTTGTGAGTGTTTGCTTTTGGCAAACCTGTGCATGCCAACAAAAATGTCATCTTCACTTTTCAGAAAGACTTTAGAAAAAGACAAAATGGTTGGTAGGATTTTGGTTGACCCACTTGGTTTTGCTCCCAATAGAGCACAAGTAGTTTAATAAAGTAGCAGTCTTTTTCCTCATGTGGACTGCTACTACTTCTAAAATCCAAAATTGGGACCTATACAAATCCCACTTTTATTAAATAAAAATAAGTCAACCTTTATTAAAAAATTTTTTAAAAAAAAAAGTTTAGTTGGGTTGTGAGAATGCTTTGGACTGTCCATCTCATTCCATAGCAGTTCCATTCAAGCATATCCGAACCGCCACATTCCACTTTCACATTCCTCGATTCACGACCCATTCCATTCCATCCACTTTTCCATTGCACTTTCAACAATCACCTCGGTATTGTTTAAAATGGAAAAATCAAAATTTTTGGGCCCAATAGCCCATTAAAAAAAAAAAAATGTTTTCGGTCCAATGACCTTTTTCTTATATTTTTATTTTACTTTGGGCTCTTAGTCCACTAGATATTTGGGAGCCCAATGACTCCTAAAATTCTCAAGACAATTTGATCTTTCTTATAAAGTCTCAAAACTTATAAAAAGAAAAATTTACATCTGCTTTACAATAAAATTTAAGTTGAAGATTTAACAACCTCACATTCAGAGCAAAACTCTAAATGTGAGGATGTTGATTTCCAATTTAAATAACTCTTGCAAAATTATAAAAACTGGATGTAATACTCTCACATTTTTCAGGGAAAAGTTAGTGGTCGATTCTCGGGCAGGATTGCCCCCTTGCACGCAGGGTCAAGGGGTCCTAGAAAGCTCTCAGTTCCGTAAAAAGATTAACGACTACCGGGCGGCCCTTGAATCAACCTACAAACTGTCAATCGTGAATCAGACTGAAGTGAATTTCAGATTGCCCAAAGGATGGGACAAGCACATCAAGCCTGAGGAAAGGAATTTCAAGGAATTGGGTTTCCAACGGGACTTCTACTATTATCTGTCAAGATTTTGGGAGAAGCAGATGGATGCAACTGCGGAGGACATGAAGTTTCCAGAAGATGTGCACACCGAAAGAATTTTGAGGAGATTTCATGAGTTCATGGCCCGATGGGAAAGGCACCAGCATTCAAAGACAATAGATCCCGCATGCATGGAAGAATGAAGCATTCAAAGACAATAACCCGTGGGGCTATGATGTGAGTGTTGCAATATAAAATAGGGAGAGAATGAAGTTTGTTTGAGATTAAATAGAGGGAGAGGAACCCTTGTCGCGAAATCATAAATTTTGTCGCGGACCGAGGTCCGTGTCATGGACATCCCGACAAGTTTTTAGAATTTTTGGCAGCATAACGCCTCTTTGTCGCTATGCAAGATTTTGTCGCGGAACGTGGTTCCGCGACAAGGGTGACATCGCGACAAAGTGTTTTCAGAAAATTCCTAAAGCATTTGAACCCTTGTCGCTATGCATGGAAACTTTGTCGCGGAACGTGGTTCCGCGACAAGGTATTCCGCGACAAGGTGTTCAAAGATCAAGGAACATGGCATAATTTTTCTGTCTCAGAATGGGATTTTGTCGCGGAACGTGGCTCCGCGACAAGATGATTCCGCGACAAAAAGCCATGAAGACAAAATGCAAGAGTTTGGCTCCTTTGTCGCTATGCATGGACAGTTTTGTCGCGGAACGTGGCTCCGCGACAAGGTATTCCGCGACAAAGGGTTTTGAATTATGGAGACAAGTGTCTTGAAACACCTTGGTCGCGGAACAGCCATTTTGTCGCGGAACGTGGTTCCGCGCCAGAAGGCGGTTGGCGCCCAAGGTGGTTCAGGAAAAAAGTCAGAAAAAGCAGAAATGAACAGTGGCATGCA
This sequence comes from Hygrophila difformis, assembly GCA_030278955.1. NCBI lineage: Eukaryota > Viridiplantae > Streptophyta > Magnoliopsida > Lamiales > Acanthaceae > Hygrophila > Hygrophila difformis. The sequence goes on along the minus strand of JAOANR010000004.1, from coordinate 10,789,182 downwards.
AACAGCGTGATCTCACCCTATTTCAGATCAAAAAGCTATTCTAAGCTAAAAATAAGCAAGAAACATTCAAAATAAAGAAGAACATGCTTAAACAAAAATAACAAGGATGGGCAGAATATTAAAATAAAGCAGGAGTCCTAATCTAGGGTTTGATCACACATCCACACAACATTATCCATAATATGCCAACAGTAAACATAAAAATAACAAAATGGGGGTCAAATGACCCCAAAATGAAAAAGAAAGCATAAATCCATGGGGTGTGAGACCCATTTCATGATTTGGGACACAAATGATGAATGTTTTCCCATATTATTGAAGAGGTATTGTTAATACCCATGATTTGGGTATTACAAACCCTAAAACAAGAGTTTAGAAATCAAAACATGGTATAAAATGGCTATCTAAGCAACTGTGAACAGTAAAACACTAAACTAAGCTAAACTAAGAGCAAAAATTAAATAATACATGAAAATAAACCTAAACTACTCTACCTAAGGAAGAACTCCTAAGCTTGCCTGCAAGAGCTCTACAACAATTTCAATCTCTCTACTGGCCAACCCTTAGCTCATGGGAGACACCTCATATTTATAGAAGTGTAACCCTAAGCCCATGGGCCTTGATTCTAGCCCATTGTGTCTTAAGACACCACACACATCACAGCTTTGTCTCGGAGCATCAAGTTAGTCGCGGAACATGCTGCATGTGGCAAGGCTTCTCGACTGGGTCTTGTGTCTCTATTTGTGCATCTTGGTCGCGGAACATGCCTTTGTCGCGGAGCATGCCATCGCGACAAAGGTCATCGCGCCAAGGGGCTTGGCTGGTCTCCTCTTCATTTGGGCCACTTGGTCGCGGAACATGCCTTTGTCGCGGAACACTGCATCGCGCCAAGGGGCTTCCGCGACAAAGGTCTTCCTGGGCCTGCTGGATTGGGCCAGATGGGCCGAAAATATTCTTTTTGTGGGCTTTTCTATCTTTTTCCCATCTTTTTGTTTCCTTTTCTTTTTCTCATGTTTTTGGATTTTTCTAACATAAAATATGTAATAAAATTACATATTTATGTCTTTTTCACACCAGCTTATTATTTTTACAATTATGCATAAATTAGTCCAATTCGACTGCCTTCTTACTTAATGTAAGACCGGAATGCGATCAAATGCCCGTTTAAGACACGGAAATGGATTGAAAATAATGGTCATTTTTGGCCATTATCAACATCCTCACATTTAATACTGATCGTCCCCGAGCAGTCAGAGTCAATGTTCGTAAGAACACGGACTCTACATATTCAATTCATTTTCGTGGCTTCATAAATCACATCCTTTTTGGATTGGGATAAGACAATCAAAAATTACAAGTATTGAATTCCCTTGATTGCAGTGTTTAATGAAATGATACTTGCTCACTACATCGGGCCTACAAATCAAACATTATTATCAACCTTTCATGAATATCATGCTTGAAAGATGCAAAGATTAGGGATGAGAATTAGAGGGTGACATGAACATGTGTAATAAGACAAAGCCTCACATATAAGAGAATCGGAAAAATTCACTCACTCTCAATTGGGGTTTAATCATGAACGCTCAAAATCACGTTTAATTAAATTATCCCATAAGCTTGCAATCAGACCAACTCGTCACCGGCTCATTTCTTCAAATCGAGATCACGAGGTCTTATTTAAGGGTTATAACGGGGCGTACGGTTGTAACATTAGGTGGGAAAAGGGAATTATTGGACTAAGAAGTGGCAAGAATTAATTCCATCATAACTTGGCATTTTTATTTAAAATTTATGATCATCAATGTTTCTCTTTCTTTTTGATTTTCTTTTGCATGACATTAGACTATTGTCTCATTGCTTGTCATTCGCAATGTTGAATGAAATTCAACTTCTCTCTCTCTTTTTTTTTTTTTTTTTTTTTTTGATGAATCGGTTTATAGAATACCGATTTATAGTTTTCATTGATGATCAAAAATTGTAATGCCTTGATAGAATTCATCCTTGCACACTTGGGTTTGAATTTCTTGGTCTTTTTGTAAGGATAGGAATAATATAGGGGGCTTCCAAGAAAAATTAGGCTTAAGGCTCAAATTGGTTAATCCTAAAGGGAAATATTTTTGGGTTTGGATTTCAAACGAAGGCCAAAAATTTGGGTTTTCTAGGTGCCTCGATCATATGCTCGATTTCGGGAATTGGCATGGTCTTGGATCGGTCCCAATTGCAAGTTCTAGTTTCCTTTAATCAAAATGATTCACACATCAAAGAAAATAAATGAGTAAAAGTGACTCATGGCTCAAATCTCACAAGGTTGGGTTGATTCATGTCATACAATATTCTCAAATTTAATCCTAGCTTAATTCTAACAATTTATTCAATCGAAATCTCTAACATGCAGATTTATTACCCAATAAGCTGATCGCATCATTAAATTTTTATAGCTCAAAACCTCAGGAATTCATTTCATGCATGTCTTCAATTATATTATCCCAGTTTGAAAGTCTGAAAATTTAATCATAAGCCTAAATTCAACCTGTGAATTTAGAGCAAGTTTATGCATATTTTTGCTGGTTATTTAATTGAAAGCAGTAAAGAGGCACTGCTGACATACTGAGTACGTCAACAGCATATTTTTGGCCTGACAGTCACTTATTCATCTCGGACTGTGCAGACATCTTTTCAAAGGAAAGCAGTAAAGAATTGTTCGGTGGTCTCAAAAACTGAGTTCCAATTTAGGGAAAGCAGTAAATACAACCGAGACAAGGGATTCTCGTGCAGTTAATACGAACCTGCACACACAAAAGGAGGATTCCCTTGCAGATTACTACCACTAAAATGGAATTGAATTAAAGCCTAATAGACTGGGATTCATCTTCTTCATTCAGAATAGAAATCTGGCCCAGTGGATGTAACTGGTCAACTCACACCGCAGACACCAGCCGTTATGGATCATCATGGGCTCGTTCCTCCTTGGGCAGTAGATTCTGTCCCCTTGGTTTGCCCATAGGTACGGAGTGTCTGGGTTATCCGTCATCCATCCGAGGACGTTGGTAGACGTGTACTGAAGGATTGACCGATCTGTTACCATCCTTTCGATCATTCTGATTCCTTGTTCAACTTTCCTTTCATCCGTCTTACTCATAAGCATCAGTCCCTGGGTGAAGATTGACGCCTTGTGGTTGTCCTCAATTCCTGGGCGCAGCAGTTCACAAGCGTGCTCCTCATTCCCTTCTGCAAACGCCATAAGTGATGGAATGATCTGGAGGTTGAAGTTTCCTGCAGCTGTGCATGTTTGCAGGAATCTCTCCTTCTGCCAACGGATTCTTTCTTGCCCTCTTTTCACAGTGGAGGAGTCAACCTCGCATCGCTTGTACACGATGGTGAGGTTTCCAGCATCCCTGAGCTTCTTGCATATCCGTTGCGCGGCAAACACCTCCCTGATTTCATCCTCTCCTATCCGGGAGAGAATCTCACCAAGGAGTTCGAGCGGTAGGTCCAGCAGCTTGGTTCCCTCTGGAGCAGGGTCTGGAATGGGAGGATTACCCCTGAAAAGATAAGAAGTGATGAATCCAATTTTTATGTAATTTTCGGAAATTATTCAAGTTCAGAAACCAACATCCTCACATTTAGAGCTTTGCTCTAGATGTGAGATTATTAAATTTCTGACTTGAATTTTAATTTAAAGCACATGTAAATAATATTTAGTTTTAAATGGGCTAAAGAGCCCAAAATAAAATAAAATTGGCCATTGGGCCTAAAATCTTTTTAATGGGCCATAGGGCCCAAAAGTTTTCAGTTTTATTAAACAAGTCCGAGACACTTGTTGGAAGTGGAATGAGATGGATAGATGGACATGGAACGCTCGAATATTGGAATGTGCAATGGAGACGTGGCGGAACGGATCTGCTGTTTCTGGATAGCTTGGACTGTTTGGACAGTTAAAGCATCCAAAAATTTGCAAACACTGTTTTTAATTTTAAAAATGGTTGACTTGTTTTATTTAACAAAGGTGGGATGTGAGTGGTCCCATTTTGGATTTTTGAAAAGGATAGCAGTTGGGTGACAAAAGTACTGCTATCTTACTCACACAAGTGTTCCATTGGGAACAAAAGACTCAAGTCAAACATTAAACAAAAATAACTCTTTTTGTCTTTTTCTAAAAGTTGCTTTTATTAAAAGTGGAAGCTTCCTATTGGGTGTTTGTACTATGTTTCCATAAACAAACAAACATTTATTCCCATGAGATTTCTAACATGGGAACAAATGTGCCCAAAAAGATCTTACCTCTTTTATTACACCAACTCACACTGTGCACATCACATCAAGATCAATCAAACCAATAACATCAAGATATTCAAAACAATATCCCAATGTTCATCAGTTTGTTCTTTCCAGTTTTAAACCTTCAAAAATCTGTAAACCTTTACCAGTTTTAACGCCATTAGCAGTTTCAAAATGAGGTCTCAACGTTTTAAAATAGTGCTCATAACCGAGAGCACTTTGAAAACTTCCAAGAATTCTAAAGTTAAATGCACACATTAACCACACCACACCAAGAACACAACAAAATAAAAAAAACAAAATAAAGGGTCCGAATGGGTGCTATGAACATGGCGAAAACAGGGTTTACCCTCTCCTCCTTGGCTCGGGTCTAGGCGCGGGTCCAAGGTTTGGGAGGAGTCCATGAAATCGGTCCATAGCTTCCCCTTGGAAATGGAGTGCAAGAGTGCGAAGAACACGTGGTGTTCGTTCGGATGAGAGAAAAATGGGGGAAAAGAAGATGAAGAAGTTGGGGGAAGTTGAAATGACAAGAGAAAGTGAAAAGAAACTGGAGGGGGTGGGGGGGTATAAATACTTGAACTTTTGTCGCGGAATCCGAGACTTTGTCGCGGAACCAGGTTCCGCGACAAGGCATAGCGACATCAGAGAGGTCGCGGAGTTGAGGGTTGGTCGCGGAGTCATGCTCCGCGACAAGGCTACCGCGACAAAGCTCAGTATGGAGACAAGGTCAACGCAGATCATGTCGCGGAGCAGGGCTTGGTCGCGGAGTCATGCTCCGCGACAAGGTGCATCGCGACAATCACCGGAGAAGGGTTAAGAAGGAAAAGGGAGTTTGTCGCGGAACAGGGCCTGGTCGCGATGTATGACATCGCGACAAAGGACCTTCCGCGACAAAGAATTTTTTTGAATTTTCAAATTTTCTTGGACTGGGCCCGAGTGTGATGTGGGCCTGAGTCCATTTTATTTGATTTGGGCTGAATAAATTCAGTCCAAGTAAATTCAAAATGCTGGGCTGAAAATTAAAACAATCCACTTGCATAAAATTAGGTTGGGTCAGTTCCATTTTATCTGTGAATTTTATTTCGGGTATTGAATTTCTTCAATTCCCGAAAACATTTTCTCAGATTTATAGAACTAATCCAACCAAGAACCTGGTTTTCCATGTTACTGTTATCTGCTCCTCTTTTTGGTGGTTCCGAACTTCTGCAAGATAGATGAATGAAATGCATTAGATTTTCTCCAAATATCAACATCCTCACATTTAGAGTCTTAGTACTCTAAATGTTTAATTGATCTTTGGGTACTTGCTCGTCATGAAATAAGTACTGTAAATATATACTATATATATATATATAAACTAAAATTTTTGTGTTTTTAAATGCTGTTTCTTATTGAGAGTAAGCCGGGTCTGCCACTGCTTGGCTTTCTTTCTCCGGATCGAACTGTCCAAGGTACTCTTTTAATCGTTGTCCATTCACCACTATATCGCCCCTGCCAGTTCGAATCCTGACAGCTCCATTTTTGAACACCTCTAGTACTTCATGTGGTCCTTCCCATCTAGATTTGAGCTTTCCGGGGAACAGCTTCAACCTAGTATTGAACAATAACACATGTTGACCAACATAAAAATACTTAGGTTTGATCCGGCGATCGTGCAACTTCTGGGTCCGCTCCTTGTAAATTCGAGAGCTTTCATAAGCTTGCGCTCGTATTTCCTCAATTTCATTGAGGTCCAACTTACGTTTGCTCTGAGCAACTTTCGGATCGAAGTTAAGCGTTTTAACGGCCCAGTAAGCTTTATGCTCTAGCTCTACGGGTAAATGACAGGCTTTTCCGAAGACCAGCCTATATGGAGACATCCCGATGGGAGTCTTATATGCTGTGCGGTATGCCCATAGAGCATCATTGAGCTTACGTGCCCAATCCTTACGGGTTATCCCGACAGTGGCTTCGAGTATGTGTTTGATTTCGCGATTGGATACTTCGACTTGACCACTGGTTTGGGGATGGTAAGGCGTGCCTATCTTATGGAGGATCCCATTTTTACTCATTAAAGTTTCAAAACCTTTATTAATAAAGTGTGTTCCTCCATCAGATATCACCACCCTAGGTACGCCAAATCGACTGAAAATGTTGTTCTTGAGGAACTTGATGACTTGGCTACCATCATTGGTCGGTAATGCGACAGCCTCGACCCATTTGGATACGTAATCGACAGCCACCAAGATATAGTAGTTTCCACCAGATGGTGGAAACGGTCCCATGAAGTCAATGCCCCATACATCAAAGATCTCAAGTGTGAGAATCCCCTTTTGAGGCATCTCATCCCTCTTGGAGATGTTTCCTAATCTTTGGCATCTGTCACAGCCCTTAACAAATGTCCTGCAATCCTCATAGATGTGAGGCCAATAAAATCCACATTCGAGGACCTTGTGGGCCGTTCGAGCGGGACCATGGTGACCTCCATATTCTGATTCATGGCATTTTCTGACAATTTGATAAGCTTCATGCTCGGTCACACATCGCCTGATTATTAAATCAGGGCAGTGTTTGAAGAGATAAGGTTCTTCCCAGAAGTAACTTAATACATCTCGTTTGAACTTATTCCTCTGATGATAGTTCGAAAACTGTGGGGTTACTCCGCATGCCAAGAAGTTAGCGATGTCGGAAAACCATGGACAAGCTTGATTATGCAGATGCAACGCGAACAACTGTTCGTCCGGGAAATCTTCATTGACGGCTTTTTCCTTTTTATCATTATCTAATCGAGATAAGTGGTCAGCAGCACCATTATCTCGACCTCGCCTATCTTTTATTATGATGTCGAATTCTTGCAACAGAAGTACCCACCTGATTAATCGAGGTTTTGCATCTTGTTTGCTAAACAAGTATCTCAATGCTGTATGATCGGTGTATACTATGGTCTTTGTACCTATCAGGTACTGTCTGAACTTGTCAAACGCGAAGACTACAGCATACATCTCTTTCTCCGTTGTGGTGTAGTTAACTTGGGCTTCATTCAGGGCGTGACTCGCGTAATGAATTACGCAGTGTCTCCCATCCTTATGTTGTCCAAGAACTGCGCCCACGGCGAGACCACTAGCATCGCACATTACCTCGAAAGGCAGTGACCAATCGGGTGGTTGCACTATCGGTGCAGAAACCAACATCTTCTTGAGCGTGTCAAAGGCTTGGACACACGCTTCATTTATTAAGAAAGGATTTTCTTTACAAAGCAGATTAGTGAGCGGCTTGGCAATTTTAGAGAAATCCTTAATGAATCGCCGGTAAAAACCGGCATGCCCTAAGAAGCTCCTAACTGATTTGATCGAGTTAGGAAGAGGGAGATTGGAAATGATGGAAACTTTGGCTGGATCAACTTCAATGCCTGCACGAGAAATGCGATGACCTAACACTATGCCCTCAGTGACCATAAAATGGCACTTTTCCCAATTTAAAACCAAATTAGTGTCCTCACACCTCTTTAAAATCTTGGCAAGATTGGTCAAACAATCTTCGAACGTATTTCCATATACAGAGAAGTCATCCATAAAGACCTCAATGCATTTTTCGATAAATTCAGAGAAAATAGACATCATGCATCTTTGAAAAGTAGCAGGTGCATTGCACAAACCAAAAGGCATCTGTCGATAGGCAAAAGTGTCGTACGGGCAAGTAAAAGTGGTTTTATCATGGTCTTCACTAGAAATAACAATCTGATTATAACCAGAATAACCATCCAAAAAGCAATAAAACTCTCTCCCTGCCAACCTCTCAAGCATCTGATCAATGAATGGCAATGGAAAATGGTCCTTGCGTGTGGCCTCATTCAGCTTCCGGTAATCGATACAAACTCTCCATCCGGTTACTGGCCTGGTTGCAACCTCTTCTCCTTGCTCATTCTTGGTTATGCACATCCCTCCTCGTTTGGGTACGACCTGCACCGGGCTAACCCATTTGCTATCAGAGATAGGATAGATTATACCAGCATCTAAGAGCTTGATAACTTCTTTCCTTACCACTTCCTGCATAAGGGGGTTCAATCGCCTCTGAGGTTGACGGGAGGGTTTAAACTCTTCTTCCATTAGAATCCTGTGCATGCAAATAGAAGGGCTTATTCCTTTTATATCAGAAATGGTCCAACCTATTGCATGTACATGTTTCTTAAGAACGTCCACCAGAGCGTTTTCTTGCTCTTGGGAGAGCTTAGCCGAAACAATCACGGGTAACTTTTTATGTTCTGCGAGAAACGCGTACTTGAGATGATCGGGTAGTGTTTTAAGTTCAAGCTCTGGTGGACATTCAACGGAAGGGAGTAGTTTGCGAGAATTGGGTAGTGGGAGAACAGATTTACCTTCGGGATCCTGCATCAGTACAGGATCCTCTTCCTCCTCTTGGTTGGCGTCATCATGGAAGTCGATGCCGTCAAATTCCTCCAAATCCCCTGTTTCGGGATCGGCGAAGTGAACGGCTTTGCATCCTTTGTGCTCCACGCCAGCAGGCTTCAGTACCTGCTTTGATAGTTCATCCAGCATCATTTCACAATCAAGTTCAGAGTCTGGCTCTTCCCTAACTATTACATTTTCAAATGAGAAACAAGAACTGTCATTCGGAAATTTCTGCAATTTCTCCATATCAAAGATGATCTCCTCGCCATCGACTCTTAAAGTGACTTTTCCGGACTTGGCGTCGATCAGTGCACCACCAGTGGCTAGAAATGGGCGTCCAAGGATAAGCGGCATTTCAGAATCCTCTTCAATGTCGAGGACGATGAAGTCGACCGGGAAAAGAACCTGCCCGGTTTTGACTACAACATCCTTAAGGATTCCTACGGGCTGAGTGATCGATCTGTCTGCAAGTTGCAGTCTCATCTTGACCGGTTGAATTTCTCCAAGCTTAAGGCGAACAGCCATAGCTAGTGGCATCACATTGATGCTTGATCCTAAATCACAAAGCCCCATACTCACTTTGGCCTTTCCGAATTGTACTGGAAGTGTGCAACATCCGGGGTCCTCTTTCTTTTCAGGCATTCTCCTCTGAACGATGGCACTGCATGTGCTGTTGAGAATAATTACCTCTTCCTGCTCAACCTGCCTTTTTCCTGAAATCAATTCTTTCAAGAACTTAGCATAGATGGGCATTTCGGAAATCATTTCTGTGAGAGGAATGGTTATCTCTATAGACTTTAATCGTTGCAGAAATTTCTTGAATTTAAGATCATGTTCTTTATTTTTAAGCCGCGCAGGATAAGGAATCCTGGGCATGTACTTGTTATTAGCAATTTTTGGTGGTGAAGGGAAGGAAGTTGTACCTTCACCTGTACCCTTATCTGTTTCAGCCGTTTTGGGCGCAGCTTCAGTCTGCAATTCGGCTGTCTCTTTTTCCGCTTCGTTCCCATTATCAGCTTCCTTACCAGCATTGTCAACAATATCATCTTCTTCAAATTCCGCTCCAGTATCTGCTCCCTTTGGTCCAGCGAGTACTCTTCCAGATTTCAAAGTTATTGCCTTGCATTGCGGGTTCTTTTCCGCAGTACTAGGCAATGTTCCTTTGTCCCTTTTCTGCATCTCGTTAGCCATCTGTGTAACTTGGGTCTCCACATTTCTGATGGAGGCCTGCAGTTGATTGTTGATCTCTTTCTGACTAGTGATGAAATCAGTCATCAGATTCTCAAGCCTTGAAGGAGGCTTTTGATTCTGATTCTGATTTTGATGCTGATTCTGATTCCACTGGCCTTGGTTTGGGACAAACTGAGGCTGGAAACTCTGATTGGGCTGAAAGTTCTGGAAATTCTGAGGCGGCCTCTGCTGGATCTGAGGTTGGAAACCTGGATTCTGAAAATGTTGGCCCCTGTTCTGATTGAATCCTTGGTTCTGCTGAGGGTTGAACTGTTGTTGCTGTGGCTTGTTCAAGAGATGTGAGTTTAAGGCGTTGTTGTTTGAATAAGACAAATTCGGGTGTCTATTTGGAAAAGCTCCTGCATAGTTACAGCTCTCAGCTGTGACTTGCTCGCATGTGTCAGTTGCATGAGCACCTTGACACAGTCCACAGATCACATCAGTTTGCTGTCCCTGCGCAGAACTTCCAACTCCTTGATTTACAGACAACGCTGCCACTTGCTCTTGAAGCTTTTCAATGTCTGACTTCTCTACTGTACCTACAGCACATAAACTACGAGGGGGAGTGAGATTACCATCATCAGTTAGAACAGAACGGTTTACACTCATGGCTTCAATCTTTGCCCAGGCTTGGTCCATAGGTATGTAGAGCAAATGTTGACCACCGGCAGCATCAAGCATGGATTTCCATGCTGGGGTCAGACCACTGTAGAACTTTCTCAGTCTCTCCCAGTCATGGAAGCCATGTTGAGGACACTTTCTGAGTAGGTTGAAGAATCTTTCCTTTGCATCATACAAGGACTCGTCTGGTTTCATCTTGAATTCCGCAATTTTGGAGCGGCATTCATCCACCTTGGACTCCGGGAAGTATTTTGCTAGGAAGTTTCTGATCACATCTTCCCATGTAGACTTCTGATTTACGGGCAGTGACTTGTACCATGTTCGTGCTCCGCTTGTCAGAGAGAAGGGGAATAGCCTTAGTCGAATAGTGTTTGCGGGTACATCACGATTCTTGATCGTGTCACACAATTCTAGGAAGGTTTGCAGGTGATCATGGGGATCTTCATGACTTGCTCCGGCAAACTGGTTGCTCTGGACTAGATTGATTAGGGCCGGTTTCAGTTCGAAATTCCTGGCTAGGAATGGAGCTTGTCCAGGAATGTTCAGATATGGCTCTAAAATCGGCTGCATGTAATCAGCAGCAGCTGCTGCTTGATGATTGTTCTCAGGCCCGCCTTGGTACTGCTGTGGGTAGTAGTTCTGAGGCATGAAATAGTTCCTCGGATCATTGAAATCATTCGGATTCGGGGGATTCTGATGGGGGTTATGGTATTGCTGATTCTGTTGGTTTGGGAAATTTTGCTGATTTGGTTGGTTTTGGTTGTTTGGTGGGTTTTGGTTCGGGTTGGGAGGGGGTGCCTCGAAGTGCTGCTGCTCCATGTTTGGTGGATTCCCACCTCCTTGTATGATCTGGGGAGGGGGATCATCCAAATCATCATGATCAGCATCTTCGGGGTCTTCCTCAATATTGTGAAGTGGGGGATTGGGTTGAATGATTGGTGGGATGTCAGGGTTTGCCATTTCGGAAATATCGCTGCTGGTGCTTGGCGAAAGTAATGCCTGTCGTTCCCGTTCCCTTCTTCGTTTAGTCTCCGCCCTAAGACGTCGAGCTGTCTTTTCGATCTCTGAATTAAACGGGATCTCGGCTGGCGTCTGCTTCCTCCTTTGCATAGAACAGCGGCTTCAATAATGACAGTACCTGTACAATCCCCAGGTTAGAAGTGGTTCTGAAGGTGAATATTTATAATTATATGTATAGGCTACTCTAGGAGCAATGAGGAATGTAATTCTCTAAATAAAACGGCGCTGCATCCTCCCCGGCAACGGCGCCATGAAACTTTTGACAAGTTTCGTTAACACGAGCTTTTGCTAAAATTATACCAGGTTAGATTTATTAAATGAAAAGCGTTATGATTCACGGGAAAGGGTTTAGGGATATATCAAGATTATTAGTCTTTTTATTACTCAAGTATGGTGCTTTGGTTTCAAATGGCGCTGTGGTCCTCTCTGGCATGAAATGTTGACAGATCTCATGGCATAGCCGGGATAGGTTGACCTTCAGCCTGTCACACTGAGGATCCCCGGCAAATATGCCATGATACTTCTCATCAATTCTTGCCATAAGATTTCCTGCCATGAAACTTTTGACTAATTCCCACTACATGAGTATTTTCCGAAAATTCGTGATCCTGGTTTAGGTTTTATTTAACGAAACCGATTTATGATGGCGGTGTTGTGATTAGGGATATATTTATATGTAGTCATGTTTTTTTTTTTTTTTTTTTTTGCTCGTAGTTAAGAAACTGTGCCCCCGAAAGCGCACGGTGTCAAAAATTGCAGTAATTTATAGTAAGACCGGATCGTTCACTGGAGGATGTGCGATAGAAGCAGGTCCCACGTCGTTTTACTAGATTTTCCATTCGTATTGCTCAATAGGTTTGAAAGATGATTAATATCTACTGACGGGAATTTAAACTAGATCTTGAAAGCAGTTAAATTAATCTACAAAGCAAATAAATCTATTCTAGAAAGCGGACAAGAATTATTCTAGGAATGCAGTAAATATTATCTACGAAAGCTGGGAAAAGGTGCATTGTGCCAACCGTGAAGTTGAGTCACAATGTAGACAGAAAGGACAGGAAGAAAAGAATGAAAATTGGACAAGAGTGAGACATAGCAATATTAAACTTCCATTTTCATACGCAGATCTTTGTTTGGGATAATTCTATCAGATAGCTAATTCTCATGCTCTCAATAAGGCTTTCCCTTTAACAGACAGGTACTTGCAATATGAGTTTACAAGTTCTTAAGACCGCAAATTCTAAGATACCACAGATTCGTAACTGCCCTGGCCTGGGTGTGTTACTTCATCTGTGGTGGAAAAGCAACACCCGACACATCATTTATTGAAATGCCAAGTATCACTATCATTCTCCCATGTCACACCCAAAGATTTGAATTCAGCCCTAAACTATCCCTTAACTGTCAATCCTAGTAGCAGTTACACAACTCTCAATGCAACCGAGTGACCTCTAATGAAAGTGGTTAAAAGAAAGCGGTAAAGAAAGCATTTAAACCTATCACTCGGAGGTTTTGAAAATCTGACCCTGGTAGTAAAAGACAGCTCCCCATCAGAATGAAGGAGTATGGATCAAGAATTCCCGGCTCTCAGTGAACCACTAGTGTGTTCACTTCCTTCCGGGTGATTATGAGATACAAACTAATGAAACGAACTAATAAATTAGTTCGTTCCGGATGCACTCACTCAGGACTCAAAAGTAGGCTTTGGCAGAAGAGGATAGCAGTTGAAAGAAAACTCAACCCTATCTTGGAAAATAACCAAGGCCTGGATGATGTTCCTTTAAGATTATTTACCACACTGTATTTGAATCCAAGTGGACCCCATCTCGGTGTAGCACTTAATCTTACATTTCCATCAACCAGCAATTTTGGAAAATAATGGATTTGAAAATCATTCCCTGTCAGGTACTAGACTCTCAGTTAAAACACAGACCCTTTCAGTCTAGGCGAGACCTAATCGCTGAATCTGCTTCTTAATTTCCCAAAATACAACCCTTGACAGAATATGAATTAGTCATAACTGAAGAATTTATCCCTTACTCAGATCCGGATTTTATAAAGAGGTTTTTGTTGGAAATTTATAAAGCAATATCTGTTTAAGATCTAGACTTCTATTGTCCAAGGGAAAGATCCCAAAATACGTACAGACCACAATAGTATATAATATTATCATGCATAAAGATATATGGAAGTGTAAAATTAATTTGACCCAAAATATAGATGCAGGTCTAGACAGAAGGTGAAACACAGAATGAAGTGGTCAAGGGGCCAAAGTAATGGCAGAATAATCAGGTGGACTGTAAACATCTACTGTCCAATTTCCCAATCACTCGGATGGAGCGAATTTAGACAGCTTAGACCCTATAATGGTGGTGTCAACACCAGTTGGGCCTCCACTGTCTGTGAATTCGGATAAAAACCTACATGCTTCCCTTCTATAATGATCATCAGTTGGCATTGACTGATGCTAACTGACTCCCAGTACGGATTGGGATTCGGGTTTGGAAATTAAGATAATAAAAATAAAACTGTATCTGGATGGGAGTCAGCCGAGCAGCTATTATAACCCCGGATGGGCGAACCGCCAAGGCTTCCACTGACAGCCATCCAGACCATGCAAAATAACAATTAGTAACTAATACCCAGAATACGAGCTAGTTACCCATGGGGGAGTACCTGCCAACATTAGTCTGATGTATTCTTTACTAATGGTTCCACACAGCACACAAAGACAAAATAAATAAGAAACAAAAGAAGATCCCTTGTATGAGAGACATTGGTTTCTCATGCAAGGTTGTGGATTGGGTCCACAATTGATGGTCTTAAATAATCCTTCCTACCATAATTAATTACAGTTCAGATTATCTGTTTAAGCCATCGAGATTTTGTTTATACAAGAATGTTTTAATAGCAATTGAACAAAGGTCCTTTAGTCATGATGATTATTGAAGTTTGATTATTGCTAATCTCAATCTTTAATCATTAATGAGTCAAGGGTTCAATCAGTTAAGTGACGCAAATGGAGAATCAAAATTTGGGCAGCATAACACCCTATATTGCAATTCCAGAATGTTACATCCTAACCCGTGGGGCTATGATGTGAGTGTTGCAATATAAAATAGGGAGAGAATGAAGTTTGTTTGAGATTAAATAGAGGGAGAGGAACCCTTGTCGCGATATCATAAATTTTGTCGCGGACCGAGGTCCGCGACATGGACATCCCGACAAGTTTTTAGAATTTTTGGCAGCATAACGCCTCTTTGTCGCTATGCAAGATTTTGTCGCGGAACGTGGTTCCGCGACAAGGGTGACATCGCGACAAAGTGTTTTCAGAAAATTCCTAAAGCATTTGAACCCTTGTCGCTATGCATGGAAACTTTGTCGCGGAACGTGGTTCCGCGACAAGGTATTCCGCGACAAGGTGTTCAAAGATCAAGGAACATGGCATAATTTTTCTGTCTCAGAATGGGATTTTGTCACGGAACGTGGCTCCGCGACAAAAAGCCATGAAGACAAAATGCAAGAGTTTGGCTCCTTTGTCGCTATGCATGGACAGTTTTGTCGCGGAACGTGGCTCCGCGACAAAGTATTCCGCGACAAAGGGTTTTGAATTATGGAGACAAGTGTCTTGAAACACCTTGGTCGCGGAACAGCCATTTTGTCGCGGAACGTGGTTCCGCGCCAGAAGGCGGTTGGCGCCCAAGTTGGTTCAGGAAAAAAGTCAGAAAAAGCAGAAATGAACAGTGGCATGCAAACAGCGTGATCTCACCCTATTTCAGATCAAAAAGCTATTCTAAGCTAAAAATAAGCAAGAAACATTCAAAATAAAGAAGAACATGCTTAAACAAAAATAACAAGGATGGGCAGAATATTAAAATAAAGCAGGAGTCCTAATCTAGGGTTTGATCACACATCCACACAACATTATCCATAATATGCCAACAGTAAACATAAAAATAACAAAATGGGGGTCAAATGACCCCAAAATGAAAAAGAAAGCATAAATCCATGGGGTGTGAGACCCATTTCATGATTTGGGACACAAATGATGAATGTTTTCCCATATTATTGAAGAGGTATTGTTAATACCCATGATTTGGGTATTACAAACCCTAAAACAAGAGTTTAGAAATCAAAACATGGTATAAAAATGGCTATCTAAGCAACTGTGAACAGTTAAACACTAAACTAAGCTAAACTAAGAGCAAAAATTAAATAATACATGAAAATAAACCTAAACTACTCTACCTAAGGAAGAACTCCTAAGCTTGCCTGCAAGAGCTCTACAACAATTTCAATCTCTCTACTGGCCAACCCTTAGCTCATGGGAGACACCTCATATTTATAGAAGTGTAACCCTAAGCCCATGGGCCTTGATTCTAGCCCATTGTGTCTTAAGACACCACACACATCACAGCTTTGTCTCGGAGCATCAAGTTAGTCGCGGAACATGCTGCATGTGGCAAGGCTTCTCGACTGGGTCTTGTGTCTCTATTTGTGCATCTTGGTCGCGGAACATGCCTTTGTCGCGGAGCATGCCATCGCGACAAAGGTCATCGCGCCAAGGGGCTTGGCTGGTCTCCTCTTCATTTGGGCCACTTGGTCGCGGAACATGCCTTTGTCGCGGAACACTGCATCGCGCCAAGGGGCTTCCGCGACAAAGGTCTTCCTGGGCCTGCTGGATTGGGCCAGATGGGCCGAAAATATTCTTTTTGTGGGCTTTTCTATCTTTTTCCCATCTTTTTGTTTCCTTTTCTTTTTCTCATGTTTTTGGATTTTTCTAACATAAATATGTAATAAAATTACATATTTATGTCTTTTTCACACCAGCTTATTATTTTTACAATTATGCATAAATTAGTCCAATTCGACTGCCTTCTTACTTAATGTAAGACCGGAATGCGATCAAATGCCCGTTTAAGACACGGAAATGGATTGAAAATAATGGTCATTTTTGGCCATTATCAATGCTGCACTGGCTAGAAAATTGCAAGGAGAAGAGAATGCATTAGCCGGTCTGGTTGCACAAGGAAATGAAACAGGAGGCTCGGGAGTGGACAAGTTAAGTGAGCAGGAACGAGCCGAAAGAGCAAGGAAAACTGCAGAGGAGGAACAAATAAGAAAGAATATTCAGCAGACTAGGGCTGAAGAGGAAAGGAAGAAGAAAGAAATCCATGACAAAGAAGTAGCTGAGAGGTTGCAAGCGGAATTAGAAACGAGGAAATCGACAGAGATGGAGACGGCAGCAGCCATGGCCGATCCATTGGATTTTGAATGCAGTCAACTACCTCCCATCACAACAAGAGTACCCAGAGATGAAACAGATCCAACCCTTCCAATCACGACTCATTCACCAGTTTACAAAGAAAAAATGAGAGCCGAAAAGGCAAGGATGGAAAAAGAGAAGGAGGACGATGAAGAATTGGAAATCACTGGGGAAGTGCAGGGGCGTGGATTGAAAATTAAAGAAGAACAACCTCCTGCATGGTCTGGCCCCACTGCACACGATGCTGAGACTATCCGGGGAGATATAAGGAAAAGGCTTAACGAACAGATCGAAGCAAGGATTGATAGAGGAGAAGGGCCTGAACAAATCCGTCATCACACAGAACCATCCCGGATAGTCGATCCCCTTGTTGGGACAGCTCGAATTGAAGCAGTGATCGCTCCCGAAACGTCATCTGAGCAGAACAAAAGAAGAAGATTTGTGATCGAAGGAAATGATGAGCGTGAGGAAAGAGCGGATCCCATTTCATTATCTGAATTGGTAAAGGATAGAGTCAGCGAGCAACAAGAAGCTGAAAAGAGACAAAAAGTACGGGAGGAAAGAGATGCTGCCGAAGAAGAACAAGGAAGAAAAGAGGATGAAAGAGAGGCAAGGGCCGTAGCAGCATTTTTTTACAAGAACACCCAAGCAAGTCTTGAGGGAAGCTGCAGAACGAAGAGAAAGGGAGGAGGAGGAGGTATCAACTAGTGTTGATCCTTACCTTCCTGTACTGAACTTTACAAAGCCTGTAATGACTGAATACAATACAATGAAAAATGTAATTAAACAGGTTGAGGAGGAGGAAGAGGCTCAGCAGGATCCATTGAACGAAGCAGCCCAGGAAGGAGGAAAACCAACCGGACATGAACCTGTCCAGGAGGGGCAAGACGAACCAACTGACTGGCATTCAAGCGATGACGAATCTGTTGGTTCAGTCAAACCTACTAGATTTTGGGAGGAAACCGGAGTTCGGGCTAGAATGGGAATTCAGAAGATTGAAAATACCAAAATGGTAATAAAAGAGGCAGATGTAATCCGGAAGTTCAATGGGAACCCGAAGGCAGTCAAAGCATATGAAGAGCTTCTGGAAAGCATCATACCCGACAAGGGGTTTGCTCCGGAATTTGTTAAGGCACCCGACTGTCGATTTTTGGAGAACATGGCTTGGATGGGAGCAATTCTTATTGCACCATGGAGATCCCGGGTACATGGAGTTGACCAGGGAGTTCTATTGCAGCATTAACGTTGCAAGACGAACAACTTGGGTAAGAGGAAAAACAATATATATATCCCCGGATTATCTAAACAGATTCCTCCAAACACCCAGCTATCAAAGTGAGATACCAGAGGAGGAGATCTTGAGTAGGCGTGGCAAAACAAAAATGAAAGCAACATATCAAGCCATCGCCGACTCCTTGACCAAAACGCCAGGCTTGGTGGGGACATTCAGCACATCTAAGATAAAGGTGGAATTCATGCCCACATTCGAGTTCTACATGGCTAGAATCAGGCCCAGCTCGCATCCCCAAACTACTTCAGGCAGCGTACTGATGGGGTTCGCAAAGTTGTGGCATGGGCGAAAACTGAATGTTGGGGAACATATCTTCAGAGTCATGACCACACGAATTGAGAAGAAGAATGCCCTCTGCTACCCAAATCTGATCAGAAGAATCTGCACAACTCAAGGGGTAGACATGGGAGAATTTGAAACTGATGCCTTGGTGATTCTGAACCCTCCTATCCGGGTCCCATCCATGCCCAATCAAGAAAGGATCACGTATGCACTTCCTCCATTCCCGGCTGACTCGAACGTGCAATCCTCGTTCATATCCGGTGAAGAAGCACCATCGATCCAAAGAAGAGATCCAATGCCCCCCCCCCCCCCCCCCCCCCCCCCCGCGCCTAAAAGAAGAAGAAAGGCCCGTACTGAGGCGGGACCTTCAACACAAGTGGAGGAGCATCAACATGAGCCAACAGAACCGAGTCCAAGCCAAATCCCTTCATCACCACCGGTTCAAGCCCCTCAGCAGCAAGCTCAGCCCTCCCAAATCCCTCCTCCAAGCCAGAACGTGTCCCAACATCCTGCTAATTCAAATGTAGTTGAGATTGTGAGCTCAATGAACAAAACCATGACAGAAAGTGTTAAGCAGTTGGCGGATGTTATCATCCTAGGAAGGGAAGATGATAAGAGAATCAGAGAGGAGAGAGATAGGAGGAAAGAGGAAGAGAAAGCGGAACAGAGGAGAAGAGAAGATGAATTCAGACGACTCCTGTTGGAAAGGGAAGAAAGGCAACACAGAGAAAGGCTGGAAAGCGAAGAGAGGCAACGGAAGATGATGATGGAGAGTGAAGAACGTCAACGAAAAATGATGGAGACGGTGATTCAAGCACTCATCGGACAGCTCCCGAAGCCGCCACCTCCGCCAACAGACGATGCTGGGCCTTCAACACAACCTCAGGAACCGAAAGAATGAATCTGATCTGATCCTATTCATTTTTGAGCTTAATTGTAAACATCATATAAGAGAATTTCTATCATTTGTGCAAGTTTGTTCCTATTGCATGAAATCTCTTGTAATTGATGTACTTACCGCTTTCCAAAAGGAATTTTGCATTCCAAAAACAATTTTATTTTTGAAAAGATGTCTGACAGTCCAAGATGAATAAGTGACTGTCAGACCAAAAATATGCTGTTGACATACTTTGTATGTTAACAGTGCCTCTTTACTGCTTTAAATTAAATAACCAACAAAAATATGCATAAATTCGCTCTAAATTCACATGTTGAATTTAGGCTTGTGATTAAATTTTCAAATTTTAAATTGGGATAATATAATTAATTAAAGACATGCATGACGTAAATTCCTGAGGTTTTGAGCTATAAAAATTTAATGATGCGATCAGCTTATTGGGTAATAAATCTGCATGTTAGAGATTTTGATTGAATAGATTGTTAGAACTAAGCTCTGATTAAATTTGAGAATACTGTTTGACATGAATCAATCCAACCTTGTGAGATTTGAGCCATGAGTCACTTTTACTCATTTATTTTCTTTGATGTGTGAATCATTTTGATTAAAGGAAACTAGAACTTGCAATTGGGACCGATTCAAGACCATGCCATATTCCCGAAATCGAGCATATGATCGAGGCACCTAGAAAAACCCAAATTTTGGCCTTCGTTTGAAATCCAAACCCAAAAATATTTTTCCCTTTAGGATTAACCATTTCGAGCCTATAAACCTAATTTTTCTTTGAAACCCACTATATTTTTCCAAGCCTTATAAAAAGACCAAGAAATTCAAACCCAAGTGTGCAAGGATAAATTCTATCAAAGGCATTAAACTTATGATCATCAATCCATGTTAATCGGTATGTTATAAACCGATTCAAAAAAAAAAAAAAAAAGAGAGAGAGAGAGAGTTGAAATCCATTCAACACAAATAAATTGCAAATGACAAAGCAAATTAGACATAGTCTAATGTCATGCAATAGAAAAGAAAAGCAAGAGAAAGAAGAAACAATGATGATCATAAATTTTAAATAAATGTGCCAAGTTATGATAGAATTAATTCTTGCCACTTCCTAGCCCAATTATCCCCTTCCTACCAAATGTTACAACCGTATGCCCCGTTTTAACCTTAAATAAGACCTCGTGATTTACAAAAAAAAGAAGGGGCCGACAACAATTGATGGAAATAGCGGAGATTTATATGCAAAAGCAAAACAGGGCAAAATTTCGGCCCATATACATAGTCAAGTAACACGAAGGAAACTAATGATCAGCGCTGTCGTCGAAAAGGATGTCGTCGTCCAATCCTTGGAGAGCGTCGATAGAAGGGTTGAGGGTAGACATCATCAAATCTGAACCCACCGTCGAAGAAGGGCCAGGAACGCTGCTTGAAGAAGGACGATCAGTGGCCAAATTAGCGCCAACATCAGACTTCCCTGAGACAAGTAGGAGAAAAGGGACGATGAAGTAAGAAGACATAAAGGGTAAACAAATAACAAAAGGGGAAAAGACCGAATACCTGCAAGGACTTTTGAAGATGAAGGAACATCACCCGACGGGAAAGATTCCACCTCCGACGGGTCCAAAGGGAACAAAGTTGGAGGGGAAAGAACGTGAGCCGTACTCTTCCCACCAAGGCTTTTGATAGCCGTATCAAGGTGGCCAACCAAAGATTGAGTATAGGCCCACTTCTCCTGAAAGGTACCAATTATGTAGTCATTAAAATTTGACCGCAGATACAAGTAAGAAGCATTCCGGTGGGAGTCCAGAATCTTTGCTTTAGGAGCTTCGGCCGATTGACGGAGAGATTTTATTGATCATCTCAAATCGGCCGATTTCTGTCTAGTCTGATCCAGAACTAATTGCAGTTCCTGCTCCTTTTGTTGAAGTTTGGCTATCTCTGAGCGGATCGTAGAAAGATCCTCGGAGTACTTATGCTCCCGGGATTCTGTTTCAGAAAGGACATCCATTTGAGCCCGATACTCCACCAAATAGTTGTTGAAAATAACTTGAGAAGTTGCTACGGCTTCACGTTCGGCGGCAAGTTTGCTTCGCATCTCCAAGTGTGCTCTCAGTTCTTGATCCAAAGAAAGGACAGACTTCATAATCGTCTGAAGAGGGCCATTAAGGTTCAACAGAACCATCTCCTCATGGAAGTGTTGTTCCAGATAGGACAAAAGAAGAAGGATTGGTTTTGGATTGACAAATTCTACATCGGATTGCCTAGCGATCAGGTTACACAACTTTCCTAAACAATCTCCGAGAGTGCTAAAGGATCTAATGGGAGAGAGGTCGAAGGCACAGGAGAGAAGAATTCGTCCAAGATATGCCGATCAGGGAACGGAGACAAAGGGGTCGGGTCGGCAGAGGAGTTATCAACAGCCGTACCACCAGGTATAGGATCAAGAGATGCCAAAACCGCCGAAGATAGAGGTACAGTAGAATCCCCGACCGGCCGGGGGAGGTCAACAGAAGGATGGATAACAGGATCAGTTGAAACATGATCCTCAACCAATTGTCGGGGTTCGGCCAAAGAAGGATCAATGGGAACAGCCGCATCAATAGCACCGGTCGAAACACGGGGGTCAGCGATAGGGAAATCCGAAGTTGCGGTCGAGACAGGCGAAATGGTGGACAATGGTAAAGCAGAAGAAATCTAAAAAAAAAATGATAAACGAATGATGATCAGATGAAAAAGGGGAGTAAAAAAAAAGAAAGAGAGAAGGAGAAGAGAAGTGGGAAAACAACAAACCATAAGGCCGGCGGAGGGAATTCTGCCAAGGGGAGAGCGAGAGGAACGCTTCCGAGTTTGTATATGAGGAAGAGAGCTGGCAAAAGGGGCCGAAGACGAAGCAGGTCTTTTTCGGCCAGGATCCGAAGTAGAAGAACGGAGGATACCTAAGTTCAAAATAGGCAGCCGAATGAATAACACAAGATGAAAAGAAGATAATAATTAAGAAAAAAGCATACCTGGGCGAGAAGAAGAAGGCGAATCAAGACGACGTTGGAGAGTGGAATCCGGTGACGACAGAGGATAAGAAGAGAAAGGCAAAATGGGTGAAAAACCACTCCGACGGAGTAGTGGGTTGAGATCAGCACTAAAGAAAGTTCGAGCAACACCGTCCCACCAAAGTCGAAAGCGAGACGTGGAAAGCCCAGGGCGAACAAGAAATTTCGGAACATCAAAACTGATTAAGCGCCGATGATGAGTAGAACATAGCCGGCGGCTGGAAGAGGGAGTAAGTCGTTTGTCAACCCGACAAGCCTCTACCAAATCTTGGCCGAAACCAAATTGGCGTCTAACCAAATGAGGAGTATAAACCTCAGAAGGAATGGTAGCATTTGGAAGAGCCATAGAACCATTGAAAATATGACGAGGAAGAATGCAACGATTCCAAACTTGAGCGTGAGGTAAGGGAAGGAGGTCGCCAAAAGGAGCAGTGGCAATCTCTTTCACCCAAGTAAACTCGGTTCCCCGATACTGATACTGAGAAAAGGATTGATCAGCAGTTCGGCCTAGGAAATAACTGATCCAATGAGGAACCGACATAGCGGGAAACGATGTCCCTAGAAGATCGGGGCCAATAAAATAGTCAGGCCGAATGTCATGAGATGGGAAACCAGTGGACTTCTCTGTAGGGCGAGATTCAGAAGAAACACCGAGGTTATCCCCACGAACGTGAAGACATAAGAGGAGTTTCACATCCTGAATGGTGGGGGTCATTAACCCCCAGGGAAAACAAAAGCAGTTCACAGAGGGATTCCAAAAACACAGAAGTGCCTGAATGGGGCGAAGGTCAGTTGGAAAAGGCAAAGTACTGAGAACGATCAATCGACGGATAGAAGAGTTGGACCAGGAACCACGACAGTGGGGCTCGAGATGGCGATACCAGGCCACATAATCGGAAGGGGGTGAAGGCCAAGGGTGAAGCGAAGAGTTGAGAGGAGAAATAAGAGGAATACAGGGGTATAGAACGGTTTTCAGAGAAATTACGAGCGGTACACTCATCAATTTCTTCAGGAATACCCAATGGGCCTAAGGAATAGAAGTTTTCAGGAAGATAACAAACTGCAGAATGAGAAGCGAAGGAGCTCTCAATCTTGAGGAGTTCCGACGAAGGAACGGGAATAGATTGGGGATCCATTGACGAAGACGAGTAGAGAGAAATGAGGGAAATGAAGTTGAAGGGACGGTTTTATGCTGAAGGCAGAGGCTAATGATGACGGGATTCCTAGAGAAGAAGAAATAACCGCCAGGAAGAACGAGAGAAGAAATTACTTGAGCTCTTTTCCAGACGAGAAACCGCCCAAGTAAGGAGGGCATCTGTTGGGGCCACAAAGGATAGTGGGCCACAGAGAAAAAATTGGGCCATAAAAGATGGGCCGAAGAGGGATTTCTAAAGAAAGTTGGGTTTAAGATCCAGTGGGCCGAAGAACCAAAAGAGAACGATACAGAACAGCAGGAGAGACTCGAAAGGAAGAAAGCTCCGGGAGGGAAGAATTTCGGCCGAAATAATGTCAAATCAGCCGATTGGAGCGAACAGTGGAGTCGGCTTAGGGGGATCGGCCGGAGAGCGGTTATTTCAGCTCCGGCTATAAATAGGGGATACCATGCACAAAATCAGGGAGATCAATCCAACCCCCAAAATCCCTTTATCAAATTTACTTCTTTGTATCTTTACTGCTTTCCTTTAATGCTTTCCTTTACAGTTTTTCCTAGACTCTAGTTTAGCTCATAGCGGTTACTTCCAAGTCCACCGTTGTTTCTCAACAACCGGTAGTTTGGTTCTAGTTTTCCGGTGAATTCGCCGTTGTTTCTTAACAACAGGTAGATTCTCCGTTGTATTTTGTTGCCATTTGAATACCAAAGAACATTCAGTCATGTTTGGGCGTAATTAGTCAAGTTTGGGCGCATTATCATTAATCCGGACCCGTAACCGGTTTGATCCTTTCTCCGGTAGCCTCCCTTGAGGAGAAAAATGTCCTTTCTGGCACCAGGGCCAGAAAACAGGCCCTTTTTTGGTGCCACTACCAATTGATCCCGATTTTATGAATCTTGAACTAAGTGTGGTCGTTTGAGTGTAGTCTAAACTACGTGAGTGTGTGCAGCAAGTAAAAGTGTAAATGATAGAAAGTAAGAACATAAGATTTGTTGACCCAGTTAGGTCATACGGACCTACGTCTCTGGGGGGATTCCAATCCAAGAACTTTCACTATGTAAGAGACTCAATCAAGACAAGACTCGAACCTAAAAGACTTAAATCTGGTGTAGCTTCGGCAAATGATCTTCATAGGACTTGAATCTTGGATATGGCAGACGATCTCGATTCTATTCCTCCAGATTCCAAGGTTTCTTCGCAAAGCAAACCTTCAATCGCGTTATCAAGAGTGGTGTTTCTTCAACAAGAATATCTCATTGAAGCGATGTAGAGCGCAGACCTTGATGTTGACAGAAAATGATCTTCAAAATGTAGAACAATTCACCAAGGATTTTCAATTTGAAAATGAAATTTACAACTCAATCTAATTACAATGGGAAAACACTGAAATATATACCCTGTGAGAACTGTTGTGTGCGATCCAGAGGTCGGTTCATTCAAATGAAGTCTCAGCAACCAACTGCTATAACTGTCAGTTCAGTTTCTTGTCAGTTCAGTTTCTTGCAGTTACAGTTAATGAGTAGTTTCAACTGTTTTCGGACAACACTTTTTATCTGCACACAGAAAGGTTAAAATAACAACACTACCAACAATCCACTTCCAAAATAATTAGTTCACATAGTGACATCGTCTCTGTGTAGTAGTATCTTTCATGACTTGTTAGCTGTGCCACTGCCCACTGCCTGACTTCTTTGACTATAAACATAATTTGACAAATTTGTCTCGATCAATTCTAGCTGTCTTCATTAATCATAGCAGTCCCACTGATGTTGTTGCTTTGTTTTGTTACAAGTTGGAAGTTACATAGCACTCAGAACATAAGAAGGCATCAGTTCATCACTTACATAGCACTCAGCAACCAAATAATAGCTACAGAAACTCTGATCCATAAAAAGACAGAGGCAGTGGTATCCATGGCTCTTGGCACTCTACGTAGTGGTGAAGTGAAGGCATTAGAAAAGCAGTCTGATAGAAAGATATCCCAAAAATCAATTGGTAGTAGGTAGAATGACCCATGTCCATATAAACAGGAAGATATCCCAACATATAAGCGATGTGAAACATTATAACACCCCTCCACAAGATGAATATCATCTCCGAAACAACAAGATTCAAATGGGTACTTATGGCTCTGATACCATTTTAGAAATAACATGGACCCGGGGCGGTTGAAGCCCTAGGTCCATCTTGTTTCTAACACAGTCGAAAGGAGATGAGATGTCTCCTTGAAGGCATGAATCACTCATTTACCCTTATATATTAAATATAAGACACTTGATGAAATCGATTCAATTATTGAGAATGCCTTCAATAAAATATATATATATATGCTGGCCCATTTTAGGTTAATAATGGCGCATATGAGACGAGGTGTGAAATATTATTATTGTTATTATTTTATTGCATAAAGTATTTAATTTGTTAATGGCGCATATGTGGGATGAGCTTTCAAGGCTCTTTCCGTAGCTGTCTTTGTTGAACATCATGAGCAATAGCATTAATTAGTATCACTTGATACAAAGTGGTTGTTTCTTTGTTACTACAACTTACAGAAAACACGGGAATAATAAAGAGAAAGGAGTTGAAAAGTACTGATTCACTGATTCAGATGGCCAACGCAGTGGTATCCATTGTTCTTGGCACCCTACGTGATTTGTCGGACGAAGAAGTCCGTTTTCTTCTAGGCGTGAGCAGGGAAGTTAAAGCATTAGAAAATCAGTTGAAGGAGATGGAATATCTCCTTGAAGATGCCGAGAAAAGAAAATCTGAAAGCAAAACTGTACGCAACTGGATATCCGAGGTTAGGGATCTTGCTTACAGAGCTGAAGATGCAATTGAAACATACGCCTTCAATCTTGCATCCACAAGAAGAGGGGGCTTCCTCAAACAAATCTTTCGTCGATTTGCTTGCGCCTTGAAGGATTGCAGCACCATTCACCAAATAGGCTATGAGATTTCTGAAATCAAATTGGAGCTTGCAACGGTCGCCAATAGCATGAGACATTATGGCATAAAAAGCATCATTCAAGGGGAGAGTTCCACCAATCCTATTGATGATGAAAACCAAAAATGGAAAAGGATAACTTCTCCATTTCAGAGTGATGACTGTTTCGTGGGAAAGGACCAAGAGGTTAAGGACCTTGTGTCTCTCCTGGTTGAGGATGAGCAACAACGCCTCATTACAATATGGGGCATGGGTGGTATTGGCAAGACCACTATAGCACGAAAGGTCTACAATCACAAGGATGTCAAACGCTCCTTTGAATCTTTTGCATGGGTTTGCATATCACAACAGTGCCGAATCAGATTTGTCTTGGAAGATGTTCTTAAGCAATTAAACCCAAGAATAAATGAGCAAATCACCACTATGGGTGAGACAGTCTTATTTGAGAAATTGAGTGAAGTACAAAGAAACAAAAGGTGCATAATTGTTCTTGATGACTTATGGGATCTCAATCACTGGAATGGCTTAAAGCATGGTTTTCTTACTCAAGGCTCAATCAGCAAAGTGATGATAACAACCCGCATAAAAGATGTTGCAGCAAAAGGTTATATCAAAGAAATTGGACTTCTAAATGAGGATGATGGATGGACTTTACTCAAAACAACAGCCTTCGCAAAAAATCATATGAGTTATGGTGAGTTGCCACTTTTCATTTATAAATTTATTTTAGTATTAATTAATTTATTTTTTCCCTCTTATGATACACTTTAATATGCATTTTATTATTGCGAGCACTTTGAAAATTGAAACACATGTTCATACACAAAAATATCATTCACAAATTGGTCTAGTGATGAGCTACCCCACTAATTCATTCAAATTGCTAATTAAAATATTTCACAAATAGCGTTTTAATTTTATTTTTTTTTTCGCTACACTTATTCAATTTTTTAAATAGTTGTTAATTAGTGTTTTCTTTTATGTGGCTTCGTCTTATTTCGATCAATTAATAGTCTACCAGGAATTGAGGTTTGATGAGTAGTCAAATAATCCTTCACCCCTTTTCAATTGGGTTGGGGTTTGAATTGAAACTGAACCCTCGCCCTCGAAAAAATAATCCAAATGAACCCCCCCCCCCCCCCAACCAATTTAATTAAGCTTAAGTTTGTCTCGTTTCTTATTTGGTCCCATAAAATACCTATTAGCCTAATCAAACCTCAATATACGCTAATCTTCCTCAATCTAACCCATGACCCCTTAATCCCACTTCAACGCTGACGTGGACAGAGGATAAACAAGGTCAAACAGTTGACCCAACTAATAGCTGATTTGGCATTGTGGACTGGACCGGTTGAAGAGTCACATGCTCCAAATCTCAAAATTAGCGCTCCCAAAAAAAAAAAAATCCCCAAATTGGACACCCCTCTCATCGTACTCTGGCCTAGTCCGCCGGTCTCTCCGAAATCCCGAAATTGGGTTCAGAGAAGCCATATCCGTCGATTCACTCCCCTTTTCTTTCTTTCAGTTGTTCTTTGTTTGACCTGTTCCGTGGCCTTCATCCTGCTCTCAGTGTCCACGTCGGCGCTGAAATGAGATTCAGGGGTCATGGGATTAAATTGGGGAAGATTAGTATATATATATATATATATAGAGGTAAAAATAAGACAAACTTAAAGGATCATTTGGGTTTTTTCCCCCTCCCCCTCCCTTTATATTTGTAAAAAGGTGGTTTCGGTACTATATTTTTTTTTAAAAAAAAAATGTTAGTGAAACCAACTAAATTAAAAGAAAATAAAAACTACTAACTATCCGCTAATTACAACCAACTTATATAAATTAGTGTTTAATATTATATTATTTTTTATTTAAGGTTTTAAATTGTTTAATTTTTTAATTCAATTAATATTATTTATTTAATTCTTTAATTGAATTAATATTATTTATTTCATTCTAATTTATTAATCTAGTTCATTATTAAAAGATATTTTTTTAAAAATGCTTTAAGGAAAAATCCAACTATGACATGCTAAGGCTATCTTTTAAAAATAATGAAGTTTGATTCTCAAGTCATGCTATTATGACATGCTCATGACTATAGTTTGGTTCTCAACTTGAGTTTGATTCTCAAGTCATGCTATTATTAATCTACTAACTATTATGACATGCTCATGACTTGAGAATCAAACTTCATTATTTTTAAAAGATAGCCTTAGCATGTCATAGTTGGATTTTCCTTAAAGCATGCAATACCAATAGTAGTCTCAGAAAGAAATGCATTCCAAAACAATACAAGTCTCATATGCACATAAGAAAAATAGCCTGAACTAAATTAAAGAGAATTTGCATTTGTGTAAAATAATCCCAATGTGTGCAAATGTTCAGGGTAACTCACTTTCAAATCCTAAAAGAAATTAAAAGATAAAAAATTCCGCACACATGCTTTAGTATAAATTGGTAAGTTAATCCGCAATTCTATAAAACCACAAGGATATATACCCTATAAAAAAATTTCATGGAAGGTGACGAAAAGATTCGTCGCCTTTTTCGTCACTTGGCACATGAGGCGACGACCAAGTCGACGAAATCTGGAAGTTGATGAAGTTTTAGGCGACGACATTCTTCGCCTTGTTCGACGCCTTCTCACGAATTTCTTGTAGCGATATAAACCATCATGGTCCTACCCCTCAGCTCAACTTACAATCCACAGAAACCGCAAAATCACATCAGCTCTTCAATACTAGTCCAACCACAACAAAGTACATTCTAAATCTTTAGACAAAATAAAATTTCCAAAAATTAAACCACTCTCTTATGAAACAACTAAAGTAATCAGACCCAAATTACAAGAGAAATACTACTAGTAATGTAAACGACCATGTCAAGTAAACACTACTGGTCTACAAACAACATCATTTGTTGATTTTTATGATTAAAACACCAATTCCGAAATTAAAAGAAAAACTTTGGTAGATCAGGCTTTACTGATTAATAAGAAGAAAATTTGGACATCCCACAATTGAACAATACCTCATTCACTATCTCAAGAAAATTCCATTTTTTAAAACAGGTAATAACTAGTTTATGGAGTATTTTAACTATGACTCTGAAACATTTGCCTACCGTACCATATTTGACTCCCAAAAATAGCTCCCGGGAATGTTTGTAGATATAGTACTACTATATATATATTTGGTGGGAAAAAAAAATCATTTAGTCCCTTAAATTTTTTTAATTTCCAAAACCATCACATAAATATCGAATTAGACGAATTCGTCCTATGACTATGCTAATCGTTGCCAAAATGATCCAAACCCTAATTAATCGTGTTCCACACTGACCTGCATGAAGATTAATGGAGTAATCGTATTTTGACCGAACTAATGCTTACCTGGCAAGTGGTAGAGTCACCTTTTTTTAATACCCAATTATTTTAAAAAATATTGCCTCAAATCCCCATTTTTTGCCCTACCACCGACGTTCACCATTTCCCCAACCAGAGCTATGTCGCCCCCCATCTTTTCCATTTTCCCCAACCCATAGCTGCAAAATTTATGATAGAAAGCAAAGGGAGGAGCAGCTAGGTCGAGCAAACCTTTATTATCAACTAGAAAATGGCAATGGTTCCTATATTTAAATAGATTCTACTGTAACTAAAATCAAGTGGAAAATGAAAATTAATAGGAAGATCGGGCTCGGTTAACCTGTGGTTGTGTTAACATAGCTCAGACCTATCTAGATTAATTAATTAAAGTGTATGAAGCACCCAAAGTTGGAGCCAATATCTTCATTGAGACAAACACCATCTCAATGCATACAAAAATCTTGAGAAATCGCGACCCATACCACAAATTTGATTCAAAAAACGAACATAGAGCTCGCAAGAACCTCGTTACCTACATCAGATCGCAAAAGCAGCGCCGGAAAGAAAGTGGCTCGCCGGAGAAGACAATGAATAGTAATTCCGGCGAGGCTCAAATCTTATTCAAAAATAGAAAAATGTTTGTGCATTCGACTCCTCTCATCATAAGGATCATGAATCTATGCTCAAAATTTGGAAAATCATACCGTAGCTTGTTGTTTGATAGCATGGCCGCCATGTCTCTAACTTGACCGGAATAATTGCCGGAGTGCATTTCTTCACCAAATTTGACGAAGTTTATGTCGATTCCAGCCTAAATGTTCTAAATATTATAAATGTATACTCAAAATGAAGTTTCAATTAACTAACAACAAAAACGATGGGAATTTCGACCTCAGAAGTGAATGTTACATTTCAAACAGTAATTGTGGCTTGGAATTTCGACCGTAGAGCTGCTGTAGTGATTGTTGGTCGGAGCTGCCGGTAGTGAAAAAAATGGTAAATTGGGAGAGGGATTTCAAGAAAAGAGAGGTTGAAAAATGAAAATCAGCGCATAAGATGTTTTGGAGCTCCACGACACACTTTTCATATGCCACGTCACTGTGTGGTCAAGTACCATTAACCCCACTAATCCGCTGCCACATTGGATTACAAGATAAATAATGAGGGTTGGGATCATTTTGGCAATGATTAGTATAGTTGGATGGATTAAGTTAATTCAAATTTTATGGGATCATTTTAGAAATTGGCCAAAATTATGGGATCATTTGGGTTTTTTTCCTATATATATATATATATATATATATTTATTTGGGGTCATGCGCTACGCTGCGCATGACGGCAAGAAAAAAATGTGTTGAAGTTGCTAATTTATAAAAATTAACGTCTATTATGATATATAGAAATATAGAAATTTAAAAATTTGTGTTACTAAATAGAATTGTAGTGCTGGTACAAATATAAAATTTATATATTGTATTCATAAAAAAGGTAACTGTGAAAAAAAAATGATTTGGATAAAGGGAATCGACTGACTATGTTATGAAAGAAACAGTAGCTAAGAGAACTATGAGAAGAATAGAAAGTCCATTTTCTTTGCTCCCAGCTCCAGATTGCTCAAAATTTGTTGTATCCGATTGAAAAGTTTTTAAAGAGATATCATTAAAAGCATACAATTTAGGTGCAAGTGTAGTGTAGATATTAGGAGATCAAATGTATAAATTATGGAAAGGAATAGATTATAGTCCCAACCCAAAAAGTCATTCTACATCACTAACAACAAACCTTGAACCTTTGATGGTCTATATCAACAAGGTCCCATTGCCGTCTGCACTTATGATAAATCCAAACATTTTATTTCCTAGGGAAATCAATCCATTCAGGATGGCCAAACTATAAGAAAAAATATTTAGGTCAGTCAAAAAAATGGGAAAACGGTAGCAACTATGCTAAAGCTCTCCAAATGTGATCAACTTATAAACACTGGGAGACTTATTCACCTTCCCATCATATTCTTTTCTATGTAGAAGCTCAGGAGTCGTGAAAGTTTACAATAAAAACATAGACATTTGGAAATATGCCTCTAGTTTTGAAATACCTCCAGTTTGGTTGTGAAGCTTCGAGGACGAAGATTTATTTTAAGGAGGGTAGACTATAATACCTCGCAAAATTTCGAGTAAAAATTTTAAACTTTAATTAATGATATCAATTTTTTTTAAAAAAATATAAAAACGTCTCCTAAATCTAATTGTTGATCATTAAATAATTTAAATAATGAAAAATGATATTTTAGAAGCAACGGCAATTTAGTTGAAATTTTGCATAAATTAATTAGTCATTTTTAAACCCAAATCCCCGACGAACATCTTAGTGCAAATTAAATCTTAATCACGTAACGGACCTTCATTGGAATATTTTTCAAGCCTAGGTCCATTAATTATGTCCATTAAATTAATACTATTGGACATAGATAAAGTTATAGAATTAAGTCACTAAGTATTGATTAAAAATACGTAACCAATTATATTTGAAATTAATGAGTGTTGTTTCGGATTTAAAAGTTGGATTTACAAGTCGTTTCGGATTAAAGGATTGAGAATGTCGGATTATTTGGCTAATGGTGTCAATTAAATAACTAATAGATAATTTAAGTTCACTAAATTCATCAAGTAAAATTTTAAGTATTAAGAAAATAATAATTAAGTCCATAAACAAGATTAATGAATTCATTAGGTGCATAATTAAGAATAGAATTGGGCCACTTAATTGAATTTTAATAGTCCAAATAACAAAGTTACCAAAAGTATTTCAAGCCCAACTAATTTTTTGTCCAACAATCTTGGCCCAAACCCTAAATCTAAACCTAACCCTAACCCTAAACCTAGCAGTCTCCGGGCCGCCGCAGGCGGCCACTGACACAGTGGCACCATTCCACCCCAGAAATCCCAATCGCCACCGCCCGCAGCCCTCCGCCACAACGCCACCATTCCACCCCAGAAACCCCAATCGCCACCACCCGCAGCCCTCCGTCACCGCGCCAACACCACCACCATCGATTCCGACGCACCACCACCATTTTATTCTCCTCAGCATCTCCATAAACCACCAACTCAGAGAAATCCCAAAACCGATTTAAGCAAAAAAAAAAAAATTAAATAATACAGAGAAGGAGGGAGATAGAGATGAGAGGTGGGGGAGACAGCCGCGTCCCGTCGCCACCCCTGTGCCTCGCCGCTGGCTTGTCGCATCCGCCGCCGTCGCCGCCCATCTTGTCCCGGGTTGCGCGCTGCCATGTCTCCAAGAGGGAGACTCCAAAACCTGACGAGATTGGACATGGGAGGGGCGAGCGGAATAGATAGGAGAGTTAGGGAGAAGAAGAAAAAAAATAGTGATAAATGGGGTGTAGAGCGCGGTAGAGAGAGGAGCAAGAAAGAAGAAAAGAAAAATAATAGGGGAAGGTGGGTACGACATCGTTTGCACAAGTACTGTTCCTAAAGAACAAGTACTGTTCATAACAGTTTCACATATATACAATATGATATATATATATATATATACACTATATAAAAATATATTCACACAAACATATCTCACGAGTCACGCCCTCAGCTACATTCATTGTTTTTTGGCACACAGTCAAGAAACCCTTTGGACTACATTTATCCATGATCTTGTGATGACAGACCAGACCTCCACGTCATTTTTTAAAAAATTGAAAAATGGGAAGTGGTCTCACCAACATGGTCGACCATCAACCCTTATCCTTTGGTTTCTTATTCATTGCTAATGGGATGAGAACATTTGTCTCAATCCCATTGGTCAACTAAAATTTTAAATAATAAAATTAAAAATCATTATATTTTTTATATTTTAAAATATGAATAAATAAAAAATATACCAAATTTTATAATTTTTCATTCTCTACAAATAGTGACCACTCTTGCTATATTTTTGTTAAATACATAATATATCAATTTTAATATATTTAACCCATTTTAAAATTTATATAAAATAAAAATAAATAAAAAAATATAGTAATATTTTAGATTTTTATTTTTTATAAATAAGATAAATATTTTATATTTTTATACTTTTTTTATATATTTCAACATAATCTAAAATAATTATGTAAATTAAAATAATTATATATATAATATGGCGGTTGGATGGTTGGGTGGTTATTGAAAAAGTATATAAAATTGGGGTAGTTGGGTTGGGATGAATATTGATGAGTTGGAGGAGAGATAAATTAATTAAATAATGAGATGGTTGGATGGTTGGGTGGTTGAAGTGGTCATGGATAAAGATAGCCTTAGGTAAAAGATTGCTAATTAATTAAAGAATTTGGAATACTAACAGAGAAATATAGATAGCAAGGTTTCCAAGGTTGTAAAGTCGAGCAATAACTAGATTGTGATAGCAAGAGTCATTTTATTATATTGATCAACTATATTTGTCAAAAAATGTCCAACATGCTTATGTAAGTAAATTTAAACATCAAACCTCATACGTTATGTTTAACCGCATTGTTGTCGGGTCTTACGAGCTCTAGGATTTAATGAATTCCCTTCAGCAACACGGCTGCAACCAATGGTTCACCAGTTTTAGGCTCCTTCAATAACAACAATCAGAACATTCATATATTTCGTTTCCTACTTAGGACATAGCAAGCTTTGGGTTAATGATTTAATTCTAATTTTGGAAGGTTACACATGTAGGAAGCCTAAATTTTATTGAAAAATATTAAATATATTATTCAAACATAATTTCCACTAATGGAGAAAACAAACAATTAGCTTGTCATGGCTATGTTAACAAGAATCTTGGGGGTATGCCCCATACAATACAAACACAAATATAATGAAATTTTGCCGAAAGAAAATATTATAAATATTTTGAAGAGTTTGGAGAATTTTTCGATGCTTTATATCTGCTTCAAACCTCTCTAGGTTGTTATTGCCTTTGTCACTTGGCTTTGGATTTCAATTGCTATACTATTGCTTTGCAAGAATTATTTACTGGGGCTCTTTTTTTGTCAACTTTCCACCTGCCTTATTTGCCAACTTTCCTTCTCTTCTTTCTCGGCCATTTATTGTAGCGCATTGTCGACGCCTCATTTTTCTCTTACATCCAACTTCTCTCACTTTGGCCTGTAAAATTGTTTTGAACATTTCTTTCCTTTGTCTAGTTCGAACCCGTTGTTGTTTTGGATTACCCGGATCTTGGTTCCAAATAAAGGTTTCTCATGTTCTACACAATATGGGCATACTGATTTTCCATTGGCCTACATGGATGATGTTGCATGCCTCTAGTAGTTTCGGTTGTTGGCAAGTTGTTCTCTTAGATGAGTAACATCTTTTTCTCAAATGTTGTTTATGCATAATCGATGCTCTTTCTTGTCAAAGAATGAACTAGGAACGATACATTAAATTGTTTTAAAATATTTTAAATAGATTATTGACCTTTTTCATCTATGTAAAACAGACCCAGAATCCCCATGCTTGTTTGGTGGAGATGTCGTCTCGCTAATAGAAGATATTTGAGGTGTCTTTTCTTCAATGGACTTAACTCTATTGAAGGCTATCATATCGGGTCTTTGTAATTTAATAAAATGGAAAATCGGATAGATGCATTTCCAACAATTTATGGTGATGTTGATATGAACTTGAGCTCCACGATATCTCCTAGTTGTAGGTACGGGTTATTTTGCCACGATTCATGTATTGTTCACTTATCCATCGCAGAAGTTTTTCTATCTCCAGGAACCCATACCACTTTCGAACCTCATCCGGCTTCGATCCCCCGAGCATTCAAACCATGTTTTATTTCCTTGATGTCTCAATCGTCGTCTTTCTCATATTAATTCCCTTTTTGGAACGAGTTCTACCCATTTTCTTGATAGTCTTGCCAGGCAGTAGAAGGGATCTTTTTGTCTGAATGAACTTTAGAGGTGCCTGTCAATGTAATAAGATTAATTTCTTCCTATTTTACCCTAGAGGTAGTGGGTTGACTTAAGCTTTCGGAAATGTGATTTTCCTCTTGCTCAATATTTATCATTTTATTGTTATCCGACAATGGTTCCTAAGAGTACTTGAATTTGTTTCTTCATTTGTGACCACTTTTATTTTTGGGGCACGCTTTCTCTTGGGTAACGAGGGACGCGGCTTCCTAATTGGCCCAAGTACTAATTCTCATAACATTGTCATCGCTCTTAAGGAAGCATGCATATTATTGCGGACCATGTCCATATCACTCTATTGTATTTGATCAACTATACTTTTGCATTGATCTCGAGATGTCTAAAATTCTTTGATATCTCCTCAAGATTTTCTCGAAGGTATCTGAACCTTCTAATGATAGAATCAGCTTTGGATGCTTCACATCTCATCGAGAAATCTGCAAGAATATTTTCATGAGATTTTATAACATCGATATCATAAGCATAATATTAACATTCAGTTGTCATCTGATAATATGAACTCATTCAGCTTTTGACTCAAGTTTATTTCAAAAAAAAAAAACTCTAACATTAGTATTATCAACTTTTAATATAAATTTATTTGCAAACAACAATGAAGGCAATTTTTAAATGTTTTACATATTGCAAAAGAAATTCATTTTTATTAATGTGCAAAACTTTGGCTTTTTATTCAGTGAGGACCCTCCTTTGTACATCGGGTTCTTACTCGGTAGTTGTTTTCCTCATGAGCACTCATGCCCATCGAAAATCGATGGTGTCTGTATAGACTACTCACGCATTCTCATCTTGAGGTAATGTGGATTTTGCTTTTGCAGACTTGCTTTAGTTCATGAATTCGCTGGGTATAATTTTCTTTCCATTTCCATCTGGAGCTTTCAATCTTTCTTTTTAGGAGGGCTTTAAAATCCTTTGTATATGATGCAAGGTCTTTATAAACATACCTACAAAATTTACAACTTCCAAGAAACTCTGAAGTTCTTTCTCACCCTTTAATATATTGAGAAAATTGGGATATATTGTGATGTCCAATAATCTTGGCCCATGTGTTTTACAGTTTTTTAACCTAAGGTTTTGTGGGTATTTAAACCCCAGACGTAGGAGAAATCCGAACTTGATAAACAATTCATGTGTATTTTTCATTTTTTTAAGCTACTTTTCATAATAACTTGTATCAGAGCGAGATTAGGGAAAAACCACAAGGATGAGCGGCGGACAGAGTCTGATTGAGAAGTTTGATGGTGCCGACTATAGATTCTGGAGAATGCATATAGAGGATTATCTGTATGGTAAGGATCTGCACGAACCGCTTGGAGAAAAACCAAAAGGATATGTTGGCCGAAGACTAGAACATTTTGGATAGGAAAGCAAGGGGATTTTTCGCCTGTCACTTTTACGAAACGTCGCCTTCCATACGACGAAAGAGATGTCGACGTTAGAGATTCTGACGATCCTATCAAACATGTTCGAGACACCATCTGCTACAAACAAGGTTCATCTGATGCGGAGGCTCTTTAATATGAAGATGTCGGAGAGCACAGGTGTAGCCGAACATTTGAACGAATTCAGTCAAATCACGCAACAGTTGGCGTCGGTTAGCATTGAATTCGAAGATGAGATTAAAGCCTTTATATTGCTGTCAAGTGTGCCTGAGAGTTGGGAAGGGATTATTACCGCAGTCGGTGCTTCATCGGGTAAAGAAAAGATGAAGTTTGATACTGTCAGAGATTTGCTTATGAGTAAGTAGATTCAGAAGAGACAGAGAGCCCAGGGATCCGGATCTGGGTCTGCCCTAAACACAAAGAGTAGAGGCCAATCTGTGTCGAGAAAAGGTAACTGAAACAGATCAAATTCACGAGGCCAGAATACAAGGAGGAAGGTCATGAGTTGGATCCAGTGCTGGAATTCTGATAAGACCGGACACTATCGGTCCCAGTGTCGGGCACCGAAGATAGAACGGAAAGATAACAGTTCTGCCATTGCGAAAACAGAGGAGATCAGCGCTGCCCTGATCCTGAGTGTGTCTAGTCCCCTAGAGTCATGGGTTCTAGATTATGGAGCTTCGTTCAATTCATGCAATAATTCAGATCTGATGGAGAATTATGTGCAGGGGAATTTGGGTATTGTATACCTTGGTGGTGATGAGCCAATGAAGATTGTGGGCAAAGGAGATGTGCTGATCAAGACCCCCAATGGGTCTAAGTGAAAGCTGAAAGGAGTCAGACATAATCCTGGTTTGAATAGGAATTTGATTTCCATAGGGCAACTGGACGAAGAAGGATATTCCACAAACTTTGGATGCAAGACCTAGAAGATATCCAAAGGGGCTATGATCTTGGCCCGAGGCAAAAAGGAAGGTACGTTATATGTTTCCATGAATTATTGTGAGACTGATATTGTTGCTGTGGCAGATAATAAGTGCAATGTTGATTTGTGGCACTGTCGTCTTGGCCGCATGAGTGAGACCGGAATGAAGGTTATGCTTTCCAAAGGCAAGCTGCCGGACTTCAAAGTAGTGGAAGTTGGGATGTGCGAAGACTGTGTCTTCGGTAAACAAAAGAGAGTGAGTTTCTCAACTGGCGGAAGGACATTGAGAAAACATAAACTGGAACTGGTGCATAGTGACTTATGGGGTCCGGCTCCAGTTACATCCCTCGGTGGAGCATTATATTACATGACGTTCATTGATGATGCCACAAGAAAGGTATGGGTCTATTTTCTTAAACGTAAGTCTGATGCTCTTGAAGGATGATAATGGCCAAAATTGTCCATTATTTCCGATCCATTTTCGTGTCTGAGACGGACATTTTGATCGTGTTCCCATCTTATTTTAATAAGAAAGCAGTTGAATTCGACATATTAATGCAAGTTTGTAAAAATAATAAGCTGGTAATGAAAAACACAAAAATATGCAATTTTAATTGTATTTGTGTTAGAAAAATCCAAAAACATGAAAAAATGAAAAAGAAAAGAAAAAGGAATGAAAAGATGGGAAAAAGATTGAAAATCCCACACACTGAATTTTTGGTTAAGTGTTGGAAACCAAAACCGAATTGCCCATGTAAACCGAACTGCTGAATAGAAGAAGAAAAAAAAACTGGTTAAGTGTTGGAAGAAGATGCGAAATGCCCAATACGGTCTAGGCAATTCGGTCTATACCGAATTGCATTGGTAAATCGAATTAACCCCTCCTTTTGAAGCAAATGCCTTAGCCAAATTTGAGTAAGGGAATAACCTTATCAATTCGGTTTGTCCAATTCGGTTTATACCGAATTGCTTTGACAAACCGAATTAGATGATGCTATTTCGCATCCTTGCAAGGATTTATTGGGTAAGGTAATACTTCATACCTCATGCATCTTCAATTCGGTTTATACTGCGTTTAATCCAGTAAACCGAATTGACCTCTTCTCTCTATTTTTAAAATCTCCAAAAATATTTTATCTTCCTGAGTTGTGTGAGTTGCATGGATGTATTGGGCTTAGGCCCATTACATCTAATTTTATCCATTACACATCTCAACTCTTTAGTATCTAAATTATTGTGTGATTAACACTCACACAATACCAAAAATATTCTGTTAATTTCATCTTTTCTTTTTATTGTGTGTATGACTGGGTAATAAGGAATATCACAGATCAATGTTGGCAAAAAGGTCCCTTCACCGGGATAACGATTAGCTTGTCTTCTGTGTATTAATTATTACTCGTTATTTTGCATGGTTTGATTAGTGATTGGTGGAAGCTCCGGCAAAAAGGTTCCTTCACGGGGATAACGATTAGCCACTCAGCCAATTCCTAATTAAATACAGTTTTCTTTTCCTTATCTTAATTTCAAACCTGAATTTCGAGCTATGGTAATATTAGACAGTGTCGATCAACACTGTTATAGTAATACTGTAGTAAGAAAACATATGGGTTTTTCCTCATTCATGGATAGTAGGACTCTCGATGATAGCAACCACTGTCATTAAGTGATCCTTACTGTCTAAAAATCATTCCATCTGGAATACTTGGGAACCGAATAGCAGATGTTTGCAGTCTGGACAACCCCAATTATTTCTGGCACTCTTCTTAGCCAAATTCTTCTTATCTCAAGGCTAATCCATCTTTGTTTATCAAATTCTGTCTAACCCCACCATATATTTTGGGGTATTTTATTTTACTTCTCATATA
The DNA here is from genome assembly GCA_030278955.1 of Hygrophila difformis. Taxonomy (NCBI): domain Eukaryota; kingdom Viridiplantae; phylum Streptophyta; class Magnoliopsida; order Lamiales; family Acanthaceae; genus Hygrophila; species Hygrophila difformis. The sequence continues at coordinate 10,749,250 of JAOANR010000004.1, read as the reverse complement.
CATGTATGCATGCTATTATTATGTAAATATTGTGGTCATTGTTATTTTGAGGATCCTTCTCCTTGGACATAGAAGTCTTGATCTAAAGTAGATGTTGCATAATAAATTTCCAATATAAATTCCTTTATAAAATCCGGATCTGAGTAAGGGATAAATTCGACAGTTATGATTAACTCATCTTCCACTGGGGGTTAATTTTGAGAATTTAGAAGCAGAGTCAGCGATTAGGTCTCATCTAGACTGAAATGATCTGTGTTTTAATTGAGAGTTTAGTGCCTATTTAGGGAATGATTTTCAAATATCAATTGGTTTCTCAAAATTGCTAGGTGTTGGAAATCTTGTATTAGAGATCACATCAATTCAATGTCCACTTGGGTGTAGATGAGATGTGATAAATAATACTAGAGGAACAACATGTAGGCCTTGGTTAATTTCTAAGGTAGGTTGAGTATTCTTTTAACTGCTATCTTCTTCTGCCAAAGTCTAGAATTGAGTCTTGAGTTAGTACATCCGGAGCAGATTCATTTATGGATCTGTTTCATTTAGTTTGTATCTCATAACTGCCCAGATGTTGTGAGTCCTGTGGCTTATTGATATCTGGGGAGTTCTTGATCTGCATCTGGTCACCAAGACCAGGGGCTCTTTTATACTAACGGAATGAGATAATTTTTTAAGCTTCCGAGTGATAGGATTTTAAACGCTTTCTTTATTGCTTTCCTTACTGCTTTATTTTAAATGCTTTTATAGAGGTCACTCGGAAGAATTAGAGGTTGGCCGCCGGTTGTAAGGTTTAAGAGTTATGGAATGGTTTGGGACTTGGTTTGAAACTTTGGGTGTGACCGGGGGAATGATGGGAGTACTTGTTAAGTGTTGCTTGTCCACCACAGATGACTAATATATTCTAGCAAGGCATTGCAAGAGGAGTTATGAATTTGTGGTATCTTAGATTTTGTTGTCTTAAGAGCATGTAAATTCTCACTGTAAGTACATGTCTGTTAAAGGGAACATAGTGTAGAAAGCATGAGAGTTAGCTAACTGACGAACTATCCCAAGCAAATATCTGTGTAATCAAAATGGAAGTTTAATTGTGTTTTGTCTGAATCTTGTCCAATCTTTATTATTTTCTTCCTCTCCCTTCTGTCACATTTTAAATCTGTTTTATAGATAATGTAGCATAATTTTACATGCTTCCGTAGAATAATTTTATCCGCTTCCTTAGCATAGATTTTATTGCTTCCTTAGAATAGAATTTAATTGCTTTTTAGAGTAACTTTACCATGCTTTGTAGAATAATTTTAATTGCTCTCTTAGTCTAGTTTAAATTATTGTCAAGTAGTTTTAGAAACCCAAACTCAAGATTGAAACGAGTAACCTAGTGGAAAATCTTAGTAAATGACGTGGGCCCTGCTTTTATCGCACATCCACCAGTGAACGATCCGGTCTTACTATAAATTACTGCAATTTTTTACACTGTGCGCTTTCGGGCCACAGTTTCCTACATGAGTATATAAAAACGTGACAACCTATAAACATATCCCTAATCCTAACTCCATCTTCATAAATTGGTTTAATTGAATAAAATTAAACCGGGATTATATTCTTTTCAGAAAATACTCATATAGTGGGAAATTGTCAAAAAGTTTCAAAGGAGAATACGAATTGACTGAGTTCAAGGAGTATTGTAAGGAGAATGAAATCCGGATGGAGAAAACAATACCAGGAACACCTCAGCAGAATGGAGTTGCTGGGCGTATGAATAGGACACTGAATGAGCGTGCAAGATGCATATGTCTGAAGTGCGGACTGCCATGTTTTGGGCAGATGCGATTAATACAGCTGCATATCTGATTAATCGAGGGTCGTCAGTACCATTGGATAATGGTATTTCAGAAGAAGCCTAGCGTGGTAAGGAGGTAAATCTGTCCTATTTACAAGTATTCGGGTGTATAGCTTTTGTCATGACTGAATCTATTGAGTGTGCGTTCATTGGCTATGGAGATTGTGAGTTTGGATATAGTTCTGGGATGAGTAGAACATCAGGATCATCCGTAGTAGAGATGTTTTCTTTGGTGAACAAGTACTGTACAAAGATAGGGAAACTCGTAAAAAGGAGCCTGAGTTTGTGGAATTGGACGTTTTCAATTCTCATGACAGAATGAAAGAGGCCATTCAGGCAGATACAAAGGTGGTTCAGGAATAGACAGAAATGATTGAGGTTGAATCAGAGACTGAATAATTCACTCAAGCGGGTCCTACTTTGAGGAGATCCGAGAGATCAGATCGTGCTCCCGTGAGGTATTCGCCTTCGTTGAATTACTTGTAGCTAATAGATTCCGGTGAACCTGAGAGTTTTATAGAAGCTCAAGAAAATGAACAGTCAGACAAGTGGAAGTTAGCAATGGACGATGAGATGAAATCCCTGCGGGCGAATGAAACTTGGGAGTTGTCTGAGCTTCCGGAAGGGAAAAACGCATTGCACAATAAATGGATTTTCAGAATTAAGCAAGAAGCTGAGGGGAGAAAACGGTACAACCGTACAAGGCAAGGCTGGTAGTCAAGGGTTTTCAGTGGAAATACGAAATTGACTAGACTGACGTCTTTATGCATGTGGTAAAGATGACATCTATTAGAATGGTGTTAGCGCTAGTGAAAGCAGATAATCTAGCACTAGAACAGATGGATGTGAAGACTGCATTCCTTCACGGTGATTTGGAGGAAGAGATTTACATGAGAGAACCGGATGGTTATCTGGTTGAGGGTAAAGAAAGTAAGGTATGAAAATTGAAGAAGAGCTTGTACGGACTGAAACAGGCTCCGCAACAATGTTACAAAAAGTTTGATGGATTTATACATGAGATTGGCTTTGTGAGATGCCATGCCGACCATTGTTGCTACTTCAACAGGTATAATGGAGGATACACTATTCTATGGTTATATGTGGATGACATGTTAATTGCAGGAACTTCTAAACAAGAGATCAGTGTTCTGAAGAAGCAGTTGTCTGAAAGGTTTTCAATGAAGGATCTTGACGAGGCCAAGCAAATCTTAGGCATGAGGATCATCCGAGACAAAGGAGCTGAAAAGGTGTATCTGTCACATGCTGAGTATATTGAGAAGGTTCTTGCAAGGTTTAATATGCAAGATGCAAAGCCTGTGGGCACTCCATTATGCAGTCAGTTTAGTTATCTCCCAAGGACTCTCCGAAAAGTGCAGAAGAGCGAGAGAAGTTGAAAGACACTCCCTATGCATCCGCTATTGGTAGCCTTATGTACGCAATGGTGAGCACTCGCTACGAAAAAAAAAATTTAGTAAGGAAAACAATTATCACTGACCTGTCACTAAAAATTTTGTCACTAGATTTAGTGACAAAACCACTAGATTTAGTGATAAAATTTCGTCATTAAATCTAGTGACAGTTTAGTGACAATTATTTTCTTCACTAAAAATCTTTTTCTTATAGTGACTAGACCAGATATTGCGCACGTAGTGGGAGTTGTAAGCAGATTCATGAGCAACCCAGGAAAGAATCATTGGGATGCCGTCAAGTGGATCCTTAGGTACTTGAAAGGAACTAAGGATAAGGCCTTATGTTATGAAGGCAAGGACTTGGCATTGACATGTTATGTAGATGCCGACTTAGCAGGAAGCGACCTTGATAAGAGAAGAAGCACAACTGGATATGTGTTCACTTTTGCAGGCACTGCAGTGCCATGGGCTTCTAAGTTCCAGAAGATTATAGCCTTGTCTACTACAGAGGCTAAGTATGTAGCTAAGACAGAAGGAGGCAAAGAGATGGTTTGGTGGCAAAATTTCTTGCTTGAATTGGGGAGAAAGCAGACAAATGGAACATTGTTTATTGATAGTCAAAGTGCCATTCATTTGGCAAAGAATCCCGCCTTTCATTCAACAACAAAGCATATTGAGACAAAGTACCACTACATCGGTGATCTTGTTGAGAAGAAGATAGTGTGATTTATGAAGATCAAAGGTGCTGGGAATCCTGCAGATATGTTCACCAAGGTCACCTTGGAGAAGTTGAAGCTGTGTATAGGAAACTGGCATTAGAACTTGATTGAAGAAGGCTTGGCGCTACTACTGTTGCTGTGAAAGGGATTGAGTGGAAACTTATTGAGACTTCAAGTGGAAGATTGATATGTTGTGAAGTCCAATAATTTTGGCCCATGTGTTTTTCAGTTTTTGGGCCTAGGGTTTTGTGGGTATTTAAACCCCTTTGTCTCATTGTAAACTAAATCCTGAAATAGTGAAATAGTGAAATCCGATAGCGCCCCCAGACCTAGGAGAAATCTGAACTGGGTAAATAATTTTTGTGTATTTTTCATTGTTTTTAGCTATTTTTCATAACAAATTGTGGGTTTTCATCACAATGTGTTCATGCGACTGTATCTTTGCATCATCAATTTGAACTCTTAAGAATTCAATTTGGTTAGCTCAACTCGTATCAAACTATCATAAAAGAAGTAGTTTTGGATTTGTCATTGAAAAACACTTGTCTGAAAATTTTCATGCATGTCAAATGCTCATATGTGCTCGTCAGAGTCTGTAAGAAAGAAAATAAACAACACACATCAATATAAAAATATTGAGTAATTCAACCCATCTCATATAAAAAGGAATTGACTTAAATAAAAAATTTCTTTTAACAAAAAATGCTACTTTAAAAGCATAAATTTTCCTTTAAGCAATTAAAAACAAATAACATCCAAAATATCACTTTTCAACCATTGTGCCTAGAATGCGAGGATACCAAAAGAGCTCCAATAATTCTAAGAACCCATAGTTCTACAAAATGAGTAAAAACTCTATATGGACATACATCCGGAGCCCATAAATAATACTCGCAAGCATTATTTAGGAATATAGACATACTAATTATTTCACATAATACCCGGGGTGGCCACACGACTCCATCCCCTCCGGAGCTTAAATGTGGACATACCTACCCGAATTCTAATATACAATGGTTTAAACAACATACAAGTATACAAGTATCAATTTTTATTTTCAAGAATCGATTTTGCCATCAGAAACTCAACAAGATATCATCTTACCCAATATACATAACTGATATACATCACCAAGGTGTAGTATCAAGTATGAAACACAACTAGGATAGCAGAAGTTAATAAATCCTCAACATTCAAAGAAAAATATGCCTAACAGTGGATCAGTCTTAAAGATAGACAGCCTTGGAACGAATTGTTCGGCCAAAAATTATGAAATTTGGATAGTTCGTAGATAAGACATAAAGGAACATTTTCCGTGAATACACTGTTGTCAAATTCAGCATCTAACTAGGAAATTAAGAATATATGTGTGTGTGTGCGCGCCTATATTATTTAATTTTATGAATAGGTGATTTCTTTTTTCAATGTAAGAAATATTAAAATGTAAATTATGTGTAAATGGTACCGACATTCATATGAAATTGGCCATTATTGGTTAATTAAAGTGTGTATATACATATACATAATTTCGCACTCTGTTTCCTATTATTATCTTTTCTAAAAAGGTTATTGAACAATAGTTTATTTGGCAGATATGGTTAGAGATGGGAAATTAATAGAAGATATTGGGAAACGAATAGTAAAAAAGTGTGGTAATCTGCCATTGGCAATTTCTTTACTTGGAGGGGTCTTACAGCAAAAAACTTCCGTGGAGGAATGGAAGATAGTCGAGATGAATACTAATACATCCCTTCATAGTGAAAGTGAAAGCGAAATGAAAGAAGTGTTGGATTTAAGTTTTGATGAATTACCTCATCACTTAAAACCATGTTTCCTTTATATGGGTCTTGTTCTTAAAGAGGATGAATCAATATTTGGTCCTGAGTTGTATAACATGTGGATAGCACAAGGTATGGTTTCATATGAGGATAAAGGGAAGAGTAATACATTAATTGATATTGCAGAGTACTATATGTCTGAATTGGTTTCCAGGTGTCTTGTTTACAATGAATATCGGGAAATTTCTGAAGGTGTTAGATATGGAACTAGATATAAACTTCATGATGTGGTATGGAATCTATGTTTGTCAAAAGGGAGGAAGGAGGAGTTTGGTGTCCATAATTTGGATTATGAGGGTGGAAATTTTGATAATTTACGGGATGAATCGTCATCAAGCAGAAAAATACGCCATGTAGCTATCAATTTTGAGCAAGAGATAGATGCAGAACAACCCCAATGTGTGCCTATGAATGATAGATTTAAACACATCCGTTCTCTTCTACTCGTTAATAAAAGCACAGTGAGTACAATTGGAATTCCGAAGAGGGCATTTGATATCCTTCAATTCAAATTGCTCAAAGTTCTGTTCTTCTCCCGGGTTAGTTTCAAGGGAGGAAATTTACTTGGAAAGATTGGTAATCTAATTCATCTTCGGGAACTTTGCTTGAAAATGTGTGAACTGGATGAGCTTCCTTCTTCCATATGCAACTTGAGGTACCTAATAATCCTTGATTTGGAAAGTTCATGGAATGTAAAGATGCCAAGTAGTTTGAAAAATATATCTCGACTGAAATACCTGAATCTTCCAACATTTGACACAGAAATATGCAAAAATAATCAAATCTCATTGGAAGGGATGGATAAGTTGGAGATTCTTTTCAACTTTGATAGTCGTATGTCCGATTTTAAATCACTCTTGAGCATGAAAAACCTCAGAGTTTTGGCTGCACAAGTCCATGACAATGGAAGCTTATCATCTATTATAGACGCTATGACGCATCATTGGAAAAGTTTGCGTACATTGGTGCTTGAAATTGAAGAAGGTTGCAAGTTCACATTGGAAGACAGAGGAGAAGGGTTAATGATTCTCCAGAAACTGTTCACTTGTCCCCCACTTAGAAAATTGTATCTGTGGACCCAAATTGGGGCTTCATTGCTAGAGGAGTGTATGACCCATATGCTTGCATCATCAATTGTGATTTTAAATTTGAAGGGATGCAGAATTGAGAAAGATCCAATGACGACACTGGGGAAAATTCCTTCCATGAAACTTTTGAAAATGGAGTGCAATTCTTTTGTTGGGGAAAATATGGTGTGTCCCACATCCAGTTTCCCTAAACTCAAACTTCTTAAACTCAGTGAATTACCAAATCTAAAAGAATTGAATGTGGAGCAAGGAGCGTTGCCTCTTCTCTCTGATTTGGGAATTTATGATTGTGGGAAGTTGATGGTGGTCCCTGTGGGATTGGAATTCCTCAAGTTACTTGAAGAATTGATAATCCAAGGAATGCCTGAATTGGGTAGACGAGTCTCTGTAGAAGGAGAGGACTACCACAAAGTTAAGCATGTTCCTTCCATTGTCATTCGTGAGTAGTCATCATTTGTTGATACCGTCAACTGAAGACTCGAGAGAAAGAGGTAATTAATGGTAATATATAATTGAGCTTCACTTGTGCACTCTTATATCTTATACTCCATATAATTCATTCTTAGTTCGTATCTAATTTTTTGGTCTTTGCAGGTGCTTCAGTCCATGTGATTATATTAGTAATGTGAATCGAACAAACAATATGAATCTAATATTTTAATTATATTATTATTGGTGACTACATTTTTTTTTATTAATGTATTAGAATGAGTTGCCTGTATGTTTCTAAATTGAATTTCGTTGGGAACCAAGAGTGCGTTTGGTACCGAGATTTGTGGGGGAGAGAAAAGAAATTGGGTAATAATACTTCCTCCGTTTTTTTGTTTGCTACGGACCCACGCAGCATGCAGTCCAATATATATTTCAAATCATTAATAACTCAAGTTCGGTACAAATAAAAATTCTAAAAGTTCCATATTTAAAAACTACAAGATGAGACGAATCTAACAAGATCTCAATTGATTATATTTTAATTTGTATAATTATTATAAAACTTCAAGTTAAAGTGATTGTGTGAATAGTGTCAAATTCACCAGCTATCATTTAAAACGGAGGAAGTATTTCCTTGTTTGGTTTGATCGAGAATTGAAGATGGAGAATTGAATTGATTCTCATTCCCTATTTTTATTTCTGTATCCAAAATAGAGAAATAGCAAGAATTGGGGATGCGTATCTCGATTCAAAAATTATTACTCACCTCAAATTAAATCGCAATTTTTCTGCACCCATTTTCATCTGACTGCTCAACCCCTTCCGTCATTCAACCGCTCAACCTTCAAGCATCTCCGGCATCTTCCCGACATCTTCCGGCAACAATTTCCCCCTCCCCTCTCCCTATCATTTTATCTCACTCCCTCACCGAACTACAGCCCTACATCTCGCCTCCATCAGCTTGAGCCCTACGTCTCGCCTCCATCGTCAAGCCGTGGACTGCCTGCTCTCGCGTCCATCGTCGCGCCGCTAACTGCCTCCTCTCGCCACCAACTCCACTTTTCTGTTTAACTTTTCGGGTGGTGTAATTTGGAAAAACAATTTAAATTGTATTGACTTTTGTTGATTGTGTGAGATTAGTGATTACCCTGCAAACCCCACTTCAACACACACACAAAAAAAAAAAAAAAAAAAAAAAAAAAAAATTGAAATTGAAATTGTGAACATTTTTGAATGTTTTACTTTTATTTGAATAAATTGTTATAAAAATCCTATTCGAGATAGGATATTTGGAAATAAAATTTATTTTTATATTTAACAATAACAAAAGAAATGACATATATATATATATATTATATATATATAAAAGAGAATTGATTCCTCATCTTTTTCGTTTTTATATTGAATTCTCCATTCAACCAAACAAGATAGTAATTGGTTATTTGTTTAATTTCTCCGATGCATTCTCTGTTATACCAAACAGAAGAATCAATTCCAATTCTCTGGCTCAATTCCCTTTCTCTACAATTCCATTCTCTGCTATCAATTCGATGCAATTCCATTCTCTATACCAAACACACCCCAAGAGTTATGTAAAATATTTGGTCGATCGGGACATTGTCAAAGAAACATGTTTATGCCATTATATTTCATAAGTCCAGACCCTTGAAATTATATGTAAGTATATTGTTCGCGTGTTCTATATTATTGTTTTAAGCTTTAATAATAATCAATGAAGATGTTTCATTGCGATCAAGATTCTAATTCTTCTTGATTATTTTCATAATTTGAATTATCAAATAAGTGATTTGGACTCAATAACCCATTGAAGCCTTTAATTTGTTAAAAATTATGATAACCCACATGTTCTTGTAAGTCATAGTACGTGTTCATGTCAACAAAACAAACTTCTGGTTGGGTAGATGAGTAGATTGATGAATAACAGCCCTTTAGCATGACTGCACCGCCGCTATCCTTTTGACTACGAATGGCTTACACGGCTCCTCCAGCCACACAACCAAGCGGGTGGAAGCGGATTGAATGTACCCCAGAACCACGGACAAAATAATTTCTAGGTCAGGCTGCCCGAATTTAGAGCTCCAAGGGGATTTCATGACGCTAACCGAGTTAATATAACTTGGGGGGTAACGCCACCACCACCGCCAATTTTTGGCGGAAATTTTCCTCAGGAAAATAATAGCGGGCAGGAATGATTCCAAAATCCACCTTATCGCCAGCTGAATCAGGAAGTCCGAGGACCAAACCTCATTCTCCCGAGGAACTTTCCTTCTCCGCCACCATTGATAAAAGGCCAACCGGAGCCACAACGGGTGCATATGGGGGAAGAACACCTAGCAACCATGTTGCGAAGGTTAGGGTTGAACGTCCTGGAGACTAATCAGCATGCTTATCAAAGGCCATATCTTCCCTATGTGTATGAGGACAATCCTCTACCACATGGTTTACGGATACCCGACTTCTCCATGTTCTTGGGAGAAGATGAGACGTCCACCATGGAACACATAGACCGCTTTATTACCAAATTATGGGAATTACGCCAGATGTAGTTCCATCGGATGCAATTGTTCCCTTCCTCGCAACAAAGACTGTCTTTTCATAGTTTATTGGTCTTCTCGTAAGCAAATTTGCAACATGGCAGTAGTTAGAGGAAGTCTTTCGTACTTGGTTCTACAATCCGCAGCCAACCGTTACGTTGGTTGAGATTTGTTGGTCCCAGATATTACGTGAAAATCTTGAATAAAACTATCGTCGTCGAGCCGTGGTCTAAACTACCAAATAACAAGTGATATGTGTGTGCACAGAATGTTCAGCGGAATGTAAAAACACAAGTATTTATTGACCCAGTTCGATCCAAACGGATCTACGTCTGGGGGATTCCAATCCAGGCGACGTATTCTAAATACTCAAGAAATCCTAGACCTAGAAGACTCACAAACAACCAATTCAAACTCTAAAGCAACACTTCCCTGTTTGCAGACAGACTGCAATCGTGACTCCCCCACAACTACGTCTCCGGACGATCCTGTCCAATTTGAATCCTCTGGTTGTTCAAGCTTCAAGAACCATGGCTTCTCGGCATAGCAGTCTTCCTGAATCCATCTCCTTCAATCTTTGAGCGCTTCTTCCAAAAGCCTCTTCAATCGGGTGTAGAGAAGATTTCTCCAACAAGAACACTTGTTGAATCACAGTAATTCAGACCTCGTGTATACAGAATGATCTTCTAAAAAGTAGAACGAACACAAGGAATTTCTAACTCTCTCTCAAAGAATAGAACTAGTGAATCTTGGAGAGAAATAACCGACTAGTGTGTGTAAAAGTGTGTAGAATGTGTAGAATTACAACTCAATAAACTCCAAACTTATTTACAGAAAGTCTAAACACATATATATACTCAGAGACGCGAATTAGATCAGTCTGAGTCGGTTAAAACGCGCACACAGATCAGGTAACTGACGCGCATGACTGACAGTAACTGCTTCGGTCGTTTTGTCGTAGTTTCAACAACCATGGAACTACTGCATCTGCACAAGAGCACGTTAATAACAACAATCTCCCCCACTCTTGTGGAGATGATAATTCCATCACCAAAATGGTGTTGAAACTATCTAAGTCCAAAGAGTATAAGAGATCATATCAGAGCAAAAATACATGTGATCCACAAATAGGATGTCAAGGAATAATCAAAACGAATTAGAACAGCATCCAACAAACATTCAGAGTAGAATCACAGTGCAGATATAAAAACATCAGAGCATATTAAAAAAAAGTAGTTCAGCAGTCATCAGAATTACCTAACTATTACAGACCAATAATAGTTCAAATCCAAAAGTAATCCATTTCAGATATATCCAGTTAAAAACAGTCATCAAATCATCAAAAAACAATCATCAAATATCCATCAAAAACAATAACCAAAGTTTTTGAAATATCGTTACCCAGTTGTCATCACTACCAGTCAGTACCATCCAACACTATCCATCTCCCCCATGATGGAATATCACTCTTCATCATCAAGAGCAATTTCCTCATGTTGGGCTTATGTTGGGCCTGCAAAAATGATACTTATACACTAAAAATAGTCAGGCCCGAGTTAGAAGTGAATTAATTATGGTAGGAAAGACCCAAGGTACTTCTTAGGCCTTCAAATTTTTCTCCATCTAATGCTTTTGTTAGGATGTCCGCTCGTTGTTCCAACGATGCTATATGCTCAATCCTGCAAACATTATCCTCTACAAGATCTCTAATAAAATGATAACGAATATCAATATGCTTACTCCTACTATGTAAAACAAGATTTTTAGAGATATTTATTGCACTAGTATTATCACAGAAAACTAAAAAATCATCCTTATGAATACCGTAGTCCTCGAGTAGTTGCTTCATCCAAAGAAGTTGTGAACAGCAACATGTGGCAGCAATATACTCTGCCTCGGCTGTTGATAGAGCTACGATGTTTTGCTTTCTAGAATACCAGCTTACTAGATTGTTTCCCAAGTAGAAGCAGCCGCCAGTGGTAGATCTCCTGTCGTCGCAACAACCTGCCCAATCAGAATCTGTAAATCCAATCAAGTCAAGTGATGACCTTTTTGAAAAACAAATTCCAATATTCATTGTCCCTTTAACATATCTCATGATCCGCTTTACTGCTTTCATGTGAGACTCCTTAGGATCGGATTGGAACCTTGCACATACACCTACACTAAATGAAATATTTGGTCTTGTTGCAGTGAGGTACAGTAGACTTCCAATCATACTCCTATAAGTCTTTTGATCCACTGACTTTCCAGTTTCGTCCTTGCTCAGCTTCTCCTGTTGTCCTAGCGGTGTTCTGACAACCTTAGAATCATCCATGTCAAACTTTTTCAACATGTTTCTAGCATACTTCTCTTGACACAGAAAAATCCATCATCCTCTTGCTTAACCTGTAATCCCAAAAAGTAGTGTAATTCACCCATCATGGACATCTCAAACTCTGATTTCATAGCATCAACAAATTCCTTTCTGAGTTTGACTGAAGTCGATCCAAAAATAATGTCGTCAACATACACTTGAGCTATCGTTAAGTGGTCGTTCTGACGCTTCACAAACAACGTCTTGTCTGCATTTCCTCTCTTAAATCCATTGTCTACCAAATACTTTGACAATCTCTCATACCACGCTCTGGGTTCCTGTTTCAATCCATATAAAGCACCTTTGACTCGATAAACATGATTTGGATACTTCGGGTCTTCAAATCCAATCGGTTGTGCAACATAGATCTCTTCCTTGATTTTACCATTAAGGAAGGCTGTTTTGATATCCATTTGGTACAGCTTCAAATTCAAAGAGCACGCTAATGCAAGTAGTATCCTTACGGCTTCCATCCTTGCCACGGGAGCAAATGTTTCGCCATAATCCAAACCTTCAATTTGGGTATAACCTTGTGCAACTAGCCTTGCTTTATTCCTTATGATATTGCCTTTCTCATCAGTCTTATTCCTGTAAACCCATTTCGTTCCAATAATGTTGGCGTTCTGCGGTGGTTCTGTCAGCTCCCAGACAACATTCCTCTCGAATTGCAGTAGCTCGTCTTGCATTGCAGCAATCCAGTACTCATCTTTCAACGCCTCAGATGTATTCTTTGGTTCAACCATAGAAACAAAACAATTGTAGCTTGCTAGATCTTTGAAATTAATCTCTTTATGCCTAGTCTGTCTCTGACCTTGTGGATCTCCAATAATATCCTGAGTTGAATGATGTTTATGCACTCTAGATCCTTTTCTGTTGTTCTGAACTTCAGAGGGTGGTTCTGCTGTCGTCTCGACAACAGTGTCTGTATCAGCATCCTTTTCTGGTTCAGAATCTTTATCAGGGCCTTTATCGTTCCAAAGTTGATAAGGTGTGCAGTTGGAGTGTGGTCTCAACAACACTCGGTTGATGATGTGACAGGCAGTGTTAATAGCTTCCGCCCAAAATCTTTTGCTCAATGAACTGGTGTGAAGCATTGATCTGGCTATCTCTTGCAATGTTCGGTTCTTCCTTTCAGCAACACCATTTTGCTGTGGTGTTTTGGGGGCTGAGTACTCATGTGTAATTCCATTGTCGTCGCAATAACGATTGAACGACTGATTCTCGAATTCCTTGCCATGATCAGTTCGGATTCGTGCAATCTTCCTTTGCTTCTCATTCATGAGTCTTTTACTCAGGGCCTTAAAGTACTCAAAAGTCTCATCTTTTGACCTAAGAAAGAAAACCCAACAATATCTAGAGAAATCATCAACACATACTAAAATATACCTTTTACCATTTAAACTCTCCACTTCGGTTGGACCCATAAGATCCATATGTATCAGGTCGAGGCATTCTTTTGTTTTGATCTCATCAGTCTTCTTATGTCTCGATCTGGTTTGCTTTCCTTTGCGCAATCTCTGCAGATGGTTTCATCGTTCTTCTGTAGTTACGGCAACCCGCGAACAGCATTCGAGTTACTCAACTTGTGTAATGACTGAAAGTTAAGGTGACCAAGCCTCTTATGCCATAGAGTAGTCTGGTCATCTCTGGTCAGTAGAATCCGTGGAATATCATCCTTCAAGATGTAGCAATTATTCTTGCTACGGCCTCCCATCATAACAATCTCATTTTGATCATTATATACTATGCATCTATGTTTAGTAAACCTAACCTCCAGATCTTCATCACAAAGTTGACTAATAGAGATAAGGTTAGTAGTAAGACCATTTACATAGAATATTCTAGAGAGTTTAGAAAGAGTAACATCCTTAGATTTACCATAACCCGCAATTTTGCTTCTTGTACCATCACCATACATAACGGCTCCACAATCTTTCTCAGTAAAGTTGTCTAAGACATCTTTTCTACCCGTCATATGCCTTGAACATCCCGAATCAAAATACCGTTTTTCGTTTCGATGTTGTTCCTGCACCGAAAGAACTACAAAACAAGCAGAATCTTTATTATTATTAGTTTTACCTTTAGGTATCCATGCCTTCTGCATTCTGAATTTCTTTCGAAGCTCTTGATCAGGCCATACGACAGGTCTTCCATTCATAAGATCTCTTAGAATCCGCATGCATGTCTCAGCTGTGTGTCCGGGAAAATTGCAGTACAGGCAGTCTTTCCGTCGTCTGGACGATTCTCCGACTATCAGCTCAGGTGGTGAATCAGTAGTTGAAGTAAGGAAACCTCCACTTGTAAACTTCGTTTTTCTAGGAGTGCTTTGCTTCTTGTTGATGACAGCCTTTTGTGACTGTCATTTGCGTCCAATTTAGTGTCTCAATGATGATTTTTTGCTCTTAATTCCATTGATTTTTCATGAATAATCATAGAGGATTAGAAAAGATGGAAGAAGAGTTAAGATTGCAAAGAAGTTGAAAATACATGGAAAATGGCTTGAAATTCTGAGTTTTCTTTGTAAGTCTCGCACGCGGTGTTTCTATTGAACTGATCCACGCTTTGTCATGCAGAAGGAAGTTAAGCTGGAAAACAGCAGGAAGTGGAAAGGACATAGCGAGGAAAGAAAAGGAATGGTGCGAGGGCTTGTTTCCGAAATTAGGAAAAGATTTAAGGAAAATGTGCAGATGCTGAAGTCCACGCGATGATTGTTTGACATCGCGAGGAAAGGAAGTCTGTGCAAGACAGAAGTTTTATCCGACATGGCGAGAAGCAGATTCTTTGGAAAAACTGTGAGACCTCGCCTCGTCAAGAAAGATGATTACATTTCTGACTCTCGCTTTGAAGGAACTGGACAAGGCGAGAGGAGAGCTATTCTGATGCGAGCGGTTATCATCCAAGGCTCAAGCAGTTACAACGCCCATCTATAAATAAGACCCTTGGGGGAATCAGCTCAGCAGGCGGGAGATTGAAGAGAATAGCTCGATTTTACTCTCCAGTCCACTTTTTAGAATTTAGTAGGTAGGTTAGGATTTAATTTTCTCTGCAATTTACTTTGATGTTCTTCAGATTTGTAATTTGTTTTCATAGAACTGTAATTCGATTTCGTAGTAGATTTCTTTAAGATTAGCTGTTAGATTAGCTTGAGGATACCCTGGGAGGAGAGTTGCTTTCGGATCGCTTGTTCATCCATCATGACGATCATCATCTAAACTCCGACTCGTTCGCTCATCTTTGCATTATTCTGATAGCAATCAGATTTCCAGGTGTATTCGTTTTTAATTCTTTGTTATTTGAGATACAAGAAGAATGATCGGTTATCAGATTGTGAATTTCTTATCTTTCTGGCTTCTATTTCCATTTCGTAATTCTGTTTCAGCAGAGTATAAACCTCAATTTCATCATTCAATCTGAATTTTGCATCATATCTTTAATTCGATTTTCGAAGATCATAACACTTCCACATTTTTAATGCGCAAATTGTTCGTTCCAATTACGTAAGAAATTTGGATATTGTAACCGAGTTAGATATGATCTGGCAGAATTATGAATTCACTCGATTTTCTGTCAATGTTATGTTTACAGATGAGAATCATAGGGTTTAATGTTCAGAACTCTAAAAGGTTCTTAGAGACCCATGCAGTGTTAATCATCGCTTGATAATCTTTAAGAATCAATAGCTTTGAGTTCATGAATTTGGATACAAAAGATTCTATGTTCATAATCTTCTAAACGGAAATTCCAGAAGGTAGTTATGACAGTTATAAATTCTGATCATTTACTTCGAATAAGGGTAAACCCTCGCTTCATCCTAAAAGATGATGCGAGGAAATATCCAGACAGATCTATTATAAAAAGGCTATTCAAATACTCACGCGATGTCAATCTGACAAAGCGAGAGGATCAACCTATAACAGCAATAGATTTGATGTCCATTTTACAGGGTATCAATTATTCACTTTTACTTCTTATACGTATATAACCCCTATCTATAAGTAGGAATTGAGTACCTCGCCGCATTCTTGCAGAAACTATCGCGAGGCATTCAGTTCTTTGTATAAATAAAATCTGGGGAACATTCTTTGAATATTAGCTCCCTCCATGCTGTACAGACATAGCGTGCGGAAAATTGGAATGTTCATAGTTTGAAACCCAAAATAGTTACTGCGAGCTATTTTGGACACTTATTTTGCAGAGTTATTTCTCAAATCCTTTTTCTTGGGAAAGTTATTTCCTAATTCTGTCTAGTTTCCAACGTATATTTTGGAAGCATCTTTGTCTTTTGATTAAGAGGATTCAGAACCCTCAACGTCTCTTTATACATATAATACTACA
Source organism: Hygrophila difformis (assembly GCA_030278955.1). Lineage (NCBI taxonomy): Eukaryota > Viridiplantae > Streptophyta > Magnoliopsida > Lamiales > Acanthaceae > Hygrophila > Hygrophila difformis. The sequence goes on along the minus strand of JAOANR010000004.1, from coordinate 10,732,681 downwards.
TATACATATAATATTTTGGGATATTTCCCAGTATATGATGAGTAACCTTACTTCATGATTACAAATTCACAATTCATATGTGCAATACGTATTACTATTTACACTGGTACGCTGAGAGAGATGATGATATAGGTTTTCTCAATCATTATTTACTCAGAACTGATAAAGAACAAACTTGTTCTTCAGTTGGGCATTTAGTACCTGTCGTTTAAAAGGGAAAGATGTTTCAAGAACCATCTTTTGTCCTAAAAATTAGTAGAGTATCAGGAAGATTAATTTCCGGGGTTCATGGTATTATAGTTATCACTATATGCTATGAGTAGGAGATTAAACATTTCTCTTAAAGTCTACTAATCCTGAGTTAAATCATGGATATTTGGAACTGTTTACAGAGATTTCTTGAGCTAAATCATTTATACAAATCTGAGTGGTCTGGATAAGTCAAGGAATTTGAATAGCAATTTCATCTTGATATACTTACAAGACTATTATTCCTTATGAATACTTGCAGGAATTACTCTGAAGAAATAAGTCCTATGAAAACATTGGATGATAGATTTAAATATTAGCTTTTTCATTTGTTGTAGAGGACATCCAATACAGGATCATAAGATCAGTTTGATCAGGGTAATAAAAAGAACAACTTCAAGTTCAGACGAATATAGTATGATTTAGAAGTGACCTCGAGTTTTCAAAGGCTTAATCTGAGTCTGAAAGAAAAAGATTAAGTGACGATTCTGAAAGCTTTTATCACAGAAAGAGTCTGACAGATCATTCTGTGATGATAGTATTCCATGATTTCAGAGCTTAGAATGTTATGACACTGAATCACAAGTACCTGTCTTGGGAAGTGATTGAAGACATGAAGATTTGATTAAGTTGTGTAAAGGATTTTTCTATCTCAATGAACTTTCATTATATTTTAGCCAATGAAGTATGATAATCTCATCATATTCTTATTTCATTTGATTTGGTCTGTAATATCTTAAACACGTGAATAAGATCATAATGTTCTACATTATTTTAATTGTTTTCTTTACTACATTTACAGCTTTAAGCATTTACATTTCAGTAGTATTCTTTAGTAATCATCATTACAACATTCTTAAATCAAGAATAGAGACAGATTCTAAAGCTAATAATTCTATTAAAACACTTCTATCGTGTAACTCTCTTTTGAACGATCCCGACAATTAAAATAAATATTGCAGCTTGATACCGTGCGCTTTCGGTAGGAAAAACTAGGCAAGCTTTTTAACAGCCCTATAGAGATTATAGTGTAAAGGCTGTCGGGGGGCATTGTACCGGGGTTTTACCTCAAAGCTTCATGGCGCCGTTGCCGGGGAGGGTGTAGCGTTATGAATTTTAGAACTGTAGATACTCTTGGTTTAATTGTAATTATTTACTTTACGTTATAATAAACTCATAAATTCTTTCATTTTGTTCACAGAGAAGCCTCAACAGTTTATGAGCGAGAGAATAACTCGATCTTCAAGACCACCTTTGCTTCCTTTTAATTGTGAACTTGAGAGAACATCAAGGCTGATCAGAGCAAGTGCAAGAAGGAGACAGAGAGATCTTGCAGAAGGAAATCTTTCAACCATAACGAGGATGGCTAACAATGGACAGAATGACGGACCTGGGAACTTACCAAATGGACAACCAGATAATCAGCAAAATATTCCACTTCGAGGACCTTTTCAAGCACCACAAAGAGCTGCTGCACCACAATTTATTCATCAACACTATTTTCCACCAAATTTTGCTAATCCTGTTCCGAACCCTCAAGAAGAGCAATATCAACCATGGCAACCTAATGTCGATCAATATTTGGCTGGGACGGATGAGGAGGTTGATATACCACCTGGTATATTGAACCTAGCATCTTCTAGAGCTTTTTATGGAATGAGTGCTGAAGATCCACATTTACATCTCAAGAAGTTTGTTGAACTAAGTAAGACAGTAAAGAAACGAAGAGCTTCAAGGGAAACCATTCAATTGGCTATGTTTCCATTCTCTTTGGATGGCTCAGCTAAAGAATGGTATGATTCATTAAATGCTCAACAGAAGGCTACATGGCCAGAATTAGTCAGGAATTTCCTACTTAAGTATTTTCCTGAAAGCAAGGTTGACGAATGGGTAGACAAGATCTCTAGTTTCAAGATGAGAAAAGGGGAATCTCTTAAGGATGCCCGGGACAGATTCTTCGACATGCTCAAGAGATGTCCACAGCATGGTATAACTGAAAGAAGGCTACTGAAGATCTTCTTCACTGGACTCACTCACACTTGGCAGATGATGATTAATGCCACTGGAGGGGAACAATTACTTCAAATGCCACTTGATAGAGCGTGGTCAACAATAGATACCATGACAGCCAGCAGGGCAGTCCTCCAGGACGATGATCCACCATCTCCTACCAGAAAAAGTCTTGTCATCCATACAGACAAAAATGAAGAGAAATTTGCAGCACTCACCAAGCAGATTGCTGATCCACAGTTAGCTCAGCAAGCAAATCAACAGGCTCAGCATCAACAACAACAGCAACCAGTGATGATCCTTCAACCTGCTCCAGTGGAACCGGTGTATCAGTGCGGAATTTGCTCAGGGCCACATCACAATGATCAGTGTCCACAAATTCAGGAAGCCCCAAAGCAAGATGAGAGCTGCAACTACACCGGATTCCAGAACAAACATCCGAATCTGAGCTATGGTAATACTCAGAACGCACAAAATGCACATCTTCTGAACCCACAACAACCAAATCAGCAGCAGTTTCGTCCTCCACAACCATTTTATCCACAACAACAGATGTACCCACAGAGACCTTTCCAACAGGTGAACCAACAGAATAGGCCGTTTGGACAGTTTGCACCAGTCCCGGTGAACTTTCCACAACAACCTTATCCTGTTGCTCAAGATAATACTTACTCTTTAAATGTGGAAAATGCTCTGAAGGAGTTCATTGTTAAGCAGACAGAGACGAATAACCAACTGCAGGCTTCAATCAAGAATGTTGAGAATTCAGTAACAGAGATGGCCAAATTATTACAGCAGAGAGAAAAAGGAAAATTACCAAGTTCTTCTGAAACAAACCCACAATGTAAGGCAGTTACATTGAGGGGAGGAAAAGAGGTTGTTGATCCTGAATTTGAAAAGAAAAGGGATAGGTTGCTGCAGCAGAAAAAGTTCAAGGATGTTCAAACAATGGAAGAAGATGATCACCCTGAACAGAGACAGATACTTGAGGATAAGGGATTGGAAAAGAATGTCTCAGGATATTCCTTTCCTAAGGAAAAAGAGGGAGGTAATGATAATCCTAACTCTACAGGTAACAAAAAGGATTCACTGGATGAACACATGCCCAGGATACCATATCCTGGGAGACTCAAAAATGATCTTCAAGAAATTAAATTTAAGAAATTTCTTGAAAAGATTAAGGCCATTGAAATATCAATCCCTTTGGTTGAATTAATTGCTGAAATGCCCACTTACGCTAAGTTTCTGAAAGAATTAATTTCAGGGAAAAGAAGTGCAGGAGAGCAGCACATGGTGGTCTTAAATCAAAATTGTAGCTTGGTTCTTCAACAAAGGATTCCTCCAAAGCTTGAAGATCCAGGGAGTTTCACTTTACCTCTGATTATCAACTGTAAAGAAGCTGGGCGAGGACTCTGTGACTTAGGAAGCAGCATCAATGTAATGCCACTTGCTATGGCGAGACGTTTGGATTTGGGAAAGATGAGGCCAGTCAATATGACCCTCTTCTTTGCTGATCAATCGAGCACCAGACCAGAAGGGATTATTGAAGATGTTATAGTAAAGACAGGAGGCCTTTGTTTTCCAGCTGACTTTGTCATTCTTGATATCGACGAAAATGTCAGAATTCCTATCATATTAGGGAGGCCTTTTCTGGTGACTGCGGGAGCCATGATTGATGCAAAGAATGGCATAGTGAAGCTTCATGTTGATAACCAGGAGGTCACTTTTGACATGATGAAGATGTCAACATATCCTTTTAACGCTTTTGAAACCAATGTAGCGGGGAAGGAATTAGAAGATAGTACTATGGAGGGGGGAAATCTTTTTGATTACTATAATCTCTTTACCACTGATGTAACTGAGAACAATCTCACCCCACTCACAAATGCTAAAGATGCTACTTTTGCTTACTTGTGTGCGGTTAGATTCGCTGATCCTGAGACTGGTGAAATCAAGGATGGATCAGAAAGTGAGGATATGCCATCTTCAGAGCAATCTGAGGATGACATTGATAAAACAGATCCTTCTGAAGAAGGATCTGATTTAAAGATGGAAGTGCAAACTCGAAGCAGATTAACTCCATCAATAGAAAACCCACCTGAGCTTGAGCTTAAAGTATTACCAGAACATCTTAAGTATGCCTTTTTGGCAGACAAAAAGAAGCTTCCGGTAATAATTTCATCCAAATTGAGTGAAGAACAAGGACAAGCTCTAGTAGGTACTCTTAAAAATCATATTCAGGCGATTGCTTGGACTATAGCAGATATCAAAGGCATTAGTCCACACATTTGTATGCATAGGATTCTGATGGAGGATGAATACAAACCGTCCAGACAACCACAAAGGAGGTTAAATCCACCAATGCAGGAAGTTGTCAAGAAGGAGGTAATCAAGCTACTTGATGCAGGTATAATCTATCCTATCTCTGATAGTAAATGGGTGAGTCCAACACAAGTTGTACCCAAAAAGGGTGGGATTTGTATTGTGACAAATGAACATGGTGATGAAGTAGCAACAAGACCAGTAACTGGTTGGAGAGTTTGCATTGACTATAGAAAATTAAACACTGCCACAAGAAAAGATCATTTTCCTTTACCGTTCATTGATCAAATGTTAGAAAGATTGTCAGGTAAACCATTTTACAGTTTTCTAGATGGTTATTCAGGCTATAATCAAATAGTTATTGCTAGTGAAGATCATGAGAAAACAACTTTTACATGCCCATATGGAACATTTGCTTATAGAAGAATGCCTTTTGGATTATGTAATGCTCCTGCTACATTTCAAAGATGCATGATGAGTATTTTCTCTGATTTTATTGAAAAATGCATTGAAGTGTTTATGGATGATTTTACTGTTCATGGAACTGACTTTGAAGATTCTTTAAAAAATTTGTCAAAAATTTTGCAGAGATGTGAGGACACTAACTTAGTTCTTAACTGGGAAAAGTGTCATTTCATGGTTCAAGAAGGAATTGTCCTGGGACACAAAGTATCTAGAGCAGGAATAGAAGTAGATAAGGCTAAGGTTTCTGTAATAGCAAATCTACCACCACCTAAAACAATTAAGGCAGTAAGGAGTTTTCTTGGTCATGCTGGTTTTTATAGAAGGTTTATTAAGGACTTTTCTAAGATAGCAAGACCCTTGTGTAATCTTCTTCATAAGGATGTGACATTTAGCTTTGATGAAGACTGCTTAACAGCTTTTAAGACTTTGAAGGAGAAATTAATCACTGCACCTATAGTTCATCTCCTGATTGGAGTCTACCTTTTGAGCTTATGTGCGATGGAAGTGAGAATGCAGTAGGAGCAGTTTTGGGGCAACACAAAGAAGGCAAACATCATGTTATCTATTATGCTAGCCATACTCTTAATGATGCCCAGATAAACTACACTACTACAGAAAAGGAAATGTATGCTGTAGTCTTTGCTTTTGATAAGTTCAGACAGTATCTTATTGGAGCCCAAACTATAGTTTAACAGACCATTCTGCATTACGATATCTTTTCTCAAAGCAAGAAGCCAAACCGAGGCTGATAAGATGGGTTTTACTTCTACAAGAATTTGACATTATTATCAAGGATAGAAAAGGAAAAGATAATGGAGTAGCAGACCACCTTTCTAGATTGGAGGAGAAAACAGAGAAGGAGGAAGTTGTAAATGATAAATTCCCAGATGAACAATTGTATGCTTTGCAGTTGCATCAATTTGATTGTCCTTGGTTTTCAGATTTTGCTAATTATCTAGCTTGCAAGATTGTCCCAAAATTTAAAGACTCTCATCAGAAGTCAAGGTTTTTCAGAGAAATTCAGAAATACTATTGGGATGACCCCTTTTTATTCAAGTTTTGTTCAGACCAGGTTATTAGGCGCTGTGTTCATGAAAAAGAAGGTTTCCAAATTGTCAGAAAGTGTCATGAGAACCCTTTAGGAGGCCATCATGGTCCTGCTAGGACTGCTAGAAAAGTTCTAGATTGTGGGTTTTACTGGCCAACTATCTTTTTGGATTCCCAGAAACTTATAAAGATGTGTGACAGATGTCAAAGACTGGGAAACATTTCAATGAGAGAAGAAATGCCTCAAAAAGGGATTTTAGAAGTAGAGATATTTGATGTTTAGGGAATTGATTTTATGGGACCATTTCCCCCATCTTTTGGTAATCATTATATTCTAGTAGCCGTTGATTATGTTTCAAAATGGGTAGAAGCAGTAGCCTTACCTAATAATGAAGCTAAACAAGTTACTAAATTTCTACAGAAGAATATTTTTACCAGGTTTGGAGCCCCTCGTGCCATTATATCTGATGGAGGATCTCACTTTGTGAATAAACTCTTTGAGAAATTACTGAAGCAGTATGGTGTTCATCATAAAGTTGGATCACCATATCATCCTCAGACAAGTGGACAGGTGGAGGTATCTAATAAGGAAATTAAGCACATTTTACAAGCTTCTGTGAACATTACAAGAAAAGATTGGTCAAAGAAGTTAGATGATGCTTTATGGGCTTACAGAACTGCTTTTAAAACTCCTATAGGAATGTCTCCCTACAGATTAGTTTTTGGAAAAGCATGTCATCTCCCAGTTGAGCTAGAACATAGAGCATATTGGGCCATTAAAATGCTCAACATGGATTGTCAGTCAGGACAAGATAAGAGGAAGTTTGATCTGTCTAAACTGGAAGAGATGAGACTGGAAGCATATGAAAGCAGCAAGATTTATAAAGATCGAACTAAGAAAATTCATGACTCAAAAATTAAACATAAGGAATTTTCTGTTGGTCAATTGGTTTTGCTTTATAATTCTCGTTTGAAATTATTTCCAGGTAAGCTCAGATCAAGGTGGACAGGACCATTTCCTGTTGTAGCTGTTCATGACAATGGATCAGTGACAATTATGCTCAATGAAGGAGAAAAGATTGTAAATGGACACAGGCTGAAGGAATATATTGGTCAACAAGATCTAAATATCCAAACTGAATATTTGGATAATCCTTAGTTTTCTGTTTTCTTTAAAAAAAATATATATATATATATATATATAGGGGGTGGATACTACCCAGGTTAACTGAGTAGTATTTCCCTTTTCTTTAGATTTATTTTTCATCTCTAATTCTTTTATTCTTTATTTTCAGGAAATCGAGAAATGAAGCTGTGATGGAATGAAGGAGGATGAGACAAGAATCTTCAAACAGGTTTTTGAGTATTAAGTGTTTGGAAAATGAAGTATGAATGGATCCTGAGGCCACGCTCCTGTAATTTTGTCAAAGCGTGAGAATTACTCTTGCTCACGCTTTGTAAAAGTTATGATGCGAGGTGATCAGTTCAAATTTTTATTCTGTTCAAAATGATAATTTGTTAAGGAATAAGAGTTTGATGTCTACGCTTTGTCGAAAAACAAAGCGAGACTATTTTACTCTGGGAATTGTACAAGAATGTTTTCTCGCTTTGTAATTAACAAAGCGAGAAAAGGATTTTTATAGCCACGCAATGACAATCGACAGAGCGAGAGTCTGGGAATTTTGAACGGATAGATTTTCAAACTTCTCAAAGACCAAAATACCCTTTTCAGACTCTTCTTCTTCTCTTACACCAACCATCACACGTCGTTTCAACCGCCAGTAATTATGGCAGGATTTAGTTTTTCTGCTATAAAATCTAGTCGAATCCTCCTCTTCTTTCATCTCAAACATTTCCATCCTGAGAAATTATCCTATAACCATTATCAAAAATCAGAATGGCCGCAGCAGCTCCAAATGCTAGAACATCCATTCTAGACATTCCTGAAGAAATCTTGGGAGATATTCTCTCAAGGCTGGGAAGAGATGAAATGAAGGATGTAGCCAGGTTAGCCCCAACCTGCAAAAAGTTCGCCAGAGCAACTATAGCGCCTATAGTATGGAGGAGGGCAAATGTGGAAAGGAGGATGACTGCAGAGAGGACACTTGACTCTCATTACGTCCGAATACTTCGAAGATGCAGAGAGGCGGGAAATTTCATGCTGAAGCTAGAACCTGCACTCTCGAGATTCTGCAATACAGGGCTCAAGGAAGCCGCTTTTGAAGTCCTTAAGCCTGGAGTCGATGACAACCATCACCCCTCAATCTTTATCAAGGCCTTCATTCTTTTGAGTTTGGAGAGCCTTGAGGAAATTGATGAGGGATTGTATCTTCTCGGATCAATCCTTAAAGATGAAGATCATATCCGCAAGATTGAGGCGAAGATCAGCAAGCTATTCAATGAAAGCGAAGAGGAGCCTAATCCCTCTAGGGGACAAGGACATCGCGAGTACTGTGATTATTTAGCGCCACATAGTAGGGACTTAGTTAGGGAACCTCCACACTTTAACTATGGTGCCACAAACATTGATTGTTTGTGTTGTGAGGTTACTAGTTTAATTAGGAGATTAAGAGAAAATTTTAATGAGCATGTAATGGAATCTGAGTCAGAATTAGAAACTGATTCAGATTCAAATTGATCGATTATGTAATCTCTTAAATTGTATCTAAATTCTAAGCCCTTTGGTGTTGCTATATATGTACTCCTCGCTTCATTTTTATTAAAAGGAAACAACTTGATTGATCTTATCCTTTACATTAGATTTTTATCTGTCCTTTTAAATAAAATTTTCAAAATAGGGTTATTTTAGGCTTAATCATTACTCCCTGCAGAGACAAGATTTACTATCTTGACCCCTGCAGCCCTTAGATAAAAATAGGCGTCTCTGCCCTTGCAGTCATTCCTCTCAGTTGTCATTTCAAAAATTTTCATCAGATTTTCTTCTCTTATTCAAGAAGAAATCGCCATACACCATTTTTATCACTCTCAACCATTCTCATAAGCAAGATCATGGCCGAGAACAATCCGTAAGCAATCTCGTTCATCCTTTCTTTCTTTTATTCTTAGTTCTATTTTGCAAAGTTTGTTGTCAGATTGCATTTCTAGACCTAGGGTTCATGATTCTATATTTTTTTAGGGAATGGCTGTAGAAAACGGAAACATTAATCATTTAAGATTCCTCATAACTAAGAGCCGTTTCTTTACACTCATTAATCCAGAGAATCTTATCTGAAATCTTTAGTTTGTAACTGATGCATTATCCATATGAGACTTTGGAACTTCATATTAGGAATGAAACTCCCATTTCGAATATTCTGGTTCCATCATAAAAGTATTCCCCTGTATTCCTTATCATATTATTTTCTGGAAACAGAAATGCTAGGAATCCACAGCGCATTGGGACTCAAATATCCCATTTACCCACTGAGTTGTTGGGGGATATTCTATCAAGAATCGGAAAAGACAATGTTAGAGAGCTCTTCAGGATAGCAGAAGTCTCTCCATTATTTTACCAAGCAAGCAAAACCCATCTTGTATACAAGAGAGTGGACTTGGAATCGTGTATGAGGTGGAGAGAGGACGTTTATCCGGACAACCAGAAAAGATTCATTCGAGAGTGTCAAAATGCAGGGAACTTCATGTTCAACATTGAACCTGCATTAAAGGCATTTGTGGAGGAAAGAGATGAGAAGAAGGCATATGAAATCCTCAAGCCAGGACTAGATGATGGGCATGAACCTACTATTCTGCTCAGAACGATGCTCCTATTAACAAAACAAGAGGATAAGTGGATTGAAGAAGGACTAGAGTTGGTCCAAACAGTAGCTTCTAATGTTTTAGAAGTGGTTTTCATCAAAATCTATCTTTTTCATTGGTTCACCCATATTCCTCAACTTCCAAATCCTTTTCTAGGGCAACCAGAGATGAGCTACTGTAAGGATCACACCTTGCAGGTTCGAGTCTTACTACCACCACACATCAGGATGGACTGTATCCCTTGTCAATTCTTTGACATGGTGAGGCAGTTTAGACTGTATTGTGGTGAAGTGTTTCCTGATGAGTTTATGTGGACCGACTCCGATGATGAGGAAATTGACCCCTGAGCAGTTAGAGCTAGAAATTCTATAGTATTATATATGTTTGTAATTCCTGGATATTTTGATGTATTTTGGATCATTTGGACTTCATGTATTACAATTCTCCTACTTTTTATTTTGTATGATCAGTCTCTTTACTCAATTCAAACATGAATTAAAGATTAAACTGGAAGTTTCTCTTAAAACTGAGAATGTTATCAAGGGAGTTTGGATCAGAGGAAACTTAGATCAAACACTCCACTGAATATTCTTCAGATTAAAAGAGGAAGTAAAATCAGGAAATGAGATGGAAGAATTGGTAATCTTTAAATAAATAAGTTAAGGGTGGATTTTTGTTAGGCATTAAGATGAATTTGGTAAAGAAGATTTAACCAGACTTAATATACAATTTAGAAGTCTTAATCCTTTTCAATGATTACCCCTCGCTTTGTTTTCAACCAATCTAATTTTATCCAATTTATGTTGTTTGAGTTCTTTAACTCAATCTTTAAATCAATTACCAGACTCACTGATGTGGCAGGTCTAGAATGAGTGAGTACACTCTAAGTACTTGAGTACCCTACTTTTTATTCTTTAACTAGGCCAGCCCATTGTTTTATATAAGACCTATAACCTCCTTATCTTTTCAAATCATTTTCATATCTTTTCATATTCTCTCTCAAGAAGAAACCGCCATTTTTAAAGTTCTTCTTCTTCCTCTATTTGCGAAACTCTTCTTCAGAAACACTCAGCTTCAGGAACAATCCTAATGGCGAGCAGCAACCCGTAAGCTCTCTGTTCATTTTTCATCGTATCTCTTCCTGATGTTTTAAGTTGTTACATTCTGCATTATAATGTTTTCACTCATACTAGGGTTTAAGCTTTCATCCACTGTCGTTCTTCCCTAATTGAAAAACTTGGAGAATAATTTCAACTGATTTTTCTTCTTTAAAATTCGATTAAATAACAGTGAGGAGCAGCCTTCTGAGTCCTCTGCTTTACACCTGACTGATCTTCCATTGGATGTCCTTGGGGAGATTCTGTCACGAGTAGGGCAGAGCAGCTTTGAAGATCTGCTCAAGTGCAAACAAATCTGTTCAACATTCACAATAGCCTCAGAATATCCTATTGTTCTCCGGAGATTTAATGTACAGGATCCGGCCTTTAAAAGAATCCCTAATGAATCCACTGGTAAAATCAAATTTCTAGATGCCTGTAGAGAGGCTAAGAATCATATTCTGAACTTACCCAAGGCCTTGGAATTGTTTACACAAGGGAAAGGATTCAAGGCATTTCAGATCCTGGATGAAGGAATAGAAGATAACTTTAAGATTTCCCAATATTTTAAAGCTTTATGTTGCCTAAGTAAAAGTTCTAGGGAAGAGATAGATGCTGGACTTCGCTTAATTAGTCCAATCTTAAGGGATAGATTAAACAGTTATGAATTTAGATATAATCTTCTCACCTTAGTTTCAGAATGGGAATATGTCCCGAATCCATTCTTAGGGCAGAAAAATAGGGAATTCTGTGTTGTAGAAGTTCGTGATCAGGAAACCTTCCATAAGTCATCATACTATACAGCCGATCAGGTCTGCTATCTCTGCTGTGACACAAAAAGAGCTATAGCTGACTATAGGATGGCAGCAGGGGAGAACTATGATAACTATAGCATTAATGAATAAGCTTTTGGACAAAGGAGAAAGAGATTGATGTATGTGACATGTCTTCTAATTTCTAACTTTGAAACTGTCACTAGATCAGATATTTTGTACAATGTAATGTAGCCTGATTTTGATAATAAAATCTAATCTCATTACTGCATAAATGTTGAGTTTAACTCTGAATTCTGTGTTCTTTCTCCTTTTCTTTTCAGAAATGTCGAAAACCCTCAACTCTTGGAAACTCAATTACTTGATTTACCAATTGAGTTACTGGGAGACATTCTGTCAAGACTAGGAATGGAAAGCATAAAGGCACTTTTTAGAGCGTCCGAAACTTCTAAGCAATTTCTCTCAGCAAGCAGGTCATCGTTAGCTCTAAAGAGAGCTAATTTGGAAACTTGTGCTGTTTGGAGAGGAGATGCTTACCCAAGTAACCAAGTCAGATTCATTAAAAGATGTCAGGATGCAGGCAATTATATGTTTAATATTGTGCCTGCATTGATAGCCTTTGTCGAGGATAAAAATGAGGAAAAAGCTTATGAAATTCTTAAGCCCGGTTTAGATGATAAACACAAACCAACCACTTTCATAAGATCCTTTCTACTGCTTTCCAAACAAGATCCGCAGCTGGATGAGGAAGGAATTCAATTGATCAAATCTGTGACTCAAGATCCTTTTGAACTTCTATTCTTAAAAATGAGTGTTCTCCGCTGGCTCCTTTATGGTGAAAAGTTCCCAAACCCATTCCTTGATCAAGAGGAAAGGAGTTTTTGTAAGAATCACTCTATCCAAGAGCGACAGCAATTGCCTTTTAATGAAAGGATGGAGTGTATTCCCTGTGAACTGTTTGATTATGTCAAGCAATACAGAAGAGCAAGTGGCGAACTAGGCATATTATTTGAATGGGAGCAATGGAACAGTGCAGAAGAAGATCAGAATGAAGAAGAACTACTAGAATTAGAATAATCTAGAAATCAAGTGATTGATATTTTCTTTGCTTGTATCTTTTGTGTTTTTGTCTTGGGACAGAGAATTATGTGGATGATTCAAAGCTGTACATCCCTTTTTCCATTAATGAATTGCATTCTCTAGTTTTTAATTCTATTTTTGTTTTTAACTTTACTCAGCTATGAAATTGGAACTTCATCAAAGCAACCAAGGACTTCACTAGAGAAATCTGGATCGGGGGAAACTCAGATCACAGATCTTCCCTATGAGATTCTTGGAGACATTTTATCAAGATTTGCATTTGACCACCTTGAGACTGTCTTTAATTGTAAACTGGTCTGCAAAGAGCTCGAAAAAGCTACTCATCATCCTTTAGTCTTGAAAAAGGCTTCTCTTGAAGACTTTACAGCATGGGGATGGGGAACTTTTGAAGAGACACAAAGCATTTTCCTTGAAACCTGCAAAAATGCAGGAAATTGGATGTACCAGTTACATGAGGCATTGCGTTTGTTCGTCAAAGACAAGAATGAACAAGCAGCATTTGAACTCTTAAAACCTGCAATTACTGATAATCACCCCCCATCCATCTATGTAAAAGCTCTTATGCTCTTAAGTAAGGATGAAAGGAAAGAGAAAGAGAAGGGAATTTGGCTCTTCGCTCCTCTGTGCAAGAATAGACGAAGACTCAAGGATCTTCGACTTCAAGTCAGAGGGTGGTTATCCAGTTATGAGGAATTCATCTCACCCTTTCAAGGACAACCCAAGAAGAGACTTTGTGACCTTAGGAGCTATTATGATAACAATCATGGTCCCTCAAGGAATACCTATGGAGTCGTGTCAATTTACTATATGAGGTGCTTAGTTTCTGAGCATTGTAATCTGTTTCAAAGATTTGGAATTGAGGCAGAGACACCTCCTCATTTGTAATTGATAGATTGAATGTCATAAGAAACACCATGCTTTGTAGTTCCATATTTTGAATGTGATGAATTATATGTTTTGCTTGTGATTAATGATGTTTTGAATTCGAATTTCCTGCTATTTTCTGATTAAATTAGACTCAGCTAGCATTGAAATGTTCACATTTAGAGCAAATCTCTAAATGTGAGTATGGTGATATCATGAATAGAATGATGAATATAAAAAGGAAATCTGGTATTATGTTTCTTTTCTATCATTTGCACATTTAGAGTCAAGCTCTAAATGCGAGTATGGTGACACTAATTTACCAGTTGTTCTTGTTTCTTAAGGATTCATAAGATGACCTATGAAGAACTTCAGCTCGAAATATAGAATCGGATAAGAAAGAGAAATCATTCTTGGCAAAGACGAGAACGATTAACATGGTAGAAACTATTCGGAGAAGTGGTGGATGGACAGCAATGCAAATTTCACCTCCAGACTTTTATATCAATCCATTTATGCTTCAACATATACCAGAGAAGGAAAAGGAATCATTGAGGATTGATTTAGAAGAAGCATTCTGGAATAAGATGAATAGATTTTGGGATGATCAAATGATAATTCTGATTAATGATAGGCATCTGCCTAATGAAATCAGACTGGAAAGAATTTTGGAAAGAGAAAGGAAGTGCATGGCTGAGTGGAATCAGGAGTGCTACAGAATTATCAATCCAAAAGATCAGACATGGCTGGAGTTGGATTACTTTGATCCTCAACCACTACCAAAATATGTGAAGCGACTCACCAAATATTGTTGCAAACTTAATGAAATCCGGAATGCTAGAGTCTATGATGCTCAGCAGGCACTCCCTGCATACATGCCTCCAACATTCCTGAACAAGAAGGGACCTGTTGAACAGAATTTCTTGACAAATCTGGCCCTAGATAGGATTATTGATGCTCGGATCAATTTGAGACATGACCTCGAGCCTTATTTCAAGAAAGCTAAACAAGGTCAGGCGGTATGGAAAGATGTCCTTAGAATTATTCAGGAAGCTAGAAATAGCTGGATCAGGTATATGAATAAATGGTCAAAAGGGGAAGATCTAAGGAAAAGGATTCTTAAACCAGGGTTGATAAGGAAACCAGATGAGGAATTTCCTTTGGAGGAGTTTGCTGATTTGATGCCAGAGCAGCAAGCATGGATTAAGGATGCAGAGAAGAGAGAAGCTGAGAGATCAGGCAAAAACAGGAAGCAGAGATCAGATGCAAAACAGACACCACAAAATATAGTAAGGAATATTTTCAGAGAATCAGTTGTTAATGAAGGACTGGAACCTGTAGAGAATTTCAGAAAAGTTTCAGCCCCATCAATAACACCAGCAGATGCAGATCTACTCATTACAGATAGACCCAATAAGATCATGAAGAGATTACCTCCAACTCTCCAACAGGAAGTTCATGGATATGTCCAGGAGAGGAAGAAAGAATTCATCGAGAAGTATGTCAGGTATGATGCTATGTGCAGGGAAAATGCATACAAGGAGCACAGACCTTACACTGATCAACCACAAGGAAGAATTCAGCAGGTAATTATTGATGATTGGGATGCATGGAATGAGAAGTATCTGAATAGAAAGGGAATGAATATCATGCTGAAGGGATTAGGCAAGAATTTCTATATTAATAAGCACGATTCAGATGAAGACAGTACAGATGATGAGCAAAGAATTGAGAGGATGAGAGTAGTTGATGAGGTTACAACTATTTTGGGAGAAAAGAATGAGGAAAATGATGAAATCCCTCCGATTCTGCAAGAGAGCATGGATTGCTATTATGCAAACAAACGAAAGGCAGATCGTGAATGGGAGGAACTCATGAGAACTCAAGACAAGAAAGGTAAAAAGAAAGTATCCACCAAAAAGAGGAAGTCACACAATCTCAGTTCGAGCACTTCAGATGAAGTACCAATAGCTAAGAAAAGGACTGGGAGGAAGGTGGAGACAAGCAGGTCTGAGAAAGCTAGCCAAATTCCAAAGAAGAGGAAAAATGAAGATGAGCTAGCAACCAAAGAAATTCTGGATGTGACAAAAGACTTGATGGATGAAGATGTTGCGATTCTACAATCAGCTCAAGAAAAGAGAGAAGTTGTTACCTACAAAAGGAGAGGAATGTTACCTTCTGAGCAGAAGGAAACCAACCCTGAAGAATTTAAGCAGCAAGGGTCTTCTCTTGAGAATGTAGAACAATTGGGAATCATTCCTGAGAAAGAAAAGCAACAAGAAAAAGAACCTGAAAAGCCAGTTAAAAAGTTCAGGATAAAGATGAAGGCTAGAAAGCCTAAGTATGTAGTACCTGACACCAGCTCTGAAGAAGAAAAAGTCGAACCAACTCTAGGGATAATTCCCTACACAGAGAGGTTGGAGCTCACTCCTTACACTAATTTGGAAGTGGGGGATATAGACCCAGAGGGCTGGAGAGCATGTATTGAAGAACATCAACCTGATGAACAAGGATCAACTAGACCAAGCACTGATCTCCAACTGGTTCAGATTGCTGAAAAAGATGATAGAGAAGGGCAAGATGAAGATCAACAAGCTCAGGTCAACAAGGATCTCATTCAAAGTCAGATTGATTTACAAGGATTTTCAGGAAAAGAAACTGAACAAGATATACCACCAGAACAAGCTGCAGATGAGCAAGAATTTGTGAATCAAATTGAGGAATCAGTGGTAGACATATTTCAGGAACAGACACTGGAAGATTTACAGACTTTTGAAGATATGAACTTGCATGGAACTACAGTCGGGAACATGACTTACTCTCTGGAAGGACTGATTAAAAAGTTCAGAAAATTGGCTAGAGAAGGAGGGAATACACGCACCTCAGCAGAGCAAGCAAGTGAATATGCAGCTAAACTTGAGTCAGAGTTAGAGGAAATCCAACAACAAATAAATTCTGACCAAGTAATGGAACCATCTCCATTAGCAATTCAAGCTTATGAAGAAGAAGTGCAGAGAAATGAAACTCAAGAAGCTCAACAGAGAAGTATTTTATGGAAGACACTGTCAGTCAATATCTCAGAACACAGACGAAGGCTGAAAATCAAATGAATCAATGGCTCCTTCCACCTCAAGTCAGGGATGAAGTAGTTCAGAGAGCAATTGTAAGGATGAATGATCCTGAATGGGCCGCAGAACAGAAGAAGAGAGTAGAAGAATATTTTGGAGTCAAAGGATTTCTAGATTCAGAATCTACTGTTGTTCCTCTTCTACTAAACGAACCTATACAGGAAGATCCCACAGAGATCTTAAATCAGCATAGCCTTGAAGTTACTGAGAAGGTAGATACCAGCACGTCATTGATTTATGATTCAGGTATAGGGAATTCACAACATGATGACACTGATAGAGTTCAAGAAGAACATCCAGAGCCTGACCATGAGCAAAACTCAGAACAAGTTCATGAAGAAAACGTGGAACCTGCTCAAGAAGGTGGCCAAACAGAAGAACAAGAAAATGAGAATGCTGGGGATGAGCAAGAAGAAGCACAAGAATCCGAGGGAAATGAATCAGATACATCTGAAGGATCATCCCCCGGAAAAGATGTCCCAGAATTGCTACCTTCGAGTTATTGGGGAAAGAATAGTCCAAAGGTGAGGTTGTCAATCCCTGATAGCATTGAAAAGAGGACTGAATTCACAGAAGAAGAAATCAAGGTTAAGTTTAATGGAAGAAAGGAGGCATTGGAGAATTACTTGGGGATGTCCAAAATGATTGTTCCGGACAAAGGATTTCATCCCAAGTGGCTGGATCACAAGTGTATCAGCTACTGGAGAAGGATCAATGAATGGGACATTTTCATGAGACACAATAACAAATGTGGTTATGTGGAACTGACCAGGGAGTTCTATGCTAACTTTGATGTTGAGGCAGAAACAACATGGATTAGAGGGAAAACAGTGCAAGTCACTGTAGAAACTCTAAATGATCTGATACAGGCACCTTTGTTAGAACAGCCAGAAGTCAAATCCGAGGTCCTATTGAGGAAGAAAACTCAAGGAAATAAACTTGTTAATGCTAGAAAAATGGCACTGGGATTCTGCTCAACACACAGAGGAACTGAGCAGAATAAGATTCCATTGAAGAATTTGAAGCCTGAGTATCTGCCTACACTTGATTTCTACTACTCAAAGCTCAGACCTACCACAAATTTTCAAGGACCCTTAGCCGGAACTTTCGAGGGATTTGCATTGTTATGGTCAGGAAGGAAATGCAGTGCTGCACACCATGTTCTCAATGTTATTAAGTCAAGAGTTGGAGAAGATGCAGCATTGGCCTATCCGAATTTAATCAGAAGACTTTGTGAGAAACAAGGAGTTTCAATCACACCATTTTTACCAGAGATCATAAAGATAGATCCTCCTATTCCATTACCCGAAGACACTTTAAGGGGAGAGTTGATTTACCAAATGCCAGATTTAGAGGAACAAACTTCCGAAGGATCAGGATCAAAGGTGCCATCTCCTAAGACAAAAAGGGTCAATCTTCCTTCAAAATCAAGATCATATCAGTCAAGAACCGCAACAAAAAGGACAAAGACTGTAACTCCATCTCCTGCATTGAATCCTATTCCAGAAGATGAAGAGTTTGAGAACACTTCTGCACCATCTCAACCTGTGAGACAGCCAATGAGGAACACAGTATCTGTGGATGAATCTCAGAATATGAGTACTTCAATCCAAAGTTTTGCACAATCCATGGAGATGCTAGTGAAAACTATGTCAGAAGACAAGCATGTTCAAAGAGAAATGGAGCAGAAGAGGATTGAACTTGAGCATGTCAGGATTCAAACTGAGGAGAAACTCAGGAAAGAGGAGATGGAGAGGCAAGAGAAGATAAGGAAGGAAGAATGGGATAGACAGGAAAGGATGAGAAGGGAAGAGATGGAAAGATTTGAAAGGTTGAGAAGAGAAGAACTTGAAGAGAGAAGACAGGAACGAGAAAGGGATATGGAACTGAGGAGACAGGAGCAGTATAACAGTATGAGATTGGTAGACATCCTTGCCAACCTAGTCTCGGATCTAAAGAAATCTCCATCCATACCACTGATAATGGCCAAAAATGACCATTATTTTCAATCCATTTCCGTGTCTTAAACGGGCATTTGATCGCATTCCGGTCTTACATTAAGTAAGAAAGCAGTCGAATTGGACTGATTTATGCATAATTGTAAAAATAATAAGCTGGTATGAAAAAGGCATAAATATGTAATTTTATTACATATTTATGTTAGAAAAATCCAAAAACATGAGAAAAAGAAAAGGAAACAAAAAGATGGGAAAAAGATAGAAAAGCCCACAAAAAGAATATTCTTGGCCCATCTGGCCCAATCCAGCAGGCCCAGGAAGACCCTTGTCGCGGAAGCCCCTTGGCGCGATACCTTTGTCGCGATGTGCTGTTCCGCGACAAAGGTCCATTCCGCGACCAAGGTACATTTTTAGAGACACAAGACCCAGTCGAGAAGCTTTGCCACATGCAGTGTGTTCCGCGACCAAACTTGGTGCTCCGAGACAAAGCTGTGATGTGTGTGATGTCTTGAGACACAATGGGCTCAAATCAAGGCCCATGAGCTTAGGGTTTCCCCTCTATAAATATGAGGTGTTTCCTTTGAGCAAAAGGTTGGAAGAATTTTAGAAAAACTACACCTTCTTGAAGACAAGTTGGGGAGTTCAGTAGTTTAGTGTAGTTTAGGGTAGTTTAGTTAGGTTTTCTTTTGTATTATTTAATTCATGCACTAGTTAGATATAGTTTACTGCACTTTGGTTAGATAGCCAGTTTTTATACCGTGTTTTTGTCCTAAACTTTTGTTTAAGGGTTTGTGATACTCGAACCATGAGTATGAACAACACCATTTAATAAAATGGGAAAACATTCTCCACTTGTGTCCCAAAATCATGAAATGGGCCTCACACCCCATGGATCTTTACTGTTTTCATTTTCCTTGGGTCATTTGACTCTTGTTTTTGCATTTTAATGTCGCTGCTTGGTGACTTTTTCTTGGGATAATGTTGCATGTTTATGGATGATTAAGCTTAGATTAGGGTTTCTTAAGTTTTAAGTCTGCTTTATTTCTATTTTGTGCAAGCATGTTCTAGCTAGATTCAAATTCTGTTTTGTTATTTTGAGCTTAGTTTAGCTTTTGAATCTGAAATGGGTGAGATCACACATAATGCATGCCACTGTTCCACTTTACTTTTCTGACATGTGTCCTGGACACACCTTTGTCGCGGAATAACTCTTGTCGCGGAACCACGTTCCGCGACAAAATGGTGCTTTGGCGACAAAGGTGCCACAGGACATTTGTTGTCCATTATTTTAAAACCCTTGGTCGCGAAACAACCCTTGGCACGGAACCACGTTCCGCGACAAAATCTTGATTAGCGACCAAGGACCCAAATGCTTGTGATTTTATTCTGGAAGGGCTTTGTCGCGAAGCAACCTTGTCGCGGAACCACGTTCCGCGCCAAAATCTCTTGTTCCGCGACAAGAATTATGCCTTGTCCGACTTTCTACCTTTTTGTCGCTATGCCCTTGTCGCGGAACCACGTTCCGCGACAAAATTTTCTTTACTTAGCGACAAAACAAACCCCAAACTTTCAAAATTCCATTTCTCTTATTTCCCACCCCTTTGTCGCGAAATCTTTGTCGCGGAGCCATGCTCCGCGACACGAATCCTGTATCGCGACAAGGTGGCACCTTTTGCCAAATTCTCATTCTCCATTTCATTCCATTAATTGATTGAACCTTTATATTAATATTTTGAGGTTGAAATCCAATGATCTTAACCCATGATTAATTTGATATAAAGAACTTTGTTCAATTCCCTATTAAAAGATTCTTCTACAAATGATTAAACTCTAATGATCTAAGTACATAATCCGGACTGTAATTGACTAACTAATTATGGAATGAGTGATTATTTAGACATGAAGAGTAATTGTGGATTTAATTCCATACCCTTGCATGAGAAACCAATGTCTCTCATGCAAGATGATCCAAAAATATTTATCTTTATTTATTTTGTCTTTTCCCGTGTTGTGTGAAACAGCTAATAAGGAATATATCAGATTAATGTTGGCGGGTATTCCCATACGGATAACTAGCTCGTGATCTGTATATTAATTATTAGATGTTATTTTGCATGGTCCGGATAGTGGTCGGTGGACGCCTTGGCGGTTCGTCCATCCGGGATTATAATAGCTGCTCAGCTGACTCCTATCCGGATACAGTTTCTTTTTCTTTATCTTAATTTCAAACCCGAATTTTGAGCTGTAATAGTATCAAATGATGTCGATCAACATTGCTTGAATAGTATTACAGCAAGAAAACATGTAGGTTTTTCTCTCGTTTCACAGATAGTAGGGGTCTTGATGATAGCGATCACTGTTGTTAAGATTATTCTGCTATCTAAAATCTTTCCATCTGGAGTAATTGGGAACTGGATAGCAGATGTTTGCAGTCCAGATCACCCCAGTTGTTTCTGGCACTCTCTTTAGCCAAAATTCTTCTCATCTCCGGCTATTTCATCTCTGTGTATCAACTTCTGTCTAAACCCACCTTATATTTTGGGTTATTTTATTTTACCCTTCTCTATAAAATTATGCATGATATTATTATGTAGATATTGTGGTCGATATTATTTTGGGATCCTTCCCTTGGACATAGAAGTCTTGATTTAACTCAGATGTTTCATACTAAATTTCCAACAAAAATTCCTTTATAAAATCCGGACCTGAGCAAGGGATAAATTCGACAGTTATGACTAATTCACATCCGACTGGGGGTTGATTTTGGGAAGTTAGAAGCAGAGTCAGCGATTAGGTCTCATCTAGACTGAAAGGGTCTGTGTTCTTATTGAGAGTCTAGTACCTGATAGGGAATGATTTTCAGATTTATTATTTTCCCAAAATTGCTGCTTGTTGGAAATCTTGTATTAAATGTTGCACTGGATTAGATTCCACTTGGATTCCGATAAGGTGTGACAGTTAATACTAGAGGAACAACATTCGGGCCTTGGTTATTTTCTAAGGTAGGGTTGAGTATTCTTTCAACTGCTATCTTCTTCTGCCAAAGCCTATTTTTGAGTCCTGAGTGAGTGCATCCGGAACGAACTAATTTTATTAGTTCGTTTCATTAGTTTGTATCTCATAACCACCCGAAGGGAAGTGAGCACTGTAAGCGGTTCACTGAGAATAGGGAATTCTTGATCCACACCCGGTCATCCTGACTGGGGCTTTCTTTTACTACCAGGGTCAAACTTTCAGAAACCTCCGAGTGATAGGACTTTAAATGCTTTCTTTACTGCTTTCTTTCAACTGCTTCCTTTAGAGGTCACTCGGTTGTATTGAGAGTCGTGTAACTGCTACTAGGACTGAGAGTTAAGGGATAGTTCAGGGCTTAATTAGAATCTTTGGGCGTGACATGGGGGAATGATAACGGTACTTGACACTTCAATAAATGATTTGTCAGGTGTTGCTTGTCCACCACAGATAATTAACATACCTTAGCAATGCATTGCAAGGGTGGTTATGCGTCTGCGGTATCTTAGAATTTATTTTCTTAAGAGCATGTAAACTCTTACTGTAAGTACCTGTCTGTTAAAGGGAACATGGTACAGAGAGCATGAGAATTAGCTAACTGAACGGATTATCCCAAACTAAGATCTGTGTAATTAAAATGGAAGTTTAACTATGTTTCATCTGAATCTTGTCCAATCTTTATTCTTTTCTTCCTGTCCCTTCTGTCATAATTTAAATTTGCTTTCATAGAATAATCTTAACCGCTTTCTTAGACTAATTTTATTGCTTCCTTATTGCTTCCTTAGATTAAATTTAATTCGCTTTCTAGAATACTTTTATCTGTTTTATTTTAAATGCTTTCTTAATTTGATTTAGATTCTGTCAAGTAGTTGTTAGCCAAATCACACACTTGATTCGAGTAACCGAGTGGAAAGTCTTAGTAAATGACGTGGGACCTGCTTCTATCGCACATCCTCCAGTGAACGATCCGGTCTTACTATAAATTACTGCAATTTTTGACACCGTGCGCTTTCGGGAGCACAGTTTCTTAACTACGAGCAATAAAAACATGACTACATATAAATATATCCTTAATCACAACACCGCCATCATAAATTGGTTTCATTAAATAAAACCTAAACCAGGATCACGACTTTTCATAAAATACTCATGAAGTGGGAATTAGTCAAAAGTTTCATGGCAGGAAATCTTATGGCAAGGCTTGATGAGAAGTATCATGGCATATTTGCCGGGGATCCTCAGTGTGACAGGCTGAAGATCAACTTATCCCGGCTATGCCATGAGATTTGTCAGCATTTCATGACAGAGAGGACCACATTGCCATTTGAAATTAAAACCCTCACATGAGTAATAAAGAGTAACAACCTTCATATATCCCTAAACCCTTTCCCGTGAATCATAACTCTTCTCATTTAATAAATCTAACCTGGTATAGTTTTAGAAAGAGCTCGAGTTAACGAAACTTGTCAAAAGTTTCAACCACCTAAGGATCCAGACAATGATGCAGGACCATCCTAAGATCACAGGGGAGTTTTTTTTTCTGAAACTTTCTTCTTCTTCTTTTTAATTGCAGTCTCTTTTTCTTTATTTCTTTCCTGTTTCCATTTATTTCAATATAAACTTAGGATAGAATTAATATGAAGTTGTGTCATAGTATTGAATTTCAAGCTAAAAAATAATAATAACAATAATAAACTCAGGGAGGCTAATAAACTGATAAAGGAATAGAAGATGAGTTTAAAAGTGGTTCCTGTGGAAACATCTACCTTATAGATTTTCACTGCAAGCATGAGCCGCTCTTGAAAACTGTTTTTAGCTGTAAGCTCTGAGATTGATTGATGTCATTACTGGATAAATGGTTTGAAGGTTTTGTGATGATATTAACCTTAGTGATTTGCATACTATAAACAATAACTTCACAAGGTTAAGAGGATTGATCTAATCTAGTCTCTCTTGGAAGATGAGTGTGCATATTGAGTAAAAAAAAAAAGAAAGAGAAAAAGAGAGCAAGGGAAATTTTAGAAACAGACGTGGTAAAATAATGTGGATATAAGTAGCTGGCACAGCTGCCCCTCTGATTTATAAGTTGAAGAACTTTAAAAGAGCAGAATCAAGGGCAGGGGAGTTGAAGTTTCATCTGCAATGTCAGGTCATGCGACTCCTCCTAATAATGTGAAACCGAGCTATTGAAAGCCACGGAAGGCCACCCCTTGATTAAAAAAAAAAAAATGTGTGTATTTCATTTCAGAATACAAGATATGCACATGAGTTGGACAGGATTGAGCGTGAGAAGAGAAATCTGGCTAACTAAGGAGCAGAACAATAATTCACATAAATGCAAATCACTTCTGTTAATGTTTCCATGAAATCTGGTGAATTTTAAGTCAGGTATGAAGCATCAATCAGTTGAAAGAGTTGAGCTTGGGATAGTTGGAAAAGAGAAGGTAGTGATCCAGTGGAGTCTTACATGAACATCTTAATCTCAGAAGCCACTAATTGGACTTATTCTTTGAAACTTTACAAGTTTCTTACCACTTGAGGACAAGTGTTTCTAAATGTGAGGATGGTGATGACAGCCTTTTGTGACTGTCATTTGCGTCCAATTTAGTGTCTCAATGATGATTTTTTGCTCTTAATTCCATTGATTTTTGATGAATAATCATAGAGGATTAGAAAAGATGGAAGAAGAGTTAAGATTGCAAAGAAGTTGAAAATACATGGAAAATGGCTTGAAATTCTGAGTTTTCTTTGTAAGTCTCGCACGCGGTGTTTCTATTGAACTGATCCACGCTTTGTCATGCAGAAGGAAGTTAAGCTGGAAAACAGCAGGAAGTGGAAAGGACATAGCGAGGAAAGAAAAGGAATGGTGCGAGGGCTTGTTTCCGAAATTAGGAAAAGATTTAAGGAAAATGTGCAGATGCTGAAGTCCACGCGATGATTGTTTGACATCGCGAGGAAAGGAAGTCTGTGCAAGACAGAAGTTTTATCCGACATGGCGAGAAGCAGATTCTTTGGAAAAACTGTGAGACCTCGCCTCGTCAAGAAAGATGATTACATTTCTGACTCTCGCTTTGAAGGAACTGGACAAGGCGAGAGGAGAGTTATTCTGATGCGAGCGGTTATCATCCAAGGCTCAAGCAGTTACAACGCCCATCTATAAATAAGACCCTTGGGGGAATCAGCTCAGCAGGCGGGAGATTGAAGAGAATAGCTCGATTTTACTCTCCAGTCCACTTTTTAGAATTTAGTAGGTAGGTTAGGATTTAATTTTCTCTGCAATTTACTTTGATGTTCTTCAGATTTGTAATTTGTTTTCATAGAACTGTAATTCGATTTCGTAGTAGATTTCTTTAAGATTAGCTGTTAGATTAGCTTGAGGATACCCTGGGAGGAGAGTTGCTTTCGGATCGCTTGTTCATCCATCATGACGATCATCATCTAAACTCCAACTCGTTCGCTCATCTTTGCATTATTCTGATAGCAATCAGATTTCCAGGTGTATTCGTTTTTAATTCTTTGTTATTTGAGATACAAGAAGAATGATCGGTTATCAGATTGTGAATTTCTTATCTTTCTGGTTTCTATTTCCATTTCGTAATTCTGTTTCAGCAGAGTATAAACCTCAATTTCATCATTCAATCTGAATTTTGCATCATATCTTTAATTCGATTTTCGAAGATCATAACACTTCCAAATTTTTAATGCGCAAATTGTTCGTTCCAATTACGTAAGAAATTTGGATATTGTAACCGAGTTAGATATGATCTGGCAGAATTATGAATTCACTCGATTTTCTGTCAATGTTATGTTTACAGATGAGAATCATAGGGTTTAATGTTCAGAACTCTAAAAGGTTCTTAGAGACCCATGCAGTGTTAATCATCGCTTGATAATCTTTAAGAATCAATAGCTTTGAGTTCATGAATTTGGATACAAAAGATTCTATGTTCATAATCTTCTAAACGGAAATTCCAGAAGGTAGTTATGACAGTTATAAATTCTGATCATTTACTTCGAATAAGGGTAAACCCTCGCTTCATCCTAAAAGATGATGCGAGGAAATATCCAGACAGATCTATTATAAAAAGGCTATTCAAATACTCACGCGATGTCAATCTGACAAAGCGAGAGGATCAACCTATAACAGCAATAGATTTGATGTCCATTTTACAGGGTATCAATTATTCACTTTTACTTCTTATACGTATATAACCCCTATCTATAAGTAGGAATTGAGTACCTCGCCGCATTCTTGCAGAAACTATCGCGAGGCATTCAGTTCTTTGTATAAATAAAATCTAGGGAACATTCTTTGAATATTAGCTCCCTCCATGCTGTACAGACATAGCGTGCGGAAAATTGGAATGTTCATAGTTTGAAACCCAAAATAGTTACTGCGAGCTATTTTGGACACTTATTTTGTAGAGTTATTTCTCAAATCCTTTTTCTTGGGAAAGTTATTTCCTAATTCTGTCTAGTTTCCAACGTATATTTTGGAAGCATCTTTGTCTTTTGATTAAGAGGATTCAGAACCCTCAACGTCTCTTTATACATATAATACTACATATACATATAATATTTTGGGATATTTCCCAGTATATGATGAGTAACCTTACTTCATGATTACAAATTCACAATTCATATGTGCAATACGTATTACTATTTACACTGGTACGCTGAGAGAGATGATGATATAGGTTTTCTCAATCATTATTTACTCAGGACTGATAAAGAACAAACTTGTTCTTCATTTGGGCATTTAGTACCTGTCGTTTAAAAGGGAAAGATGTTTCAAGAACCATCTTTTGTCCTAAAAATTAGTAGAGTATCAGGAAGATTAATTTCCGGGGTTAATGGTATTATAGTTATCACTATATGCTATGAGTAGGAGATTAAACATTTCTCTTAAAGTCTACTAATCCTGAGTTAAATCATGGATATTTGGAACTGTTTACAGAGATTTCTTGAGCTAAATCATTTATACAAATCTGAGTGGTCTGGATAAGTCAAGGAATTTGAATAGCAATTTCATCTTGATATACTTACAAGACTATTATTCCTTATGAATACTTGCAGGAATTACTCTGAAGAAATAAGTCCTATGAAAACATTGGATGATAGATTTAAATATTAGCTTTTTCATTTGTTGTAGAGGACATCCAATACAGGATCATAAGATTAGTTTGATCAGGGTAATAAAAAGAACAACTTCAAGTTCAGACGAATATAGTATGATTTAGAAGTGACCTCGAGTTTTCAAAGGCTTAATCTGAGTCTGAAAGAAAAAGATTAAGTGACGATTCTGAAAGCTTTTATCACAGAAAGAGTCTGACAGATCATTCTGTGATGATAGTATTCCATGATTTCAGAGCTTAGAATGTTATGACACTGAATCACAAGTACCTGTCTTGGGAAGTGATTGAAGACATGAAGATTTGATTAAGTTGTGTAAAGGATTTTTCTATCTCAATGAACTTTCATTATGTTTTAGCCAATGAAGTATGATAATCTCATCATATTCTTATTTCATTTGATTTGGTCTGTAATATCTTAAACACGTGAATAAGATCATAATGTTCTACATCATTTTAATTGTTTTCTTTACTACATTTACAGCTTTAAGCATTTACATTTCAGTAGTATTCTTTAGTAATCATCATTACAACATTCTTAAATCAAGAATAGAGACAGATTCTAAAGCTAATAATTCTATTAAAACACTTCTATCGTGTAACTCTCTTTTGAACGATCCCGACAATTAAAATAAATATTGCAGCTTGATACCGTGCGCTTTCGGTAGGAAAAACTAGGCAAGCTTTTTAACAGCCCTATAGAGATTATAGTGTAAAGGCTGTCGGGGGGCATTGTACCGGGGTTTTACCTCAAAGCTTCACTTGTAGCCTAAGCCTGTTTGATCACCAATACGTTTTCCCATAGACAAAACTTCATCAAGTTGATTTTTACCTTTAGATACCTTTTGAAGTTCATTGTTCTTTGCTTTGAGATCATCAAACTCTTTCTCCATAACATGAATTCTGTCTTTAAGAGCGTTGTTCGCCTTTTGCAAGTCTTCATTCTTTTCAACTTCAAGATCATAAGCAATTCCGACGTCTGCCAGTTGTCCTAACAACTTCTTGTTTTCCCGAACAGCAACTTCAAAATCCTCTTTGAGTTCATTGTAATCAGCAAGTAATTGGTCGTACTCATCATCGCTTTCACCTGAATCAGAATCACAATTGTTAGGTGAAAAACATATTGACTTGACAATACGTTTTATAGTAGGACTTGTTTCTCTTAGAGTGAATGCAACGACTTCATCAGAATCTGAATTCTGTGCTTCAGTGGTTCTGTCATCGTCTTGATCACCTAGATGAGCCTGCAGTGCCTTCTTTTCTCTCATTTCCTTCCTTTTGGCAGTGGCACATTCAGATCGAACATGTCCTTGGCCTCCACATTCATAGCAAATCACCGAGGCAAACTTCTCCGGCTTGTCATAGTCCTTCTTCTTGTTGTTGAAACGATCAACTTTGCTGCTATCCTTTCTTTTGAAGTCTCTGCGAGGTGGTCTGTCCGTCGTCGGAACATCGTTGGAACTGCGACCTTGCTGTTTGTAGAATTTCTGTGTACGTCTGTCTTGCAACATCTTTGCCACTTTTCTGGAAATATAAGATACATCATCTTCAGAGGAGTTTCCAGAATCTTCTTCTTCCACATTGAGAGCAATACTCCATGATGATTCTTCTCCAAGATGGTTCATCTCGTATGTTTGAAGAATTCCCACTAAGCCATCCAATGTAATGGTGTTCAACTTATCCAATTCTTCCAATGTAGCAACCTTAGGAGCATACTTCTCGGTAAGAGTCCTCAACATCTTTCGAACCAATTTTTGATTATCATAAATCAATCCCAATGAATAGGCTTGATTTACAATATCTTTGAACCTCCCGTAATAGGTTGAGATCGATTCATCCTTGTTCATCTTCAGATTCTCGAACATGGTTTCAACTCGCTGTAGCTTGGTAGCCCGAACATCCTCAGAACCCTCATACATAACCTCTAGAGTCCTCCATGCGTCATGAGCCAGTGTGTGGTTTGTGACTAGCTGGAACTGCGTTTCGTCCATGGCGCTAAAGATCGCATTTAAGGCCGTATAATTCCCTTTCTTGGCGTCTTTTTCAGCTTGAGTGTATTCAGTTTGCTGGTCGACTACCAGGTGGATCCGTAGAACCTTCAGCTGTAGCTCGTGGTCGAGTGGGTGGTTGTCAGGCTGTCTCGACTGCGTCCCAAACATCATCTCCAAGTGCCATAAGGTGGATCTTCATCCGAGTTCTCCAATATCTGTAATTCGTGCCATCGAACAGTGGTGGTCTTGACAAAGAAGCGCCTTCTCTGTTCATCTTGTCAAGATTTTTCAGATCGCCTCTACTATATCAGAGTCTGCCGCTCTGATACCAAGTGTTGGTCCCAGATATTACGTGAAAATCTTAAATAAAACTATCGTCGTCGAGCCGTGGTCTAAACTACCAAATAACAAGTGATATGTGTGTGCACATAATGTTCAGCGGAATGTAAAAACACAAGTATTTGTTGACCCAGTTCGATCCAAACGGATCTACGTCTGGGGGATTCCAATCCAGGCGACGTATACTAAACACTCAAGAAATCCTAGACCTAGAAGACTCACAAACAACCAATTCAAACTCTAAAGCAACACTTCCCTGTTTGCAGACAGACTGCAGTCGTGACTCCACCACAACTACGTCTCCGGACGATCCTGTCCAATTTGAATCCTCTGGTTGTTCAGGCTTCAAGAACCATGGCTTCTCGGCATAGCAGTCTTCCTGAATCCATCTCCTTCAATCTTTGAGCGCTTCTTCCAAAAGCCTCTTCAATCGGGTGTAGAGAAGATTTCTCCAACAAGAACACTTGTTGAATCACAGTAATTCAGACCTCGTGTATACAGAATGATCTTCTAAAAAGTAGAACGAACACAAGGAATTTCTAACTCTCTCTCAAAGAATAGAACTAGTGAATCTTGGAGAGAAATAACCGACTAGTGTGTGTAAAAGTGTGTAGAATGTGTAGAATTACAACTCAATAAACTCCAAACTTATTTACAGAAAGTCTAAACACATATATATACTCAGAGACGCGAATTAGATCAGTCTGAGTCGGTTAAAACGCGCACACAGATCAGGTAACTGACGCGCATGACTGACAGTAACTGCTTCGGTCGTTCTGTCGTAGTTTCAACAACCATGGAACTACTGCATCTGCACAAGAGCACGTTAATAACAACAAGATTCTAGAAAGCAAACAGAAGGACAATGAACCAACGGCTAAGTTCATTGAGCGGTTACAGCAACAGAAAGGAAAATGTGAAACCGCTATTTCTGAAAAGGAATAACCAACATTACGGTTAAAAACATGAAAATTCTCTAGAAGAAGAAGCTAACCCCTTTGGATATTGATGACCTGGCAACCTTATCGTCTAAAACGATGAGGGTCGAGTCTCTACTTAAAGAGACCCAGGAGTCAAAGGGAAGAAAGGAAAGAAAGAAAAGGCCTTATCAGGTTGCTACCATGCATGTGGACAGCGACAGTGATCTGGAAGAAGCCTGCAATCAAGTGGCTGAAGTAGCGGATCAAATGACTAGTGAACTTATCCGTGGTAAACCTTTTGTTTGCATAGAGTTGAAATCGAAGGCGGCATGACCTATGAAGAACGAGTATGCCAAACCTATGGCAGAACGGGTATGCCAAACCAAACCTTGTCGATCCAAATTTAACCAAGGCTAGATTGCATAAAGATGATTAGATCATCAATATACAAGGGTGGATCGAATGAATTCTTCACCGTTGAATAGTTGCTTGAACACGGAGTGAAGAATTCTTTTAGCACTTCGATTGTCTTAGGGAGAAATTGAAGATTGATTGTGAAATGAATTATCTCGAAGTGAATCGCCAGCCATCCTTCGGATCCCATTTGAAGTGCAGCAATGTCCTCACTAAGGAAATAGAATAATTTCCATGCAGCCAACTTTCCTTGGTGAGTGGTTTCCGCTATTACATGATTGCCTTTCCATAAATCGTGACTTAATCCACAGGAAACGTCAGCTAGCCGTTAGGCGTAATCCATGCAGATCTGGTAGTTGTCATTGCAAAAATAGTTTGTGCGGATAAAGTTTGGGCAGGAGTCCTCAATGGTGTTCGAATATCGGTTGTTAACACATACTACCAAAATTGGTTCCCAACACTTAAGATAGTGTTGTTAAAGGACATACAGAATCACAAGTATAGCAGGCACGAGAAACCAGTGGTGTTTCACATTTTCCTGTTTGTCAGATTCCTCAAATTTTTGGCTCTTCGATTTGCTACAAATTATGAATAACAAATGAAAATTTCGTTGTCTCGACTACCTAATCCTAGTTCTGTTGTAGATTTCGTTTCTCTTGTGTTAATTTTGCATGGACTAAAAATCACTCAGGAACTATATGTTGTGGATCTGCTAAGAGCGTTTCCAATGGAGACAGTAAAATTGCGTGAGACGGAACATTTAGAGGAGAAGCAGCTCCAACCGTGATGGCAAAGTGTCGTCCGCAATCGCCAAATGTGGCGTTCCTCAACAGTGCAATTGCGGTGCACTGTTCACACCGATATATCTTTTTTTTCTCTTTTTTAAAAATTTTTTTGTAATACATTTTTATTTATCTTTTTTATTTTTATTTTTCTTTTTGATTTATAAAAATATATGTATTAAAATTAAATGATAAATGAAATATAATATGAATAGTATTGGAATCAAAATGGAATATTCTTTTGTAGAGGGAAATATATAGTTGTGGGTTGGAGAGAAATATGAGAAAACTGTTAATTTAACTGTAAAATAGAGGTAGTGCAACTGTAAAATATAGTTTTGAGTTGGAGATGTTCTAATGCCATAATGATAAACAAATTTTTGTTTAACGATTGTGTTCTAATCCCTTACTGTTGAATTTTTTTTAAGTGAATATAATTTCTTATGAAATTGTTACAGACATTACTATTGTGACTGGGTGTTTACTCTTAGGGTCGCTTGGTTTGAGAAAATGTGAAATTCCCAGTGGAAATATTAGTATGGAATGTCACATTCCTTTATTTTGTTTGGGAAAATCTTTCTATGTGGAAATCTTCGATTACCATCGAAGTGGGAATCTTGGAGTGTTTTGATGGGAATGTGATTCCCGTGTAGAGGCCAGGTATTATGCGATTACCGGGCATCTTTTATCTCATCTTACATTAAATTGTCTTTTATACCCTTTAGAATTTTAAAACCATACATTAATCCATTAAAATTATTTTTAACGCTAAACCCTTGTAGCCCTAGGAAGACATGTTCTGTGTCTACGAATTCCGCCTCTTCTGTCGTCTTCTTCAAGTCTACGTATCTTCAAGTCTCCAGAAAAGACTATTATTCCGCTGATAACTCTTCTCCCGTCTACGAGTTCTTTGAAGTCGGTTTTGCTCGTTTATTCTATTTATGTAATATTTTTTTCTCCTCTGTTTTCTCTTTTCAGCTGTGTATATGTTATTCATTGAATTATATTCCCATCAAGTGAAGAGATACCTAAGCCCTCCCGTTGTATGTCTATCGTTGTCCGGAAGAATCCCCAGAAATGGATTATAATTATATCCACCACCACAGACATCAAGCAGTGTTCATATTAATTTTTAAATATATCAATTTGTATATGTTAATGGATTATAATTTATATCCACCGCTGCAAAAAATCTGAAAATGTGTGCTCTATTCCCATATTTTTGAGCACCCCCGTGGCCTCGAAGCAACGATATTTTAAACTTTGGGACAAGGCATTATAGTCTATTTATGTGATGTAGAAATTTGAAATTCTCAATCCAACCAAACGCAGTATTTTAAAATACAAAATAATAAGATTCCCAGCAATATTATATTTCCAGCAATCTAACATTCCGAGCAATCACATTCCTAGTGGCAATCTCACATTCCCTCAAACCAAACGGCCCCTTAGAAGTAAAATAAATTGGTCGTGCTGTATATATTATCAAAAATACCAGTTTAGAGACTGAGTTTTATATTTATTTTTTTTTCTTTAAAGCTCGAGATTTTGGTTTATTTAAAGCTCAAGATTTTTTAATCGAAAAGTTCATCTTTGATTCCAGTACACATGCCTTTTCCTATTACAAAAAAAAAAAAAAAAAAAAAAAAAAATGGGTTTATTCCTTTGCATGCCTATTTACGGCGTACTATATGATATATTGAAGCGATTGAACTCGATTTCCTCAAGTTTCGAACAAGAACCCTTCTTCTCCCTTCTAATTACTATGCTCCCGTAACTCCTCCCTAATTACCTACCATTAACCAAACTATCCCCTAATTAACTCATTTGGGCCATTAAACACTTTGGCTAATGTGTACTCCACATCCTCTAGTCCCACTCACACACAAATTCGCTAATGGCCCAGTCCTCACTAATTGCCTAGGATTAGTTTGAAACACAAATTTATATCAGACCATTACACTAGTTAGCTAAAGAATTTTATGATTTATTATATATTTATTGATGTTACTCCTATTACAATATGTAAGAAAATGAGAATCAAAATAGTGATGTTTTCTATTGCTTCTTATTTTCAATGATAGATTTGGGATGGTTTGGCTATTATGTTTTAATTTTACAGATACTATTGGCTATATATTGCATAGAAATAATACTCCATTTGGCCATTTGTTGCACTACTTATTAGTACCCCATTTGTAATATCTTTTTTGGCTAAATAATTCGTCCAGTTGGTTGGATTTTATGAAATAAAATTATTGTTTTATTGTTTTATGAAATAAAGTTATTTGATGACTTGTAACTTGTGCCACGAGCCCGGAGCCACTGCGCACTGCCTGCCTTCTTTGAAATAAATTGTAATAGCCCATAATTTATTCAACAAGTAAGCCTGTGAATTCAACAAGTCTCTTTTACCTAGAACGGGTTTTCATAAATAGCAAGTGAACTTTCATAAATTCGAGATTTCCTTAATTAGGACCTCACCATTAGTTGTAATTAAGTGTTCCCGTTGGGCATATCTCTTGTAATCATTATCCATGCTTATTTGAATGAAAAGCATGCATATTTAATCTCTTCAAAAATCATCTTAAGTTGTGATATGCTATCCACACCTAAGATTAAATCTCTAATTCTTTAGTGCTTAGAATTGTGCTAGGTGCACGATTTGTAATCTTAAGAGGCCGTTTGGATTGACTTTTGGGGGAGTGCTTTTGGCTTTTGCTTCTGCCAAAAACACTTCTGATAAAAAAGAGGTGTTTGTTTTGGCTTTTGGAAAAAAGCAAAAGCACCATGAGAAGCCAAAAAAGTGCTTCTGGGAGAAGCACCCCCTAAAAGCACTTCGTATAATGTGCAAAGACTTAAATACCCCCACTACTTAATATAAATTACACTATAAATATATCTTATTATCATATTAAATAGCATGTCATTTTTAGTAATTACCACATTCCAAAAGCACTTTTCATTTTTATTCATCCAAACATATTTTTAAAAAAGCCGCTTTTCAAGCATTCCATCCAAACACAAAATTACATGCTTTTGCTTTTGACTTCTGCTTCTGCTTCTACTTTTGGCTTCTGCTTTTTTCAAAAGCCAATCCAAACGGGCCCTAAGGCTAATTCCACGATTGAACAGCCATTAATGAAGATTATAGAGGGGATGGGATATGTAGTTAGATTTTCACTCCTCTCCCAAGTGTTATTCATTGCTGGTTGATTTCTATCGCTTTATTTGCTTTAATTTATCTTCTCCTTCATTAATATTGAATTTAATGGGAAGCTAAGGTCCACGGCTCAATACCACTACAAGTCAACAACTCCCAAACATTGCTCCGTCCGATGAATGTGATTATGGGTTTGAGGGAAAAGATACTCCCTGTTCTTTTTTTAATTGTCTTTTTAAATATTAAAATGTGTTCAACAATAGTTGTTATTTGTAGATAGTTATAGATAGTCGTGTTATATTTTTACTATATTCACCTTTATTTTATATAAATGTTATTTCTTGACATTAATTACAAAAGAATTCAGTTAAATGGTAAAAATAAAAATTTATGAATTAATTAATGCGAATATTGGTTATTGAATTTGAACTGAAGGAGACGAGTATTTAGTAACAGTATGAGTAGTTCTTAATGAATTGGGTGGGGTAAGAGGAATTAATGTGGTGGATGGTGATAAATGGGTGGGCTGAAGGGAATTAATATAGTAGGTGTGAATAAGATTGTGCGTGTGCAAATAGGATTTTATGTGTTATTTTAAATAAATGCTTGAGGGTAAACTAAGTAAATTAAGTTGTGGGTAAGTGTGTTTAACATTGCAATTTTCTAAATTTATGGAGTAAAGTGTACGTAAAAATGGATTTTTGTAGTGAATGTGAAGGTGTTGATATCCGCGCCCTAAAATAAAATTATGGCCAACATAAATATTACTACTACTTTTTTTAAAAAAAAACTTGTAAATGTTGATATATTTAAAAGGTGGGGTCTAATTTTTTTGAATTTTTTTATCGAATTTTGAATTAATTTTAAAAATAGAATTACTATGACAATATTCTATATTTATTTATTCATATAATAATGAAACTAATTAAAATTATTTTTTGGCTAGACAATTAAAATTATTAATATAATTACATTTTAATATTTTATTATCTTTTTATGCGAACGATATTTGATCTATCTTATCACATAACCATTCAGGTGAAAGTAAGACTAGAAATAAAGAAATTAATTAAAATTATTATTTTAATTAAACACCTGCTTTACACACACCACATAAGTATTCTACACCTACTAGTCCACTCACATACAAATTTGTCAATGGCTCAATCCACACTAATCCTCAAGGATTAGCTCAAAACACAAATTTATCGGATCATTACACTATTTAGCTAAAGAGTTTTAGGCTAGGCCTTATAAAATGATTGTTAATGGGGTGTTTGAATGTGTATTTTGAAAATTGCTGCAATGTTTTGCAAACTGATAATTAGACAACTTTTGTAAGAAAATATATGTTGTAGAAAATTAAGTGTTTGGATGAGCTTATACTGTTCCAAATCGAAATAATCAAATAGTCAATTTTTAAGTTATGCTTTGTGTTTTCAAGTAGTAAAATTACCATAACGGCAGAAAGATTTCGGTTGAATATGTTTTGGCCCTAATTTGGAAATTAATTTGGAGATTGCATGGTCAAATAATGTATTTATGGCTACAAACGTGATTTCTTTACAACATCAAAATGGAGCCAGAAAAATAACGTTATCATTATTATAAAACACAGATAATAGATTATTGGAATGTATGTACCCAAACATGATTAATTGGTTATTTGCGTTTTGAGAATGAAATAATCAGATAATCTTGTCCAAATTGCATAAAAAAAACACCCTCTAAACCTCTAGATAGGCCTATTAAAACATATTTAATAAAATTTTATGATTTATTTAATATATTCATCAATGTAATTATTTATTATTAATTTAATATTTAAATATATTCTATCATAAAAATATGTACGGAAATGTGAATCAATTTACAAATAATGATATTTTTCATTATGGATGGATTTGTGATGGTTTGGTTTTATAAATTGTTTTGCTTTAATTTTACAGAGATATATTGCATAGGAATTCAATAATGTGACTTTTTTTGGAGGAGCCATTGAAGAATGCCTAAGAAATGGGTGGTGGGAGCCAATGTCACACAAATTACAAAGGGAAGTGATAGGGGGGTCGGGTGGGGATTCGAAGCCCCTACCTATTGGTTGGAAGTCAAAGGACTTACCACTAGAGTAAGTCCCCAACCCAATAATGTGGTATTAATACTTCATTTGACCACTTGTGGCCTCTGCTGATTAATACTCCATTGGTCATATTTTCTTTGCTAAACAATTCGTCCAGTTGGTTGATTTAGTCCTTACCCATTTTATTGGTATATGAAATAAAATTCTTAATAGTACATTGCACTTCCCAAATAATTAATTCACATAGTGACATTGTCTCTGTCTAGTGAAGAAGTATCTTTCATGACTTGTTAGCTGTGTCTGCCTTCTTTCACTACCAACTGTTGAGTCCGGCGCCACAGTGCCCGGTTAGAGACTGACAAATAAATGTTTTTACCACCGACAAAAAATCTTAACTTTTATGCCTGAAAAGACCGAATGCACCCCGGTTCGTGATACGGTTCGTACACGATCCGGCACAAAACCACGAACTATGGGATGAATTAGTATGGGTGATTAAAAAAGCCCGGTTCGTGGGTAACGAAAGGGACCGTACACGGACCCGTGTCTTGAAGCACGAACCACGTCGCTATGTGGCAATTGGTTCGTGGTTGAAGTTCACGGACCGTTCACGAACCCGCGGTTCGTGAAAGAACCCGGCTATGATATACGAACCATATATGGGACTAGATTTATTCTCAACCAGGCATTGGGAAACGGGAAAGTGGTTCGGTCATTAAGATGGTTCTTGTACGAACCTTGTTATTATTATCTAGACCCGCCCATGGTGGACAGAATTTATTCCTGACCATCCACAATGGATGAAATCAATAAATTTGGATCTCTAACATTCATACTTGCATTGTCCAACATTCATATTTGAGAAGAGAAATTATATTTGAAGGGAGATTTATTTTATTGTGCATCTTGGAAGCATCCAGTGAGACAAAGAATTGAAGAATTAAGCTTGCAGTGTACGAGCATTTTCGGTATGAGATTTTTTTTTAGTAGGTGTTGTTTTAAAATGGTTGTAAATAAATTGTCAGTTTTGGTTTCAGATCTAAGTTATTTAATGTGTGCAGTGAGTGATGTTGGTTTTGTTATGCCTCAATTATAGATCTATATGGTTTCTTTAGGAAGTATAGTATGTATATCTTATTTAAATTCGGCATTTTAGTACTAATATTAGATTTAGTGAATAAAGAAAAGTAATTTTTTAAATTTATGTTTGCGTTACAGGAAGTTTTTTTTTTACGGCACAGAAATTTTATTTATTTTACTGTTTGTTATTATTTCAGAATTTATAATAAAATTTTTACAATCATATTAGTTATTAATCTTATTAATATTAATAAAATTTTCGCTATTGTTATTATTCAACTATCAACTCATAAAGTTTTTGTTACATTTTTATTTGGTAGTGTTCTTTATCTATAATAATTAATGAAATTAAATTATCCAACGTGAATTTCGGTCAAATATGGTTCTCCTATATTTTGAAAGTGCATTATGTTTTTCTTTAGTAGTGAAAAGGAATTGACTTTTGTTACTGTTTATTATTCAACTTTGACTAATGCTTATATAACATCTATATGAGAAAAAACATAGTCAAGTGGGATCTCGTTAGATTCGTCTCATCATGTAGTTTTAAAATATCAAATTTTTAGAATTTTTTCTTATACACATATTGAGTTATTGATCATTAGAAATGTGTATTGGATTGCGTGCAGAAAGTGAATATTAAGGAAAGAGGTAGGTTACTGTTCATAAGAGTAGGTTATTGTTTATAATGGATATTGTTTTTATATATTATATAGATATAGATATAAATAAGTGTATATGGATGACAGAATCGAAGCTTTGGTAAGGTGGAGTGCTTACACCATGTATATGGATGACAGAATCGAAGGTGTTAGCGCATATTCATATGTGAACCACGTAACTGAAGTGATATTTTTAACTTGTTTATCGATCATGTGTGAACCTATGAGTTAGTCTTGGAAATATTTTGTGTTTGTCTTAGTTTCTGTTCAGGTTTCTGAATATAAAAATTAGTTCATTTAAAAGCTATAAATTTCAAACATTTTTTCTACTTTAACAATTAAACTCTGGAGATTCATTAGAAGAAATTCGCGAAATAGCGACCGTCGTTTACGACCGTCATTTTGCAGTCGCAATCTACACCGCACATATGACCACAGAATAGGGGTTGGTGATCTCCGACCACACTTGCCATAGGCCTGCGAAGGTTGTATTTTATCGACCGTCACTCCGACCGGCTTTTTTGCGGTTCCCACTTTGCGACCGCATTGATGGTCACAATCACTCACAAAAGTAGGGTCATATTCCGGCAATTGAGTGGTAGTCCTACAACATACCGTTTTGCTTTATTTGGTAAACTAGTATAGACCGAAATGGACGGTCGGTAATCCCGAAAAATCTTGTAGTGTGGGCGGGAATATGAATAAAAAAAATTAAATTTAACAAATAAAATGGTTCAATTTTATTATATCTATTATATTTTTCAAGCTCCATATATTATTTTAAACATTACATGAATACATGTATACATTGTACAGTAACCGAGTAATATACAATATGCTACTTATTAACAATCATTTATATATTACAATTTAGAACTTTAAAAAAAAAATATTATACTACAAATAATTGTTTAAAAGGAGAAAAAAATGAAAAAAGAAAAATAGAAAACTTTCTACTCACGACCCTAATGCAATATATAGGAAAATAAAGTACATGAAATCACACAATTGCACACGGTAATTGATTATTAATATTGGTTTACCCTAAAGCCTTGAAAATTAAAAATTTCACAAAGATATAGATATTTCTAAATTAAATTAGAAAAATATATTTAAAAAAAACTCTCGTGAATGAATCCATTGATAAATTACAATGTAAAAAATCATAATGATATTATTTTTTGGGATGTATAAGCATAGTTTTTTTTTTTTTTGAGGAGCCATTGAAAGCTTGGAAATGAGTGGTGGGAGTCCAAGCCACACAATTACAAAGGGAAGGGATATGAGACTGGGTGGGGATTCGAACCCCAACCCCATGTATAAGTCCCCACTTGGGTAAGTCCCCTAACCCCATGTATAAGCATAGTTTGATATTGGGAGTTGGGGGAGCTACCACTTGGGTAAGTCGCCAACCCCATTTATAAGCATAGTTTGATCAACTTATACGATTTATATAATTTAGTTAATATATCTAATACAAATATTTATTGTTTATTGATGAATATAATATCAATATATAAAGTATTTAGTATTAAAATTTGTTATCATATTAAATATAATATCAATCCATAAAGCTTTCGCTATATATTTGGTAGTACTCCTTGGGTCCCATTTCAATTGTCACATTTCAATTCTTTTGCTATAGTGAAAGGAATTGACTTTTGCTACTGTTTAATTATTCAACTTTGTCTAATGCTTATATAACATCTTTATAAGAAAAAACATAGTCAAGTGGGATCTCGTTAGATTCGTCTCATCATATAGTTCTAAAATATCAAATTTTTAGATTTTTTTTAGTACACATTTTTGAGGTATATTGATGATTTATTTGTTGGCACTAAACATTTCATGCAGAATTATATATGTGTCATTGCAACGCACTAACAACAATGCAGTTATGGTATTAATGATCAAGCCTCACCAGCACCATGGACTTAAAGACCAAATCGGACTTGCTGTTTATATATACTTGTTATCCTTGAGTCTTTAGAGTCAGATTTTGTACTTACTTTCATCTTCTACATTTTTACTAAGTGAAATTAGTCTTGTTTTAGAAGATATACTTCAAGAGTCAAAACGTGTTCTTCATGATTAGATGATTGATAGTTTTGTTCTTGAGTGAATTGAAGAGTAATTCTGTGTATATCATTTAGATCGAGTTGTAATCCAAGATGGGATATCTTCTTGGAATAGGTTAAAGGATTCTTGTTCAGGGTAGTCAACAGGTTGATAGAACAACAAGATTGTCACTGTAATTCTAGTCAGGGAGATTAGAAGTTGAGGGGGAGAGTTTCAGCTTCTAGATCAAGTTGACAGGATAGGTTTCGAGTCTTGTGCTTGTTCTTGTTCATTGTTGAGTAATCTTCGCCTGGATTGGAATCCCCCGGACGTAGGACAGGAGGTCCGAATCGGGTCAACAAACGATTGTCTTTTACATTTCTGCAATCGTGTGTGTGTAATCAGAACTACGCGTTAACACCCTGCTCGTTGGGACTGTCAATTGGTATCAGAGCCAATCTTCAAACGTTTTTCTGGAGATTCAAGATTCATCATGAGTAGGGAAATTTCGCATCTTCGTCCACCGGTCTTCGATGGAAACAATTACAGTTACTGGAAGTCAAGAATGGAGTGCTATCTTAGGGCTCTTGGAGAGGATGTCTGGGATGCAGTCGAAGAAGCATGGGAACCACCAATAAGGACTGAGAGTCCTGCCGTTGTCACTGCAACCACGACCACTTCCACATCAACGGATACCACCTCTACAACTGCCACCACAACCACCGCTACACCACCTGCTGCTCCAATAATCCGTTTGGCCAGAAAGGCTGAATACACAGCGGCAGAAAGGGCTGCAAAACAAGGGAATTATGCAGCTATGAATGCGATCAGTGGAGCTATGGAAGAGGCACAACATAGGATGATCAAGAATTGCAAAAATGCCCATGACATGTGGAGATTTCTTGAAGTCAGGTTTGAAGGTTCTGCTGATGTTAAACTAACTCAATTACATCGCGTTGAATCTTTGTATGACAGGTTGGAGATGACTGATGATGAAAACATCTCAACATATTTTGAAAGATTTCAAAATGTGGTTAATCAATGCATAGAGCTTGGAATGCATTTTGATGAACAAAAACTGGTTAGAAAGATGCTACGCACTGTGTCACCAAAGTACTCTAGGAAGATTTCAGTTCTTGAAGAGAGTGAAAAGACGAACACCATGACTTTGGAAGAATTAGTTGGCAATCTACAAAATTATGAGATGAATCATCTAGAATCAAGAAGCAAAGGAAAGTCAAAGAGTATTGCTCTAAAGGCTGAGAAGATTGAAGATTCTGATGATGATTTGGATGAGGAATTATCTTTGATCACTAGAAGGATGGCCAAATTTCTTCAAGAAAAGAGAGCTGGACAGTTACAGAAAGGCAAGCCTCAGAAATCCAGTTCGAGTGGTGTTACAACGTCTGACAAACAACAGAATAAAGGATCCAAGAAACATGAAGGCAAAGGCAACAATGTCAGGAAGCTTAAGGAACCAGAGAAATTTGATAAATTTTCTTCCATTATATGCTATGAATGTGGAGGTAAAGGACATCTCAAAAAGGAATGTCCTACTTCCAAAAGGAAAGAAGGGAAAGCATATCAAGTTACACTCAGTGATGATGAATTCGATGTTGAAGCAACAGAGGAACAACAGAGTGACTCTGAAGATGTTGTCGCATTGACTATTCAGGATTGTAGTCCCCAACCAGGTATAACAAATTCAATAGATTATTCTACTGATGAAGATGATTCTATGAATGCAGGTAATATCAGTGAAATATACTCTAAGCTAGCTGATGCATATGAAGAGTTAAAGTTCGAGTATGATACAGCTTTCAGTGAGAATAAGAAGTTGTTAACACAACTGACTGACCTCGGAATTTCCTATGATAATCTATCTGCTGAGAAGATCAAATTACAAAAGGAATTGAAACTAGTTAAGCTCAAAGTGGAGGAACTTCAAGCTGAATGCTCCAAACTTTCTGATGCAAAGACCTGTTTGGCCACAGAAAATCTACAACTTCAAGCTAAATGCAATGAACTCTCTCAAACGGTAAAAGGTAAAAATAAATTGGATTCAGTTCTTTCTATATGCAAAAGACCTGGTGATCTTTCAGGTATTGGTTACAAGAAGAAAGGGAAGCCAAACAAATTCAAATCAACCAAGAGAACTTTTATTAGTGGAGGATATCTTGGTGAAGAATCAAGCAAAGTTGCTACCCACAAATATGTGCCTAATCAAGTCAATATTGCACCTCAAGACTCAAGAGACTGTATCTATTGTGGTCTACCTGGCCATCAAGCAGACACTTGTCTAAGGATTGTTCGAGATCTCATAAATGGAAGACCTGTTGTCTGGCCAATGTTAGAACTACAGAAGAAGATCCAGATTCGTAAGGCCTGGATACCTAAACATTCTAATCAACAATCACTTGGTCTTGTTGTTGTATCATTGCAGGCACATCATAAAAATACCCTGTGGTATTTTGACTCTGGATGCTCTAGGCATATGACTGGAACAAAGAACATTCTTCAAAACTTTACAGAGCAAGATTGTGGAGAGGTGATGTATGGTGATGGTGCTAAAAGCAAGATCACTGGTTTTGGTAAAATTGACAAGGGAGTCCTTTCTAATCTTTCTAAAGTTTACTTTGTAGAAGGATTGACTACTAATTTGATTTCCATAAGTCAATTATGTGATGAAAAATCCTTAGTGCTATTTGATATGAATACTTGTTATGTGTTTAAAGACTACAAGTGTATCATGTCTGGAAAAAGGTCTACTAACAATTGTTATATCTTAAAGGAAACAGTAGATAGGGCTTTGATTTTGAAAGAAGATCTTACAAGCCTATGGCACAAGAGAATGGCACACTTGAATTATCAAACTCTCCACAAATTGAGTATTTCTGGAGCTGTCAAAGGGTTGCCCAAACTACAGAACAACTCCAAAATTGTCTGTGAATGATGCTCCAAAGGAAAACAAACTAAGGCTCAACATAAACGAGTTGATGAAATTACCACAGATCACTGCCTTGAACTTATTCATATGGACTTGATGGGTCCATTAGAAGTTGAAAGCCTTAATGGAAAGAGGTATGTACTTGTGATAGTTGATGATTTTTCTAGATTCACTTTTGTTTGTTTTCTCAGGTCCAAAGATGAAGCCTTTGAGTATTTTGAGTCTTTAAGCCTGAAGATCATGAATCAAAGACAAACTAAGATCAAAAGGATTAGAACTGATCATGGAAGAGAGTTTGACAACCAACAGTTCACTGAATTCTGTAAATTACATGGAATTGCTCAAGAATTCTCTGCCCCAAAGACTCCTCAACAAAATGGTATTGTTGAAAGAAAGAACAGGACTTTACAGGAGATGGCAAGGTCTATGCTTCATGATAGTACACTTCCAAAGACCTTTTGGGCAGAGGCAATCAACACAGCTTGTCATGTTGCAAATAGAGTTCTTTTGAGGCCAAAAACGAACTTCACTTCTTATCAGATATGGTATGATAAACTTCCTAATGTTAAATACTTTCATGCATTTGGTTGTCCTTGTCATGTTTACAGGGATCGAGAACAACTTAAGAAGTTTGATGCTAGATCAGAAAAATGGTTGTTTCTAGGTTATGCTAACAACTCCAGAGCTTATAGAGTTTACTTGTCTGATAGCAAGAAGGTTATAGAATCTGTGAACGTTTTAGTTGAAGATTCTTTATCCAAAGGATTATCTGAAGATGAAGATGGTCTACATTACTTTCCTATTATTGATCCACCATCAGAGGAATCACAAGAACTATCTATTGATGCTGATGAAGAAACTGGTGCAGAATTTGAGTCTTTAGTTGATACTGAAGAAGAGCAACAACCATCTGATACTACTGATGTTGATAAGAGAAAAGGTCCTAGAACTTTGAAGCATCATTCTAATACTGATATTATTGGAGGAGTAGATGCACCTAGGCAGACCAGAAGCAAGAGAGTTGATTACAAGCAACTAGCTGGTATGA
Organism: Hygrophila difformis; assembly: GCA_030278955.1. Lineage (NCBI taxonomy): Eukaryota > Viridiplantae > Streptophyta > Magnoliopsida > Lamiales > Acanthaceae > Hygrophila > Hygrophila difformis. Next base: position 10,688,283 of record JAOANR010000004.1, on the reverse strand, counting down.
ATTGCTTCATATCAAAGGTGGAACCCAAAAATGCTACAGAGGCTTTCAAAGATGAATACTGGATCGCTGCCATGCAAGATGAATTACTTCAATTTGAAAGAAACTCAGTATGGGAGTTAGTACCACCACCTGACAACATCAACATTATTGGCACTAAATGGATCTTTAGGAATAAGAAAGATGAGCATGGTAACATAGTCAGAAACAAAGCTAGATTAGTAGCACAAGGCTATACACAAATTGAAGGTCTAGACTATGAGGAGACATATGCACCAGTGGCCAGAATGGAAGCAGTAAGAATTCTCATGTCTGTTGCATGCTATTTGGATTTCAAATTGTATCAAATGGACATCAAGACTGCTTTTCTAAATGGGAAAATAAAGGAGGAAATATATGTGGCTCAACCAGCTGGATTTGAAGACCATAAACATCCAGATTATGTTTACAGAGTCAATGGTGCTCTATATGGTCTTAAACAAGCACCTCGAGCCTGGTATGAACGGCTGTCACAATTCCTTGTCAACAACGGCTATACCAGAGGAAATGTAGATAAGACTTTTTCATTAAGCATTCAGATAAACACATTATAGTTGTTCAAGTATATGTTGATGACATCATTTTTGGTTCTACTTCAGAAGAACTTAGAAAAGGATTTATACATGCTATGAAAACAGAATTTGAGATGAGTATGCTTGGAGAACTGCATTATTTTCTTGGTTTACAGATCAAACAAGGAAAGGATGGGATATTCTTGTCACAAGAGAAGTATGCAACTAATATGCTAAAGAAGTTCAACTTAGAAGACAGCAAAGTGGCTAGAACACCTCAAGGTTTACATGAGAAACTTTCTAAGAATGATACCAGCAGTGATGTTGATCAAAAGCTTTATAGAAGTATGATAGGCAGTCTTCTCTACCTAACAGCAACCAGACCAGATATTTCCTATAGTACTGGAGTTTGTGCTAGATTTCAATCTCAACCTAAAGAGACACATCTCAAAGCAGCTAAGAGGATCATGAGATACATAAAAGGAACCATTGGACTTGGAATTTGGTATTCCAAAAGATCATCACTTGATCTTATAGGATACACAGATTCAGACTGGGCAGGAAGTTGTGATGACAGACGATCAACAACAGGTGGATGTTTCTACCTTGGTGATAATTTGGTCAGTTGGTACTCAAGGAAACAAAATATAGTTGCTCTATCTACAGCTGAAGCAGAATACATAGCTGCTACTTGTTGTTGCTCTCAACTCATGTGGATGAAGCAAACCTTGGCAGACTATGGAGTAAATCAAGAGAAATTTGTAGTATTGTGTGATAACACAAGTGCTATAAACATCTCTAAGAATCATGTACTTCACAATAGGAGCAAACATATTGATATCAGGTATCATTTCATTAGAGATTTGGTTGAAGATAATATTTGTGATATTCAACATGTAGGGTCGTCAGAGCAACGCGCTGACATCCTAACTAAAGCCATGGAGGGAGATAAGTTTGAAAGGCTTAGAACAATTCTGGGCCTAAGTTTTTATACAAACTAAATTTTGTTATGTGTTGGGCCATTTTGTTTTTCTTTGTACACTAATCTTTCAGGCCCAAAGCATATTAGAGAGGGAAATCGGATAAAGACAAAGAAAAATTTGATTTGGGAGGATCTCTGATTTGATGTCTGCAGAGTGTCATCATAGCCCTGTGACGACTGTAACCGTCCCTTCACCTCTGCAGCTCACGTCGCTCGAAACCGCCATCATTACTTCGCCGTTTCTCCGATTGAAGCGATCGTGGTTAAACGTTTCAACTCTCCTTTCCTCTCTTTAAATACTTTGTTCATTTCTATTACTGCACTACTTCCTTCTTTGCGTTTTTATTTTTAGTATTGCAGCTTTCTTCTCCTTCAACCCCAAATCCCCTTCTGAAACTGCTACTGATTCGTCCATACCACCAAATACTGAGACACCTATTGATCCAGTTCAAATAGTTTCATCCGTTCTTCAAGCGCTGAGTGAACAAGTTCCTTCAACAACTCAAGCTGGAGAGTCGTCTGCTGGAGATGTTAACAACAATGCTGATGAACCTGCTGATGAAAACGTCACAGACGTTTTACCTCTTGATTCCTTACCCCCTGCTGAAGGTCTTCCTGCACCGCCTGTACCTGCTCTTCCAGCACCGCAGAAAGAGACATTTTCTGTTGATTGGGATGATGGAACAACCACTGAGTATCCTCAAGGCGATGAGGACAATCTGTTCGACTCAAACGCTGCTGATAATGCTGTCACTGGAGATGACGAACAACCGAGGGACGACGAGCCTGATCGAGAGGTTACTCCGGAACATCGTCATGTTGCCCGTACCCCTGTGACTCGTTCGCGCAAAAGGAAGGATAAACAACCTGCTGTCGAGACACAACACAGAAACGACCAAAGAAAGTTGGCCCCATGACTGTCAGTGATGCCCTGAACTACAGGTTTTACGACAAGGAAGCACAGAAATTTGCCAAAGACCTTAACAATCGTGATTTCATACCAGAGGAGCAGTTTACTCATTCAATCTACAAGGAACTTGAATTTCTGAAGTTTTTGGAAGACACAAAACTCATCTACTGGGCCACGAAACTAGAGGACTACTCTCCTGCCTTAGTTCGCGAGTTCTACGCAAACCTGCATCCTGATGTCTTGGATGGTGAATCCCCATTCGGAGGGAAGATCTACATACGAGGCAAGATTCTGGAGATTTTTCCTCAAGTTATCAATGCGTTGTTAAAGGTGCCGCTGAACAGCAACCTGGATGATGTTACGAGCTACATGCCTAACTCAAATGCCGAAGTGGCTTATGAGATTTCAAACACCAAAAGTGTTGCTTTTGGTAGGGGACAGCTTCGTGTTCAGCAGCTCACTCTCAAATACAACTGTCTCTTCCGTCTGTGTAGTTCGAACATCCTTCCAACAACCAACGCCAGTCAAGTGTCTTCTCATATGGGTAAACTCATGTTTTGCATTGAAAAGTATCTTAATATGACAAACTTTGGTCTCTCTGTTCTTTCCAAGATGCTAGGTTATACCCGCGGATCCATTGGCAAGAATGACCTTCTTCCTTATCCTGCTTTGATATCCGTTTCCTGAAAAACAATGGGATCAAAGTTCCTAAGGAAGAACGCATTCCAATCAAGCAGAACACTCCCTCAACCGACCTGCGAAATATGCACAATGACATCCTCCTTGGTCCTGCTCTGTCCGGCACTGCTTTGGTCAATCACCTGAAGACTATTATTCTTCGACAGAATGAGGAGGTTTCCAATGTCATCAATGCTGGTCTCCGCATCCGGAAGCAGAACAACAACATGTTGAAGCTTCTTCCTGGCTCATTTGATCCTCCACCTACTGGAGAGGAGGATGATGAGGAGGCTTGATTCATCAAGGGGGAGTATGGTCTCTGCTAATGCTGACTGCTGACCGTGGTTTTTGGGTAATCTTGACAACATTTCAAGGGGGTACTTTCTGAAACTAAAACTGATAATTTTTGATGATATTTTGGGTCTGTAACTAATGATTTCTGAATTGCTGAATATTTTCTGAATACTTTGTAATTGCTGATACTTGGTTTATTTTGTGGTATTGATATTTCTGAATTTCTATGTTTGATTCATACGATATGATTGGTTATATTTAGCTGGTGTTTCGCTTATGTTTTAACTACCATCTATCTTTTGGACTTGATCTAATAATCTTTGTTGTTAGTATGGTATTCTGAATTGTTATTCATCATACTGGTTTGAGACCTATTTGTGATGAATCAACCTCTTCATGAAATGAGGGGGAGATTGTTGGCACTAAATATTTCATGCAGAATTATATAGGTGTCATTGCAACGCACTAACAACAATGCAGTTATGGTATTAATGATCAAGCCTCACCAGCACCATGGACTTAAAGACCAATGCGGACTTGCTGTTTATATATACTTGTTATCCTTGAGTCTTTAGAGTCAGATTTTGTACTTACTTTCATCTTCTACATTTTTACTAAGTGAAATTAGTCTTGTTCTAGAAGATATACTTCAAGAGTCAAAACGTGTTCTTCATGATTAGATGATTGATAGTTTTGTTCTTGAGTGAATTGAAGTGTAATTCTGTGTATATCATTTAGATCGAGTTGTAATCCAAGATGGGATATCTTCTTGGAATAGTTTAAAGGATTCTTGTTCAGGGTAGTCAACAGGTTGATAGAACAACAAGATTGTCACTGTAATTCTAGTCAGGGAGATTAGAAGTTGAGGGGGAGAGTTTCAGCTTCTAGATCAAGTTGACAGGATATGTTTCGAGTCTTGTGCTTGTTCTTGTTCATTGTTGAGTAATCTTCGCCTGGATTGGAATCCCCCGGACGTAGGACAGGAGGTCCGAACCGGGTCAACAAACGATTGTCTTTTACATTTCTGCAATCGTGGGTGTGTAATCAGAACTACGCGTTAACACCCTGCTCGTTGGGACTGTCATTATTAATCATTAGAAATGCATATGAGATTGCGTGCAGAAAGTGAATGTTGAGAAAATAGGTAGGTTACTATTCATAAGGGGATTTTTGTGAGAAAGAATTGATAAGTTATTGTTCATAAGAGTAGGGGTATTGTTTTTATATACTACATATAGATAGATATAATTATAGATATAGATATAAATAGATATAGATTGGTGCTTGGAAATTCTTATTGTGATTCAAAAATCCTCTTTTATGTGAATACCTGATAGTGTGTTGCAAAAATCTGAAAAATCATCAATGAAACTGCTTCCGTTTCATTCGGCCTTTGTTTTTCGAACGGTTGATTTGAATCATGTTTCTGTGAATTATTGTAGCATCGGATTTTTCATGATTTAATGTTGCACTAATTTGGATTTTTGAATGGCATCGAGTTATTGTTACTGCGAATTCATCTTCCTGCCCATTTCATGAAGTATATGTTTTTTATTACTGTTTTGTCCAAAGTGCTTTGGATTATTCTAATTGTTATCTTACAAACATCTATATATCTATATATATATATATATATAAAAGTAATATAGTCAAGTTTCCCCCCACTTTCCCACCCCTTTTTTCAACAATTACATTTAATTCATCCAACAATGTTTAATCCTAAAATTTTAATATTATATATTGAAATATCCATAAATATATATTAATATCCAATATTAATTAATACTATACGTTTAATATAATTTTTTATCAATATTCATCAATATCCTAACAAATTCTTAATAAAATATTATAATATCTTTAACTAATTTAAACTATTATATATTTTTAGAAGATCACGGCAAATTTGATTCTATTCATCCAATATTTGCATATATATCTCCATCAAACCTCCTCCTATTTCTCTATAAATATTCCATTCATTTATCTAATATCATGGTTGTCTTGAAATTCTCATCACCTCACATTTTATTTCTTCATTCTTTGTTTATGTCTTCTTAACATTGATTTTATATTTAAAACAATGTCTTTTGTTTCTTCTTCTCATGTATTACAATGTTCACACCCCAATATTTTCCTATATTTCTTTTGTTACATGTTAATTTTTCTCAGATTACAATATATTCTTCGTCTTGCTATTCATGTAAGATTTTTTTTACTCAAACGTGAATATTAGTGGGTTTTTTTTGTTTTTTCTTATGTACTATTAAATATATATTTCTAATGGTTTTCCAATGACTTTTACAGGATTACATGTTGTAATTCAAGATTGCAATTAAGTCATACTCTACAAATTATTTTTATGATTCTCCTTTGTATACTACTCAAAATCTTTGTATATCATGAATATATTTTATGTATTGGGAATAATCTAATAAATTGGATAGGGAATGATTTAAATTAGTTGTTTATTTTTTCCCAACTTTTTATTTAGCATAGTGATTTGTTATTATTTTAGAAGATCTCAATCTAATTTTGAATGGTTGATATATATATATATATATATATATATATAAGGTGGATACCGATCCTATATTTTTAAGAAATTATTAATTAATATAAATGGTATAATAACACTACATAAATTAAAAAGATTTACTATGATATACTACATCTTTTAACTTCATCTAATTGAATAAATATAGTACTATATATTTGTATAATATATATACTTATAATTAGGGGTGAAAGGGGTACGGTCAATATCAGACCTATCCGATACTGTATCCGATTATATTCGAATCCGAATCTGTATCCAACTATCCAGCCAAATATTTCAATAGTCGCATCCAAATTTGAATCTGTAATTTAATATATGCATTCGTATTTGTATCCAAAAATATCTGACCTTATCTAAAAACTGATAGGATATTATCCAGATTTTAAATATGGATATCCGAATATATTAATATATTATTATTTATTAATTAAAAATTATCAATAATTATAACAAAATATAAAATTATTACTCCTATATAATTATCAAATTTTCAAAAAAGATTAAAAATTATCCGATAATCTGTATCCAATTAAATCTATATCCGACATGTATTTGTATCCGGCATATCTATATTCGATTCAAATCCGAGAAAAAAAATGCGGGATAATATATATTCGTATCCAATACTATCTGATCATATCCATACCGTTTTCATCCCTACATATAATATAATACTCCCTTCATTTCAAAATAAGTGTAACATAAGGAAATGCCCCGAGATTCAATGCAATGAATAAAAGTGCTTTAGTGGAAGTTTTATATCCTTAAAAGCATTTATATATGGTAATGTAACATTTATTATGAAACACCCAAAAAAAGAAAGTGTAACACTTAAAAAAAATGGAGGAAGTATAATATAGTATAATATGATAATTATATATTCATGATTAGATTTGCATTAGTCACTCCATATGTATGTGAACAATGTTCTAAAATTATTAACATTATTTTGTGGGAAGCTGACGCCAAATAACAAATTGAAAAGAAAATAAAGGGAAAAAAGAGCAACAAAAAGAGGTGTCTAAAAGCATAAAGGAAAAAAAGAGCTAACACTTTGGCTCTTGGGAACCATACGCCGGAAGAATCCGCCGCTAACACCCTGTGCGTGAAGTCTGGGGGAATGTCCAAGTAGTGTAGAATTCTTCTAAAGATGCACCACATTTTGCTAGACAATCCGCGACCATTTTACACTTGCAAAGTACATGATGAACTGAACATCGGTCAAAGACGTCTCGCCAGGTGCGGGAGGCATGTCATTGGTCGAGTAGTCCAGTAGCATTATTAGTTTAATATATAATAATAAATTAACATATAAAATATAAAATGGAGTTAAAATTATATCTCGAAAATTATAATTTAAAAATGTAAAATCAAATATATTACATAATTCGTATCAGGCAAAAATGTATTAATATAAATTAAATAATGTAAAATCAAATTGATTATGGGCTAAGAGGATGTTTGGATGCGCGTTTTAAAAAGTGCTGCAGCATTTAGAAAACGGATAATCAGATAATTGTTGTAACAAAACATGCTGTAGAAAATTAAATGTTTGGATGAGCTTATGTTGTTTCAAATCGCAATAATCAGATAATCATGAAAAAGTGTTTGGATTTGTATTTTTCATTACCTCAAAAGGCAACAATATGGTAAAATATATTTTTGGCTACACGCAATTTTCCTGCAGCACCAAAGTGGGTCTGCAAGAAAATAGCATTTTCATTCCTTCAAAAGGCAAATAATAGATTATTGGAAGTTAGTACAAAAACAGAATTAACTGATTATTTGCGTTTTGCAAACGCAATAATCAGATAATTCCGCCCAAAATGCACAAACAAACGCCCGCTAAATCAATAAAACAACAATATTAGGAAAATAACTTAATTGACAAAGTTGCTAAACCACTTTGTCACATTTTTTCTCAATAATGTGGTCAGAAAATTAGCATGAACCAAATTTTTTTGAAGAAGCCATTGAAGGTCTGGAAAGGGTGGTGGGAGCTCATGCCACACAATTACAAAGGGAACAAAGGGAATGGATAAGGGACCGGATGGGGATTCGAACCCCTCAACCTAAAGGTTGGGAGTTGGGGGAGTTACCACATGATTAAGTCTCCAACCCCGCATGAACCAAATTTTATGTAATAAGTACAATATTTGAATTTTTGAAATCTTATCTTATTTTAAAATTATATATATAGATTTTAAAATTATGCTAAATTTACTGAGATTTTTGGTGTGCCTGTTGAAATTTCATTCATTGGTTTTTTGGGTAAACAGAGACACTCATGTGTCGACAAACGTGTTTGGTTTTTTTTTTTTATCATTGTGCCAATATATCATAATTAACTCCACTTCTTGTTATTCCACAAAAACACCAACATTTATTCAAATCACAAATGTATGGGCTGCTGGTATGTCTGTCTGCTGTTTTTCAGATAGTTACAAAAGTTATATGGGCAGTTTCTTGAATTCCTTGCGTAACGTAGATGCCATTGCGTATAAAGATTAAAAACGGACAAGTTTTGAGAAAGTTACGAGCTTTTGAAACATTCTTGTGTTTTTTTGTACAAAAACAAAGATAGAAATTTGATCCAATATATCTAATCGTCAATTCTACACAATTAACAAAGTAAAAAAGGAAAACAACAAAAAGTAAATAAACAAAACATTTAATACAACTAATTTAATTTAACCTCTACCCAAATTCAGTTGGCCTGAGTGGTATGGGGCTCTGACAGCTTAAACAAATGTCTCGGGTTCGAACCTTTGTGTATGCAGAATTCTGCTTTGGAGAGAGACAACACTTCAATGCCACCCGATCCTCGAGGGATTAATCTTGGGTCAAATAACGCCTAGGGATAGGATACCATGTTATTCACCTAAAAAAATTAATTTAACCTCTAAAGTTTAATTTAAAAGCACTAATACCTAAAATTATCTCAATTTGAAATTAATTTTTTATTATTAACTAGAAAGTGTAAACTCTAAATGGTACTCCCTTCGTCCCATTATTTATGTCTCACTTTTCTTTTTTGGTTGTCTCAACACTTTTGTCACATTCCATTTTAGGAAATAATTAAATATTAATCACTAAACTTACCCCCATCAAATCACATAAATAACTAAATATCATTAATAAATTCAACTCATAACTATCACATCAAATATAAATAAATCAATTAAAAATTAAAACTCATTACCATCACATCCATAAATCTCTAATTTACTCCCACTTTAAACACTAATCTACCCTACATCAAACACTAACTATCCCCACATAAAATACCGTGCCCAAAAGTTTTGAGATAAGTGGAACGGAGGAAGTAAATTCTAGTAATATGCTACACTGTGAAGTCACCTAACTTAGCTGTGCCCACTTTCATGACTTGTTAGCTGTCTTCATTAAACATAAATTGACAAAATTGTCTAAATCAATTCCAACTGTCTTCATTAATCACAAAGACTTTTCAGACACACCCACTGATAGGATTAATTGATCAGTCTTTGATTGAGACACCTTATCCCATAAGCCATAGCTGTATTACAATCAAATGTCAATATGCAAATATGCAATAGCAGTTTAGCTTCATATACAGAATGGTAGTTACTACAACTTTATAATATGCAAATTTATTGCTGCATTATGCATTAGTTACTTTGAATAATGGCGTTTGTCAGACAAGGTGTGAAATGTTGTTGCTGTATTATTTACTTGCGAAGTAAATAATATATACTTTTAGTTTTTGGCTAATAAATTCGTCCAGTTCGTCGATCTTAATCCTTATCCATTTTATTCTTTTTATGATATAAATTTATTAATATACATTACCCTTACAAAATAATTAATTCAGATAGTGACATTGTCTCTGTGCAGTACATCTTTCAGACTTGTTAGCTGTCTTCATTAATCATAACGAATTTTCATAAACTCCCACTGACGTTGTAAATGTAAAACTTCCCAAGAATTCATTTCAATATGAAATATTATTGCTGTATTATTTACTTTGAATTATGGCGCGTGCGAGATGAGGTGTCATGCTCTTTCCACAGCTGTCTTCGTTAACCATCAATATGCACTAGCACTGGTATAAGTTCATACAGAGTGGTTGGTTGTTTGTTACTACAACTTACAAAAAAAAACGCAGAAAAAAAAAAAGAGAGAGAGAGAGAAAAAGGAGTTGAAAAGAAGTGGTTTCCATTCCCAAAGAAAAAGGCAATCACTACTACTGAAAGAAGATGGTGGAGGCAGTGGTATCCATTACTCTTGGCACCCTGCGTGATTTGTTGCAGGAAGAAGTCCGTTTCCTTTTGGGCGTGCGTGGGGAAGTGAAGGCATTAGAAAATCAGTTGAAGGAGATGAAATGTCTCCTTAAAGACGCGGAGAGAAGAAAGCATAAAAACGAAACAGTTGCCAACTGGATCTCCAAGATTAGGGATCTTGCTTACAGAGCTGAAGATGTGGTCGAAACATACGCCTTCAATATAGCATCCAGAAGAAGTGGGGGCTTCCTCAAACAAATCCTTGGTGGACTCGAATTTCCATTCACTACCCACCAAATAGGCTCTGAGATTTCAGAAATCAAATCTGAGCTTGCAACGGTCACCAGGAGCATGCAAAAATATGGCATAAAAAGCATCATTCAAGGGGAGAGTTCCACCAATCCTATCAACGACGAGAACCAAAAATGGAAAAGGATGACTTCTCCATTTCAGATTGATGATTGTTTCGTGGGAAAGGATCAAGAGCTTAAGAGCCTTGTGTCGCTTGTGGTTGAGGATGAACAACACCACCTCATTACAATATGGGGCATGGGTGGTATTGGCAAAACCACAATAGCACGAAAGGTCTACAATCACAAGGATGTCAAACGCTCCTTTGAATCTTTCGCATGGGTTTGTATATCACAAGAGTGCCGAATTAGATCTGTTTTGGAGGATGTTCTTAAGCAACTGAATCCAAGCATAGCAGACCGAATCACCACTTTGAGCGACACGGATTTGATTCAGAATTTGAGTCAAATTCAAAGGAACAAAAGATGCATAATTGTTCTTGATGACTTATGGAAGCTCGATCACTGGAATGGGTTGAAGAATAGTTTTCTCATTGAAAGTTCAAGAAGCAAAGTCATGGTGACAACCCGCCACAAAGATATTATAGCAAAAGGTTATATCAAAGCAATTGGACTTCTAAGTGATGAACATGGATGGACTTTACTCAAAACAAAAGCCTTCGCAAAAAATCATATAATTTCTGGTGAGTCTAATTTACACATAATTGATGTTTATTCTTATTATCATTTAATATGCAAGTTATTATTTTGAACACTTTGAAAATTAAAACCATGTTACACAAAAATATCATTCGTAGATAGGTCTAATGACAGTGCGCTTAGCCTCTGACTAGTATTACTCAGGTCCGTCCTCCACTGCTATGTGAAAGGCTTTACATGCTGCTTGGTTAGATATTAAATTGGATTTGTAACTATAAAATAGAAGATTCTGTTATAAAATATGGGCACAGCATGAAAATGGGTATAGAAAGCAGGTCAGATGCGTCTTGAGGGAGGACCCAAACCTAATTGGGCCTAGTAATGAGCTAACCAATGATTCGTTTAAATTGCTAATTATGATACTCCGTATTTCACAAATCTCATTTGCTTTTTTGACTACACTTCTTTTAAAAGTAGTGTCATTCAATGGGCCTATTTTGGCAATTAGTTGTGAATAGTTAACTGATTGATTACGTGAGAAACAAATTAGGCAAATCAGTTGTTACCTAGTTATGAAAATATTTTGACACTAACTTTTTGCCTACAATCACTTGAAATTCAAAATGATACTCTTGCGGTGGATTCTTACTTTATCTCTTTAAAAAAAAAGTTATTTTCTCTCACAAATAAGTTGATTAAGAATAGTTGTATTTCCAAACACCCCGTGTTTTTAAACCATTTTTCATTATTCTTTTTTATATGACTCCTCATTTCGATCAATTAATAATAGGGTCAGGAATTATGGTTTCACTAGTAGTCGAATTCTTCACCTCCAATTATGTTGGGTTGGAGGTTTTGTAATGCCCCTAAAATCCATATCTGAATTTCTCAAGTGTTACTGCGTTAATAACTATCCTAAACTTGTGGTCTGCCATCTTAGAACAATCAGTACAAGGCCGAGTACAAAAAACGTAAGGTGATTATCTGATTAAACCAGTTATGAGTGGAAGCTAGAAATTAAACAACATATGGACAAGTAGCGAGTCTCAATAAATCCTCCAGCGAGGCAAGAATATTTGACAATCAGCAGGCTATAAGCCTCAAAATATTCAACCACTAGAAACATACCAAATATCACAAGGGCTACCAGCCCAAGCAGTAAAACACATATGGCCACAGGGCGACAGTATGTAAAACATTAGGCTCACATGCCTCAAATAACAAATAATGTCAAATAATATAGATATTAGACAGATAGACACAGAGTATCACATAGACATAATGAATTCAACAAATAAATTCTAGCTATGTGATCTCTCAACACGCATTGCCAAATCATCCTCCAGTTTCGGAGATCTATAAAATAGACAAAGTAAAGGAGTTAATACAACTTACTAAGCAAAGGAAATACATTCAATACATGCAGGTGAAAGGGATTAAAATATCTAAACAAATAATGATACCAAATAAAGCATCACATCTCGTCCCATACCAGCGCTTCAACCATAGACATACAATTTATGCAAGTGATGCATGTCCTAGCATACACCTATCTAACCTAAATGCAAATGCAATGGATATGCTTAGCCGGAAACCTAAGAACCTGGACGGTGTGGCCCCACGGACATAGTCTACTTCAACCCATATAGGCAATGAATATCACACATCTCACCCCATTGGGCATCATCCGTCTCATCTTGCAATCGACACTCAACAACACCTGTAGTTGCCCAAAATATCAAACATTCCCCCATCTAGTCAACACACACCCCATCAGGTCATGAACACTCAACACCACCTATGAAGGCCGCCCGTATAATCATAATCGTCATCTCACCGCATAGGGCTAGCATATCTGTTGATTCCAATACAACACAATGCATATACCACATATCATGATGTTCATGCACCTACACACAAGGTTCACATGCTTGTCAATAACATATAGGGTCTGTTCTGCATGCAGCTTTTGATTTTATATTAAAATTATAGCTTCGTTCTGTACACTAGTTTTTTAGGGATGTAGCTACAATTTGAAACTCTACAAATAGAATCTATTTAAGGTAGCATTAATAAAAGAAAGCTAACAAGCTTATTTATGTCCAATTATAATTTTAATGCAATAATCAACCCACTACCCCATAGTGCCTACATAAATATTTGTCCTTTTATGTCATTTTATTAATTTTATGATAGGTACAACTAATTGTACCAAATATTTAAATAAAACTGACAACTGCAGCTCACACAGCTCCAGCCCGAACAGACCCATAAGCATAGCACATAGCTTTCTAAGCTAAGGCATTACCAGACAACAACATATTGAATATCATTTCCAACATTTCACGAAGTAATCCTCGTTCCAACAAGACATATCAACAATTCAATAGCCCCAACGGGTCACGCCCATGAACGTCAGGTCAGCGCAAACTAGAACATCCCCAAGGTGCGACTATGGTGGATTTCAAATCAAAATCCTCCTCCCACCGCCCCAAAATATATAAAAATGCAATTAAATCCCTTGCCATAAAATCTTGAATGAGTTTAAGCCTTCAATTCCTCAATTCCAACCTCCAATTCGTTTAAATCGCTATGTCCTCGTTGCATTTGGCCATCCACATCCCGTGGACACATCAACTATCCATATATCCTGAATCTTTTACCCCGCTAGACGGCTGAATACCACAGCACACGGTCGCGTTCTAGCTCCGATACCACATCAAACCCTCTTCATCACCACTCAACAACACTTCCCCCATAAACAACAGTGAAATCAAAGGGAAATAAGAGAGAGAGAGACTTACCAATCAAGATCCCAAACAATGACACTCAAATTCCTCAAGTTTTGGGCAAGAACTGCTCTTCATCACACTCGGCTGTGTCTCTTCCTCTTTCTCCCGATTTCTCTTATCTCACAATGCTACCATTAGGCAAGCACCCCTATTAGCCAAATCTTGGGCCATATAGGATTGGGCTGCTCAATTATAAATGGGCCACTCACTCACTAATCCTCACACAAAATAACAAGGGCCCAATCCTATAAACTATCGGGTCATTACAGGCTTCAGGGACCCTTTCTTTTCTCATAACTCTGTAAAAATGTGGTCCATTCCTAACTTATTAAAAATATTTGATAGTGAAAAAAAATAACTGCAAACTATAACATCTGTAACACTCTCATTTTCGGCACATCGAGAAGATAGAGTGTTACTCTAAATATTCCAGACTCGGGAGTGAAGGCTGACCCCACTGTTGTCACCCAAAAATATTTGAGCACACACGGTTGGTCCAGTCTGCATCATCATGCCTAATTGTTGACATAGTCCGGTCAACATAAGAATTATCGCAAGAAAAAAGAAGACGGACAACAAGTTGGCGGTTCCCGAAGACTGAAGTCAGGAGAAGTTAAGAGATCGTGGCATCGTGATTGGGAGTCGGGCATTAGGCAGGAGTTTAGACGACTTATAAATATGTGAACATGATCTTCATTGCGGGGACCTACAATCAACTCTCAAAGAGGCCGCATTTTATTTCTTTACTTTCTGCAGTTCTTTTTCCTTTGTTTTTACAAGTTTTCAGTCTAATTTATCGCTTTCTTACCGCTTTGGTTCAATTCTTGTACTTCCATTTCAATACTTTCGTAATTCCTTCAATTGCAATTCAATTCCAGTTTCTTCTTCCTTCTTCAATATTTTCTACGGTTAACAAATTGGCACGCCCAGTGGGACACGAAGTAGAAACCATATCCGCTTGAAAAAGATGTCTCTACAAGAGCAAATGTATGTTAGATCATATGTTGCAGAATACGCCGGTGACACGGCGGTAAACACCACACCATGGGGAATCATTCAGACCCCCACAGTTTTGGAGCAGATACGGCTATCAATGACAGAATTAATGGTTGAATTCATGCCCCTATTTACCAAGCACCTCATGGATGCACTGCGGCCTGCTATGGCCGACCAGATTGAGAGAGTATGTAGTTCCGTGTGTCTCCAGTGGGATGGAACTGCTTCTATGAACGGCACGATTGCGCCGCCTAGGCTGCAATGTCCACGGCCGTCAGGCGGCCAACAAAGGACTTGGGGAGGCACACCATGCCAGCAACCATCTTCAGTGTCTGGCGGCCTGGCAAGTGTTTTTCAGTTGCCTCATGAGGCTGTTCTTTCTAATACACCAGCGGCATCAAGTGTGATGAATCTACGAGATGTGACACTACCAGTGCCAATCTACGCATCACCAACCGTCACGGGCTGCGGGATGACCAACAGTGGCGTTAGTCTACTACCCTGCCAAACGGCACCACCAGTGCCGACCATGGCCACAGTCTCTCATGTGGCGACATTCTCGCCAGTACATGGGAATACATTCTCAATACCTACCACGAAACCTAGCTGGACACCTTCGACGCTAGGGGGGCAACCACTTCAAAAGACTAAGAGGCCACGTATAATTATGATTCCAGACATGGAAATAACTGACAGTACAGTGGCACACATGCTGCCTGAAGTAAGAAAATATTTAATTGTGCAGGACTCCACTAGTCTTGCCCAGCGAGCCGAAAAAACGTCTTGCTTGGAAAAGTTCCTAGCGGAACAAAAAGAGAAGCGTCCTCCTACTCGCAGAATCCACTTGAAGGAAGTGAGGCTAAGTGAAAAGGACGACGAGCCCCTGCAAGTGGCGGTAGAAGAACTAATACAGACCGCCAGTCCATACACATGTGCGGTCTTCAAATCATCAAGACAGGAAGAGGCCAAGTCT
The DNA here is from genome assembly GCA_030278955.1 of Hygrophila difformis. Lineage (NCBI taxonomy): Eukaryota > Viridiplantae > Streptophyta > Magnoliopsida > Lamiales > Acanthaceae > Hygrophila > Hygrophila difformis. Next base: position 10,672,338 of record JAOANR010000004.1, on the reverse strand, counting down.
AGGCCTGAAGAAGACCTCTTTGGGTCGAGTACAGCAAAACAATTGTTCGCTTCTCTATTCAAAGATGATGCGGTTAAGCTGCCCGAAGGGTGGAAGTTACTGGCATTCGTGGACGTTCAGCGCCAATTGTTTTGTTTGCAAGCAGGCCTCAATCTATTTCCAAGCATGCAAGATGGGGAATATGGTTTCATTTCAAATAATGGTCATAAAGATCGGGGCAATGAACCCAGGAGGAAGCAGACTCTTCCCTTGGGGAGTGAGATCATAAAATTAGCTTGGAAGACCCGCAAGAAAGGCATGAGGCCGCTTTGCCCTCCAAGAAGCCGCTATGGCTTCTAAGGCCTTCAAGAGGCTGTCATGGCCTCTAAAGCCTTCAAGAGGCCGCATTGGCCTTGATAAGGCTGTCATGGCCTCTAAGGCATTCAAGAGGCCGCCTTTGCCTTTCGCGTTGGCAGGGACTTGACGCTGGCAGTTGGAGCAAATGACTCCCTCACGGCAATAGGGCCATAAAGGCGGAGGATGAGGCGGGTGACTGAGGCCCTCAGGCTCGGGCGAATGTGGCCGTCAGGAGCAGGTGACTGGCTGAAAGGTCTTATGTGGCGTCTGAGGCTTGTATTCTGGCGGCTGGCGTGCCCAATGTGGCGTTTGAGTCTCGCAACGGGGTCGAGGCTTGTTCGATGCTGAGGCTGAGCCTGCTGAGACTGAGACTGAGGCTGAGGCTGAGACTGAGATTGAGGCTGAGGCTGAGGCTGTGGGCTGGCTGAGGGTGAGGCTGAGGATGCTGAGGCTGAGGCTGAGGCTGAGACTGAGGCTGAGGCTGAGGTTGAGGCCTTGACAATGGGGGTTGGGCGCCTAAAGAGGAGGCTGAGGGTTCCTTGTTGGCGGCCTAGGCACAAGCAGTGGTGGCCTGACGAAGAGTCCCGCAGATGGCGGCCAAGGAAACGTGAATGGCGGCTGAGCTCGCACTCGTGGCGGCCTGGCGAGGCAAAGTGGTGGCCTGGACCTTGTGAATGGCGGCTGAAGCCTCAAAAATGGCGACAGAGCAGCTCCTTGTGGCGGCTGGGCAGGCTTCAGTCACGGCTGCTTCTTCACGTATGGATGGTGGCCGGATCACGCTCAAGGGCGGCTGAGACAAGCAAAGTGGCAGCCTGGCATTGCAAAGAGGCGGCTGAAGCAAGTTGAGTGGCGGATGGGGACCCTTCAACGGGGGCCGAAGCTGTCCTAGTGGCGGCTGGAACACCAAGGATGCGGCTGAGCAGGTGGCGGCTAGCGCGCGGCCGGACAAAGGAGGATGGCGGATGGAGAGAGTTCAGTGGCGGCCTGGATGACGCAAGTGGCGGCCGAGCTTCAAGGCCGAATGCGTTCGAACGACGACTGGCTTCTAGCGATGTCTCGCTATGTGTGCTCAGTGATGATGGAAAAAAAGGGAGAAGAGAATTCAAAAAAAAAACAAAAAAAAAAGTGAGCAACTTTCAGCCAGACCTATTTTGAACACGCATATTTGTCTTAGACTTAAACATACAAATTGCGCGATGGGGGCATCTGTTGTCACCCAAAAATATTTGAGCCCACACGATTGATCCAGTCTGCATCATCATGCCTAATTGTTGACATAGTCCGGTCCACATAAGAATTATCGCAAGAAAAAAGAAGACGGACAACAAGTTGGTGGTTCCCGAAGACTGAAGTCAGGAGAAGTTAAGAGATCGTGGCAATCGTGATTGGGAGCCGGGCATTACGCAGGAGTTTAGACGACTTATAAATATGTGAACATGATCTTCATTGCGGGGACCTCCAATCAACTCTCAAAGAGGTCGCATTTTATTTCTTTACTTTCTGCTGTTCTTGTTCCTTTGTTTTTACCGCTTTCCTTTAAGTTTTCAGTCTATTTAATCGCTTTCTTACCGCTTTGGTTCAATTCTTGTACTTCCATTTCAGTACTTTTGTAATTCCTTCAATTGCAATTCAATTCCAGTTTCTTCTTCCTTCTTCAATATTTTCTACGGTTAACACCCACGAAACAAATGAGATCTTTCCAGTACGTTTTGGCCTCACTAACGCACACCATAAGAGACTTCCCAGGAGGTCACTCATCTTAAAATTACTCCAAGGCAAGTACGTTTAACTTTGGAGTTCTTATAAGATAGCTATCAAGAAAAAGTACTTTGTTGGCATGAGTTGCTTATTTCACTTCATTTAAGACATTTCCGGGATATTATATTCTTTCCCCCTTAAGATTGCATCGTTTTCTTTGCGTTCGGATATCCACATCCCATGGACGTCTTAACCATCCACATCTCATGGATATTTCACCCTGCTAGGCACCTGAATACCGCAGCATGCGGTTGCGGTCTGGATCTGATACCATCTGTAACACCCTGTCTTTCCGTTAGCCAAAAATAGGTGTTACAATCCACTAACATTACTTACATACATAGAAGTATTAATTAGAGTTTAATATTAAAATAGCTAATTACAATCTTTATTTTTTTTATTTTAGAGCATTACAAACACTAATTATTAAAATAGCTAGCCCCCTACAAAGACAATTGCTGTAAAAAATATCCCACTTGAATTTTCAGCATACTTTTTAATCCCCATCAATTTCTACCTTTTTCATTTTAACCATCAAAACTTATAAATTTTCTATTTATAATATACCAATCGTTATCCAAAAAATATTATATTTTATTTAATTTAGGGTTTAAGTTATTTAATTATTTAATTTATTAAATATAAATTTATTTCATTGATACTTTCATTATTCAAACAATTCTTTTTATTTAATTTTAAAAAATTTAGTATATTTATTTAATTGTATTGAATTTTTTATTTTACAAATATTTTATTTTAATCATTTAATTATAGATTTTATATTAATTCTTAAAATATAATTTATCGCGTATTTTAAATGTTTTGTCAATATTTTTATTTTTCATATTTTTTATTTTATTTTATTTTAGTATAATTATCATTTCTTATTCCCAATGGGCTGGAATGTGGAAAATGTGAATAAAAATAATTGAATTTAATAAATGAAAATTTTAAATTTTATTATATCGATTACTTTCCCCAAGCTCCTTAAACTATTTTAATCATTACATAAATACATATACATTGTACATTCACCGAGCAATAGACAATATTTGTCAGTGACATATCACTACCAATAATTTATATATTACTACAATTTAGTGCCTTAAAAAATACTGCAAATAATAGTCTAAAAGGAGAAAAAAAATGAAAAGGGAAAGGTAAAAGACTTTCTACACAAACTTCAAAAAGATGGCTCCGCCTAGGGTTTTCTCTCGTGCGTCGCGTTCCTCTTCTTCTGCGAATCGTTCGGCGTCTCCTCATGATCCTGGAGGGGTCTCTCCAATTCCTGTTCGTCTCTCTGCTAGTCAGGTTCCGTCTTCTCCCTTGGCGGTCGTGGAATCTCCGTCTGTTGCGTCGCATTGTGCGGCTGTTGTGGCCAAACCAGCCTCTGGTGAATCGTTAGTTTGCCCGCCGGTGGTGCCTCGTGATTGGATACAGGAGAATCTTGCCTCGATTGATAGGGATGGCGTCCACTCCCGCTGCCCCAAGATTCGATTTGCCAAGCCAGTTTTGGAGGAACTCTTTGAGCCGTGGAAGGATACCCTTGTTTTGAAAGTTTTAGGGATCTCGGTAGGGTTTACGACTATTAAAGAAAAGCTCACGCGTGCATGGAAGCTGGCGGACTCGTTCGATCTCTTGGATGTTGGGTACGGGTGTTTTTTTGCTAAATTTGCGAATCCGGCTGATCGGGAGAAAGTCCTCACGGGAGGTCCGTGGACGATATTTGATCATTGTCTGGCAATCAAAAGGTGGTATCCGGAATTTAATCCAAGAACGTCTGAGGTGAATACTGTTCAGGCCTGGGTTAGATTTTTGGATCTCAAGCAAGCATTCTATAATGAGAATGCATTGCGAGTTATTTCTGCTGCTATGGGTACGCTTGTCAAAGTTGATAAGACTACTACGGCCATTAACCGAGGTCGGTATGCACGAGTTTGTGTCGAGCTTGATCTTGGAAAGCCATTATTAGGTAAACTGGATGTGGAAGGTGACCAAGTCCATGTTGCGTATGAGGGCCTCCACCTTTTATGCATGCATTGCGCTAAATTTGGCCACTCTCAGGATCGGTGTCCGAGCAAGGTGGACAAGGCTCCTACTGGACCTACTCCATTGGTGGATAAGCATAAGGCGCCGGGTGATTCTTCTCAGCCGACGGATGGAGCTGCTAAGGGTAGTCATCAGGAGTTGGTTGGACAGGGGCTTGAGGAGGTGACTCTGGAAGGCAAGGCTAAACGGTTGGGACATGAGGGGCCTGCGGACTTGGAGGTTGGCGAGTGGATGCTGGTTAAACGCCGGAAGCCACGTAATTCGAAACCAGGGTCTGGTCAAGGTTCAAAGGTTGCTGGTGCTAAGGAGTTTCCTAATCAGGAGGTTCGACAAGATCGGGTTCTGGAGCAACCGCCTACTTTGCCTCCCCACCATATCGTCGCACCTGTTACTCCGGTGGTTATCCAGAGTGATCTCATGGCCAGTCATGTGGGTGACATGGATGTTCGCGATAAGGGAGCTCTAGAGCGTGTTCCTTTGCTGCCTCCTGTGCCTACAAAAGACGATGCCAATGGTTTGGAGAAACATGCCACGCGAATGAAGAAACTGTTACATGGTGTGAAGAGGGGCCGTCCAGCCAAGAAGCCAGCTAAGGGGGAGGTCGGGAAGGCCGGAAGTAAAGTGGATGCGGAGAAAGCTTTTCCTGCTAAGTATCGTCACCTGTTGATTAACGGGGCGGAGGAGGCGGTGGCTGTCACTTCTGGTCTTGGGCTTGCCATTGATAGCCTGCTGGAGAATAATCGGGATTTAGCTAGCCATGGAGGAGTGCTTTTGGACGGAGCAGGGAGCTCAGTGAAGGGTGTGGGGGTCTCTAATGACAAAGATTTGGCCTTGGTGCCGCAATGATTGAATTTAAGGATTTTACGGTGCTTGCATGGAATATCCGTGGTGCCATGCAACGTAGCACCCAACGCCACAATAAGGATGTTATTCGGATGTATAAGCCTTCAGTATTAATGTTATTGGAACCTCGCGGTGCCTTTGAGCGCTTGAAAGTGTTTCTTTATCGTCTTAATTATGATGTTGTTCACATTGAGGAGTGTGTGGGTCAGGCCGGTGGTGTATGGATTCTCTCTCGCATTGGTTCCTGCTACTCTTTCACAGTAGTGGATATCAATCCGCGCATGATTACTTTTCGGGTCGCCTGTGGCCGGGTGTCGTGGCATATTACTAGTATATATGCTAGCCCTAATGTGCGAGATCGACATAGTAATTGGGATCATATGCGAACCCTTAGCTGCATGCTTCAGGGGCCGTGGCTTTCTCTGGGAGACTGGAATGATATCGCGTATATGTCGGAGGCGGTGGGTATGTCTCCTAATCTCCGTCAGTGTGAGGAGTTTCGCTCCATGCTTGCTGATTGTGGGCTTCATGATATTCATTCAGTTGGCGATGCCTTTACTTGGCAACGTAATACGGCAGGTGGGGCCTTAGCTCGCAAACGGCTTGATAGAGCAGTCGCCAATTTGGATTGGGTTTCGATCTTTCCTCAAGGGTTTGTAGAGGTTTTGGCTCGGCGTGCCTCTGATCACAATGCTTTGTTTCTTCGCTGCTGGACTCCTCCGGTGGTAGTTGGACCTCGGCCGTTTAGATGGGAGCATATGTGGTCGGAACATGCTTCTTATCGTCATGTCGTCGAGGCGGCTTGGCATGGAGGCGATGTATCCCTTCTACAGAGGCTTAATCAGGTTAGGGAATCGTCTATTCACTTCAATGAGTACACCTTTGGGAATATTTACAAGAGGAAAAGGCGATTATTAAAACGCTTGGATGGGATTCGGAGATGTCTTGTGAGGGTGGACTCTGCATGCATGGTTCGGTTGGAAACTAAATTAATGCAAGACTTGGAAGATCTATTGAAGCAGGAAGAGATTATGTGGTTCCAGAAGTCAAGGGATAAATGGGTTTCACATGGCGATCGTAACACGCGCTATTTTCATTCCCAAACGCTTATCCGCCGACAACGGAGTAGTATTCGGGGATTGGAAATTGAAGGCCACTGGGTTACGGATGAAGATAGGATGCGAGGGCACGTTGTGGATCATTTTCGCTGGCTTCTTGGGCATGCACGGATGCCAGGGCGTTCTACTGGCATTCCTCTTCCCCCACTGCCGCCTATGCCGCATGGGACAGATTTGAGTGATCCTGTTCGAATGGAGGAAGTGTCGGAGGCTGTCAAGGGGCTAAAGGGATTCTCGGCGCCGGGTCCGGATGGGTTTCCTTCCATGTTTTTCAAGCTCTATTGGGATGCGATCGGTCCGACTATTTGGCATTTTGTTCGACAGGCTGTGATGGAAGGCAGGTTTGATTCTGCGCTTGCGTCTACGTTCATTTGTCTAATTCCTAAAGTGGCGGTCCCTCGGGAGATTAAGCAGTATAGGCCGATAAGTTTATGTAATGTCTCGTACAAGATACTGACTAAAGTGTTAGTTAATCGGTTGAGACCCTATCTGTGTTCGTACATTGGTCCCTATCAGTCAGCGTTTTTACCAGGGAGAGGTACATCGGGCAATTCTATTATTTTACAAGAAGTTATCTCTACCTTTCGGATTCGAAGCCGGCGGTCATGCGACTTTTTGCTAAAGGTGGATTTGGAAAAGGCGTATGATAATGTGGATTGGGATTTTTTGGAGGGTTGCTTAGTTGACATGAATCTGCCAGCATTCCTGATACGCATTATTATGTTTTGCGTGCGCTCCCCCACCTATTCGATTTTGTGGAATGGAGTGGCTCTTCCGCCTTTTACAGCTGCTAAAGGAGTTCGGCAAGGTGATCCTCTTTCTCCTTATTTATTTTTGATCGTTATGGAGAAGCTTTCACGAGCGATTGTTATGAAGGTAAATGAGGGTGCATGGAAGCCAATTAAGGTAGGGCGGCAGGGGACGACTTTGTCTCATTTAATGTTCGCCGATGACTTATTGTTGTTCTCTCAAGCGTCATTGGATAGCGTTCGATGCATGGACGAAGTCCTATCCTCCTTTGCACGACAGGCTGGGCTTAAAATGAATGTGGGCAAGTCACGGGCGTATGGTTCCGCTGCTATGCCGCATGCACTTCGGCAGGAGGTGGCGGCCATTTTGAATATTGATTTCTGTGAAGACTTGGGGAAATATCTTGGATTCCCTTTATTCCATGGTGCGGTGAAAGATAGCCATTTTGATTTTCTGGTGGAGAATATTAATTCTAAGCTTGGTTGCTGGAAACGTGGGTTATTAAACAAAGCGGGTAGGATGACTCTTGCGCGATCCGTGCTTTCATCCATCCCGACCTATGTCATGCAGACTACATGGTTGCCGGCCTCTACTTGCACTAGGATTGATCGTTGTATTCGAGAGTTCATTTGGAAGGATGTCCATGGGCGAGGTCTTAACTTGGTGGCATGGGATAAGATGGCTTTGCCTCGGAAGATGGGAGGTATTGGTATCCGGAAGAGTAGGGACATGAATGTAGCTATGCTCGGAAAGATTGTTGTTGAGTGCCTACAACCTTCTTCCAAGCCGTGGGCTGTGTTATTACTTGCGAAATATAGTTGTGGGAATGGTAATTTTCTTCACCGGCCTGGTGCCTCGCCTATTTACCGAGCATTATGTAAGGCCGCTCCGTTTCTCTTGAGTGGATGTCGAGTGAGGATTGGGAATGGGGCTAGCAATTTATGGTATTCTTCTTGGCTTAAGGGTGGTCCAATTGCTCCTCGTGTGCCTTATGTCCATTACAATGATGTGGATTTATGCGTCAAGGATTTATATGTTCAGGGTCGATGGTGTTGGGAGCGTGCTTATACACCTATTCCGGATAATATCAAAGTCGAGGTGAGAGATCATGGGCCAATCCCCTTCCATGAGGCTGCTCCGGATGCTTGGTGTTGGATGGGGACGTCGTCTGGACGTTACTCGGTTGCATCGGGGTATGAGTGGGTTGTTAGCCAGAGAGGATATCAACGAGATCCGATGCGTGCATGGGTTTGGCGAGTTCGTTGCCCTGAGAAAATAAAGGTTCTATTGTGGTTAATGGTGCATGAGTCCTTACCTACCAATGTTATGCGCTGTTCTCGGGGACTGGCTACATCCGCGGGATGTTCAATCTGTGGTGGAGGGGATGAGGACCTGTTCCATTTGTTTTTTGGATGTTCTTGGGCGTTAGAGGTTTGGAAGAATTTGGGGCTTTTGCATGGACGACGAGGGGTTCTGCCTGCGTCTGGAGCTGCTGTGCATCTTCGTCAGCGTTGCTGGGCGTGGAAGGGGCTGCATTGGGCTGCTTTATGGGGCATCTGGCGGGGTCGAAACGCGAGCTGCATGCGGGGCACACCTGTCAACGTCAAGGAGACAGTCCGGGTGGCTAAACATGTTGGAGCCGCCATTGATCGTGGGCTGGCGTTGCATGGCCGTGTGGGGGACCTGCGCTTGGTCCACTGGAACCCGGAAGCTCATGCGGGTGTGTTGCTACACGTGGATGGAAGCTCTGTTGGGAATCCGGGGATGGCGGGCTTTGGTTGTGTTATTCGCACTGGTGATGGGCACTGGGTGGAGGGTTGTTCGGGATTTGTTGGCTTTGCTTCTAATATTGTGGCTGAGCTCCATGGTATATGGAATGGCATGAAAATGCTACATTCTATGGGGATTAGTCATGCGCATTGTTATTCAGATTCCTTGGTTGGCATTCAGCTGATGAATAAGGGGGTGGTTCAAGGTCATGTGTTATTTCCCTTGCTCCAAAATATTGCAAACCTGAGCATGGAGCATCCTGGATATGTGTGGCATCATATTCTTCGGGAGGGTAATTCAGTTGCTGATGTGTTGGCAAGGCGAGGAGCTCGATCTGAAGAATTTTTCACTTCATGGGCTTTTCCACCAGATGATGTCAAGGCCAGCCTGGCTGCAGATTATGCAGGAGTTTGGTTTCCGCGACTGTAGTCGCTTGGGTTTTGATTTTGTACTATTCTTCCTTTCTTCGCCCCTTTCTGTAGATTTTTCTTAGCTTTCTTCTTTGCCGACGCTTGTGCGTCACTGTTCATCAAAAAAAAAAAGACTTTCTACACAAGGCTCTATGCAATACATAGGCAAATAAAGTATATGAAATTACAGTTGTACACAATAATTGATTATTGATATTGATTTACCCTAAAACATTGAAAAATTAGAAATTTCACAAAGATGTAGATATTTTCAAATTCAATTATAAAAATATAAAAAATACTCTTGTGAATGAATTCATTGATAAATTAAAATTTAGAAATGAATTATGCAAAAAATAGTAGTATTGAATATACCATCATCACGAATTTCATAATGATATGATTTTTGTGGGATATATACCATAGTTTGATCAACTTATTGTCGTATTGTAATTTATCTTATTTAGTTAATCTATCAAATACAAATATTTGTTATCCATAGATAAATATAATATCAACCTATAAAATATTTATTAAAATTTATTATCATATTAAATATAATTTCAATTAATAAAGTATTGTTAAGAATATAACAAATATTGAATTATATTTAAATAATAAATGTAATATCAACTCATAAAGTTTTTGCTACATAATTTGCTAGTATTTTTATCCATAATAATTAATAAAATTAAATTATCTAATCCTAATTTTGCTCAAAATTGGTTCTCCTATATTTTGAAAGTGCATTATGCTTTATATATTTACTCCATTTTTTTATAGTGGAAAATGATTGACCTCTGTGACTGTTTATTATTCAACTTCGACTCATGTTTATACAACATTTATAGAAGAGAAAACATAGTCAAATAGGATCTCATTGAATTCGTCTCATCTTATAGTTTTAAAATATCAAACTTTTAAAATTTTTATTTGTACACATTTTGAGTTATTAAGCGTTAGTATGCATGCAGAAAATGAATATTCAGAAAATATGTAGGTTGTTCATAATGGAATTTTTATGAGAAATAATTGATATATTACTGTTCATAAATGATATTGTTTTTATATATTATATAGATATAAAATAATATTTTATTAAATTATCAAAATGAATGAAATATTTAAATGCAAAAATAGAAATACATAATTAAATAATCAAAATAAAAAATTAAATAATCAAAAAAATGTTTTTAAAATATTTAAGTAAAGAAAAATGATAATATAAAATAAATTCAATAATTAAATACTCAAAATATATAATTAGATGTACAACATAACATTATATTTTTAAAATCAACAAAAAAATATTAGTATAATTCATTCACACAAAACAAAAAATAAATAAATAATCTATATTTTTAACTTAAATAAATATATTTGAATATTAAAATTGTAGTATATTCTTAAAATAGAATAAGATAAAATAAAAATATTCAATCCAATTAAAAAATAAAATTAATATAAAAATTTAAATTAAATTAATTACTATAAAATTTGGGGAAAAAAAAAAGATATAACTGAAAAATGAGATATAGTATGTAGGGCAATTAAGGTCCATTAAGTAAAATAAAACATTTAATATTTGGGGTCTAAATGATACAAACATTTTCCTCTGGTATCGCTCCATAAATTAGTACTTGTAATTGTATGGGATATTTGCGATTTGCGAAAGAGTTAGTATCCCCTGCATGAGGGGCTAAGTGTTTATCGCTCCATAAGTTTTTTTATGTTCACGAAATATTTTTAATATTTTTCAATGAAATTTAAGCTTCCAGTATTACTGTAACATCCCGGTTTTGGTAACAAAGACCAGGATGCCACTGTCACACCTTCTCAAGCAAGACACGAACCATTTCGAGCTCACTTGAGAAGATGCTAAAGCTAAGTCATACCAAAAACTTTAAAATAAAATTCACTTAAAAATATATCCCGGAATAAAATAATTTGTCGTTGGTTAGTTTTAAAAAATAATAATAAAATAAGGAAAATACATGTCCATATAATAATAAATAATTAAATGTGCGACATGTCTTTGGTAAAATATTTTCCCTTCCCAATGTATATGCTTGATGCCTTCGCTTGATATCTGAAAAAGAAAAATAATCAACATTTATCAGTACAAAGGTACTGAGTAAGCCAACCCTCACCACATCAACTGATGGGTTTTAAAAGAAATTGACTCAACTCTAAAATAAGAGTAATAAATTATATTACACTTTTAAAATTAATTTAATAAGAATACTTTATAAGGCATAAACATACTTTAAATTTAAAATATACCTTACCATCTTTTACATCTTTTACCATCGGTATCTAAAGAACACGAGGACACCATTCTATGGGAATTCCACACATCATTTATGGGAATTCAACACATCATCTATGGGAATCAAACCCATCACTATGGGAATACAACACATCACAAAGTGAATGCAGTGGACCCTATACAGACACAGTCCGGAGCCCTAGTACATCTAAAAGTATAGAGTCATACATCACAAATAAATAAAGGCCGTTTTGGCTACGAGAAGGGGTGACAAATATAATGATCCACCAAGTGCACATACTCTCAAGAAAATAATAATATGACATCAAACTTGAAACTGGGAGCACAATGGTTTTCAGAAAATATATTTGTATCATCTCATAGCTTAAAAGCTTTTCAAACACTTCATGGGGAGTGTTCACAAATTCAAGAGATAAATCACAACTCCCGATTTTCAATTCATTATCCACTTAAGGATCTTCATATTTCATCAAAATACTTTCATGGATTAAAATCCGTAGATACTCGCTTGTCGAAATCATTTTTTTCATTTTTATAAAACATATTTTTCTCTTGCCATTGCCACCATATAACTAAAAGGGTTTTCTTATAAAATCATCTTTAAAATCCATAGTCATAACCCATATATACTCATATATTCATAAAAGTGATTTCCATAACCTATAAAAGTTAATGCTTTCATAGATTATTCATACACATTTCTTAAAAATAATTTTAAAAACCCACATGTACACTTGTTATGTAAAAATCCATACCATGGATCATGTAAAACATATACATACACATTTTTATATGATGGAAACATAAACTTAAAATCTATAGTGAATCAGTCACAAGATACTAAACAATATCCATCCAATTTTTAAAACACAACCTTCACAGACGCAATAATAATTTTGGATGAATTTAAAAATATAAACGGAAGGCGATTGCTATGAAAATCAGACTGTAGATAGCCCAGAGATAGAGGATTATGGTTCATGACGAACGTTTTTCAAAATAAGAAACTGAAATGGTTCAAAAAGATGGATTCCTACATAGAATGAAAGCTACCAGATTTGCTGATTTGACTAAATTAATGGATTTCGAATTTTATAGTTAAATCCATGGATTTGGGATCTCCAAAACTTAATGTAGAGAGTGTTAGCTTACATTGGGAGTCATTAGAAGTGAAGGATTTCGAAAACAAGGACTGCAAGCAGATCGAACATGCTCACGAACGCAAGGATGCACAGAAGATGTTGTCATCTTGAGCAATAATGGAAATATTATATTCTAGCCAATAGGAATTCGATTTAGATCCATGGAAATGAAATCTAAATAAAGTGAACTTACTTTATCAAGGTTTAGAGATGAGGAATTTCGAAATTGATGGCTTCAAGGGAAGTAAATCAGTCCACACAACATGAAAACGCAGGTTTGCTGCAACTTTGAACAAGTATGAAAGATTTCAGATTTTGGCCTTGATATCCGATCTTATGAACAAGGAGGAGGGTTAGGGAGATATTAAACTTACTAAAATTGATGTATGGATTGATAGAACTCGAATTGGAGGCTTGACACAGCAAGAACACGGCAAAGAGTCACCAATAATGCACTCAAAAGCTGTTGTCGAAGGAAAATGATGATGAAGGATGGAATGACAATAGTTTGGCAGAGAAAATGGATTGCAATGGCTATCAGTTTCGTCCATAATGGCAACTTAATGTGTGTCAATTAATTCCACGCATTTTTGAGGAGGTAAGGAAGGGTTACAGTTCAAGTTTTGGTCTCTATCCATCAAGGTTGCTGTCAATTGAGTGAAGTGAGGGGACTTTTGCTTTGGTGGATGACTTTTTATGGATTGGGGGATGTAAATGAATATGATTTCAGTAATGAAGAAATAGGGGATGTTACCAGACGTTTCAAGTCTAGACGGAGGGATTTACACATCTTCATTGCCACAATTCAAGTCACTATGCTGGGAATTAAAATCTGGTTTGAAGGTTGTAACACCCCGGTTTTTGGTCACCCAGGTCGGGATGTCACCGCCACATCTCCCTAGTAAGACACGGTTTCTCCGAGCTTACGAAAGAGATGCAAGGCTAGGTATTGCAGTATTTAAACCATTTAAAGCATTCAAAATAGCCCATACAATATAATTCGAAAATAATAATAGCATAGCGCAGCGGAAATATTTAGTTAGTACAATATCGCAGCGGAAAATATAAAAGGGCCGACATGGCCAAAATACGGGTTAAACATGCTCGTTCATAATATAGTCTAAGTACGAAATTTAAAAGCAAAATAAGTGTTCCCCCAAAATCCCATGCATGAATCGTGCTCACACATGCTCATTCCATATATTCTGTAAGGAAAGGAATAAAAATGGTTTTGGTCAGCAAAATTGCTGAGTAAGTTAACACATGCATGATCGTAGGGTTTAAAAGCCATTAATTTAATAATTTTAACAAAAGCATGATAATAACATAATATACAATTTAATCTAATCAAGTATCCAATAGCCTAAATTATCTCAGGGCTCTATTTAATAACACATATCACATGGTTTAATCACAAAAGCCATAATTTCAAATAAAGCATTTAAATAATTTAATTGGACAACAACATAATTTAATCTAATTTAATTTAATTTAGAATCCCCATTACATCCCCGATTTGGTATTTCAAAGTTTCACGATAAAATCGCGATGTCAACAAGTTTAGCCGATAGCCCGGCGGCCGCAACCGTATCAGCCATACCTAGTACCACTCCGGAGCCTCGGGAAACCCATACGGATATTCACGAGAGTGTAGGCTCTAAGTTTCACCGTTTAGGCAATCCATATCTCAAATTTAGCGCGCGGGGTCACCATCGTCCATTACGGCACGAAGTGAATCGTTAGGGGGCACCCTGCAGAGCACTCACCCCTAATTTTAATTTATCAAGTTTGTAAGGGGATTTAGTTTTTAAAATCTGCCTTCCATTGTATTTATTTAGAAATAATATCTCAATTCGTTTCAACCCTAAAGGTTAATTCCATGTTTCAACAAGATTTCAAGATTTCGTTTCGGTAAATCACAGTTTACTTCAAAATTCGTCTGAAATCAGATTTAATTCCAAAAATTCCAAAATTTCATATCTGACTCGGAAACATCAAGATCTACAACTTTCGTGTTTTAACTTTTTCAATCCGAGATACCTAAGTAGGTCAAAATCCCAAATTTTCGCAGATGAACAAATCTGTCCGAGTTCAAAGTGTCACAGTTTAAAGATTTCAAATTCTACCATATCAATTCAACTCCAAATTTAATGAAATTTGACAGCGGTCATCTTAAGACATTTATCTATAACTTTCATGTTCGGCCAAAGATCTAAAACAGCGTAGATCCTATGTCAAAAATGTGATCAAGATCATTCCTAAGTTCTGTCCAAGATTTCAAGATCTAGTTTCAAACAGCTCGGTTTCGGTGGGTTTTTACATATCAAATCAACTCCAAAAATTCTCAAACATTTACAGTAGCTAGATCTAAGTCTTAGGAACGTTTTTCGTGTTTTAAGTTTTTCCGTTTGAGTTCGTTTTAAGGTTCGAAAAAATTCAACAAATCTGTTGCGCCGGTAGAAAGTTTAGATTGACAGATTTACGGTTTCTTGTTAATCTTTTAGTTTTGAAGGTTTTAATTCATCCCAAAACCATGTAAGAGTTAACTTACAGTGTCTATGAACGTCGGGGATGCCTAATTCGGAGGCGTGGCTTCCAGATCACCGTTTCCCCTCTCCGTTCGTCGGGTTCTACGATCTAGATTCGATACGGGGTGTAGAAGGAAAAGAATCGAAGTTAGAATCCGTTTTCGGATTGAAACGTGAAAAGATTTATCGGGCTAGAGCTTACCACAACGTTTGGAGATCCTTGGATTTTCGTCCAAAGCTGCTGCCTCCGTTTGGTGCTTTCCGTCGACTCCGAATTTAGGGTTTCGAACGTATAGAAGGTTGTAGGGTTTTGTAAACTTGTTTGGGGCTCCCAAGGGGCTTATTTATAGAATTCTCAATCCCTAGGGCGTCCAACATCTGACCTAGAGGTCTTGGGTCGAGAGATGTTCAACCGAAAGTCGAAAAATCCGCGTTCGGGCGAGAGATTCACGCAACAACCAAATCTGTCAAGTGGCGCGGTCGTGGCGCGCTAATCGCCCTCCACCGCGCGGCCACCGCGCCGACTTCGCCTGGACTTCGGTCCGGGCGGGTCGTGCGATCCGTCGTGCTTTTCCGCCTCTCTTTCGGGTTTCTATCCCTCTATGCTCCCGAATTCCGATTCCCGGGGTATATTCGGGTTTCTACTTTCTCTCTAAATTTTCGCTCGAGTCTAATTGGATGTTTTGGACTCGAATCCTCGAGTTCATTAGTGTCGGGTTTTGGTGTACCATTTATCCATCCTTTTATTTAATTCCTTTAATTCCTTTTTAAGTAAAAATCTCATTTCTCATTTCCTTATCTTTATTTACTTCTTTTATTTGCTGGATTTATTTATTTATTTATGATATTTATTTTATTTATTATTTAGTTATTTAATTATTGTTTTATTTTATGTTGGAAAATTCTCGTCCTCGAAGTTGTGTTTCGGCTTTTCTCGTCTCGTGCTAAGGTCTTGTGTTTGTTTTATTATGTTGTGACTGAACTTAGAATTAAAACTTCTAAGCTGCCTACGTACCCGGTAAAGGGATCAAGCCATAACGTAGTTCAAAAGTTTACAAAAATGCACGAAAAATTAGGGGGTATGACATCCTCTCCCCCTTAAGATTGCAGTTATGTCCCCATAACAGTGTCGGAATCGGTTTGGAACAATGTCGGGTATCGTTCCCTCATATTGGATTCTACTTCCCAAGTTGCCGTCTCACTTTCGTGGTTTGACCAAAGAACCTTGATCATTTTGACAGTTTTGTTCCTCGTTACTCGTTCCTTAGTATCGAGAATACGCACTGGGACTTCCTCGTAAGTCAAATCCTCATCGAGCTCAATTATCTCCGGTTGAAGTACATGTGTCGGGTCCGGCACATACTTCTTTAGTTGCGAGACATGGAAGACATTATGAACTCGATCTAAGTGTGGCGGTAAAGCCAATCGGTAGGCTAGAGTTCCGACTCGTTCTAGGATTTCGTAAGGTCCTATGTATCGAGGACTTAACCTCCCTCGTTTGCCAAAGCGCATCACCCCCTTCATGGGTGATATTTTTAGCATGACCCTATCTCCCACTTGAAATTCTAGGTCTCGTCGTCTCACGTTGGCATAACTCTTTTGACGGTCTTGTGCGGCTTTCATCTTCCCTTGAATCACTTTGATTTGTTGAGCCATGTCTTCGATAAGTTGTGGTCCCACTACCACGGACTTATCGTTTTCTTCCCAGCTCAAAGGGCTTCGGCACTTTCGTCCATACAATGCCTCGAAAGGTGCCATGCCGATGCTAGCATGGTAGCTATTATTATAGGAAAACTCAATCAAGGGTAAATGAGATTCCCAATTTCCTTTGAAATCCAACACACATGCTCTCAGCATGTCTTCTAGTGTTTGGATTGTTCTCTCGGTTTGTCCATCCGTCATCGGGTGGAATGCTGTGCTCATTTTGATTTGAGTACCGAGAGCTTTTTGTAACTCCGTCCAGAAATGAGAGACAAATCTACTTTCTCTATCGGAAATGATATCATGTGGTACTCCATGTCGTCGTACCACATTATCAATGTAGGCTCGGGCCAATTGGTCCATAGTCCACGTATCTTTCATTGGGATAAATATGGCTGTCTTCGTTAGCCTATCCACAATCACCCAAATCTTGTTCATGCCTTTAGGTGATCGAGGTAATCCCGAGACAAAGTCCATTGAGATGCTATCCCACTTCCAACTTGGAATCTCTAGTGGTTGCATCAATCCTAAGGGTTTATGTCGCACTGCCTTAACCTTTTGGCAGGTGAGACATCTTGCCACGTAGTTCGCCACTTCCTTCTTCATTCCCGGCCACCAATAGATCTTCTTCAGATCTTTGTATAGCTTGTCACCTCCTGGATGTACGGAATATGGTGTGTTGTGCCCTTCCTCCATCAACCTTTGCTTCAATTCGGCAAATTTAAGAGGCACGCACCACCTCCCTTTGAAACGGATGCTTCCATCCTCGTGGACAGCAAATCCTATTGCCTTTCCTTCCGCAATATACCCTTTTATCTTCTCGAGTTTCGGGTCGCCCGGTTGAGCGAGTCGAATCTCGTCTAATGTTGGAGTTTCCACGACCATGGCATTGACCGTTTCTCTCACTATGCCAGGATGCACAAGTTCTAACTCCAATCTTGCCAACTCCATGTACAGTGCCGGCGGAATTACCAACGAGTTTGTCACGTGTTGGGTTTTCCGACTTAGGGCATCGGCTACCACATTCGCCTTCCCCTCGTGGTATGCTATCTCTAAATCGTAGTCCTTAATGAGTTCCAACCACCTTCGCTGTCTCAAATTCAACTCCTTCTGAGTGAATATATATTTCAAGCTCTTGTGGTCGGTGAACATTCGACACTTCCGCCCATAAAGATAATGTCTCCATATCTTTAGAGCGAAAACGACCGCTGCCAACTCCAGGTCATGTGTCGGATAATTTTCCTCGTGAGGTTTTAGTTGGCGTGATGCATAGGCTACGACTCTCGAGTCTTGCATCAAGACACAACCTAAACCTTCCTTCGAAGCATCGCTATATACTTCGAAGTCACCATTCTCTGATGGTAATGTTAATACGGGTGTGGTTGTGAGTCGTTTCTTCAGCTCTTGAAACGCAATCTCACACGCTTCGGTCCACTCGTATTTTGCTCCTTTCTTAAGTAGCTGGGTCAAAGGACGTGCAATCCTTGAAAAGTCCTTCACAAATCGTCTATAATATCCGGCTAATCCAAGGAAACTCCTTATTTCCGTTGGACTTTTCGGAGTTGCCCATTCAGTTACGGCAGAGACTTTTGCCGGATCCACTGATACTCCATCAGCGGATACTATGTGTCCGAGGAATGCCACTTCTTTCAGCCAGAAGTCACATTTGGACAATTTGCCGTATAGCTGATTTCTTCGCAAGATTTCTAACACTTGATGTAAGTGTTTGGCATGCTCCTCCTCGCTCTTTGAGTAGATCAGGATGTCGTCGATGAACACTACGACACACTGGTCTAACAATTCTCGGAACACGTTGTTCATGAGATTCATGAACATGGCCGGAGCATTTGTTAACCCGAAGGATAACACTGTGAACTCGTAATGGCCATATCGCGTTCGAAATGCCGTCTTCGGAATGTCCTTCTCGGCAATCCTCAATTGATGATACCCAGATCGCAAATCGATCTTCGAGAATACTGAAGCTCCCTTCAGTTGATCAAACAGATCCTCTATTCTCGGTAGGGGGTATTTATTCTTAATGGTCACTTGGTTTAATCCTCGGTAATCTATGCAAAGACGTAGTCCTCCGTCTTTCTTCTTGACAAATAGAACCGGTGCTCCCCAAGGGGACGTACTCGGTCTTATGTAGCCTTTTCCCAATAGTTCCTCGAGTTGTTCCTTTAACTCCTTCATTTCCAGTGGTGCCATCCGGTACGGAGCTTTCGAGACAGGCTCTGTCCCCGGAATGAGATCTATCGTGAATTCAAGATCTCTCTCAGGTGGCATGCCCGGAACGTCCTCAGGGAACACGTCCGGGTATTCTCTTACCACTGGTATGCTATCAACCTTGTTTTCTTCCGCCTCAAGGTTGTGCACATAGCACGCATATAGTTCATACCCTTTACGCATCAAGTTACTTAGTTTAAGTGCACTAACGATTTTGTTACTTTTCTTAGGGGGCTGAGAGTAAAAGATAACCCTCTTTCCCCTACTTTTCGACAAGGTGATCTTTTGCTTTTGGCATTCGATCACCGCTTTATACTGGGATAGCCAATCCATCCCCAGTATGACGTCAAAATCTCTAAAGTTAAATTCTACTAAGTTTGCGAAGAATTCTACGTTCTTTATCACTATAGGAATTCCGTTAAATCGTTTAGAGCAAGACACTACTTCTCCAGAAGGCAATTGAATTCCTAAGCTAATTCTCTCGCACTTAGGTAGATCTAACTCAGGCACTATCCTTGATGCAATAATTGAGCAACTAGCTCCAAAATCAAATAGAACTCTAAGGGGTGTATTCAAAACGTGAAATGTACCTGCCATCACTTCTCCTTGCGCAGGCACGTCCGCTTGGTTCACCACGTTCAGCCTCCCCATAGGGCGTCCCTGATTGCCCTGCTGATTCGCATTCGGCTGCTGATTTTGTTGCTGGTTTTGATTCTGTGGGGGCGGAGGTCGTTGGTTCTGGTTCGGGTTTTGCGGCCTATTTTGAGGGGGTCTGTACCCTTGGTTATTGCCGTTTCGCCCGTTTTGGTTTTGAGGCTGTTCTTGCCCCGCGACTAAGTCGTCCCTCTTTGTTATGTTCTCGAGCCTAGTTCGGCAATCCCGTCGAACGTGACCCATTCGACCGCATCGGTAACAAGCGCCTTGTTGCGGGCATCCCCTTGCCAGATGTGGTCGTCCACATCGCGGGCAAGGCGGTACCGGATCTTCTTGGTTGAACCTCCTCCCAGTGTTGTTTTGTTGGGGCCTATTCGACCCTCTGCGCTGCTCGTTCCTCCCAGTGTTATTCTCGTTTCTTGAGTCTCGGCTTCTCTTGTCTTGAGGACCCCTACTGGACTCCCCACTCACCCTTCTTTTCAGCTGCTGCACGCGTGCTACCGCCACAGCGCGATCATATACGGCTTGCAAGTCGGGGTAGTGCACCCCCGCGATCACCTCGCGCACCGACAGGCTTAGTCCCATCTCGAACTTCTGTGCCTTTTCCGCATCAGTAGGCACTAGCCTTGGTGCGAACCTCACCAGCTCCTTGAAGCGTGTGTAGTATTCTTGCACCGTTTGGCTTCCTTGCTTCAGTGACAGGAATTCTTCGTACATGGCAGCTTTAGTACTCAAGGGATAGAATCGATCCCTGAGTAGTTCCATCATCTCCATCCACGAGTAAGGCTCGTCATCTTCAGTCAGTTTGGCTTGCGTGGCTTGCCACCAGTCGTCAGCTTCGCCTCCCAAGTAGTATGAAGCGACATGTACCCTCTCTCCTTCCGGACATTTGACCGCTCCCAGCAGCTTGTCGAAAGTCCGGATCCATTCCTCCAGTTTAGCTGGATCCTCCTCACCAGCATAGTGGGGTGGCTGGTAAGGATTCACCATCGCCAGGTAGTTAGGGCGAGCTTGGGGCGGAGGTACCGCCGCAGCTTGACCCTGGTTGACTTGCGCGTTTCCAAGCGCAATCAACACTTCCTCTATCGTCCTAAGACGATCGCCCACATTGTTCGGTGTGGAAGCGTCCTGCGCACCTTGGGGTTGTTCCTCATCAGGTTGAATGGGTTCAGTGACGTTTGGTGGTGTTTCAGTAGGTGTTTCAATAGTGGTTTGGGGAGCGGGTTGGGCTCTGCCTCTTCCCCTTCCTCTGGGTGCCATTCTGGTACAAATAGGATAGATTAGGACCTTGTGAATTTAGTATATAGTCTAAGCGATTTATATAAATGTATATGTGTATTGCAATTTAGCACGTGGCGCTTTGTTCGAATTAAGAAGCATCGTATGATTCGGGGTTTTATTCTATTTTGTTTTGTTTTGTTTTGATTTAAAAAAAATAAATCGGGCATTTTATTTCCTCAAAAGAAATTTTAGTACAAAAGTAGAAATATTTTTCTAGCAAAACAATGTCTAACAATAGAATCTCTAGTGCCTCATGACGTCTCCCGGTGGGGTAGCAGGATCTTCCTCCGGATCTTCCTCCTCCGAACTCGGCGGTAGGAGGTCGTCAAAGATAGTGTTTAGGTCTTGCCCGTGGGCATCGATGTATTCTTTTAGTATTAAGTTTTGTGTAGTGAGGGTTTGGACTTTGCGCTCGAGTTGGTTTATGCGGTGATGATCCGCCTCTCTCAAGTTGCCCATGTGGCGTAAATCGGCCTCCAATTGAGCCATACGGTACTTCATCTGCTCTAGGGTTTGGTGGGAATCGAGATGAACACTCATCATCCTGACCATCAACTGCATCATGTCTTGACTAGCCATCTAGCGCAAGCAAGAGATCTAAGTTAATATTCGCCAAGATTCTAAGTTCAAGTTTCGCCAAGATGCTAAGTTCAAGTTTCCAAGATTCTAAGTTCATAGCAGAGATGCGACATGCAAATGCAAATGATTTTTCCCCCCAATAATAATTTAATGCACCATATATATATAGGTTTACATGGGTTTTAAAAATAAAAATTTTTCCATGGAAATAATACTTTAAAATTTAAAATAATAGTCAAAATATTAATAATAGTTTAAAAATAATAATGGTTTAAAAATAATAGTTTAAAAATAGCCGGGCTCTGATACCAACTTGTAACACCCCGGTTTTTGGTCACCCAGGTCGGGATGTCACCGCCACATCTCCCTAGTAAGACACGGTTTCTCCGAGCTTACTAAAGAGATGCAAGGCTAGGTATTGCAGTATTTAAACCATTTAAAGCATTCAAAATAGCCCATACAATATAATTCGAAAATAATAATAGCATAGCGCAGCGGAAATATTTAGTTTAGTACAATATCACAGCGGAAAATATAAAAGGGCCGACATGGCCAAAACACGGGTTAAACAGGCCCGTTCATAATATAGTCTAAGTACGAAATTTAAAAGCAAAATAAGTGTTCCCCCAAAATCCCATGCATGAATCGTGCTCACACATGCTCATTCCACATATTCTGTAAGGAAAGGAATAAAAATGGTTTTGGTCAGCAAAATTGCTGAGTAAGTTAACACATGCATGATCGTAGGGTTTAAAAGCCATTAATTTAATAATTTTAACAAAAGCATGATAATAACATAATATACAATTTAATCTAATCAAGTATCCAATAGCCTAAATTATCTCAGGGCTCTATTTAATAACACATATCACATGGTTTAATCACAAAAGCCATAATTTCAAATAAAGCATTTAAATAATTTAATTGGACAACAACATAATTTAATCTAATTTAATTTAATTTAGAATCCCCACTACATCCCCGATTTGGTATTTCAAAGTTTCACGATAAAATCGCGATGTCAACAAGTTTAGCCGGTAGCCCGGCGGCCGCAACCGTATCAGCCATACCCAGTACCACTCCGGAGCCTCGGGAAACCCATACGGATATTCACGAGAGTGTAGGCTCTAAGTTTCGCCGTTTAGGCAATCCATATCTCAAATTTAGCGTGCGGGGTCACCATCGTCCATTACGGCACGAAGTGAATCGTTAGGGGGCACCCTGCAGAGCACTCACCCCTAATTTTAATTTATCAAGTTTGTAAGGGGATTTAGTTTTTAAAATCTGCCTTCCATTGTATTTATTTAGAAATAATATCTCAATTCGTTTCAACCCTAAAGGTTAATTCCATGTTTCAACAAGATTTCAAGATTTCGTTTCGGTAAATCACAGTTTACTTCAAAATTCGTCTGAAATCAGATTTAATTCCAAAAATTCCAAAATTTCATATCTGACTCGGAAACATCAAGATCTACAACTTTCGTGTTTTAACGTTTTCAATCCGAGATACCTAAGTAGGTCAAAATCCCAAATTTTCGCAGATGAACAAATCTGTCCGAGTTCAAAGTGTCACAGTTTAAAGATTTCAAATTCTACCATATCAATTCAACTCCAAATTTAATGAAATTTGACAGAGGTCATCTTAAGACATTTATCTACAACTTTCATGTTCGGCCAAAGATCTAAAACAGCGTAGATCCTATGTCAAAAACGTGATCAAGATCATTCCTAAGTTCTGTCCAAGATTTCAAGATCTAGTTTCAAACAGCTCGGTTTCGGTGGGTTTTCACATATCAAATCAACTCCAAAAATTCTCAAACATTTACAGTAGGTAGATTTAAGTCTTAGGAACGTTTTTCATGTTTTAAGTTTTTCCGTTTGAGTTCGTTTTAAGGTTCGGAAAAATTCAACAAATCTGTTGCGCCGGTAGAAAGTTTAGATTGACAGATTTACGGTTTCTTGTTAATCTTTTAGTTTTGAAGGTTTTAATTCATCCCAAAACCATGTAAGAGTTAACTTACAGTGTCTATGAACGTCGGGGATGCCTAATTCGGAGGCGTGGCTTCCAGATCACCGTTTCCCCTCTCCGTTCGTCGGGTTCTACGATCTAGATTCGATACGGGGTGTAGAAGGAAAAGAATCGAAGTTAGAATCCGTTTTCGGATTGAAACGTGAAAAGATTTATCGGGCTAGAGCTTACCACAACGTTTGGAGATCCTTGGATTTTCGTCCAAAGCTGCTGCCTCTGTTTGGTGCTTTCCGTCGACTCCGAATTTAGGGTTTCGAACGTATAGAAGGTTGTAGGGTTTTGTAAACTTGTTTGGGGCTCCCAAGGGGCTTATTTATAGAATTCTCAATCCCTAGGGCGTCCAACATCTGACCTAGAGGTCTTGGGTCGAGAGATGTTCAACCGAAAGTCGAAAAATCCGCGTTCGGGCGAGAGATTCACGCAACAACCAAATCTGTCAAGTGGCGCGGTCGTGGCGCGCTAATCGCCCTCCACCGCGCGGCCACCGCGCCGACTTCGCCCGGACTTCGGTCCGGGCGGGTCGTGCGATCCGTCGTGCTTTTCCGCCTCTCTTTCGGGTTTCTATCCCTCTATGCTCCCGAATTCCGATTCCCGGGGTATATTCGGGTTTCTACTTTCTCTCTAAATTTTCGCTCGAGCCTAATTGGATGTTTTGGACTCGAATCCTCGAGTTCATTAGTGTCGGGTTTTGGTGTACCATTTATCCATCCTTTTATTTAATTCCTTTAATTCATTTTTAAGTAAAAATCTCATTTCTCATTTCCTTATCTTTATTTACTTCTTTTATTTGCTGGATTTATTTATTTATTTATGATATTTATTTTATTTATTATTTAGTTATTTAATTATTGTTTTATTTTATGTTTGGAAAATTCTCGGGTATTACAAAGGTATGGGGAAAGGGGAACGAATTGGATGGCTATTTCATGGGATTAAAAGGTGCTATTGGCTAGAATAATTAGGATAATGAATTCTCTTCGGTTAGTGTATTTGGGAGGACAATTTAAGAAAGACACTACACAATAAGAGATGGTATATTTGTTAGCAATAACTCCCAACTACACTACACAATAACGGGACGTTTGGTTAGGGGATCTGAGAACCACTGAGAATCTTAGGTAGGGAATTAAACATGCTCATGTTTGGTTTGGGACATGTTTTATATGGGAATCTCACATTCCCACCGAAGTGGGAATGTTGAGTGTTTTAGGTGGGAATGTGATTCCCACCTGGAGGGCAGGTAATCTTCGATTACCTCCTCCACTTTACCTACTTTTATACTAATTTAACTTTTATACCCTCACTTTTTATACTTATTTTAATTTATAATTTAGATATTTGTATTTTAAAAAATGATAAATATATGGAATTTAATTTTAAAAAATCAATTGAAAACTTTTAAATTATTTGACCATATTTTTAATATATATATTATCCTATTTGAATATTTGTTTTCATATTTTCTTAAAATTTAATTTTCTTCTATATATAAAAACAAAAATAATAAGATTTAGAGACATTAAATAAGTAATTATCATACAATAAATTACATATAAAGAATTTTCAATATTTTAAAAAGTAAATCAGCTTAAATATTTCTATTGTGTAGCAAAATGACATATTTATAACATTCGTTTAATTGAAATTCAAAGATATTATGATAAATTAATTAGAACTAGAAATCTGAGATCTCAATCTAACCACGCAATAATCTTAAAACATCAAAGAATAAGATTCTCAACAATCTCATATTCTCAGTAATCTTACATTCCCAGCAATCAAATTCTCACTGGTAATCTAAGATCCCTCCAACCAAACGCACAATAAGTTTTATCCAATTTGCCCTCATGATGCCAGATGTTGCAAAGAAGTGCAGGAGTGATTTGAACCAATTAATTGCTAATGAAAAATTCCTTTATTAGAAAAAGATATATCCCGCCAACACTACAATCCTAATTAGAATTATCATATTCATGACTTCATACCTAATTCAAAAATTCCATGTGAAAGTAATGGATGATGCCTTAATCCGCCAACACATAATAATAATAATAATAACAATAATAATAATAATAATAATAATAATAATAATAATAATAATAATAATAATAATAATAATAATAATAATAATATATAAACGATATCCCTTATGAACAGTAACCTACTCTTATAACAGTAACCTATCAATTCACTCTTACAAAAATCCCCTCATGAACAATAACCAATCTATTTCCTCAACATTCATTTTCTGCACGCAATCCAATACAAATTCCTAATTATCAATAACTCAAAATGTGTACAAGAAAAAATTCTACAAATTGTATTTTAAAACTACATGATGAGAAGAATCTAACAAGATCCCACTTAACTATATTTTTTCTTATATAGATGTTGACTTATAATGTATAAGTATTAGTTAAAGTTGAATAATAAACAACAACAAAAGTCAATTCCTTTTCACTATAAAAACAAATGAAATATAGAAGAAAAAAATATAGTACGCTTTCAAAATATGGGAGAACCAAATTTGAGCGAAATTTACGTTAGATAATTTAATTTCAATAATTATTATAAATAAAGAATACTATCAAATAAAAGATGGAACAAAAACTTTGTGGGTTGATAGTTAAATAATAAACAGTAGCAAAAATCAATCTCCTTTCACTATACAAATGAAGGAATATTATATATAAAAAAACAAAACAAAACATAATGCACTTTTCAAAATATAGAAGAACCAAATTCAAGTAAAATTCACATTAGATATTTAATTTAATTAATTATTATAAATAAAGAATACTATCAAATAAAGGATGTAACAAAAATTTTATGGGTTGATATTATATTTATTTTTTAAATATATTTTTAATATTTGTTATAATTCTAACCAATACTCTATTAATTGAAATTATAGTTAAAGAATATATTGTAAATTATTAATAAGTACTTTATAGATTGATATTATATTTATTGATGAATCGCAAATATTTATATTAGATAAATTAGATCAATTGCAATACGACAATAAGTTGATGAAACTATAGTCATTTTAATTTGTCAATGGATTCATTTACAAGAGTATTTCTTATATTTTCTAATTTAATTTGGAAATATCTACATCTTTATTAAATTTATAATATCTCAACGTTCTAGGGTGTGAATCAATATCAATAATCAATTATCGAGTACGCCAAGCCTAATCATACTACAACCACATCAAACTATTCTACCAAACACATGAAAACAACCGGACCAAAATAAGCTCCAGCAGCAAGTTTACTTCCACCAAAACAGATGTTGGGAACAACTCGTATAACTTACAGCCCATTGTTCTTGCACCTATAGGATCACGTTTCTGCCCTCCCTTCAACAGCTACCCCATGAACTTCCTGCCTTCCTGGAGACAACCTCTCTATTTTTTTTTTTTTTTTTGAGGCATAACAGTAGAATTTTATTCCCAATCAGGCGCTAAAACAATAAAGCATCTGTCACCAAGAACCCTCTTAATACTGCTACAACAGAACCAGACCAATATCTCAAAACTCTTCAGACCGCTACTTCAGTTTCTTACTGGAACCTCAACTATCTCCAGGCTGCTGCTTCAATTAACCATCTCCATTCATATGCAGTACTATCTTCAACTATTCAGCTAAAACCATTCTTTAATCCGTCCACTGTCGACAGCCCCCCATCCTAGCCCATTGATCTCAACCGCTACATCACAGTAAGCCCTTGTAACGCCTGGTGAACTGCAGCAGTCTGCACCCACCCCTTCACAACCACTCCTCTATCTTTTCCGCCCCACTTGCATCTTGTCGCGCCCAGCAATTTGCTAGATCATTCCGTTCCCTTAATATGTGTTGCACCCTCACCAATCCAGCACAGTTCATAATCGTTAGAATAGGTCCCATTAAATAAAGGAATCGCCATGGGATCGACCTTGAATCTTTTAACCAACAAACAATGTTGAATGAATCACACTCGAATATTAACTTTGGAAGTGGGAAACCTTGGTGTCGAATGATGGCCTCACAAATTCAATGCACCGCTATCAACTCGGCCTCGGTGAATCCGCGACTCCAATGCTACCTGCAAGGATATAAACTACTGTTCCCTCTTCATCCCTTATAACCCCTCCCACCCCCGCCGGACCGGAATTCTCGAGTGATGACCCATCTGTGTTTATCTTCCACCAGCCTTTTTCGGGACGCTCCCAAACCAATCTGAGTCGATGGGAAGTTACCACCCTTCTCCTCCTTTCTGTTAGACCGCCTGGAAAATTCTCGTCTAGGCATACAAGCATAGCATCCAAGTCAATCCCTTCTGCTCTAACCCATGTGCCTACATGCCATTTCACAATTTCTGTCACCTACATGCCATCAAATTGTTTTCCATTGAATACCACTTCATTTCTCATCCTCCATATTGACCAAATCATTGCCAAACCCACTAGTAATCAGGTTGTTCTCCCGCCTTGCTTTGGATCAAAATTAAGCCACCACTCCAACAACGTTCTAGCATCACCTGGCAATACCCCATTCACTCCAAACCATGCAACCCCTCGATACCAAACCGGATTAACTAATTTGCATTTGCAGAATAGATGATATATTGATTCAACTTCAATTTCACAGCATGGACAGGAAACGTTAGTTACCTGAAGGCGATGTCTGCTGGCTAGAAACTCCCGCACAGGAAGGGCTCTCTGCATCACTTTCCACCCCAAAAGCTTAACCTTCATCGGGCACTTCAGTTTCCAATAGCACTTCCAGAACCTCCTGTCCTCGTCCGACTTGTCTCCAGCATCTGTTTCCAACAAGATTTAGTAGTAAACTTGCCATTTTCTTCCCTGATCCAACTAACTCTATCCACCATAAATCTACAAAGAGACTGCCTATTGATAACAACCATGAAATCCCTCCACACCCCAATCTCCCAATCAAACAAAGGCCTTCGAAGCACTATATTCCATTCCCATTGGAACCCTTTCCACTCCCCAAACTGTATGATCCTTCCGCTCTTATTATTTGCCAATGTATATAGCCGGGGAAACATATCCTTAAGAGGCTGCCCACCATCAACCCAAACGTCCTTCCAAAACCGAATCATTTGCCCATTCCCAACTTGAATTTTATATAAACTCTCCAGGTTTTGTATTCCTGCACGTACCCATGCCTTACTAATATAGCCCCAAACTGACCTTTCTAATCTAGTTTCCGGGACTAAAGGAGCCTCCCTACCATAGTATTTAGAATTAATTACCTCTGTCCACAATGTATCCTCCTCTCCAAATCGCCATCTTCACTTGAGAAGTAGCGTTATGTTAAATTTCCTTACGTCCCATACTCCGAGCCCCCCTTCTTCTTGTTGCCGGCAGATCTGATCCCAGTTGACCGTGTGTAATTTTCTCATTCCGTCCCACTCGTTCCAAAAGAAAGACCTTTTCAATTTCTCCAGCCGATCTGCTATAACTTTGGGTATCTTGAATATCGACATAAAATATACCAGTAAGCTATTTAACACAGTCTTAATCAAGCACAACCTTCCCGCTTGTGAAAGCAGCTTTCCTTTCCAACCAGCCAATCTTCTCTCCACTTTATCCAATACCGGCTTCCAAATCTCCGCTCTATTTATTCTCCCCAATGGGGATCCCCAAATACTTCATTGGCCACTGGCCTATCTTGCATCCCAAAATATTAGTTGCATCTGCCACCATTTCATCAGAGCAATTGATTCCATATAAACAAATCTTCCTAAAATTGATTTTTAATCCAGTAAACTGGAAGCAACGGAGCAATCTTTTGATATTAATAACGTGTTGAATATCCCCTTCACATAATATTACTGTGTCATCAGCGTACTGCAAGTGTGTGATAGTCGGCCCCCTGTCTGATGTTTTTAGCCCCTTAACACTCCTCATCTCGACTGCTCTAGCTATCATATTACTCAATATCTCAACAATTAGCACAAATAAATACAGAGACAGCGGGTCACCTTGTCGTAGTCCCCGTTGCAATTTGAAAAAAAACTGGTGGGAGATCCACTAATCAAAACTGCAGTTGAAGTTGACTGAACACATTCTCGAATCCACCTGATCCATGTTTCTCCAAATCCCATCACCTCTAAAGTAAGAAAAAGCGCCTTCCGAAAGATGTTATCGTATGCTTTCTCGAAATCTAGCTTTATCACAAACCCCATCCTCCCCGCAGATTTAGTGAAATGAATTGTCTCCGCTGCCACTAGTATTCCATCAAGGATTTGATGTCCCTTCACAAAGGCCATATGAGACGCACCCACTAGTTTATCAAGCGTTTCCTGTAGCCGCCTTGCCAACACCTTGGTAACGAATCTTATACACGCTTCCAACTAGTGAGATTGGTCGGAAATTCTTGAACTCCATTGGCGATTCAATTTTCGGAATGAGTGCAATGAAAGAGCCTTCAAGTGCTGCTGGCAGCCTGTTCCCTGATTTGATTCCAGACATTTAAAGACTTCCATAACATCCTTCTTTATCACTTCCCAGTTTTTGTTTATAGAATCCAATGTTGAATCCATCCGGTTCCGGAGCTTTATTCCCATCGCAATTCCAAATCGCCAATTTAACCTCTTCCTCTGAAAAACCCCGATCAAGCCAATCTCTTATTTCAATCTCCTCCCTCGGCAGGCCAAAATTCATGATTTGAGATAATTCATCCCTATTTTTTGTGAACAGCCCCTTGAAATGAAGGAGTGCCTTCTCTTTGATCTCTCTGAGATTCTCCACCATGATACCCTCCACCTTGATAGCACCAATATAGCTCCTACGCCTATTTAGAGTTGCCACTGTGTGAAAGAAACGCGTATTCTGGTCCCCCTCCTTTATCCACCTTAGTCTCGACTTTTGAAGCCAAAAACGCTCCTCGGCCAACAATAACATATGAAGCTCTCTTTTTTCCCCCGCCATTCCTCCCTTGCAACGTCCGCCACATCCCCAACCTGAAACTTTTCCTCAAACTCCCCTATTTCGACCATCAAACGTTGAATCTTGTTATCTAGGTCTTTAGCCCCATATCCCTCCCAATTTTTAATCTTTTCTTTCAGACACCTCAATTTGCTGAGTAGCCTGTTATCCCTATTTGTGCCCTCCACACCCCAAGCTTCACACACTAACCCCTCAAACCCTATCTCATCATCTAGTAATTATAAAGCGAAACGGTTTCGGTCCCCAAGACCTCTCATCCAACTCCAGACAGACCGGGTAGTGTCGTCGCCCTTCCTCTGAACTAAAGTACCAGCTTGTCTTACCCACTCGTTTGATAGAAGAACTCTATCTAATCTATTATCCTCTCCCCCCTCCCCCTAACCACGTGAAGTGTCCTCCTTCCATCGGTAGATCAATCAACCCCAATTGGTCTATGAATTCCCTAAATTCTCAAATGGACCCATTATCAACGCTCTCCCCAAACCTTTCATCCGCCCTGCACACCGCATTCAAGTCTCCCACGAGACACCATAACTCCCCATTATGCACATCGCATTTTTGTGCTAGCAGCAGCCAAAATTCAAGTCTGTCCCGCCTTGCATTCGGGGCATGAATGCACATTATGTTGACCACTCCTTCTACCCCATTTAAATTACCTCTTACCCACAGAAAATTATGTCCACTCTCAATTCTATGAAACACTCCCATTCCAACATCCCAAATCACCAATAACCCTCCCGCATTCCCGCTCGAAGGTTGGAACACAAAATTACACCTATTGGAGCCCCATA
Source organism: Hygrophila difformis (assembly GCA_030278955.1). NCBI lineage: Eukaryota > Viridiplantae > Streptophyta > Magnoliopsida > Lamiales > Acanthaceae > Hygrophila > Hygrophila difformis. Next base: position 10,641,122 of record JAOANR010000004.1, on the reverse strand, counting down.
ATCTACACACCAATCGCTCCTTAATATCGCTTATTTTTGTTTCCTGAAAACATGCAATTGAAGGCCGAACCTTTTTGCACATTCCCATCACCCCCCTCTTCCGAACCACCCCCCCTCCCCCGGTTAAGCCCCCGTAAATTGCACGATAACATTCGCATACTAATTCCCGACACTCAACCCCGAACCTCCCCCTCATCACTGCTCTCTCTCTCGATCTCTTCTCAAATTTTGGTCACAGCCTCCTCCCTACCCAGTTTGCTGTTTAAACCCACTTTGACAGCATAATCAAAATTTGCTTCGGCCTCCGCTAGATTCACTAGTCTGACTCCATTCTTACCTCGAATCGTGGTGAATTGTAGTTTTGTGAATCTGTCCTCTCCTTGTCCGTCCAAGCTATTATCTTTCCCTTGAGAAACGCCTGCTATCCTACCTGTTGCACTCCCAACTCTCTTGCCCTTTTTGCGTCCCTTTCAATCCACCCTAAATTTTCCGGCCACTAATTTAGCCAATGTATCTTGTACCGCTCTCAATTTAGCAATCACCTCCACCCCAACTTCCTGAGGGATGCCAACTCTCGCCCTATGTTCCTCCATCGTCTCCCCTAAATGTCCAGACTGCCTCGTTACACTATCCTCGCCCACCGCTTCTTCCCTTTCCCTATCCGCCAAATTTTCTTCCTCCGTAGGCCGATCTGGCTCTACTCTACCCTCCGCTGACTTTCCCCCAACCGTCTCACCCTTTCCAATCCCTGCGGTACCTCAATCTCCCCATCTCCCTATGTTCCAATATTGTTTTCGTGTGTTACCTCTTGTGAGTGCCCACCACTAACCCCTTCGATCTCATTAGCCCATTTGTTGCAAATTCCCACTGGTCCAGTAATAGGTGATCCGCAGCCCATCGCTTCTAAATGTCCACCTTTTAAGGCCCAATTTGCAAGATCCATATGATTGTGTGGCCCACTCTCTTTAAATCCCGGCCCACTGACACTATGACTTCGAACTTCCTCCTCATTCTGTATGCGTTTTTGGGAACCATGCCCGCCCACCTCCATAATCATTTTGCTAGGTTCAACCATAGTATTAAAACTTCTCGATCCCCCATGAACTTTCTGTTGGCACTGTTCCACTTCCCCATGCAAAGAGGCCCCGGACTTCCCTTCTTCCTCCCGATCACTGGACTCCGGCACCGCCGGCAATATTTCCACCGGCACCATCTCCAACTATTCCACCCTATTGGCAGCTCGACCCACCTCTGGTTGAACCGCCTCCTCCACTACAATATCACTGAATTTTGCCTCTAGCCTGAGCACCGATATGTACCCCCCAACTCTAATCCTGAGTACCAATGGCCCCTGCCATCTCCACAAGCAACCTTACACGGTTAAGAAATTTCCTCTCCCTTGTTTCCTTGTCAATGGAAACCAGTCTTCCCCAACCTGTCAGCATACGTCGGTAATTCTCTTTGCACTGTGCATCGTAGGGTATTCCAAATACGTACACCCAAACTAAGTTCTTCCCACCATCTTACCAGGAGTCCACCTCATCTTCCATGCAACGTATGTCCTGTCCCTCCCGTTTAATAAGAAGGCATCCCTGTCCTTCTCGTTTTCAAACACCACAACCATCATATGTCCTCCGCCATAGATAATGTCCCCACAACTTCGATACTCACCATAAATCCATTCTTGGAAATCAGCCAGTACCTCCAACTTTATTAGTTCCACAATCGTCGAACGCTTCAACCATTCAACTTCCCTTTGTAAGACCTCAAGCTGTACTGGCTCCAGAGCTGCACCATTTTCCCCAGTCGTTCTCCAAACCATGTCTCCTTTTATCACCTCGGCATACGACCGTTCGTCCCTCCAGGCCGCTATGCCCTCTCCTTGCTTCCTTGCTATCTGCCCTCCTCCAGCTTTGATTGTGTTTTCCATTTAAGGTTTTCTATTTTCTAAGAGCTCGCCAATGACACTTCTATCCCTTCGACTCGGTATTGCCCAATTGACTTTCAAATTTTTTTCCCATCCAAATCCTCCCGTCCCACCTCCTGATGACCCACTCAGCATCTTGTTTATGCAGAAACCTAAAAAAACCAAACTTAACTCCCCTCTCCGGCCACCTTCTTGACGGAAAAAACCAATCACAAACTTTCGCGATTCTGTCTACTTCCTTCATTAAGTTCCTTACTGGAGCGTCCACCGGAACGTTGCCTACAAACACTCCATGCAATCTCCGTCGGAAATGAGTACCTTCACTGTCATTGAGCCTTCCCGTGGATGAACCCCTCCGCAAAACTCCCTTACCCCTTACACCAACTCCCCGCCGGAAAGCTTCATCGTGCTTCATTCCTTGAGTCGCGAGTAGAAATATTTCTATCTTTGCTTCTTAATTTTTTCTTTGTCCATTCAACAAGTATTTGTAGTATAAATATTTTTTACGATACTAAATTGTAATATGAAAATATTGGTAATGCATATGTTGATCGATTTCTATGCAATGTATAGATGTAATCATGTGAGATTGGAGAATATAATCGACATAATAAAATTGAAGAATTTTATTTGTTTTGGATAATTTTACTCATATTGTCCAAAATTTCCGCCCATTGGGTGGGAAAATAATAATAATAATAATAATAATAATAATAATAATAATAATAATAATAATAATATCTGAAATGGAATTCCTTTTGGGTAATTTCTCGAATATTACAATTACTAATGAAAATAGAAAATTTAACCCAAAATATAAAATAACTTACCTAATTGTGACGACCAACTATGAGCTTTCATATCAAAATATAAAATAACTTAACCCAATTGGGACGCAAATCACTACCCAAGCGAGCATCACATAGTTGGTTAGAAAACAATTTACAATAATAAGATGATCAATTCCTAACACTTCACGCGGTCCTGTACTCCTCGTGCCGTCGTGCGGTCTAACGATTATTCAAAGAAAACTAATAATAGAGATAAATATTAAAATATTATTAAATAAAATTTAAAAATATTAATAATATAAGTCTTTAATAAAATTTTATAAAATTAGATATCATAAAAATGAAATATATATATGTTAACGTAATTTTTAATATTTTAATTTATTTAAGATTTTAAATTATTTAATTTAATTAAAAGCTATTTTATTTTAATCTAGCTAATCCCTAACATAATACGGCTGGGGTGCGGAGTGCGGTGATCATGGACCATGGAATCTGGTGAAGAATCTGGCCACACAACAAAATTAATGCCTCGTTTTCCCTTACCTAGAAAAAGAGGATGATATCACCTCTTAATCCCTTGATTTAATCTCCCAATTCCAAAATACCTACAAATCCCTTCATAAAGGTTTCAATCTAAAATGAACGTCACATCAATCACGGAATACAACTAGGAAATACTAGGTGAGCTCGTTTTTCAATAAAGAAATACTCCCTCCTTTTCAAAATTTCACGGGATTTAATGTAATGAACAAAATTGATTTAGTGAAAGCTTTTTAACTTTAAAAGCATTCTATATATGGTAATGTAACATTTATTATGAAACATCTTAAAAGCGAAAGTGTTATGCTTAAAAAGAAATAGATGAAGTATTGAATTTAAATTATATGCAAATGCATGGTACCTACATTCATATAAAATTGGTCATTACTCAAATTCAAATGTGTGTGTATATATCTCCCAACTCTGTTTCCTATTATTATTACCTGTTAATAAACGTTATTGACCAATCCTTTATTTGACAGATGTGGTTAGAGACGGGAAATTAATAGAAGAAATTGGGAAACGAATAGTAAAAAAGTGTGGTAATCTGCCATTAGCAATTTCTTTACTTGGAGGGGTCTTACAGCAAAAAACTTCCGTGGAGGAATGGAAGTCAATCGAGATGAATATTCATACATCCCTTCATAGTGAAAGTGAAAGTGAAATGAAACAAGTGTTGGATTTAAGTTTTGATGAATTACCTCATCACTTAAAACCATGTTTCCTTTATATGGGTCTTGTTCTGAAAGAGGATCAATCAATCTTTGGAGTTGACTTGTATAATATGTGGATAGCACAAGGTATGGTTTCATCAGATGAGGATAAAGGGAAGAAGAATAATATATTAATGGATATTGCAGAGTGCTATATGTCTGAATTGGTTTCCAGGTGTCTGGTACAAATGGAATTTCAGGAAGTTAATGAAGGTAGTAGATATTCAGGTGCATTTAAACTTCATGATGTGGTATGGAAACTATGTTTGTCAAAAGGGAGGGAGGAGGAGTTTGGCGTCCATAGTTTGGATTATCATGGTGGAGATTCTGATAATTTATGGGATGAATCGTTACCAAGTAGTATTAAAGTGCGTCATTTAGCTATCAATTTTGAGCAAGAAATAGATGCAGAACATCCCCGACGCGTGTCTATGAATGACAGTATGAAACACATTCGTTCTCTTCTACTCGTTAATAGAACCACACCCGATGTGCCAATTAGGATTCCTACGAATGCATTTGATATCCATGAATTCAAATTGCTCAAAGTTCTAATCTTCTCTAAGATTAGATTCAGAGGAAGAAAGTTACTGAGAAATTTTGGTAATCTAATTCACCTTCGGGAACTTCGCTTGCATAAGTGTGAACTGGATGATGAGCTTCCTTCTTCCATATGTAGTCTGAGGTACCTAATCATCCTTGATTTGGCAGGTTCACGGAATGTTAAGATGCCGCCAAGTAATTTGAAGAACATATCTCGACTGAAATTCCTGAATCTTCCAACATTTGAGATGGAAATAGGCAAAAATAATCAAATCTCATTGGAAGGGCTGGATGAGTTGGAGATTGTTTTGGGCTTTGATAGTCGCATGTCCGATTTTAAATCACTGTTAAGCATGAAAAAACTCAGACTTTTGTATGCAGATATATATGACAATGGAAGCTTATCATCTATTATGGATGCTATGACGGCACATCATTGGAAAAGTTTGCATACATTGCATCTTGGAATTGGAGAGGGTTGCAAGTTGACAATGGAAGAAGACAGAGAAGGAGGGTTAATGATTCTCCAGAAACTGTTCACTTGTCCCCCACTTCATATGCTGTTTCTACATACCCAAATAGGGGCTTCATCATTGCTAGAGGAGTGTAAGACCCATATGCTGAAGTCATCAATTGTGCATTTATACTTGTTCAAATGCAGAATTGAGAAAGATCCAATGACGACGCTAGGGCAAATTCCTTCCTTGAAACTTTTGTTCATGGAGTACAATTCCTTTATGGGGGAAACTATGATGTGTATTGCATCGAGTTTCCCTAAACTCAAATGGCTTGTACTTCGTAAATTGCCAAATCTAAAAGAATGGAAAGTGGAGCAAGGAGCAATGCCTCTTCTCTCTCACTTAAGAATTGATGATTGTCCGGAGTTGAAGATGCTCCCTGAGGGATTGAGATTCCTCAACTTACTTGAACAAATCCAGATTGGTGGGATGCCCGAAATGGGGAGAAGAGTCTCAGTAGAAGGAGGTGAGGACTACGACAAAGTTAGGCATGTTCCTTCCATTCTCATTTATTGATGAAATGAAAGGAAATGATCCACTGTATGTCACTGATGATGATGGATATATGACGACTCAAGAGAAACAAAGAGGTAATCTATAAATGACGTCCTTCACTTATGCACTCTTGTATCTTATAATATAATTCACTCTTAATTGGTATTTAATTTATTGTTCTTTGCAGGTACATGTGATTATTCGTGAATAAAAACAAACATGAATCTAACATCTTAATTATATTATTATTCCTGATTTATAGTACTTGTTTTAATTTTACTGATGTATTAGCATGAGTTATGTGTGTGTGTGTGTGTGTGTCAATTGAATTTCATAGAAACATGTTTATGTAATTATATTTCATAAATCTAGACTCTTGAAATTACATATATAAGTAAGTATATTGTTCGTGTGTTCTATATTATTGCAGCTTTTAGCTTTAATAATAATAATCAATAGAGATGCTTTTTCATGATTGTTTTTATAATTATAAATTAATTATTATCAAATAACACTCTTCAATTCAATGTAATTCCCTATTCAGATGAATAAAACATATTCTTGTAAGTGCATGTTCATTCATGTGAATATAACAAAATTGTGATGGGGTATATGTAGATGGATGAATTAATAAGATGAACCCAAATCAATCAATTCATCCCATATATAATTCATCATGCACCCGGCCACACAAAACATGCATATATCTATAGTACCTACGTCTTGCTCCATATATCTATTGTAATTGCCGTTTTCATTTCATACTATGAGCTTCAAATAATATATTTTGCCCAAAATCAACTATCTAGTTAATCTTTTTGCTTAATTAATCACAATTAACTTAATTAATTATGATTTAATTAACCAAAACGTTACATATATTATGTATAAAATTATAGTATTTTTTAATCTTGACAATCAATATTTTTTCGTTGAATAAGCATGTATCCGGATACATGCTTATTTGAGACGGTATATTAAGGTTGAGTTGTTTGGGGGTAGATTTTAATAATTAATTATTTTAATTTTGATGAAAAATAGTTGAATTTATATATGTGGTGGCAAATAGTTGAATTATAAATGTTTAGTAGTTGGAAAACATAGAGTGGATTGATGAATGCTTTAATTCTGGTACACAAACCACTATAAATTGTAACATAACAGTTAAATGAATTGTACATGGGAATGGGATAGCTTAATTATACATGATGATGACGGTTAGTTAAAATACATAGCGTAAAATATTACTAATCTTAGAAATTTTTGTTTTATATAACGACTTATTTAAATAGTTAAATGCTATAACTTTGTAGAGTTAAAAGGTATTGAAAATTGATTATATAAATAAATACAATCCCTGAAATTATTTATATGCCACCCATGTGCATAAGAGGTATGATCATACTACATAAGTTAAAAGTTGGGGTATTTAGCTTGTTTGTTTTCCCTTAATTTTTCTCCTTTTGACTTTTGCTTCTCCCAAAAATCTTTTTAAATTTTTTTAGTTGTTTGTTTTGACTTTTTTTAAAAATATAAAGAGAAACAAAAGTTAAAACTCTACTTTTTTTTCAAAGTATGTAGGGGGTTACTTTTTTTAAAAGGAGAAGTCATTCAGTAATAAAAATACAGAAATAACCCTATTTAAAAAGGAAATAAAATTAATTATAAATATTCTTATAATATTTAATTATGTCCATTTTAGTAATTTTAATATATCAAAAGTCCTTCTACGTACAATTCATCCAAACATGTTTCCGTTGAAAAGCAACTTTAATAATATCCATCCAAACAATTATTTGATCTGCTTTTGCTTTTGAATTCTCCTTCTCTTTCCTTCTCTTTCTTCTACTGACTTCTCATTTTTTCATAAGCCAAAACAAACAGGGCCTTAGAGATGGAGCTCTCCACTCAAAAGAATTTTAGTGAAGACCCCCATTTGAACTTCTATAGATAGTGGCCCAATATGTTTGAAAGTATTTAACTCAAGGCCTGTTTGGATTGGTTTTTGAAAAACGTAGAAGCCAAAAGTAGAAGCAGAAGCAGAAGTCAATGGTAAAAGCATGTAACTTTTGTGTTTGGATGGAATGTTTGAAATGCGGTTTTTTCTTAAAAATATGTTTGGATGAATAAAAATGTAAAGTGCTTTTGGAATGTAGTAATTACCAAAAAAGACGTGATGTTTAATATGATAATAAGATATATTTATAGTGTACTTTATATTAAGTAATGGGTATTTAAGTCTTTGCATATTTTACGAAGTGCTTTTGGCTTCTGCTTTTCGTAGAAGCACCCCCTGGGTTGCTTCTCCCAGAAGCATTTTTGGAGCTTTCTGAGGTGTTTTTGCTTTTTCTAAAAAACCAACTCAAACAATGTTTTTTCACCAAAAGTGCTTATGTCAGAAGCAAAAGCCTAAAGCACATTTGCAGAAACCATTCCAAACGGCCCCTCAATTAACTTTTAACGAGAAGTGTTGTAACCTAATATTGTAAAATATGGTAACCTATTATTGTGAAACATGGTAGCCAAATTTTGAAAAATGTGGTAACTAAAATTCGGAAATGTGGTAACCAAATATAGGGGTACACTTATTAGGAATTGGGGTAATAAAAAAATGGTAACCAGAAGTGTGGTAACCTAATATTACAAAACGTGGTAACTTATTACCCCCTCCATCCAAGTAGAAGTTTCATGTTTGATTTTTTGACACTGTTCATTGTTTAACTTTGACTCAATATTATTATAAGTAATATTTGGAGAAAAAAAATAGTCGAGTTCGTTCTTATTAGATGCGTCTAATCATATAGTTTTAGAATATATATTTTGCATAATTTTTAGTTCTATATATTTTGAGATATGAACGATAGAAAATGTACATTGGATTGTGTGCAGAAATTAAATATGACATTTTAAGTGGGACGGAGGGAGTATTATGAAACGTGGTAACTAGATATTGAGAAATGTGTTAACCAAAATTTGAAAAATGTGGCAACCAAAATGTGAGTTCACATATTAGAGATTGGGGGTAATAAAACAAATGGTAACTATTAAAATGTGGTAACCTAATCTTCCGAAACGTGGTAACCTATTATTGTCAAACGTTGTAACCAAATATTGAGAAATGTGATAACCTAGATTTTAGTATGTAGTTTTCTTTTTTTTGGTGAATTATCGGATACTCCTAGACCACATTGGACCTAATTCTAATCACTCGAGGGTCTGCATGGGCAATTAAGGCGTCTCTCCCAAAGCAGCTTTTTGCATACACAATGCTCGAACCCGAAATCTTGCTTAAGCGACTAGAGCCCTAATCCACTCAAGGCAACTGCTGTTGGTAGTTATGTAGTTTTCTTTGTTTAGTGTAGTGATTAAGTTAGAGGATTTTCCAAAAAAAAAGGGTTTGGATTTGTTGGGGTCCAAACGCTAGGTAAAAAGTATAAAAAATGGTAAAGTTTTGGGAAATAGGGCTTTTTAAATGGAAACTATTTTGGGGAAGGCCCTAACCCTAAAATACCTTAAAGTTAAGGATATCAAACACATAGTTAATCAACCCTAAACCCATAATTAATCATGGGAAAAAGTTGAGAGTGCACCATGCAAGAATATTTCTTGTAGTCGAAAAACTAATTAGTAAAAAAATTTCTCTCCAAGAATCCTTCAAGATCTTCGCCAGGTTTAATCAAGATGGTGGATGTTGAAATGGATGATCACGGCAGAGTGCCGCCAGATCCTGGAGATTATAGGAACTCTAAACGCCCACGATCTCTCTATAGTGATATTGCAAAACGAGGAGCGGTTTCACGACATATTCTTATCGATGACGATGCGATAGAGCCTACCGGAGACGTCGATGATATTGTTCAGACTACGTATAATGGTATTCCAAGGTTCCAGATTTCGGATGCTTTTAAAAGAACTCTTCTCCGGCCCTGGTTGCATGCGGTTGTTCTCAAGGTCATCGGCCGGAATATCTCTTACCGTGTTCTTAAGGCAAGATTAGACAGTTTATGGCCCGCTTCCGTTTCTTGTCCCCTAATTGATGTCGGCAACGGCTACTATATTGTTCGATTTAAAGGTGAGAATGATGCCATCCATGCATTGGCCGGAGGACCATGGATGATAGCCGGACATTATTTACATGTGCAGGCTTGGCAGGAGGATTTCGATCCCGATACTAATAAAGTTGATTCCTTTGTCACATGGATTCGGATTCCAAAAATTCCCATATTTCTCTACAACAGGCAATACTTGCTAGGGGTGGCTTCAGCGATTGGCAAGGTGGTTTGTGTGGATGTTAACACAGACACCACGGCCCGTGCCTGCTACGCTCGACTGGCAGTAAGAATTGATATGGACAAACCACTCACTCCCCAAGTTATGGTTGGAGACCGCATTATTGGAGTGGAGTATGAAAACATTAAAGCCATCTGTTTCCACTGTGGACGCTATGGGCATGGACAAGCTTCGTGTCCTGAATTAATTGTTCCAGAAAAAGATAAGGATGAGCTACCCCATAGGAGGAAGACAAGGATCAAGCAGTTAAATCCGGATATGGTCCGTGGATGTTCGTGCAGTCAAGGAGAAGATTTCCAACGGGTGGCGGCAGACCTATGAATCAAAGAAACCCTACCAGCAATCGCTTCGATATTTTGATGGATGATCAAGAACCTGTTCAAGATGATGGAAACCCTGAAGAAGAAGAAGCTGCTCCAACTCAAGATCCTCCACAACTAGTCACTAACCGATCCGTCCAACCAAGGGACAATCCTCTTCAAGCAGGCACTAATCGACCATCCAGGCGTACCTCTTCCCCAACCCGACAGATCCCTGTGATCCCTTCGAACCTTGCTACCCCCTCCCGCCATCCAAGTTCCAGTCCACGTTCATCCTCAGAACCTGAAATACATGCCCGATCACCCTCATCACCTTCTTGGTCCAAGCAACCCTCGGGAGCGTGGACAAAGCCCATTCCCTCTAACCTGCCACCAAATAACCACTCAGTAGTGGAAGTTATTGATCCTTCCACGCATGTCCACAAAAAAGCTAAAGGGTTGTGGGGAAAAATGGTTGATAGACCCCCAGATTCCTCCCCTTCAGCACGAGAAGATGCGTTAGATGAGGATTCAGTTGATAATTCAACCATGCCTGGTCGTGCATCCAGTATGCCGCCATAACCAGGATTTCTCTTGTGTCTTAGTATCATTATTTTTTCCTTTCGTTTATTATGCATCTTAATTTCGTTTGTTGGAATGTACAGGGGGCAGCATCACCCTCCTTTCGTAGAGAGTTTCGGGATTTAACCTCCAATAAGAGGGTTGATCTGGTGGCTTTGTTTGAGCCTCGCATTAGTGGCCGTCGAGCTGATCATTTTATCCGTTGCAGTGGTTTTCCATGCTCGTACCGAATTGAAGCCTCGGGTTTTAGTGGTGGAATCTGGTTACTTTGGAAGGATAACGTGTCCATCGAGATTTTGGACAGCCATTCCCAGTATGTGGATTTTCGGGTTAAGGATGTTGCGAGTTCTTTTTATGTCACTATGGTCTACGCAGCCCCTAATAGGTTTCGAAGGACTTGGCTTTGGCCGGAACTTTCCAGAATAGCGTACTATCGACATGAACCGTGGCTTGTTGGAGGTGACCTTAATTGCATTGCTAGACTTGATGAGTCTAGGGGTGGTCATCATAATGCAGGTCTCTGTGATGAACTTCATGGTTGGATCTCAAACACCCAGTTAATAGAGCTGAGAACTTTTGGAAATCGGTTCACTTGGGCCAAAGGGGTCCTTCGTCGTCGTCTAGATCGACTTCTGGGAAATGAGGCTTGGCACACCCGTTTCCCTTATTGCACTGTTGAAGTACTCCCTCGCATTCAATCCGATCATGCGCCTTTATTCACTAGTATTTCTGAGAGCACTGACAGTTCATTGAGGAAGCGTCCAAAAGTCTTCAGATATAATGCTGGATGGCAAAGCTATCCTAGCTTCCGTAAGCTTGTTGCCGCTGCTTGGAAGTGTCGATTACCATTGCAGGACACCTTGATCAAAGCTAAGAATGATATTACAACATGGCGGGATCAGGTTTTCAGCGATCAGAGTAGGAGGAAAGCCAGAATCCGTGCTAGACTCAAAGGCATTAAGCAACAACTTGATTGGGATCACAACCATTTTTCTAAAAGGCTACATGGCCAATTGAGTTCTGAGCTTGGAAAAATCTTGGAAAGAGAGGAGATCACTTGGATTCAAAGGAGCACTAGGGATTGGGGTCTTGCTGGAGATCAGAACACCAGTTTTTTCCACAACTTTGTTAAGGCTAGGCAAAGAAAGAAAATGTTCTCTATTCTGGAAGATGCTTCTGGGAATATTTGTAGGGAGGAGAATAACATCCAAACTATGGTTAGATCATACTTCCAGCAGTTGTACCAAAATTCACTTCCTCCAGTGCCTCACTCTACCACCTTATCTGGACGTGTTTCCACTCTTTCATCTTCTGAGAAGGACTTGATTTGCATTGACCCTTCCAAGGACGAAGTTTGGAAAGCTGTAAAGAGCATGGCCCCTTTGAAAGCCCCTGGACCGGATGGTTTACATGTAATGTTCTATCAACATAACTGGCCTGCAGTTGGTGACTCTATCCACAAATTTGTTCTTGATTGCTTTAGAGGTCTACAGGATATTTCTGGCATGAATCAAACCTCTATTATTTTGATTCCAAAAGTTCCCAACCCGAAATCGGTCATTCAATTTCGTCCTATTAGCCCGTGTAATGTTATTTACAAGGTCGTCACCAAAGTGCTTGTTAATCGTATGACTCACCTCATGCCTCGGCTCATCAGTCAAGGTCAAGCAGGATTTTTTAAAGGGCGTATCATTCAAGATAATATCATCCTTGCTAGGGAGATCAACCATTTTCTGCTCAAGTCCACAGCAAAACCAGGATATATGATATTGAAATTGGATCTAGAGAAAGCCTATGATAAACTTAGTTGGAGTTTTATCAAGGAAACTCTACTCTTATTCGATTTTCCCTCTACTTGTATTGACCTTATTATGATGTGTATTACATCCACTTCTTTTCAGGTTTTTTGGAATGGTCATCCTACTCCTCCCTTCACTCCATCTTGTGGCATTCGACAGGGGGATCCAATGTCCCCCTACATCTTCATTTTGTGCTTGGAAAGGCTTGGAGCAATGATATCTCATGCTGTGGATGATGGCCGATGGAAGCCTGTGTCATGGGACAACGGCCAAATTAAAGTTCCTTATGCTTTTTTTGCTGATGACATACTTCTTTTCTCAAAAGCGACAGTTGCTCAAGCCATCCAGGTCAAATCTGTATTATCCCAATTTAGTGCTTGTTCTGGTTTAATTGTTAGTTCTGTTAAGTCTAGGATTTACTTTGGCAATGCTGTAGTGCGTGATGACAGGAGAAATATTACCAATATTTTGAACTATCAAACCTCCTCGAATTTGGGCACCTATCTTGGTATTCCAATGATCACTGGTAGAAGGTCTTATAAAGATTTTGAGTTTATCCTGGATAGAATGAAGACCAAACTGAACGCTTGGGCTCATCGTCACCTTAGTCTAGCTGGTCGTACCACCCTACTTAAATCTGTCTTGCAAGCTGTTGGTCAATATTTCATGCAGGTGGTTCATCTCCCAAAGAAAACTATCAATGCTATGGAAAAGATTTGCAGGGATTTTTTGTGGGGATCTCATAACAATACCAGGAAAGTCCATCTTATTGCATGGGACACCATTACCTCGGCTACTTCCCATGGAGGCCTTGGGATCAAAAAACTTAGTTCCACCAACAAGGCTTTGCTTATGAAAAGTTGGTGGGGACTCCTCACTAGAGATACTTTATGGACTAAAGTAATGAAGAAACGATTTGGTTGGAAAGGCCACAAGTTCTCTCATCACCATCAAGCCTTATCTCCTTTTGCAAAAGACTTGGCAGTGGTCCACCAATCCTTTAACTCTCTTCTTGGTTGGAAAATTGGTAATGGTAAGACGGCTCTATTTTGGTTGGATAAATGGACTAACCAAGATATTTGCTTGCAGGACTTTATTTCTCGGCCTCTACTGGCATCTGAATTGGATAGAACAGTGGCTTCTTATATCACAGACAATACATGGAATCTGCTTGAGCTGAATACCATTCTCACACCTGAAGGGCTCAACCTGCTCAACCTCCAACCTATACCCTCCAATAGTAATAGAGAGGATGTACCTATCTGGAAGCCATGTCCCAAAGGTGTTTTTTCGATTAACAGTACCCTCAACTATTGGTCTTCTACTGGCCCTGATGGTAATATTGATTGGAAGAGCATTTGGAAATGGCCAGTCCCTCATCGGACTAGATTTTTCCTATGGCTTGCTATGCATGGAAAGCTTCTTACAGCTTTGGAAAGATCCAAAAGACATATTACATCCAACTCTAACTGCTGGAAATGCGGAGAAGTTGAAGATTGTATACATGCCCTTCGGGATTGCCCTACTTCAGCAGGTATATGGTTCAATCTTGGTTTGGTTTCTACTAATGACTTTTGGACTTTGAATGTCAGGAATTGGATATTGTCTATGGACTGTCGAAGTGTTGGTGAGAGACAAGCTGCCCTTTTTGGGATTGGTATTTGGCTCATATGGAAGTACAGATGCAGGGAGCTCTATGCACAGGAGAACATCAGATGGGAGTCTATCCACTTACATATTCGCAGAAGGACTAATGAGTTTCTTGCTGCTCGAAGTGAACTCAGAGCTTTTGGTGTCAAAGCGTGGCAGTGTAGCAGAGCTCGATGGGAAAAACCCCCAGACCAGTGGGTTAAAGGAAATTGTGATGGAAGCTTTAAGCGTTCGATGGGAATAGCTGGTGGAATCCTTCGCAATCATAAGGGTGCCTGGTTGGGCGGAATCAGGGCAAAGGATCAGTTTCCTGATGCACTTCATGCTGAGATCAAAGCTGTTCTTCTTACATTGCAAATGGCATGGTCTATGGGCATTCCAAAGTTGATCATTGAATTGGATAGCCATACTGCATTGGAGCTTATCAATTCTGATACTTTTGTTATGGGATGTGCTCACCAGTGGCTTCTACAAATTAAAGATATGATTACTTGGAAGTGGGATGTTCAATTCTCTCTTGTTCCCCGGGAATGTAATGCAGCAGCCGACTACTTCCTCAAAGGTCTCCCATTAATTGGTGGTGTTCAACATTTTGTGCACCCACCTGAGTTTATGTTTGATGTACTTGATTCCGACCTTATTGGTCTGTACCATACTCGGCAATTACTTGATTAATAAACGGCTTCGGCCCTCCCTTTTTCTTCGAAAAAAGAATATTTCTTGTCGTGAAAACCCCCAAATAATCATTAATCAACCCTGGTCCTGAAAAGTGATCTGAACACCCGCAGGCCCATTATAGCTCACAATGATCAGGCCCATTAGCCCGTAATGAACAGGCCAGCCCAATTAATGTGAATAAGCCTACAGAATCCTGATTCCTAATCCAGTAATCCCTGTTGAGCTCCCTAAACCCTAGTTCTATACTGCCGTTCCATCCGCAGCGCTGTGCCTCCGCCGTCCTCGCCCTTTCCCTCCACCGGGCGCCACCGTCCCCTGTCCTTTCCCTCCACTGGGCGCCGTTGTCCCTGCCCTTTCCCTCCACCGGGCGCCGCCATCTTCCCAATCCCTCATCCGCCGACCCTCTAACTTCTCCAAACAGTAAGTCTTTTAATATTGTGTTTAAGGGTGCTGCTTTAAACGGAATAGTTTTTGTGGCTTCAGATTTACGGTGATTTTCGCAATGCTATAAACCCCTTCGCCGCCGTCGCCGTGTGTTTCCATCTGCGGCATTTTATTTCCTGTTTGTTTGGGTATTTACTTTCATCCTATTTGAATTTGTTGTATGATGAAGTCTGCACATCATTGAGTTTTTTCTATGCAGGACTTAGGTTAGAACTTAGAAGCATTAGTCTCTATAGGGCTGTTTACTTATTTACCGTTTGAAGTATATGTCGACCATTGAGTATTTTGATTCCCTAGTTGTTTCGCTTATGAAATAAAGATATTGGTTAGATCTTTCACGTATTCACAGGTAGGATTCTCTTGCTCATGTGAAATTGAAATCTGTATCAGAAATTAAATTCTATTTACGTAGGTTTGTAGTCTGGAAATTAAATTAATTCTTTATCTCCTACATGTTATTCGTGGCCACATGGAATGGGTGTTCAGTTGCATTGTTTTTGCTGAGGAAACTATGAAGGTTTGAAATTTAAATCATCTTTCTTGAATGTGGTCAGCCTCTTTTCCCAAAAAAGTGAAACTAGATAATTTTTCAAAGGAATGTGTATATAATTTTAGATAATTTAAAAATCTCCTTTCTTTTATGGAGACATGTAATAGGGGATGAAGAAGGTAAAGATATTGGTGAATAGTGAAGATATTTGCTTATGGATGTTGTGGCAATTGTGGTGAAATCCTTTGTGTTTGTTAGTTGAATTTGGTGTGGATGATATTCTATGTCTTGTTGATTGTTGATGTTTATTTGATCTTGATGAGATGAAACTATGTGGATTTATTTATTTTAATTTTGTGGTGTGTTTTTATGGATGAAATATAATTTATAAATTTTGGTAAATTTTAAATCGAGCCGAACGAGCTCAAACGAGCTAAGTTCGACCTAAACGAGCCGAGCCAAACAAAATAATAAGTTGGCTCATTTGACCTAAACGAGCCGAGCCGAACACGAGCTCGATCTCACGAACATTTTCACGAACCGAGCTCAAACATGATTTCAGGCTCGAATACCTTAACGACCAAACACGAACAGAGCTCGAACGCTTAACGAGCCGAGTTCAAACACCCCCAGCTCGGCTCGTTAACAGCTCTAGTCACTGTGCGGACTATGGACTATTAAACAATTTGGTTTATTTTAAATTGTGTTATGTTTTGGTAGAATGGTTTGTTTGGAAGAGCAATAAATCCATAACAAACAACTTCTCCACTTTCAGCTGTTGCAATGAGCCGGTCAGGACAGCCTCCAGATCTCAAGAAGTAAGTATTCTGTATCTATTGTTGAGATTTACATATGATTTCTTGTGCTTCATGGTTAATAATTCCTTCTATTTTTCTTTTTCATTTTTTATGTCAGGTATATGGACAAGAAGTTACAGAGTGCGTTCTTACTACTTGCTTCTGATTATCTCCTTTTTATATCTTTGCACTGTTTGTGGCTTTTATGAAATGTTTGACGAGTGGTTAATAAATATAATGGTGTTTTGGGCATAACGCTCTTTGGTTGTTTGCATGATTTACCTGTCAACAAGTATTTTAACCCTTGAATATGAATGGTGACAAGTTATATTCTTTGATAGTATTCTAAACCTATGTTGTATTGGATAATACAAATGAATTTATAGTTTGATATGGGGACATGATGTTTTGCTCCGTTAGTTTGATGAATGCCATTCAACTTGCATTCTAGTTTTGGAGATCCAATATAGTGTAGGTTTTGCATTTGCTACATTTTTCATGCAATTCTTGTCATTACAATTTGTTCAGTTGGTCATTGGTCACCGTTATGCCATCCTGCCTGAATTTTCTTATCCCGTATTCCAGTTAAGCTGAATGCCAACCGGATGGTTGTTGGGACCCTTCGTGGTTTCGATCAATTCATGAACTTGGTGGTTGACAACACAGTCGAAGTGAATGGGAATGAGAAAACCGACATAGGCATGGTGGTGAGTATTTTGAAATTTCAGTTCTTGGTTGGTTGCCCAAAATTCAATCAGATTGCTAATGACAAGCTGACAATAATAACTTTTAGTACTTGCGTGTATCTCATCGTCAGGTCATCAGGGGAAACAGTGTGGTCACAGTTGAAGCGCTTGAGCCAGTTAGTAGACCACAGCAGTAAAACCATGTGTATTATGATTTGGTATGGCCCAGTTTAAGTACAAGATTCTGGGATAGCTGTCATGATGGTGATACGATACTTCTACTGTTTCTTTTCTATGGATTATCGTGGATTATGAAGTACTTCTATATTTGTTAAAAATTCATGAGAATCTTGTCCCATTGATAATATTTGTGCTATGAATGTGTATTTTTAAAAACTCTTGCCTCTAGGGATGTGAATTCCGATCTGTACCCGGGGCACCGGGTACGGTATACAATAATTGGCATATAATGGGCATCGGATCATCCGAAACAGATATAAAGGTTCTAAAAGTTAGTGGAAATGAGTTGGTCACAGGACACCCGCCGATGCGCGTGGATGTAAATTAAATTGGATTTAATAATTTTTATTACTCACTCGTACTTTAAAAGATATAATATATATCATAATCTTATGAACGAAAAGTTTTATACTCCCTCCGTCCCACTCCAAGTGTCTTGTTACTGTTGGGCACGAGAATTAAGGTAGAGTTGGTTTGTGAGTATATGGTGGGGTCCACATAGTTGTTGGAGGGGAAAATTATTTCTATTTATAGAAAGAAGACATTTGTAATGGGATATCCAAAAATAGTAAGTAGGACATTTGGAATGGGACGGAGGGAGTAATAATTATGTTTAAGTGTCTCAACACAAAAGTATGCATGGATTTATCGTCACAACATTTATATATTCTAAAACACTAAAATTATAATTGGATATTGTTATTGCAAACAACAGTTACGTATATCTTTTTTTTTTCTTTTATTTCAATTTTTTTAAAAATTAAATGAAATATTCAGAATTTGTACTATAAGATTGATCACTGAATAGTTAAAATTAAAGAATATTAGATATATAAATCATTAGTATGAAACATTACGTGAAGGTTTATATGACCAACGATAAAAACAAATTTATATTATATTCAATATAAAAATAAATTATATTTGTAAAAAATAAATTCGTTTATACATCAAAAGGAAAAAAATAGCTTTAACCATTAAATACGAATTTTAAAATACGATTAGTTGATTTATGAAATAGTTGGGATTATAATTAGTATATAAAATGAAATGCGAGTTTAATTTATTATTTGCTACAGTCAAGAAGAAGAAAACATAAAATGCGATACAAATAAATAACTTGAAATCCAGTAAATAATAAATTAAACTAATGTGAACTAATACAGAATATTCAAAGACAGGGATTAATTTTAGATGCCTATCGAATAGGAAAAAGAGAACATTATTGCGTTGTCGTAGTATTGGACGCGTTGGACTTGTCATCAAATTCAATATTCTTCTCAACGGGCAGCTGCAATAGTGATTTGATCCACGGACAATGGGCGATGAAAACTCAAATTCTCATTTCGAATTGTTATCCGAAAGATGAACCTCTTATTTAACAGCATCTGTGATATATAAGAAGGGAAATCTTGTCCCTAAATAGTGTACAAAACGTTGTCAAAGGATGAAATAACAATAAATTGATGAATATAAGTCTAAATGGCGAAACAAATAATATGATTATACATAGTACCTCAATCATTCCATTGAATAAAGTGCTTGCAGTAATTGTAAAAAAGCTTTCGGCCTCTCGATCTCTAATAAGAAGAGAGCATGTTGTTATGCCATTCGATACTATGATTCTCAATCTATACCGTAACACAGGGGAATGGAATAACTCGGAACAATAAGGACAATAAAATGGAAACCCGGGAATGGCCTTCACCTCACGCGCACAGATATTACATGGATGAATATACCAACCGGCAGATTGATCTATACCCACGACGATTGCATTAACATAGAAGGATCCAACCTAGAAAAAAAGTAAGAAAATTTAAAAAAAAAATGAAACTCGACCAATACAATTGCATATCATTTTATAAGATGGGAAGAAAACAAATATAAGGATACCTGTGAAGGAGGACATATATCCTTAATTGAGGCTTGCATTGCACTGACTTGTTTTTCAAGATAGAATCAGTGAATGGATTTCTACATCTATTATAATGCAGTTAGAGAAAAAGAATCATCTTATGTTATGTCTAGTTCAAAGTGTGTATTGAATATAATTTATATTACCAATGACATGGAAAAGCATTTAAACCGAGTACATGAACTGGTTTAATAATGAGATTTTGCATCGTGCGTAAGAAAACGAATAATAAAATGACGGTACACCAAACGATATTCATTAATGCAACCCATAATTTATATATAATAATAAATTAACATATAAAATATAAAATGGAGTTAAAATTATATCTCGAAAATTATAAATTTAAAAATGTAAAATCATATATATTACATAATTCGTATCAGGCAAAAATGTATTAATATAAATTAAATAATGTAAAATCAAATTGATTATGGGCTAAGAGGATGTTTGGATGCGCGTTTTAAAAAGTGCTGCAGCATTTAGAAAACGGATAATCAGATAATTGTTGTAACAAAACATGCTGTAGAAAATTAAATGTTTGGATGAGCTTATGTTGTTTCAAATCGCAATAATCAGATAATCATGAAAAAAGTGTTTGGATTTGTATTTTTCATTACCTCAAAAGGCAACAATATGGTAAAATATATTTTTGGCTACACGCAATTTTCCTGCAGCACCAAAGTGGGGCTGCAAGAAAATAGCATTTTCATTCCCTCAAAAGGCAAATAATAGATTATTGGAAGTTAGTACAAAAACAGAATTAACTGATTATTTGTGTTTTGCAAACGCAATAATCAGATAATTCCGCCCAAAATGCACAAACAAACGCCCGCTAAATCAATAAAACAACAATATTAGGAAAATAACTTAATTGACAAAGTTGCTAAACCACTTTGTCACATTTTTTCTCAATAATGTGGTCAGAAAATTAGCATGAACCAAATTTTTTTGAAGAAGCCATTGAAGGTCTGGAAAGGGTGGTGGGAGCTCATGCCACACAATTACAAAGGGAATGGATAGGGGACCGGATGGGGATTCGAACCCCTCAACCTAAAGGTTGGGAGTTGGGGGAGTTACCACATGATTAAGTCTCCAACCCCGCATGAACCAAATTTTATGCAATAAGTACAATATTTGAATTTTTGAAATCTTATCTTATTTTAAAATTATATATATAGATTTTACTTACCGCGCATTGCGCGGGCGGGTATGCTAGTAACTATAATAAAACTTTAAGTGAAAGTCTGTGTGTGAATAATAGCACATTTACAAATGTCAACAACATTTAAATACGGATGTAGTAATATGAAACTTATTTATATTTTATTATATTAAATATTATCAAAAACATTTATAATTATTACGGAAATTGTGAAAATTCATATTATGTGAATAATTAGTTTACACAAAATTAACTATTTCCGTAAAAATATTATAAATAAAATAATTGGGTGTATAAAGAGTTATTGGAGTGCAAATATATTCATTATTAAATAAAGAAATAAAATTAAATTATTTAATCTACTTTCTAAGGAAGAATTCATTAATCTATGTTTTAACATATTTGCAATGGAAAAATGCCAAATAGGTCCTTTTTCTTTTCCAAAAATTCAAATCAGTCCTTTTTCTATTTTATTACCAAAACAGTCCGCTACAAATGCTAATTATGTCCAAATCAGTCCCTTGTTCACTAATTATGCTCTAATTGCTGGCGTGGCAAGGGTTTAAATTTAAACCTGGCACGTGTGCATAATACTAGGCCTTTTTTTATCTTTTGCCAATTCAGTCATAAACTTTTATTTTGTTCTATTTAGTCCTCTACCCAAATCAGTCATTTTTATATTAATTGGTCTCCAACCTTTCAAATTATTTCATTTCAGGCACAAAACCTGAAATTTTTTATTACTACTAATCCATTTATCAAATAAATGCCAACATACTTCCGTGAATAAAATTAAACACCAAACCTCATACATTAGGTTTGACTGCCTTGTTACCGGGTTTTCCAAGATTCGGAATTTTACGGACTCTCTCTAACCATCCGACTGTAACCGATGATTCATTGGTTCTGACAGCAACAATTAACACAATCATACTTTGTTTCCTACCTTAAAATATAGTAAATGATTTAATTTTAATTTTTGTGTAAATGATTTAATTTTACTTTTTGGAAGGTTATGGATATAGGAAGCATGGACAATAAAATCCAATGCATGAGGTTTGGTATTTAATTTTATTTACGGAAGTATGTTGGACATTTATTTGATAAATGGATTAGTAATAATAAAAAAATTTAAGGGTTTTTGGCCTGAAATAAAATAATTTGAAAGGGTGGAGGCCAATTAATATAAAAATGACTGATTTGGGTAGATGACTAAATTGAACAAAATAAAAATTTAGGACTGAATTGGCAAAAGATAAAAGAAAATGGACTAATATTATGTACACGGGTCAGTTTAAATTTAAACCCTTGCCACATCGGTAATTAGAGCATAATTAGTGAACAAATGACTGATTTGGACATAATTAGCATTTGTAGAGGACTGTTTTGGTAATAAAATAAGAAACGGGACTGATTTAAATTTTTGGAAAAGAAAAAGGACCTGTTTGGCATTTTTTCCTATTTGCAATTGACAGAAGAACAAATAAAAAATCTAACTTTGTTAAAAATTGGAAAGCTAATTGCAGCAGATTCTATAAGTTTGAAACTTTTATCTGAAATGTTGGTACCGGATGAAGTTTTAACGTCTGAAATAAAGAATCTATTAATACTAGAAGAGTCATATTATAACAAGAAAAAAATGTAATTTTCTGTGTATGAATATGTGATTTTCTGTATTTCTTTTACCTTTTTCTGTTTTTGTTAATTAAGCTTTTGAATTATTATTATTATTATTATTATTATTATTATTATTATTATTGTACGACAATTTTTTGTAAATTTTTTAAACGATCTGGTATTCCTGTTTATACTAGAAATTTTACACACTAAAAAAAACAAGAAAAAAATGACAGATCATACTAAGCTATTACCTTTATTGATTGATGAGCAAAGAATATTTATAATACGATAATGCCTGCAGTTGATAGTGGTGAGGGTGGATTCCTTTTTTCTTTACATGGTGGAACTGACAATACATTTATCTGGAAACCATTATGTTCTGCCATTCATGGAGTCGTGATATTGTATTGCTTGTAGCATCCAGTGGAATAACATCACTACTTCTTAAGAGGTACGACTGCACATTTTAGATTTGGTTTTCCACTAGATTGTGATGAGAATTCCACTTACAAAAAATTATCCCAAAAATTGATTTAACCTCTCTTATAATTAAAACAAAGCTCATTATTTGGGATTAAAATTCTTGATTGGTATAATGATTATGAGCCCATCTGATTTAACCAAATTTCTCATTCGATTTCAGATGAGAAAATTCTCACTCGCAGTTTGTTTTGCTATAACTATAAATAGAAGTCATTGTCAATCTTTAAAAAATGTTAGACTCTATCTTCCATAACCGGTTTTTAGAGGGGACTCAAAGCATTAATATGCAATTAAGATGGATTAACTCGAGATACAATAAAAAATGTTGTCTACAATGAAATTCATATATGCCAAAAAATTGCAAAATGAATACTTAATGCAGGTGATGGTAATTGGTAAAACTGGTATTCATCTGGAGATGTACAATCAGGTGTGACCTTTCAAGATGATTTTCTTATTAACTCTACGGGTCGACAATTGTTGAGATTATATGTACAAAAATAAGTTATACCCCTTCAAATCCAGATATTTTTAAAGATGTTGTTAGACTAGCTCCTACAAATGAGATATTGATACGATCAATAATTATATCATGGAATATATGTCTGCAAATGAAAAGATATATCTCCGTTCTAACATTATTTGATAAGATGATGAAAGTATATATACTGACGATGAAATATTTTCACCGGAATATCAAAGTAGGATCAAGCTTTCAAGATTACCGAATCATGAAATAAAGTTGAAGGAGGCTGCATAGTCTTGCTTCTTAGAAATGTAGATCCATCAAGTAAATTATGCAATGGAAGCACGTTGATAGTAAACAAGATGCAGAACCATATAATTAAGGCTAAATAATTTTGGAAAACCATTAAAATAGAAAATTCTTGATAGAATTATCATAAGCCTGTCGGATTTAATCAAATTCCCATGATTTTAAAGGAGAAAATTTGACTTTGTTTTACTATGATTATAAACAAAAGTCAACGCCAATCTTTAAAGAAGATTGAACTCTATTTTTCAAAACCAATTTTTAGCTTTGAACAATTATAAGTTGTGATATCTCGTGTCACTAGCAAGAGATGAATCAAAGTATTAATATGTAATTAAGTTGGATTAACTCAAGATAATACAAGAAATGTTGTTTACAGTGAAATTTATATATAAAAAAAAATTTAATATGGATACTTGATGTAGGTGATGGTAAAATCGGTATTGATCTTGGAGATGTAGTTAGATGTGACATTTCCGGATAATATTCTTATAAACTCTACAGGTGATCCTATATAAGCATTTTTTTAGCGTATGTATACAAATATAAACCGCATCACTTCAAACATAGACATTTTTAAATATAGGTGCTATACCAGCCCCTTCCAATGAGATGGGTTGATACAATTAATGAGTACATCATGTAATGTATGCAAATGAAAATGTATATCTCAGTTCTAAAATTATTTGTCAAGATGATGAAAGCACAGATAATGACAATGAAATATTTTCATCAGAATATCTAAATACGATCAAGTGTTATGGACTACTGAATTATAAAATAAAGTTGATAAGGGTTTTATATCATTTGTTTTAAGTATATAGATCCATCAAATAAATTATGCAGTGGAAGCATGTTGATAGTAACCAAGATCCGAAACTATATAATTGAGGTAAAACTAATTTTTGGAAACCACGAAAGTAGAAAATTCTTGATTGGTAAAATGATTATGAGCCCGTATGATTTAACCAAATTCTCCATTCGATTTCAAATGAGATACTTCCCATTCGCAGTTTGTTTTGTTATGAATATAAAGAAAAGTCAATATCAATCATTAAAGAAAGTTGAACTCTATCTTTCGAAATCGGTTTTTAGCAATAAATAGTTATATGTTGCGATATCTCGTGTCACTTGCTAAACAAGACTCGGAGTATTAATATTTAGTTAAGATGAATTAATTCAAGATACTAAAAAAAACGTTGTTTACGGTGAAATTTTCAGTAAATTGTAAAGGAAAATTTTCATATCATGCTTAATACTTATTTAAAATTTATTTAATTTTAAATAAAATTTCAAATTAAATAAAATATAATTTTATTAATTATTTTTATTGATCTGTTAGGTTTGTATGGGACAAGCCATAAGAAGTTGGTTTAATATAATTTCTCTATTAGTTTCATATATATAAGTATATATTATATATATAAAATACTTCCTCTATTTTCTAAAATAGCTACGGACCCACTCAGCACGTAGTCCAATGCACATTTTAAACCACTAATAACTCAAATTCGGTACATGTAAAAATTCTAAAAGTTTGATATTAAAAATCTACAAGACGAGACGAATCTAACAAGATCACACTTGGCTATATTTTAACTTGTATAATCATCATAAAACTTTGGGTCAAAGTATATAAGTGAACAGTACCCATTTATCAAATGTAGCTAACAAAAAAAATGGAGGAAGTATATAATTATACCCGTCGAGTTTCGACGGGTTACTTACTAGTTAATGATTTAAAATGTGCATTGGACTGCATGTTAGGTGGTCCGTAGCAATTAACGAAAACAGATGAAGTACTTCTTTATATCCTTTTTATTTAAGTTTCAAAGAACCAATGTAATTAATACTCCCTCCGTTTAGAAAAGATAGCTACATTGGTAAAATTGACACTATTCACCTAAACACTTTAATTTGAAGTTTTATCATAGATATACAAGTTAAAATATAGCCAAGTGAGATCTTGTTAGATTCGTCTCATTTTGTAGTTTTTAAATACCGAAGTTTTAGAATTTTTACTTCTACCGAATTTGAGTTATTAATAGTTTAAATTATGCATTGGACTGCGTGCTGGGTTGGTCAGTAGCTATCTTTAAAAAACGGAGGAAGTATTTATTATTTCTATTTCATAATAAATGGTAGATAACAATAAATAAATATAAATTAATATTATATGTTTATTTAAATTAATTTTTAAATGAAATATCTAGTGGCCCATAAGAGAAAATTTCCGCCAAAAATAAGTGAGTAAAAAAAAAATTACATTGGTTCAAACGTATTAATGGCCGTTTGTTCCCAAAAGAAGATGAAACACAGCAAAAATTCGATTAACTATGTATGATAATTAACTATGTATCATGTCTGAAGAGCAATACATGCAAAGGCAATAAATCAAATGTTGTTAAGATTAAGAGATTTATTCATGAAACCATAAAACTTCAAAGGTGCAGTAAGAAAAATTCGATTTTGTCCAATTGCGGTATTGGTATAGGATTATTACATCGCCTCCGCGCTACCAAGAACATCCAAAAAAAACCTCATCTTACCAGAAAGCCAAAAAAACACTTGCAAGACGAAACTGCCCATCAAGCGTTTTTCTTCACAGTAGCAGACTTGATTATGTCAATGAACTCCGGCTACAGAGAGGAAAGATTATCACCTCAATACACATCAAACACTGGCAAAAGCAAGGCAAGAAAACACCAATGGAGAAATTGAAGTGATCGAGCAAAAGTACATAGTAACTACCTTCAACGAGGCACCACCGACCAGAAAGCCATCAACATCAGGTTGTCCAGCTAACTCCTTGGAGTTGCCGCCATTCACAGATCCTGAACACAAGTTACCATTATAAATTTCCTTGAGAGTTAAGTTGGGAGTTGGGGGCAGAGTAAAAAGGAGGTCAGAAAAGGTTTATCATGTGAAATGACGATCGGCATCCAAAAAACCTTGATCTAAATATATGGGAGTATATGAAAGGACTTAGAGAACGATGGTTTTACCTCCATAGATGATTCGGGTTGAAGCAGCAACCTGGGGGCTAACATTTTTCTCAAGCCATTTCCTCAATTCATAATGCACCTACAACAAAATTCAAACAAGGTAATGAAAATGTAATAACTATTATGAATGAGGTAAAAAGAATGTAATGCAGACTCACTTCCTGAGCCTGAGCAGGGGTGGCGACTTTTCCAGTTCCAATAGCCCAGACAGGTTCATAGGCCAAGACAATGTTGGTCCAGTCAGAAACACGTTCTGCAAGTAAAGTTATCGTTATATTTATGGAATTGGATAAGCAAAAAAGGAAAAAGAAGTGACCCTCTTTTACAGTTATCGTCAACCTAGACACAAATACCATAAGATAGCAGAACCGTAAAGGCAAGCAAGAGACGGCAGCAGAGCTAACATTTAAGACAATATAGCACATAACAAGGAAGGCTTTACAAGCCATCCATTTGCCAGGCAATGACACAAATATCCAATCAAAAAGATAAATAAATAAATAAATAAATATGCCAATGAGGAAACATTTTTCAGTAGGGTTCAAATCTGAAAAATTCAAACTCAATATATCTGCTTTATATTCAAATAGGAAGAGCCTAAATTCCAAGAGTAGATGAAAAACATTCTTTTCAAATATCCGGGGAGGAGAGAGCATATGATATTATCACCAAGAATGTGAAATCTAATGAGAGAAGAAAAGACAGAAAAAATTACAATACATTTTTTTGCAAGAGAACTGATATTCACTATTCACATATTACACAACAAACTTACAAGATTCTAACGTATGTCATGAAAAGAAATAGATAGACAAAAAATAGTCCCCGGTGACTTCAATACCTGCAATGGCCTTGGTTTGTGCAGCGACAACATCCACAGTTGATCCAGCTTCTCTCTGTTCGAGAGTCTCGCCAATACAAGCAATGACCTTCAAGCCTTTAGAAAGTGCATACGCAACTTTATCCCCAACAAACTGAGATTAGCAATTGAGCATGCAGTGAGGCATCAGACTATGTAATAAAGTGATCAATTCAAAGCATATATGTAATTCCCAAAAAGCCACTGCAGTCTACTATGCAATACCTCATTTGATTCAGCCAACAGAGCCCTCCTTTCGGAGTGTCCGAGAATTACCCAAGGTATATCCAAATCAACAAGCATCTCAGCACTACATAATGATAAGAAATCAGAATACAAATCATTTATTATTCCTAACAAAGCCAAAAGCATCATATCATTAAATGCAAATATATTTATCCGTCTGTGTCAGAAAAGCTCAAACATTTATTTTAGAAACCATTGCCATCAGCAACTAGTCTCTGTTAAGAATTCATGGCATGATTTCTTACCTAACCTCGCCAGTGTAAGCACCTCCTTTCTTAACCCAACAATTTTGGGCAGCAACATGGAAATCTGATCGCAGAGAGCCTTTTACGACAGGAAGAAACACAAAGGGAGGGCTGACAACAACCTCTGCAAGGAAAATGTCATGTTCATGAAATAATTAGACAATATGAAAACAAGATGACCCCAGAAAAGTGAAATTGGAAACAACACAAGAGATTCATTTAGCATTCCAAACAAGTATGTCAACTTTTATAACAAGCAGCAAGATAACTTTATAGTAAAATTAAAGTGCACCAACAACAAAATCCACAGGAGATAAAACGCTAACATTCACTACTTCTTTTTTCAATCTAACCATCCCTGAGGCCCAATTCCATAGTCAGCAACAGGTGCTACAATTCCTAATGATGCTTGTTTCCCACAGGCCAAAGAGGTAAAATAAATTTGTAACTACACATCACCAAGCCAAAAAAAAATGTACTACCTCCGTCTCAATTCAATTGTTACATTCCCCTTCGACACGCTTGCCGATACACATTTTTAACGATTTATAATTTAAATTGTGTATAATAAAAACTTATAAAAAGTTTATTGTCTAAAACTACTAGATTGGACGAATCTAACAAGATCTCACTTGACTATATTTTTCCTTACATAATTATGATAAAAATTTGAATCAAAGTTACACAGTGAACAGTGTCAAAAATTACAACATAACATTTATATCGAGACGGAGTAAGTATCAAATCAGTAACTGTGTTGTCAATTTGTCATATCATTAGAGCCTAAAAGAAGATGGAAACCCCTGCATACATCATATCATATGGACAAAGAAGGCACACCAACAGTTCACAACTGACATTGAGCCTGTTTAGCAAACCAGTTAATTACAGTAAGACACTGATCCCAATCTAAACACGGATGAGTCAAGCAACAGCAAGATCGAAAATTTATTCAGGTCACACTCACCAACAACATCCGGAGATGGCACATCAGTAGCAGCATTGAGGGTTGACACGAGCTTCTTGACTTCTTCTGTAGTGCCATTCTACACCAAGAAATTATATAAAAAAATCAAAAAGTAAATTCAACCCTTGTCGAAAAAATCTACAAAATCAGCCACGCCCAATTGCAAACCCAATCTAAGAAACAAAAGAGGAACGAATCCGATCCGTTTGAGATGATCGGATCAAAAAATGAATATTATTTATTTATTTCTTTATATTTTTGTAATTTCAAGCTTTCATCGATGGATTTTCTGGGAAAGAAGCATTGAGATTTCAGATCAAGAAATAGAATAAAAGCAAGTAGATTAGAGGGAGATCCATGATCTATAGACACATACGCATTTCCAGTTACCGCCGACGAAGAATTTCCTGGCCATTGCGATGGAAGAAGAAGGGTGAGTGGAGAAAACGAGAGGGGGACTGAAGGGCTGAAGGGTGGGATTTGGATAGTAGTGAAAATGGAAACGGGCGGCTGAAAATAAACCTTGGGGGAGAGCCTACAGTGGTTGTAATAACAATAATAATGTGTGCTTGTCGTTGTCTGTGGGCCGAAAGAGGAATCCTTTCACTTTTCAGTTTGGTTTATTTATTTCTTTTTCTTTCTTTCTTTTTTCTTTTTTTTCTTTTTCTTTTTACGTGGTTGAGGATGTTTATTGTAAAAAATAAATATCTGGAAATTAGTCATTATTTGCGGATCACGAAACACATTTAACGGAATATCCTTTGTTTCAACGCTGACGGCGTTAGTTGACCGGCAAGAGATGATGCACTCGAGGGCCGCCCATCGTTGCACACTTGGAACTCGCGTAATAAAATATTTTTTCCTCGGTCCCACACCAGTTTTTTTTTTTTTTTGACAAAGCCATTTAAGGCCTGAAAAACCAGTTTTAGCCTATAGTGGCTATCCTCATTTTACATTGATCTTAAAATTAATTTCTGTAAAATTTGAAATACATTGAAGAGTTTTTTAGGGTTTAGGGTTTAGGGTTGAACCCTAAATAAAAAGCTGTATATACCAAGGCTTGAAGCTAAGATATGTGATTTAACTATTATACCACCTTAATTGGATATATAGTTTGGGTTTTTATTAAAATTGATTAATTTTTTTTGGTGAAACAGCCTAAGAAGGCTAGCAAAGAAAAAAGAAAAAAACAAAAGAACAAGGACCTAACTCATACGAACAAATTCCGTTCCAGCATCAGACTCAACGAGCTGTACGACATCATCCGGCGGAAAAGCCCAGGTGGTGTAGAACAGTTCTTCTCGAATTGCCTTCCTAGCAAGCGCATCTGCCACTTGATTACCTTCCCTGAAAACATGCCGAACCTCACAATTACCTATAAGAATAAGTTCATGACGGATATCTTTAATCAAAGGCCACAGTCGGTGCCACAGAAGAACGCCACCAGACAATAAATTAGCCACTTGCAAGGAATCCACAAAGCAGCAGCAGAGAACAACTCCAAGTTGACGAGCTAAAGCAAGACCGAAGAGCAAGGCTCTTAATTCAATTTCAAGCACTGAAGAACTGGTAGTCATGCCACAGCAACCACCTACCTAATCACCTGCACTATTCTAATGACAGCACCAAAGGACGCATGCAGGGAATCTATGCAAACACCACCATCACTATGAATGATATTACCCACCTCATCACCAACCTTCCACTTAACATGACGCGGCAGCTGAACCCGACGATTCCCCACCATACCAACTGCCAGCTGATTTAACAAGTTAGAGGCTTGAATACGAAGACCAAACAAAGTTTGAGATTTGCCACGAAATAATCTAGAGTTGCGCTCACACCAAATAACCCAAAGCCAAGCAAGAAAACGAAAGCCCCAACGATGCCAACCCCATTCCAGCCAGTGCCTGTTATCTTCCTTCATGACAGTCATCAAATTATCAAACGGCCCGAACCCCGCTGACCTCCAAGCCGTGGCAGCCCATTCACACAAAAAAATAGCATGCTGCCAGTCATCTTCATGAATATCGCACACAGAACAAAGCGGGGCAGTTGATAATCCACGCCTATATCGAAGCTGGTTGCAATGTAATGGATCATGGCCAATGAGCCATAACAAAACCCCAATTTTCTCAGGAATATCCTTCTTCCACATCCAACTCCAACCCTTAGACTCCGAAGTAACATTCATGGCTAAACGGTAGCCGGAGGAAACAGTATAGATGCCGCACTCCATTCTGCACCAGTGCATAACGTCAGGAGTCGAAGAGGAGATAAAAGGAACATTAGAGTTAGTAATCTCCAAGCGGACGTCTGCAGGCAACCAGGAGTAAACATGTTGCAGATTCCATTTTATTGTCAATGATCACATCCTTGATAGAAAGATTAATATCATTGAAGTGAACGAATGGAACCAAGTCAGCCAACCGTTGTCCATTCCACCAAGGCGGAAAAAAATAAAGAACTGTTAGCATTTCCAATACGAACACCATAACCCGTCTTCAATAAATCTGTTGCCTTACACAAGGCCTTCCACACCTTAGTGCTACGATAGATAGGGGCTGGAAGGAGCCCTGGAGCCAAACAATATTTTTCACGAAACACCCTAACCCATAACTTGTCTGAGCCACTAGACAGGTCCCATAGCAGTCGGCCAAGGAGAGCAAAATTCATCATACGAGAGTTCCTTATCCCAAGCCCACCTTGACAACGTGGCTTAGTAACTTCGCTCCATTTAATCAAGTGAAGCCCTCGGCCTTCAGATCCTTTCCA
Source organism: Hygrophila difformis (assembly GCA_030278955.1). Taxonomy (NCBI): domain Eukaryota; kingdom Viridiplantae; phylum Streptophyta; class Magnoliopsida; order Lamiales; family Acanthaceae; genus Hygrophila; species Hygrophila difformis. Next base: position 10,609,582 of record JAOANR010000004.1, on the reverse strand, counting down.
TACCCAACGCCGGACAAGTTTGTCAATGTCTTCACATACCCCCTTAGGAAGCAAATGGACTTGCATAAGGTAAACAGGCACTGAAGACAACACGGCTCGGGCTAAGGTAATACGACCAGCCTTGTTTAATAAGAAAGAAGACCAAGAACTAAGCTTCCTTTCAAGCCGCCTCATCAAGCCATCAAATTGAATTTTTTTCATCCTACCATGAATAATAGGAAACCCCAAATACTTGCCAAGATCATCAACCACCGTCACAGCCAACCATTGAGAAAGCCAGGTTTTCTCAACAAGGTTAGTCCCTGGAGAACAGAATGCGCAAGACTTCTCAGCATTCATTTTTAATCCGGACCGCGAGCCAAACCGCTTTAACACATCCGCCATGCACTTGATGCTATCTTCTTCCAAGATAGAACAAAAAATTAAGTCATCCGCAAACATAAGGTGAGACACCCCCACACCGCCTGAGGTAAGAACAATAGGCTTCCAATTACCCAAGGAGGTAGTAGCCGTGATCATTCTGGACAATTTATCCATGACAATAACGAATAGGTAAGGTGAAAGAGGGTCGCCCTGTCGCAAACCTCTCCCCGCGTGGATGTTCCCCACAGGACTACCATTCCAAAGAATAGAGAAGCTAGATGACCTAACGCACACCATAATTAATTTCCTGCAAGAATCAGGCAATTCCAATTCACATAGGCACTCTTCCAAGAAGTCCCACCGAACCGAATCAAATGCCTTGGCCAAGTCGATCTTGAGCACCACTGCTCGTCGCAAGGAACGAGCACCTTCCATGGAAGAAATAATTTCCTGAAGAAGAATTCCATTATCCATCGTGCCTCTCCCAGGCAGAAAAGCATATTGGAATGGACTTATGATATCACATAAAATAGGTCGGAGCCTATTTACTAAAATTTTCGTAATAAGCTTGAACAAAACATTGCACAGGGTCAACGGACGGAATTGATGTAAGGTCTGAGGAATCTCCACCTTAGGTAACAAGCAAACATAAGCATGGGCCAAGCCATCCGGAAGCGTGCACGTAGCTACAGAGTGTTTAATCATAGTACAAACCGGCTCCCTGAAATACTTCCAATAGTTCTTGAAGAATGCCGCAGGATACCCATCCGGCCCTGGCGCTGAAAGTGACCGCATACCCTTAAGAGCACCCTCAATTTCCTCACAAGAAACGTCCTTCTCCAGTTTAATAATCTGCGTGCCCGACAAAGGAGAAAGTCGCGGCAGTTCCTCACTACTGGCACTTCATTATTAGGCTGAAACATGGCAGAATAAAATTCAATAGCATATTGTTGGAGCATCCGAGGATCCTCCAGCCACTGCCCATCAGTATTTTCCAATCCATAAATACGTCCATGATGACGACGTATCTTAGTCTTAGCATGGAAGTATTTGGTGTTACGATCTCCCTCCTTCACCCACTTATCCCTCGATTTTTGGTACCACATAGTTTCTTCCTGCGTTAAGACAGAAGCTAGTTCATTACGAAGTTCACCATCCAATCTCCAAAGCCATGCAGAGTCCACCCGAGCCAGATGCTTCTCGACTCCAAGAATTGAATTTTTCAGCTTACGCTTACGATCCCGAATAGACCCAAACGTGTTTTTGTTGAAGGCCATAGACTTATCCTGAATCGCCTTTAATCTCGTGCCAAGCAGACCTTCACTTTCAGCCAACCCATCTCTTACTACCGCCTCATATTGTTCATGTGAGGCCCACATTTTTTCCCAGCGAAAAGGCCGAGAACCTTGAAGTGTGGCGGGGTTGCCACATACAAGCTTAAGCGGACAATGATCCGAGCCCAACCTTGGTAAATGCGTCACCCTGGCGGCATCAAACTCATTCACCCAAGAAATGCTAGCCATCGCTCTATCCAATCTTTTACAAATACGATGGCCCTCGCCAGCCATCCTAGTCCAAGTAAAAGCTGGACCAATTCTATTAATCCCCACAAGATGGCAGAAGTCAAAAAGCTCCCTCAACTCCTCCCCCCTATCCGGCAAGTATACACCACCTTGGACTTCCTCCACATACATAATTTCATTCCAATCCCCAATCACCACCCAAGGAAGAGCTACCAGGCCCGAAAGGGCTCGAAGCTCAGACCAATTATGACGACGCCTTTGATAATTAGGGTCAGCATAGATGGCCGTTACAACCCACTTGACCGAACCTTTCGTGAGTTCTAACGTTATCATACGACTTCTACATCAATCACCTCCACCTGACAGTCAATAGATACAGATCGGAGCACCCACAGGCCGCCCCCCATTTCTATCGACTCTTGAACATATACCGCAACATACCCTAAGCGAGCAAAAAAAACCACACACTCGGTTGAAGGCACCCCGCGGTTCCGACACGCAGATAATATTAGGATGGTGATCTCGAAGAAGCTCACTCATCCACCGTTGAGCCGTACGACTCATAATACCACATACATTCCAAGAAATAATAGAAAATTCTTTGAACGGATTCATAATATCAAATTTAGATTAGAGAGCAGCAAGTCATGAGAGACAATCATTGCGGCACTAAGGCCAAGTGAGAATTTGTTTCGGCCTCCACACCAAGCTCACCAAGGCCTGATCGACCGGAAAACACATCCACAGTGCCATTATTCACCACAGCTACATCCCCCTGGCCGGCTAGGTTGATCAGATTACCTAGGCCAGGAGAAATTACAACCTCAGCACCAACGCCACCATTCAACAAATGCCGATATTTGGATGGACAATTTTTTGGAATTTTTGAGCTATCATTCTCCATCCCTTCCACTCCCCCATGGGATTTTCGATCCCCCGTATGTTTCTTCACCCCATGTAAGAGATTCTTAATTCTCGCTTGATTCTTTTTAGGGAGTCCCGATTGAGCTTGCCTCGTGTCCGAGACATGCACTGCCATGGTTCCTACACTACCTTCAGCAGGAGCATCTGGCACCTGTGACCCCGAGACCAGCAACCCCGCTGGATCTTCACAATTAACTACATGCACTTCAAGTTTCTTAGTCTCCTCAACAGAAGAGTTCTTGCTCATTCCCTGTTTATGTTTGCGTGGCTTCCTTCGTTTTACCACCATCCACTCACCAACCCCTAAGTCCACTTGGGCTTCTTCCAACACATCTGTAGGAGTCGTACCATCCCCTTGGAGGTCAGTCCTCTCGTCCCCAGTCTTCAAGTTTGATCCCGGAGACCCCTTGTCTGCAGCCAGGAAAGGCGGGACATCCACCTTTAATGGATCCACCGATCTACCCCTATCGTCGCCCGGTTCGACACCAAGTTTCGGGCACCTGTCGTGCAAGTGGCCAAAGCAAGCACACTTCATGCACATCACATGAAGACCCTCATATGCAAGCTGTATAATCTCGCCTTCTACATCTAACATCCCAAGCAGCGACTTGTCCAGATTAATCTCAATGCACGCCCGAGTGTATCAACCCCGGGAAGCAGCCAAGGTATTTTTATCCACTTTGATCAAGGGACCCAATGCCGCGGTAATCACTCTAAGAGCATTCTCGGAGTAGAATGTTTGCGGAAGTTCCATAAGCCTAACCCAAGTATGGACAGTGTTCACCTTTGATTTCCTTGGATTAAAGTCAGCAGACCACCGCTGAACCGCAACACAATGATCAAAATCATCCATGGGCCGCCCGTGAGAACCTTTTCACGGTCCTCCGGCCTTCCAAACTTGGCGATGAAGCACCCATGCCCAACATCAAGCAATTCAAACGTACCTGTGAGTTTCCAAGCACGGCCTAATCGTTCCTTCAACACCATATAACCCACAGTGATACCAAGAACCTTGATAATAAGAGTATCCTTCCATGGTGCATGCAATTCATCCAGAACAGTCTTCCCAAACCGAACCTTGGGACATCGCCTATGCGGGCCTTCGCAATCGACAGAGGCGAGGTTCTCCTTCAACCAATCTCTAGATTCCGACGCATACAGAAAACTTGGTGCTGACGCCAGCGGGTCAGCCATAGCCACATCACGAAACGAGCGAGGCGAGTTCCCAGACCCTGCTGGAGGAGGGACCGGTATAGTAGGAACCGAAGCAGACACGAAAGGTGGAGTCTTTCCACCAGGATCATGGAGCGCCGTCGAGGGAGCCGTTGGAGAAGACAAAATCGCAGGAGCGGGAACCCTAACTTTACCCATTATATTTTTATTTTTATTTTTTTTTTATAGTTAGATTTGAAATTTATAAAAAAATAATTCAGTAGTTAGATTCATATTATTAAAAAAATAATTAAATATATCGATGAGTCTAATTACATAATTGTTTAGAATATATTTTATATATAAAATTTGAAAGATTAATTATTAAAATAATATATGGAATAACATATAAGAAATCTACCGACAATGTGAGTATGTGACACATCGCACACTACTTGCAATCTAGTTTTCATCCCTCTCAATGTTAGCGTGACTTTAATTTGATTAATCATCCCACTTCAGTGCTTTGGGTTTTATTTGATAATTTAATTTTTATAACAAAAATAATAAATAAGAAACTAAACGAGCCGAGTCGAATACGAGCTCGAGTTCACAAATTTTTTCACAAACCGAGGTTAAACATATTTTTATGCTCGAACTTCTTAACAAACGAACACGAACCGAGCTCGAACCCTTAACGAAGTAAGCTCAAACACCCACAACTCGGCTCGTTTATGGCTCTAATTTTATTGTTCTATTTTAACCCGTTATTTTTAGGTTGGATTTTGTATATAGTATATTTTTATAGAAATATATAGGTGCATCATTGCGATTGTCAATTTGATATACTTGGGGCAAATAATGGTGGTAGTGGTACTCGTGTTGTTAGAAGTCTACTAATTGACTAATACATAAGTAGGTTGTACTTGCAAAATAAATTGCGTTCGTGTTGGACTATGAAATTCATCATCTACTGCAAAAGTTTATATAAGAATATATCTAGATTTATAGAATTGTTAACATATCTAGATTTTATAGAATTGTTAACACAAAATTAAATTGAAGCCCAATTAATTGGTCAGGTTCGGCCCAATTCATCAAGAGGTTCAAGAATACTTCCTCCGTTCTCCAATAAATTGAACGTTTGAAAAATCAGCACTATTCACATATATATTTTGATTTAAAGTTTTATCATAGTTATACAAGTTAAAATATAGCCAAGTGGGATCTTGTTAGATTCATCTCGTCGAGTAGTTTTTAAATATCGAACTTTTAGAATTTATACTTATACCGAAATTAAGTTATTAATCGTTTAAAATGTGCATTGGACTGCGTGCACAGTGGGTCCGTTTCAATTTTTTGAAAACGGGGGAGTATTAAACATGAGAACATGGTTCTTGGGTACCAAAGCATGGGGCGACTCTCCAAGGACTTGCGCAGTCAAAGAAAACAGTTGAGCCATGCGCAACATAATGCGGTTGTTAAAGCATGAAACAAGAGTGGGCACGTTGAGGCGGTTGAAGCAGAAACATGACATGGAACGGTTGAAGATTCTCTTCTCCTATAAATACAAGATCCATCAGCAACATAAGAACCTCCAACACAATTCTCAAAAAGATGTCTTACATTTTTTCTTTCGTAGTTTTTTATGCTTCATTGTACAGCTTTCCTTTAAGCTTTCTGTTCAATTTACCGCTTCTTACAGCTTTTGTTAAATTCTTGTATTTCAATTCTATTACTTTTGTAATTCTTTCAATTGCATTCCAATTCCAGTTTTTTTCTTCTTTTCTCAAATATTTTCACGGTACAACAAGAATATACTCCCTCCGTCTCATTAGAATTATCTCAAACTTTTGGACACAATATTTTATGTGGGGATGATTAATATTTAATGTAAGGGTAGATTAGTATTTAAAGTAAGGGTAAATTAGCAATTTATGTGATGTGATTGTAATGTGTTTGAATTTTAATTGATTTATTTATGTGTGATGTGATGGTTGTCAGTTGAAACTTATTAATGGTAGTGGATTTAAAATTTTAGTATATTTATTTATTGATGTGATGTGATGGGTGTAGGTGGGTGATTTATATTTAATGATTTCCTAAAATGGAAATGAGAGAAAGGTGTTGGGACGGACCAAAAAGGAAAGTAAGATATAAATAATGGGACGGATGGAGTATTATTTTATTTCGCGAAACTGAAGCCAGAAAAGAACAATAAAAATCAAAAGAGAAATAAACTAAAAAAGTCTAGCAAAAATAAAATCCGAGTCAAGAACCCCTTGGGAACCACAGGAAGAATCCGCCTTTAGGTCGTGTCGAACAACATCCAGAGTAGCGAAAAAGTTCTCCAATGATGCGCCATGTTTAGCAAGTTCTTCCGCCACTTTATTACCCTCTCTAAGCACATGTTGGATCCGGCAATATCCAAACGAGTCACGTATTCCGCTTATTTCCTGAAGCAATGGAGCTAATGGATGGAATTGGTCCCCGTCTTGAAGCAATCTAATGATGGTAGTAGAGTCCGAGTGACAGCAAATAGATCGTATCCCTAGCTGAGCCGCATATTCCAAACCATGAAACAAGGTTGTTGTTTCTGCCAAGGTGTTAGAGGCAACTCCAAGAAAGCCACAGCCTCCCCCTTTCCATTGTCTATCAGGCGATCGAATCACAAATCCAAGACTTGCTTGCCTCGGGTTGCCCAACATGTTCCATTCAGTGAGACGCAAGCAATGAATCATCCCCCTAACCTTAAGATTAGCCCTTTTCAAGTCTCCATTAAGACGTTGAATATCCCTGAGAATCATTTTGATAGACTTGTTATTTTCTCTGAATACTCTCACATTACGTTCTATCCACACCACCCAAAGAGTGACAACAAAAATATCACCATGGCATAAGACCATTCCGCAAATGAACTGCTTGATATCCTCCGAGATTTGTTGTACCCAATGGCAGTAAAAAAATACAGTGGTCCCAACTCTCCTCTATCCCACCACAAAGTGTACACAATGGCGAGACAGCCATGTTTTCTCAATAACACAACTGATTAATTGGTTGGGATTTATGGGATAGCATCCATAACAAAAATCCATACTTTTTTGGAAGCCCCTCCTGCCATATCCATTTCCAATCCCCATTGTTGTCTCCAGTTCTACACAAGAGTTTATATACAGATTTTACTAAATATTTTCCGAAAGTCGTTCCTGTCCAAGTCCACAAAATCATCCACTTCAGTATGTAAAAAAGGTGGAGGATTAGAACTTATGTCCTGGAAAAGATTATAAGGAATACAAAAGTACACATTCCTCCAATCCACTCATGACCATCCACTACATCAAAAATTTGAGGTCCAAATCTTGTGTAGAAATGCATAGAATCAACGGTCCCAACTGGTTGCCTTTCCACCACTTACCAAACCATAATGAGACAGTCCTTTTACCCAAACGGAAAACCATCTTTAATAAAAAAGAATAATCTTATTCACAAGCTGCTACATTTTAGACCTCTAGTCCCATGATGACCAAAGCATGAGATCACTAGAAGACAAGTCCTCCGACACCAGTTGGACCCACGGCTTGCGTGGTTCATGGAGAAAGCCCCAGATGATTTTCCCCAAGAGGGCGATGTTCATGCAGTGGCTTGTCTAAGGCCCAAGCCACTAGCCGCACGCGGGGAAGCCACAACGACCCAACTGACTAGATGGAGTCCTTTGCCTTGACGATCTTTCTATCGGAACCTATTAATCCTCTTGTCAATAGCGTTACAAATGGATTCCGGCAACCAGTGAAGTTGCATGAAATAAAACGGAATAGCAGATAACACGACACGACAAAGTGTTAGGCGATCTGCTTTGTCTAGAAGTTTACAAGCCCACCCCTCTAACTTGGCATCCATTTTTTCCAAAATGAAGTTAAAATCCAAGTGCGTCGGGCATCCTCTGATCATAGGAAAGCCGAGATAGGAACCGAAGGAGTCCGTGGCCGGGATAGCAAGGGTAGAAGTAACCCAGGCATGATCAACTTCTGAAACTTGATGAGAGAAATAAATGGAAGACTTCAAAGTATTTAACTTCATACCTGATGATTGATTGATCATAAGTGATAGCTTCTCCATAACTTATGATTGATTGATCATAAGTGATTGCCTAAGACCCTTCCTCGGATTAAATTCCTCCAACTTATAGTTGTTCCATATAATAGATACGTAGATAAGGAGACACATTTCATGATGAGCTAAACAAATGTTCGAAGAAAATCCATTTCATGCAAACATTGTTCAGGGAAATCCCACGACACACTGTCATACGCCTTCTTAATATCAACTGCCTGAATATTCGACTTGGCATTTGTTAACGGTGAAAATCTTGGAGAAATGTAATCTCTCTTTTATTGATGAACTGGGGGGAAAATTACAGGAAAATAGAAAAGCGAAGTACAGGAATTAAAAGAAAGCAGTAAAGGAATTGAAAGAAACAGAAAGCAGTAAAATGCAGAAAGCTGTAAAGAAATTAAAATAAGTAAATGCGGCTTCTTTCGAAGTGTGTTGGAGTCGTCCTGCTCTCTGGTGCCACATTGCACTTATATAGAGGGCGGGGAACCTAGGGTTCTCTCAGGCCCACGAACGCTCCACCATGGTTTCCTTCTTTGGTGGTGCCTCGTCCTGATTCGTTTCCTTAGATGGCGCCTCACCCTAATTTGTTTCCTTGGGTGATGCCTCGCCTGATTTGTTTCCTTTTGGTGGTGCCTCATGGTGATACCTTCCTTGCACGTTGCCCCTCACCACTATCTTTTTTCCTTGTAAGGTGTCTCGCTCTATGGACTTGGAGACGCGTTCTCTCTTCCAGTCCCTCATCTTCCGGATATATCTTCACGGACTGGGCCGAGCAATTTTAGACCGTAAATGGATGGGCCTTAATATATTTTTTTACTGGGTTAACAGCATTAGAAAGATGGCCTAGCAATTCTTGGAGCGTAATAGCATTATCAATAATACCTCTCCCAGGGAGAAAGGTCGATTGATGATGAGAAATAGTAGCCTGCATGCAGAGAAAAGGGCGAAGCCGGTTGACAAGAACTTTGGTCAGTATTTTATAAAGCATACTACAAAGGGTTATAGCTCGGAAATGCTTGAATGAGGTTGGCGGGGAGATTTTTGGAAGAGGCAAATATGAGCGTGCGCCACATCCTTAGGGAAATCTCTCTATGCATTCCTGATGAAATTTATCACAGAGACACAGAATACCAATGATATTATTAGAATTTAATGGAAGTCGATGGAACTCTCTCTAGTTGTCGGCATATATTATTAGAATTGGCGTCCCATGAAGAGCTAAGCAGTAACCACATCCTGATAGTTGCAAGAATATATAAATACTATTAGTATTTGTCATTTATATGTTGAATAAGGATGGAACAAAATCATACTACTAGTTATCCCAACTTTTTGACTCCCGAAATTGGCTTCCTCGATTTTAAATATGCAATTTCATCATGGAATCTAACTATTGAAAATATATGTTGTGTGTTAAAATTAATAAGATGGGGGATAAGATTTAATATAAGGTTTCTATTATTATTATGTTGATAACTTGATATAATTCATTCAATTAGGTAGTACATCGTATTGTCATTATTATTTTCCTTTAATTTTGGGCCACAATAAGATTGTACGGAGTACATTTTTTGGCCGACGATGTGGGTGCTGTGGAATGTACGATTTTGTTTTCATAAAAACTATAAAGAGCATGTTTGGAATCAGTAGATAACATATAACATATACTATAAGATTTTATATGCTTAGCAGATATGAATAGTAGCTAGGTTTCACTAGCATATAAGCTCTATATTATATTCTGTGTTATATAAATATAACTAGTGTAGCCTATTAGCAGAATATATAGCAAAGTAAATAACAAAGTAAGAAATAAACATGAAGAGGCAATGCAATGAAAACGAAAGTGCAGGAGGAAGTGTATTTCGTATCTTTCATTCAAGCATCGGAGCAAGTATTTATAGAGTCTTGAAATAATGACCCATGGCTTAAAATGAAACGTGGCAGCCATAAATTAAGACATCCAAAAGTACACTAATACGTGTACAACACTCCCCCTTTGGATGTCAAAGAATATGCCTCGTTAAAACCTTACTAGAAAAAAACCCTGTGGGAAAAAAATCCTAGTGAAGGAAAAATAGTACAGTATTCTTATATTTATTGCTCCCCCTGTTTTGTACATGATTGAAGATTCTTTAGCCGCCGCATTCCAATTATGTTCACAAGTTTCTCGAATATTGCGGTCGGCAATGCCTTGGTCAATAGATCCGCCAGATTATTGTCTGATCGAACTTGTTGCACTTCAATTTCACCATTCTTTTGAAGATCATGAGTAAAGAAGAAATTTGGTGAAATATGCTTTGTTCGATCTCCCTTGATATATCCTTCTTTCAATTGAGCTATGCAAGCTGCATTATCTTCATACAGTTATGTTGGGGGAAGCTTTTCATCAGATATTAACCCATAATTATTCAGGATATGATGGGTCATTGATCTTAACCAAACACATTCTCGACTGGCTTCATGAATTGCCAATATTTCATCATGATTGGAAGATGTGGCAGTTAATGTTTGTTTAGCAGATCTCCAGGAAACTGCAGTATTGCCACAAGTAAATATATAGCCCGTCTGGGACTTAGCTTTGTGCGGGTCCGACAGATACCCAGCATCAGCATAACCAATCAATGCATTATCACCTTCGTTGGAATAAAACAAGCCGAGATCATATGAATCTTGAAGGTATCGAAAAATGTGCTTAATACCTTGCCAATGTCGCTTGTCGGGGAAGCACTAAACCGTGCCAATAAATTAACTGAGAATGCTATATCAGGCCTTGTACAATTAGCAAGATACATAAGTGCCCCAATAGCACTAAGATATGGTACTTCAGGACCAAGTATATCTTCATTTTCCTCTTTAGGCCTGAATGGATCTTTCAAGGGATCAAGCGATCTGACCACCATCGGGGTGCTCAATGGATGTGCTTTATCCATATAAAATTGTTTTAATACCTTCTGGGTATAAGTCGCTTGATGGATAAATATTCCATTCTCAAAATGTTCAATTTGTAAACCAAGACAAAATCTTGTCTTTCCAAAATCCTTGATTTCAAATTCTTTCTTCAAGTATTCGATTGCAGTATGTAACTCTTCAGGAGTTCCAATCAGATTAATATCATCAACATATACTGCAATAATCACAAAATTTGATCCAGATTTCTTTATAAAAACACATGGGCAGACTGGATCATTTGTATAACCTTCTTTAATCAAACATTCGCTAAGACCGTTATACCACATTCGCCCTGATTGTTTAAGCCCATATAATGATTTTTGCAATTTCACTGAATATAATTCCTTAGGCTTTGATTTAAATTCTTCAAGCATTTTAAATGCTTCGGGCACTTTCATATAAATATCAGTATCTAATGACCCATATAGATACACAGTAACAACATCCATAAGGCGCATTCAAGCCTTTCGTGTACTACCAAACAGATTAGAAATCTGAATGTAATTCCATCCATCACAGGTGAATATGTTTCATCATAATCAAAGCCTGGTCTTTGAGAAAAACCTTGAGCAACCAATCTTGCTTTATATCGAATGATTTCATTTTGCTCATTTCTTTTTCTAACAAAAACCCATTTATACCCCCCGGGTTTTGTACCTTCGGGTGTTTGGACTACAGGTCCAAAAACATTTCGTTTTGCCAGTGAATCCAATTCAGATTGGATTGCATCTTTCCATTTTGGCCAATCAATTCTTTGCCGACATTCTTCAACCGATCTGGGTTCTTGATCATCACCTTGTTCCATAATTTCAAGTGCTACATTGTAGGAAAATACATTATTCACATCAGTATCTTTCCTATTCCAGTATTTCCTATTCCAGTATTTCCTATTAGTGACAAAATTTATTGAAGTTTCTATAACTTCTTCATCTTCAGGAGTTTGCTCTTCAGGAGATTGAGTTTTGTCACAATGTACATTTGAATCTCTCTTCTTTCGAGGATTCTTATCTTTAGATCCAATGGGTCTACCACGCTTCAGGTGTGTACTGGATTCATTAGCACTTGTTATTTTCATTCAGGGACATTTAATTGAATTGGAACATTCACTGCTGGGATATGTGATTTAGTAACTCTTCTGGAGTCACACATTGCATCTGGCAATTGATTTGCAATTCATTGTAAATGAATAATTTTCTGAACTTCAAGTTCACAATCCTTCATACGAGGATCAAGGAAATCAAATGCCATTTTCCAATTAATCTCTTTCCTCGGTTGATTCATATCTCCCCCTAATGTCGGAAAATTTGATTCATCAAAATGACAATCTGCAAACCTTGCAGTAAATAAATCACCTGTTTTCGGTTCCAAGTATTTAATAATAGACGGTGATTCATATCCGACATATATTCCCAATCTCCGTTGGGGGCCCATTTTTGTACGTTGGGGCGGTGCAATTGGAACATACACCGCACACACAAAAATTCTCAAATGTGAACATTGGGCTCATGACAAAAAACCAATTGTAGGGGAGAATATTGGTGATAACTTGTCGGTCTTATTCTTACAAGTGTTGCTGCGTGCAATATGGCATGTCCCCAAGCTGATGTAGGTAACTTCGACCTCATCAATATTGGTCTTACAATAAGTTGCAATCTTTTGATAAATGACTCTGCCAGGCCATTTTGTGTATGAACATATGCTACAGGATGTTCAATAGTTATTCCAATGGACATGCAATAATCATCAAATGCATGTGATGAAAACTCAGCAGCATTATCCAATCTTATTTTCTTAATTGGATAGTAAGGGAATTGTGCTCGCAATTTAATATCTGTGCAAGTAACTTTGAAAATGCTTGATTGCGAGTCGGTAATAAACAAACATGAGACCATCTAGTTGACGCATCAACTAACACCATAAAATATTTAAATGGTCAACATAGTGGATCTACAGGCCCACATATATCACCCTGAATTCGTTCAAGAAATACAGGGGATTCAATTCCCACTTTACTTGCTGATGGTCTAATAATCAATTTTCCTTGTGAACACGCAACACATGTAAATTCACTTGAACCTGGAAATTTCTTTCCCTTCAGGGGATGACCATGCAAATTTTCAATTATTCGCTTTATCATTGTACATCCAGGATGGCCAAAACGATCATGCCAAATCATAAATTCAGTTGGGATTATAGACTTCTGGTCTATTAAACTATTGGCTTCATTGGCATATATATTTGTATAATATAGCCCAGATGCAAGGGATGGTAATTTTTCCAATACATGTTTCATGCCATGAACTGTATTGGTAATCAATAAATATTCATCAGTCCCTTCAGTTAATGTCTCAATATGATATCCATTTCTGCGAATATCTCTAAAACTCAACAAGTTTCTTCGGGACTTGGGAGATAATAGTGCATTTTCAATAATGAGTTTTGTCCCATTCAGTAGGAATATTATAGCTCTTCCGGTGCCCTTGATCATTTTTGCACTTCCACATATTATATTAACTGGGGCATCTCCCAATTTTATATAAGAGAACTAATTCTCATTTTTCAATATTGTGTGCGTACTGGCTCTGTCAATTAGGCATGTCTCATTATAACTTGCATTCATTTCTTCTTCTGGAAGAAAATGCTATATTAATATCCATGCCAAATAGTACAACGGGTACATAGCAAAATTTGATAACAAAAGATAACAAAACAAAAAAAAAAAACAAAGAAAAATATACTAGAAATAACTTAACAAAACATATTAATCAATATTTTCCATAAAGTCATCTATATCAAAATTGGCCGTGAAGGATGGTCCAGCTTCCATGTTGAAAGGGTTAGCTACTTCAGGAGCTGGAATGATAGGCATAATGATATCATCATTTGTAACCAAATTTGTCTCTGCCATTTTGTCTTTTCCCTTTACTGAATCTTGGTATAATTTCACAAGATGCTCCGCGGTACGACAAGTCCGGGACCAGTGTCCTTCTATTCCACATCTGTGGCACTTGTCTCTATCATCTTGCTATTTTTCACTCATTTGATTATATGGCTCAAATCTTTTGGATTTGTGATTTTGACCGCGTGCACGACCTCGACCACGACCACAACTACGACCGCGACTATAACCACGACTGCGACCACGTCCACGGTGACCACCTCGTGTATTATCCCAATTTTGGTGGTTTCTAGAAATTTGAGCCGCATTCGCTTCTGGGAATGGACTAGCACCAGTAGGTCGTGTTTCATGATTCTTTAATAATAACTCATTATTTTGTTCAGCCAACAATAAGCACACAATAAGTTCAGAATATCTCGTAAATCTCCTCTCTCCATATTGCTGCTGCAGGAGCATATTCGAGGCGTGGAACGTAGTAAAGGTTTTTTCAAGCATCTCTTGATCAGATACCTTTTCACCACACAATTTCAGCTGTGAAGTGATTCTAAACATGGCAGAGTTATATTTATTGACTGTTTTAAAATCTTGTAATCTCAGCGTCAGCCAATCATTTCTTGCCTTTGGCAGGTTGACCATCTTCAGGTGATCGAACCTTTCTTTTAAATCCTCCCAAAGATCTGCAGGATCTTGGAGAGTCATATATTCAGACTTTAGGGTTGAATCAAAGTGATGGCGCAGAAAAATCATCGCCTTGGCTTTTTCAGAATTAGCCATATCATTTTCCTTTTCGATATTCTCTCTAAATTCATTGATTCGAGATGCATCTTCACATCTATTGTCCACAGTTGATAGTTTCTTCCGGAAACTTCAAGGGGCGTAAATAGTTGCTTCGCAAGGTTAGACATAATTATATTACAAACAATATAAATATATTACCTAGGATAACCTCCTTGTAGATTTGGAATTTTTCGGCATAACCCTTGTATGAACTTGTGTTCCGGAAAACCTCGAACAGAACCCAACTGGTATTTCAGTAATACTCAAACAACCCTCGTGCTGATAACGTGTTATATAAATATAACTAGTGTAGCCTATTAGCATAATATATAGCAAAGTAAATAACAAAGCAAGAAATAAACGTGAAGAGGCAATGCAAATAAAACGAAAGTGGAGGAGGAAGTGTATTCTGTATCTTTCATTCAAGCATCGGAGCAAGTATTTATAGAGTCTTGAAACAATGACTCATGGCTTAAAATGAAACGTGGCAGCCATAGATTAAGACATCCAAACGTGTACAACATTCTGGATATTTTATGTTTGTGCAAAATACTTACAGATGTCTAATTTATTTGTACAACTAAAGTGTAAACTCTTCAAATCATTTCTTTTTTAAACTTTCAAACCATGATTTATTACCTGCCATACTTGGTGGAAACCCATACATTCATGTTGGTCTAGAAGCTAAAAAGTGCTCTGGATTTCTAATTATGAGATACCAACATCCTGGCGATATGATTTTCACTTCCTACATGCTACACTCCACTTATCACTGTGTAATTTTACTCACTATATATTTGCTTATGCTTAAATCTCATGGAATGTCTCGGATGTTTGTTTTTATGAATATTTTACATGTTGCATGTGTGTCATGTCATGTTGTATTAAATATCTTTACATATTGATTTATGACATATCATATGCTGAGTACTAGTTGTGGTTGTTAATCATGCATACTGCTTGTGTTGTATCCTGATCATATGCTATAATGTAATCATGTTGTCCTTTACATTAATCGTTTTATATAAAATGTCTATGGTGTAGATTTGTATTTCCCTTTGGTGTGAATGTGTGTGTTATAATACATCCTATTATTGCTGAACCTTAGAGTATTTGTGATGCATACACATATTAAAATGATTATGTATTTTAGATTTTGAGTTACCAGATGCTGGATTAACATTTTATATGGGTTGATTTCTATATATAATATGCTTCCACTTACCCATTTAACCATTTATTTATATGCATTCCTTCTCGATCACCTTCAATGCTATCGACATGGTGGTATCACCACCGGGAGTTTCACCATCTTCATCACTATCAATAACAGCCATCTCAACTGGGGGTATCATCATCTTCATCACCATCAACATCATCTCCATGGGGTTTCATCACTTCATCACAATCAACGCCATCGCCACTGAGGGTTTCATCATCCTCATCACCTTCAATGTCATAGATGGGTGCTTCACTCATATGTGTGCACTCTTGGACAATTGATGCATCTTCATCGTTTGATTCATTAATATAACATTATGTCTATCTTAGTTATCATTTTAATATTAGTTATTATTATAAAAGTTGAATTGAATTATAAATTTAAAATTTGAAGGAGTTAATCAATCTCACCCAATTTTTCCTCACCCGGCCCGAAAGTTGAACATTTTTTTTTCCTCCTGCCTGCTGACTTCTATTATATAGATAGAGATATCATTTCTAATTATAGATTACCATATAGTTCAGTAATAAATTTAAAATTATTGTTAAAAATACTCTCTCTCTTTTTCCTTTTCTTTGTTTTAAAACAAAAACCATAAAACCACATAGTAGTATATAAAATCCATATCCTAGATCGCTAGATCAATAGGGCAAGTAGGAATAGCCAAGCAGGAATTTAGATGAACCAACTGCGAACTTTCCAACATGAGAATCAGTAGCGCAAAACGCTGAGGACATCCCCGAAGAGCTGTGGCATTTTGTGATATTTCGAATCGGATGTCTTGTGTTTCTAAGAGGCTGTTTAATAATTGGCATATTCAAAATTGTAATTTCCAAATTCATCTATTAATGAACTGTAAGAATCACTATCTGATGAATCATCCTTTTTCTGTTTAGATTATAGTTGTTAAATGAACCGAGTGACTTCGAGTAGCAGATAATTGAACTCGACTAGTTTATTAATCGAGTATCAAAATAAGATTGGCTTGGCTCATTAACCTTAAACTAATGTTTGAGCTCGATATCTTAACAAATCAAACTGAGCTCAAGTTCGAAAATAACTTGTTATTGTAAACATTTTTAATTCGAAAGTGTGTCACAACTCATTTTTATGAAAGCATTAATTATTTAATACTCCATCTGTCTCATTTAACTTGTCCTGTTTCATTTCTGCACACAATTCAATGCACTTTTTTAACTGTTAATATCTCAAAATATTTGTAATAAAAAAATATGCAGATTATATATTCTGAAACTACATGATTATACAATTCTAACATGAGCTAAATCGACTATTTTTTATCAAATATATACTTGGGATAAAATTGAGCCAAAGTTAAACAATGAACAGTGGCAGAAAGTCAAACATGACAAGTAAGGTGGGACAGAGGAAGTACTACAAAAATTATTAAAGTTTAACAAGTATATATATGGGGTTGGGGACTTATCCTAATGGTCAAGTCTCCCGACTCCAAACCTTAAGTTGGGGATTCAAATCCCTACCCGGCCCCTTATTCCTCCCATTTGTAATTTGTGTAGCATGAGCTCCCACCACCCCCTTTTCAGGCCTTTAATAGCTCTTAAAAAAACAAGCATATTAAAACTCATTTATTTTAGCCGCTCTTTATTTAAAAGCCCATCCACACCATAGGTTGAAGAATGTTGAGAATTCAGATGGTGGAACCGTGGAGGTAAAAGTGTTGGGCCACAGTTATATACACACAATAATTTACTTTAAAAACCCAATTTCATGGGCACCTAAAGCAAAAAAGATAAAAATGCACTATGTTAGGGGCACCCAGTACTTATATACCAATTTTACCCTTAAGAAGATACAACACTCACGCGGCTACCACCAAAACACCAAACGAAAGGAGAAATGGAGGCCCATCTGCTACGCCATCATTCATGACCGGTCCTTTTTTTTTTTTTTGTACATCACAGCGCCATGAATGGCCGTTTGTGGAGACAGTGGGCAGCCATCGGTAGCCGCTCATGGTGAAGACTGGCCGACCATTGATGGCCATTCCAATTATTATTTTATTATTATTTTTTTAAATGCAGTTTGCATTAGAAAGAGAATGACCAGCTATGGCTTACCTATTGAAGACTGACCATCCATGAATGGTTCATGGCCGGTCTTTCACCATTTATTTTTATTAAGGAAGACGTAGACAGTTCGTGTGGATTGGGAGGATTGGCAAAATTGATGAAGATTGGGAGATACCCAGGAATTTAATTTAAGAATGAATCCAATAAGATAATTTTCTAAGTTAGACTCTGGACATATTGCAACCCACAACATTTGAATAAATCTAATAAAGTGCAGGAGCAGCAGCAGCAGCTTATATGCTCTCAGACACAGTCCACTACCGCCTCGTAAGTATATTTAGATATTCGTCCATATAACAGTTCTTCTTGGTCTTCTTTGTAAGAATTTCTAAACTGATAAATATAATGTCAGGAAATTAGTGAATCCAAGTTTCTACACAGATTATTTAAGAACTGTGCAATGAATTACTTATCTGCGTCCATTGCTTGTTAAACCCCTTAATTATGTTCTCAATAATGAATTTTTCCTCTCCTTGGCCTTCCCTTCAACGCTCCTTGATGATTAGGATAAACCTTTCTTTACTGCAGTGTTCACCGTACTCTCCCTTTCCTCTTTCTGCGTATTTTCTTTTCTGTTCTGGTGTGTTAAAGAGCCATTCTCACACCCATATAAATGCAGATACTATATCTAAGAATAGGGAGAGTGGGCGTAGTGGTGTAAACTACTTTCTCATAACTGCTCCTTAAACACTGCTATTTTTGAATGTATTTGACTGCATTCTGCTTAATAACAACGGTACAATATTTTATGGGCCAGGATTGAGGAGTTAATTTCCAAACTCCAATTTGGGCTATTTAATCCACACCCTATCATCAAAAGTGGGCTTTAATGCCAAAATCAATTTAATTATTTAATGTGAGCCAATATTCCAACATTCTCCCACTTTGGCTCACTTGATCAATATTGAAGGTATGATAAATTTAAGTGTACACAATGTAATATCAACATTCAATCAATCCATACTTAAATTAAAATGGGTTGGATCATAGCGGTTGCACATCATTTACTTCGACATGATTCCTTCCATGTACCACAAACCATTTTAACTTAATACCATTAATATTGAGGTCAACATATAAGCCCCAACCTTTCAGGAAGATTTAACAAATATTTCATGGTGCAACAATAATAGCTTTATCAGCAAAACGTACATATACTTGAGCTCAGAGTGTCATAACGTACAAGAGCAACATAAATTTAATATATATAAATAATGCGTAATCTAAGTTAACAAGGATTTATCCATGACACCCATCCGTTCAACATGTCCCATAAAGGTTTTGGGTGGCAATCATTTAGTTAACGGATCAGCTATCATTAAGGTGGTGCTAATATGCTCAATTGACACTCTACGTTTTTGCACCTCATCTTTTACTGCCAAGTACTTCACTTCTAAATGTTTAGCACCTTTTGAGTACTTGTCATTCTTTGAAAAGAAGACAGCTGCAGAGTTGTCACAATAAATAGTCATTGGCTTGGATATACTGTCGACAATCCCAAGCCCTGAAATAAAGTTCCGCAGCCCAAATCCTTGAACAGTGACTTCAAAGCATGCCACGAATTCAGCTTCCATGGTGGATGCAGCTGTAATAGACTCTTTTCCAGACTTCCACGATACAGCTGCTCCAGCCAATAAAAACACATAGCCAAATTTAGACTTTCTCGTATCTACACATCCGGCAAAATCTGAATCTGAGTAGCCTATCACTTCAAGATGACCAGCCCTCCTATACATGAGCATCCGATCCTTGGTGCCTTGTAAGTACCTAAGGACTTTATTTGCAGCTTTCCAGTGGTCCATACCGGGATTAGTTTGATACCGACCAACAAAGCTGATATTTGGCCGAGTACAAGTTTGAGCATACATCAAACTTCCCACCACTGAAGCATACGGAATCTTTTCCATTTCCTTTCGTTCCAAATCATTTTCAGGACATTGCATTTGACTGAATTTGTCCCCTTTTTGAATTGGAACTATCCCATCAGAACACTTATCCATTCGGAATCTCTCTAGAACTTTATTAATATAGGCCTTTTGAGACAAACCTAACAATCCTTGTGACCTATTCCGGAATATTTCAATTCCTATCACATAGGATGCCTCACCCATATCTTTCATTTCAAAGTTCTTTGAAAGAAAATCCTTCACCTCACGCAACATTCCGACATTGTTAGCAGCTAGTAGAATGTCATCAACATACAGGACTAGTATTACAAACTTGCTCCCACTAACCTTCATATAGATACACTGATCAACGGTGTTTTCTACAAAACCATAGGACGTAATAGTGCTATTAAATTTCAAATACCACTGTCCGGAAGCTTGTTTTAGCCCATATATCGACTTCTTTAGTTTACACACCAAATTTTCTTTTCCTGCAGCCTTAATCCTTCTGGCTGATCCATGTACACTTCCTCTTCCAAATCTCCATTTAGGAAAGTAGTTTTAACATCCATTTGGTGAAGCTTTAAGTCATAATGAGCTACCAAAGCCAAAACAATTCTTAAAGAGTCTTTCTTTGATACCGGAGAGAATGTCTCTTTGTAATCAATGCCATCTTTCTGAGTATAACCTTTGGCAACGAGTCTGACTTTATATCATTCGATGTTGCCTTTTGAGTCACGTTTGATCTTAAAGATCCATCTACAACCGACTCGTTTAGACCCTTCAGGCAACTCTACTAAATCCCAAACACCATTGTCATCCATCGATTTTAACTCTTCTTTCATAGCATTGATCCATTTTCCAGAATCATTACTGTTCACTGCTTGACCAAATGTGATTGGCTCTTCATCAATGCTTTGCTCCGCTTCATGCTGAATATTATATACCAGATACTCATCCGAAATAGCTGGCCTTCTTTCCCTTACAGAACGCCTTAGAATTATTTCAGGTTGTGGTTCTTCAGTTTGTATTGGTTCATTGTCTGTTATTTCATTCAATGGAATTTGATTATTGTCGTGTTGTTCATGTACTCTCTGTGAAGGAGGTACAACTACAGGAACAATAACTTTATCAGAAACATCAAGTGAAGGTACATCAGCTTGAATTTCTGAAATATCAACCTTTCGTGGTTCCCCACTCCCACTGATCAAACTATTCTCAATGAACTTAGCATTGATTGTTTCAACTATTCTTGTACTGTGGTTAGGACAATAAAACCTATATCCTTTTGACCTTTCAGGATAGCCAATGAAGTAACCACTGACTGTCCTTGCATCAAGTTTCTTTTCATGTGGATTGTATACCCTTACTTCAACTTGGCAACCCCAAACATGGAGATGCCTTAAACTTGGTTTCCTGCCTGTCCACAGTTCATAAGGAGTCTTAGGAACTGCCTTTGAAGGAACCCGATTTAAAAGATATGCTGCTGTTTTCAGTGCATACATCCATAAGGATAAAGGTAAAGAGCAATTTCTTAACATGCTCCTAACCATGTCCATTAAGGTACGATTTCTTCTCTCAGCAACTCCATTCTGCTGAGGTGTACCAGGCATTGTATATTGTGCACAAATGCCTCTACTTTTCAGGAAGTTTGCAAATGGACCAGGACATTGTCCACTTTCATTATATTTTCCATAATACTCACCACCTCGATCAGATCTCACTATTTTCACTTTTCTATCTAATTGCCTTTCCACCTCATTAATGAATACCTCTAAGACATTCACTGATTGAGACTTTTCATGCAACAAATAGATATAAGCATATCGAGAGTAATCATCCATAAAGGTGATGAAGTATTTTTCTCCACCCCAATTTGGGATGTCAAATGGACCACAAATGTCAGTGTGTATAATTTCAAAAAGTTGATCACTTCGAGTGGCAACTTTCTTAAGTGTGGCTTTAGTTTGCTTTCCTTTAATGCAATCAACACACACACACACTCCAGTCACTAAAATCCAATTGAGGTAGTATTTCACTTTTCACCAACCTCAATAACCTTTCTTTGGAAATGTGACCCAAATGTTGATGCCACAAAAAACAGAACATTCATTCAGTGCACTACGTTTGATCCCACAATTATTCTCAATATAAAACAAGGATTCAGAAAATTTATTATCAAGATTGAAGCGATAAAGCCCATCTTGAATAAAAACCCCTGCCATACAAAACATTGTTCAAAAACATTGAAAAATGTCCCAGGAAAATTCAAATTTAAAACCAACTCCATCCAAATTTCCTAGAGATACAAGATTTCTAGCACATTCAGGAACATAAAGACATTGATCCAAATCAACATGATGACCAGTGTCAAGAACTAAGCGGTATGTCCCGATGCCCTCTATTCGTGCTTTCATCCTGTTCCCCATGAACAAATACTGTTCAGTTCCTCTTATGGGCTGGATCGTAAGGAATCCCTGTAATATGTGGAGACACATGAGTAGTAGCGCCACAATCTATCCACCAAGTACTACTAGGCACTTCCACAAGATTTGATTCAAACACTACAGAAATATAATAAATACATTTCTTCTCGAACCAAGCCTTTCTCTTTGGACAATCTTTCTTTACATGTCCATTCTTTCTGCAGAAGAAGCAAGTCACTTTCTTTTCAACTTGGCCTCCAGCAACTTTCATAGGGGGCTTGCCTCTTTTCTTGCCTTTCTTTGCTTAGTGTACCTTGCTGCTACTAGTACCATCATATGCAGTAAGATAGACAGAGTGGTCCCGAATTTTCTTCAGTCTCCCCTCTTCCTGAACAAGCATGGCCTTAATTTCCTTCAGGTTCCATTTATCTTTTATAGTGTTATAGTTCACTTGGAACTGACCAAACTCAGCAAGAAGAGAGTTCATAATAAACTGAACAAGGAACGACTCACTCACATCCATCCCCATTGCCTTAAGCCTTGCTGCCAGATTTGACATTTCTGTCACATGATCATGAATTGGCTTAGACCAATCAAATTTCTTTGTGGTTAGCTCATTCATAAGCGTCCCCACAATAGATTTGTCTGCTATGTCAGACTGGGAAAACTCCTTGATTTTCTGGATGAACTCTTTGGCATTCTCTGTTTTGGGCATGGATGGCTTGATATTTTCTGCCATAGACATCCTCATCAGAATCAAGCTCAGCCTGTTTGACCTTTCCCAAGCATCATAAAGGGATCTGTCATTTTCAGTGCTTGAGTCTGTGATAGCAACAGGCTGTTCATCAGACACAATGGCTAGATCCAAATCCATTATGCCAAGTGTGAACTGAATCTGCTCATACCATTCCACAAAATTCAGCCCATTGAATTTCACAATAGCATTTCCCGAAGCCAAAAGGTTCACCGAAGCTGCATCAAATTACAACAATTCACGCCCATCCATTAGTGCTTTGAATAAATTAATAGATTCAGATACACACTTAATAATAAAACGATGCATTTAAGTTTACCTTTGGGTCAAACCTAAACACATAATTTTATTTATTTAATACACATAATGAGAAATAATCTACACCAATAAAACACTCAAAAAACATGCAATCTTTGGACATACATGTTTAATAAGCTAGATCATAGTGACCCACCTTTGGGCGGCCTAATACATATGACCCACATATAATTTAATGACTGCATTATAATTTAACGGAAAATTAATGTATAAATAATTCACCTTTAGGTGAACCCATTACACATTAACTTTAATAATGTCAGTCTGAATAATTTAATTTTCAAGTACATGAAATTATATAACGTGAATAACCTTAATAATAAATACAGTATTTAAATTATTATGCACAGTATATCCAAAATATCAAACTGGCACATGAGTATATAATATTGAAACTTAAATTACACTCTAATCAAAAGTGTACAGAGACGGGATTGGGACTTAGCCCAAGTGGTTAAGCCCCTGGCTCTCAACCTTTAGGTTGAGGGTTCGATTCTCATCCGGCCCCTATCCCTCCCCTTTTCCCCTTTGTAATTGTGTGGCATGGGCCCCACAACTTCTCTAGCCTGTATAGGCTGTTCCGAAAGAAAAAAAAAAGTGTACAGAGACAAACGATATCACAACAGACTGAAAGTCTATTCCTTTTTCGAGCACCGACTCCAAATCCAGTGATATGAATTTTTCATGCATTCAATTTCAGCACATAAAAACTTTACAATATCAATAATCTAATACATAAAACTCAATTAATGGGCAAAAAGGAACTGATATTGAATTGGCCCACATACACATTAGATTAATGTCAAATACTCAATTCAGTAACACATAGTTGAACCGATGCAAAATTTAATAAATAAAATCAGATTCATTAAACATGGCTGGAAACATTTAACATATGAAATCAAAGTTTTAATGCCCCGTCACTAGCAAGATGAATGTGTCAAAAAAAAAAAAAACTGTACAGATCACTACATCCGAAACAGCATCATCATATCAAAGTTGAAAGCCAAATACTCCGTGTGAATCTTATACTTAAATATTCCACAATTAATGGGGCTACACGTTTAACATCATATCAGCCATTTTAAAGAAAACTGTATCTGCAAATCAATTTAATATGCAAAACTGCATCCATTCAAAATCACGCAGATATCAAAATTAAAATAAAAATGATATACGTACTATCAATTCGAGAACAACGCTCATACAAAATTTAATGCCTAAACACAAATAAACATACTGCGGAATTGGTTTTAGGCACAAACAACAGATTTAACATGCAAATCGACATGAGAAACAAGAATTCACACAACCATGGCTCTGATACCACATGTAAGAATTTCTAAACTGATAAATATAATGCCAGGAAATTAGTGAATCCAAGTTTCTACAGAGATTATTTAAGAACTGTGCAATGAATTACTTACCTGCGTCCATTGCTTGTTAAACCCCTTGATTCTGTTCTCAATAATGAATTTTTCCTCTCCTTGGCCTTCCCTTCAACGCTCCTTGATGATTAGGAGAAACCTTTCTTTACTGCAGTGTTCACCGTACTCTCCCTTTCCTCTTTCTGCGTATTTTCTTTTCTGTACTGGTGTGTTAAAGAGCCATTCTCACACCCATATAAATGTAGATACTATATCCTAAGAATAGGTAGAGTGGGCGTAGTGGTGTAAACCACTTTCTCATAACTGCTCCTTAAACACGCTATTTTTGAATGTATTTGACTGCATTCTGCTTAATAATAACGGTACAATATTTGATGGGCCAGGATTGGGGAGTAAATTTCCAAACTCCAATTTGGGCTATTTAATCCACACCCTATCATCAAATGTGGACTTTAATGACAAAATCAATTTAATTATTTAATGTGAGCCAATATTCCAACATTCTTGTCAAGTAAAAAAAATCTCACTTGGTTTTAAATTTGGCATAGTAGTTGTAAGCATTTCAATTATGTCGAAATAGATCATATTCCTCAATCAAGAGAAGGAATTAGGATTGATTACCATTGATTCAAAGAGGAGCTTATTACCATTGATTACCACTGATAATGTCCATGTTTAACTCTAATAAAAGTTCCTGACGCTTTGTAACACCACTGTTGTTGCCTTTTAAGGGTCTTAACTCGATACCTTCAACAATGACTCCACAGCTCATCGTTCCTTTGACATCCCCGGGACTGTGTTTCTTAGGTCAATCTTTAATCTCCAATTTCAGCTTCTCACCAATAATGCGACCATCTATGTTACATTTGCTTTTTTGCGTGTTCTTCTCAATTCTATCTACATAAAAATATAATAGTGAACGGCCAAGGTCGGCCGTTCACTCCTTATGAGAACCCGCCATTGATAGCCGATCCTCTTTACGGTAAAACGGCTGTTAATGACCGTTCAATTAAAAAGAAAAATTGTATAGTGAACGACCATCCCTTGCCGTTCCTTCATTGATTCATTTTAGCAAGTAAGGGTATTTAGGATATTTTAGGTGAAATTTGGGTGCCAAACATTAGTTGTGTGCATATATCCGGGCCAAAGTGTTGTTGAAAGTTGGGTGTGGAAGGTCCTGGGTGCAGAGGTCCCTACCTAGTTTCAAAAGCTCCCGCTTTCCCAGTTCTCATATTCCCCCCAAATTCCGTCACATTCCAAATTCCAATTTCTACTGTCTTTGCCCTTCATTCCAAATCCAAAACCCTAGCCTAACTCCCCCAGATATGTCGACTTGGCGGATTTTTTCCGATACCGGGAACAATTTCCGTTGGGAAATATCCGATCACCACCTCCACGAACAACAACAGTGCCAAACCGTATCTCAGCAGGAGACGGAGGACCCTCTTCGCCTCCCTTCCATGTCCGATCTTTTGTTCATAGGTACTTTCTATCTCATACATGAATTGTGCCGTTTCTTTGTTAATTAAACCCGTTGTTTACCTTTCGTTCTTTTATTTTCATTTTCATTTTCATTTTTTTCTGTTTCGATGTTATAGGTTGTTCTGATATTTTGGAGAATGGGAGCGGCAATTCAGAGAACCCACCTTTGTTTCGGACTGGATTGGGGAAATCTGTTACGGTGAAGCAATCTTCAGTGGAAAAAGCTCGTTCAGTTCTTGGTGATGTAGATGACATACCAACTAATACTGGTTTGGATTCTGATTAATTAAGTTGTTGTTTTACATTATCTCTAGGAGAAAAGTTGCCGTACTTCAAGGAGTGTGATCATTTCATTATGGCGTGTAGTTTTACGAGTTGGTATCAATGATTACGCGGAGAAGGAAAAAAAGTTAGAAAGCTAAATTTCAATGTGGTTGAATCTTTAGCTCTATGAGGTGATGCCAGTGACTTGGGCATCCGTGTTATAGATTTGGAAGGGGAAAGTGATGAAAACTAGAAGCATAGTTTTCTGTATATGGTTTTCCTTGCTACGATATTCAGCAAATGTGATTCTGGTTGATTGTTCTCATACAATTGATATTGTAAATTATGTTGAATACTCTCTTATCAGCAAATATAGTTTGCTAGTTAACACTCATGTTCACAAAACTCCTAGCTTTATGATTACCAAAACTCACAAACTTGGAAGATATCTTAAGTGCCTTTTATTTATTGTATTATTTATTATTTGCTCCGACACATTATAGATATTTTGAAAGACCAAACAATTCATTGATCTCCTTAAGAAACAAATGTGCTCTGCAGGTAACTCTGATGAGGGAGGAAATGGATTTACTTCCTTGAAACCATTGTTTGAGATGGGCTCACTCAAATCAGCTGCTATGCCGTGGTCTGGAGGGCATAACACATCTAAAAGAGCAGCTCACATTTCAAATTCAATGTTTCAAACAGGTTCAGGAAAAGCAGTCAACATATCATCGGCTGGTTTACATAGAGCTAAAGCTTTGTTAGGTATAGATGAAGACTCAGATCGAGAATCTCTACATGCGTATGAACAGTCTCAAATGCCTCCAGCTACTGCTAAACTCCTTGCTAGGGAAAATCCATCTCATCTGGAAAATGAGGATGTTTCTAACTTAAATCTTAGTACTACTGAGTCATTGGCATGTTTTGGTGTTAATTTGTCTAGAAGTGAATCCAAGAGATTTTCAGATTCTGTTAATGATGCTAAGCCTTCTCCGATCAAATTTCATACTGCCGGGGGAAGATCTATATCAGTGTCCTCTGATGCATTGCAGCGTGCTAGGCGCTTACTTGGCAATATTGATATTGATTCGGTTGCAAATGAAGAAAGCACAGCTGATCCAGTGTTTTCATTAGTTGCTGATCAAAAACACAATTGCTCAGACCAAAATCAAGATTTTAGTTCCCCATTTTTGCAGAAGAGGGCAGAAAATGGGTTAAGTTCCTCAAGGAATTTCACATCTCCCCTTACATCATATTCATATCAAAAGCACCAAAAGCCGTTGCTGGGTAAGTTTCGGAAAATTGTGCCAGGAAATAACTTGGTGACAAAGTTCGATGCCGAGGCAACAACTAACACTGCCAAGGGACCTTATAGTGGCCACACATGTGAAAAACAGCAGCAGAAAGAAAACTCTTTTTCAACGAAATTGGATTTCTTGGGCAAAACTGCGCAACCACAAAACCATCCTTTAAATAGGCCGGCCAATGGGGCACTACTTGATATCTCAAATATCATGAGCGCAAGTAGCAGCACACACAATAAGCAATATGGTGAAAAGAGAAAACCTACACTGATGCTCTCGGTATCTTCATTCAAGAAGCCCCGGAGTTCATTTATTACTCCTTTTAACAAAAATAATTCTTCAACCACTAATGGTAAGGTCTCAGTTTGAGCACTAATTTGATTCTCTACAAACCTTTATGCTATTAACAGTAAACTTCCTCTAGATTTGTCTAGGTTAGCACCGAAAGAGTCTTGGTCCAAACAAAGGGCTTCCACCAGATACCCACTTCAAGTTCCACGAAAATATCTCAGAGAATTTGTTTTACAGCCTCCATTTCAGGAAAAGGTATGATACCCATTTATGGAATTTTATTCTTTCTTGATTGTTTTCCCTTTCATATACTATAACTTATTATGCACTACTCACTCTGAATTTAGTTGGATAAATTACCAGAATATGTAAAAAGAATGAACCCAGTGGCTGCAGAAAGTTACACATTCCAGAATGAAATGTCTTCTGGTTGCTATGGAGTGGAGGCTTTTTACAGGATGTTATCTGACTCTGGAGCTTCCACACAGTACATGACTAAAGAGTAAGAGTAAATTTCATCAATGCACGGGAATTTTAAGCCTGAAAGAATATTCCTTACCATCTTGATATGCTCATATTTTCTTGATCTCATTAAGAGTTACATGTTTGTGGTTAGTCAACTTGATCAATGCAGTAAATTTAAAACACAGTGCATCCTCTGATAATATGCTTTGGAAACTTTGCTAAATATTATCCCCTTTCCCTAATTTAATTTAGTTCATCCTATCTCCTGCCATTTTATCCTTTATCGTTTAATTCATTTGTTTGATTGTTAATGTAGGTGGGTTTCTAATCACTATAAGTGGATCGTTTGGAAACTTGCCTCTTATGAGAGATGTTATCCTACTAAATTCTCTGGAAAACTGTTGCTGGTCTCTAATGTGCTTGAAGAATTAAAATATAGGTATTTATGCCTTAAGGCATGATTTTACTTTGCTGTTAGATCTTTCTGGAATCTAATGATCATCTATTATTGTATAGGTATGAGAGAGAAGTCAATCATGGTCATAGATCAGCAATCAAGAAAATTCTAGATGGAGATTCACCAGCTTCTTCAACAATGGTGCTCTGCATTTCCTCTATTGGTGGAAAATCTGACCCCAAGGTCGGACATCAAGTTGCTTCATCTGAGGCAAATGGCCATGCCCTAAAAATACAGTTAACTGATGGGTGGTAAGGTGGTCTACAAATCAAGTAATGCACTTTACACAAAAATCTATTTCCGACCAACTTGTGTAAATTCTTAGGTACTCTGTGAATGCTCTGTTGGATGAATTGCTATCTCAGAAGCTTGTTTCAGGGAAGTTGTTTTTGGGGCAAAAGCTCAAGGTATGGCATATATATTATGCCACACTCATCTCATTTGGCACTATTTTTCTTAAGTTCCCTGCTGCATACGCTTACAGTTTGTTTTTTTGTATAAAGATTTCTGGAGCAAAACTTTGTGGGTGGCTTGGACCTATTTCACCCTTAGAGGTTAATTTGTTCAATTTTCTGTGTAACCTATTCATTATTTAGTCTTTTGTTTGTTTCTTAAGAATTTCTAATTTTTATTTCAGGCATTAGATACTAGCTTACTCTTACACATGAATGGCACGTACAGATGCCATTGGGCTGAAAAATTGGGATTCTGTAAGCCACAGGCCCACAGTATCCAATGTTATTAATTGTTCTATGCTTTTTTCTACAGCAAGATTCAAGTTTCCTTTTGGTCTCGGGTTTTTGCTTTAATGTCTTCACAGGTAAAAATGCTTGTATACCATTGGCTTTCAGATGCATCAAGAGCACTGGAGGTACGGTTCCCAGCACTTTGATTGGATTGACACGGAGATATCCAATTCTGTACAGGGAAAGGTATCCCTAATGGCTATTAACATTTTAACATATTCAGAAGTGAACTCAATTTGACAGGAATATCATCATTTCCAGGTTAAGTGATGGGTCTTTTGTTGTGAGGTCTAAGCGGATGGAAGCTAAAGCTGTGCAGCTATATAACCAAAGGTGATGCACCTTTCCAATTTCATCTATTGTTTGGCATCCAGAAATAACTATTTATGACAGTTTCATTGAACGTTTTAAACGGAAAGGCAAATCTTATGCTATGTCGATTTTGTATATGAAGATTTGCCTACTTTTGGGTTCAGGCGTGATATTATTGCGGAAGAAATCATGTCTACATTTCAAAGGGAAAGTGATTTTGACGTTGGAAATGATCATGGTAATGAAGAGGGGGCCAAGATTATGAAGTTACTTGAAACAGCTGCTGAGCCTGAGGTTTTGATGGCTGGGATGAGCTCAAAGCAACTCACTTATTTTACTTCGTACAAAGCAAAGTTGGAGGTTTGCCAAGACATGTTTCTTCAGGCATTTGGTAACATGCAGGAGTTTTAATTGGGTTTTCTTTTGGTGTAGGCAATGGGGCAATCGGACATGCAAAATTCTATTGAGAAAGCTATAGAGGCTGCTGGGCTTAACAAGAGAGATGTTACTCCATTTATGAGGGTTAAGGTTATTGGGTTGACTGACAAATTTCATCCAAAAGAGGGTGGTCAACAGCAAGGCTTGATAACAATATGGAATCCAACTCAGAAAGAGGTAAGCTGACACATGATTCATGGAATAGAACATCAAATATTTGCTGTAAGTTCCACTTGGAAGGGTGTATGAGTGTCCTGATATTTTTCTAATTATACTCTTCTTCTGTATCTGGATTTTTTAAACTTCCTAGATGCTAGAGCTTTGTGAAGGGCAGGGTTATGCTGTTGGAAATCTTTTACCATCGAGTTCTGATTCAAGTCTTCTATACTTACAAGCAAGAGGATCATCTAGCAATTGGTTACCTCTTTCCCCCTTGACAATGGAAAAGTATCGTGAGTAAGTGGCTGTAGAGAGTAGAGACACAAGTTTCTGTATCAGTCAGCTGTATGTTGACTTAGTTATGTTATAATTGGGTCTGTATAGTTCTTTCAGGCAATTCTTCACTCCTCGTTCAGCAACAAAGATATCAAGTTTGGGAAAAGTTCCCATCTCCAGGTAGGCCTTGCCAGTGTTGTGGTCGTAATGGAATACTAATATATACTATATAGGATGAGAAATGCATTTCTGGAAGAAAGATTTTGATTGGCAGTGATGTTTGCATGGATGTGTACAGTGAGTTTGACATTGCGGCATTCATTGTTTATGTGGGAGAGGTGTACAGACAAGGTCATCAACAAAAGCAATGGGTGTTTGTAACTGATGGATCTACAAGTACTGAATCTTGTGAGAACCGATGGCAGGAGCAGGAGCAAAATGAGGATGCATTACTGGCCATTAAGTTGTGCTTGCCTGGTCATGCAGCAGCAGCTGAAGTTCATTCATGTGGTCTTGTGAACTCTAATATTGCAGGATCTGTGGTGAGAACAATATTCAATTATCATCTTTGTATTTATGATGACAGGTACTCTCTCCTGTTATGTTTGATTGACTAATCGTGAAAGCAAGTACGTGCAGGTTGGTTTCTGCAATCTCACCAAGAGGCCCAGAGACAGAGCCAATGGCTTGTGGGTTGCTGAAGCTACTGAAAATTCAGACTACTTCCTAAGTTATGATGATTCCAGCTGCAAACATCTGAAAGAAACTGCTGCTTGTGTAATAAATTGGGCAAGGACATCAAATTTGGTAGGGATGCTATGCTCGCAGGCCTGCCCTTCACATCTGAATATACATAAATATATCTTATAGCATTTGGAAATTTGTGATGCAGATAGTTCAACATCTTGAGAAAAAGGTTCTGTCTATTCTCCAAAACACAAAAGATGGATATTGAATTGAAGAGGCGACGTAGTCACTGTTGAAACAGAGAGAACCAGAAGGTAATAATGTTTATTAGTTATTATTACCAAATATGTTGAGTGAGTTGACAGCATGATTCCGCATTTCAGCTTATGCCAAAATTACAATTACATGACCAATAAATGAATTAACTTGTTATGCCATCTTAGGAGTTTCATCGTATCCACTATTCATTTTTTTTTTTCCCTTAATGTATATATGTAATATGTACACATTAACTATTAGGGCCGTGTAATGTGTGCCAATCCTTACACCTCATCAACCACTCTAGGTCGAATTTATTTATTTTATTTAAGACTTTAAGTTATGTGAACCATTGTGTATATATATTAAGATTCTAACACTCCTAATTCCTAATCTAGTGCACTGGAGTTGGGGTTCCTTACTGCCTGTGAACCTTGTAGTTCATGTCATGTGCAAGGATGGATATAGGGTGGGTTCTGATGGACCTTATAGTCATGTATGTACAAGTTTGCAAAAAAAGCTATACAAGTTCCAGGGGTACTGAAAAGGCCTTACAAAATGATTTTATATTTTAGAGCCTTTCAGCAATGTATGTAGCATTTTTTTTTTGCTTTTAATTTGAGTTTCGAGTTAATCACTCTCTATTTGTAATTGAGAATTATTCATTTTGGTTGCGTTCTTTTTCAGTTTGGTTGGATAACAATAATTTAACAATCTCTATGGTGCTGGTTGGATTAGAATTGTTGGAACAGTTGATCCTTTTTAGGAAGTATAACTGTATAAGTATGGTTTGTAAGGAGGTATGGAACATATTCAGTACAAATTAGTCTGACGTTTGATAACACACTTTCAACATAAGAGAGCTAATAACAGTTAACACTCCGTTTTATGCCCAGGTTGCTGACTAATAAAAAACAGTCAAGAGCTAATAACAAAATGTTCTATGGAATGGAACCAGTAATAAAATTTAATGATACTAAGGGTTAAAACTTAAAGGATTTTTGATTCATGAGCTTATAAGATATTAACAGCTAATAAAACATGTTAATATGTTATATGTTGGTTAAATGATTCATTAAAAGAGATTTGTTTTTAAACCTCTTGAAAAAAAATATTATTTACGAAATATATGAATTGAATTGAATTGTGCTAGAATGAAAATATTCTAAAGCTATAATACACACAACAAAAACAATAATTAAAGAATACAAATATAATTTAATATTTATCAAATTATCCATAGTGGCTCCCCACAAAATACCATTACAATCTTCAACAAATCCATAGTACAAGTTTACAGATTGTCTCTCATTGCTTTGTTTTCCCTTGAACTTTCATCCTGTCAAAACAATTCATACCAGTTCCCAAGCCCCAATTCAATTCTTTCTCCAATTGCCAATTAACTATAACAAATATCTACAAAAACATTTAAAAATAAAGATTAAAGATATGATGACATTAGCAGACAACAACAACACACCATAATAAACAGCAGCCAGTACAAAATATAGTAAGCAACAATAACAAAAAACACTAAAAAAAAGCAGCAGCAGGCACACGCACACAATAATAATAACATAAAAGGCACCGTCAATTAAAGATAAAGTTATCCCTCCCTTTTATCCTCCTCAGTAATTTGTATGGCTTGAGTGCCCACCCACCTTGCCGATGCATAGCTGTTAATGTTTACCATTTTTTTTTAAAATTTTTTTTAATATAAAAAAAATTGATAGTTGATAGTTTACCTACATTTTAGTCATCCAAACTCAAAACACTGGCCACTCTTGAACTTCAATACATCAGAAAGCTCAAATAACAAAACTAGAAATTTCTTAAATAGTTAAATTTAAAACAATAATATATAAATAAAAAGATCCATATGAAAAATTGGTTGTTTACCTCAAACCCTCTTCAATGCTGGATGCTAGTTATCCAATTCCAAAAAAAATCATACTATGGAAAATAAAGGGTTATTAGGCATGGTTTTTGGGTTGTGAATCAAGGGTTAATTTGGAAGGATCAAGGGTTAAGGGTTGGGAAGGGGTGATTGGGTTGGATTACTATATCTCATTAGTCAACAATAATTAAACCATAAATATTATGTTTGCTTGAAATTTTTATTAAACTCATAAGGTAAAACTAAAAAAAGAAGTAAATTCTTCTATCTTCTCAAGATCTAAAAAAGTCCCTTCTGTGCTAAAGGTAGATATTGAAGCAACTGTGCATACTGGAAGAATGGCTAACACATCTTTTGTCATGCGAGCTTAGAATGAGGTGGATACTTTGATTATGTTGTTATCTGTGGTACGAAATATCAGAGTTCACTTGACGCATTTTTTTCATATTCTTTATTCAAATATATATCTAATTTAGACAACAGTGCACCATCATTTCAATTGTTTCAAATTCTTCCAATCCCCTTTGTAGCTTTTTCTCAAAATCATCATTGTGGGGTGTGGACAAAATTTGTTGTGATATTAGAGCGAGCCTCTAACTAGATGATGAATCCATTGCAACACTATACATGGAAGTGGAATTGTACTCATGAAGATCATTCTCAAAACATCCTCAAAGCAACTCCTTAGCTTTGCTTTCTCTATTCTCATGATTGATAATAAAATTCACCTAATGCGTTTTGTGATGTGGACAAATAAATGTTGCACATATATCATTCTATTTACATTCTTTCAATCCCCTCAATACTTAAAAAACCTCAAATATCTTGCAAACCATTGGTATAATGTTTGGATCTAGATTATCTTTCATTTCATTGACGGGATAATGTAGGTGCCACAAAATAATTTCATGTATAAAATTTCCCGCAACATGCTTGGAACCCGAAATTTTAACATTTATATGATGAAAACACTTTTAAAGGAAAGAAATCGATGTATTTTTCTCCCGCCTTGTCATATATATATATATATTTTTTCTGAATTTTCCTGCACATTTTGTTATCCACATTCCAACAAGTCAAATGCATCTTGTAATCTTAAGGCATAATCCAACAATTTATATATAGAATTCCATCTTGTTCAACATCTAGTGAAATAACTCAATAGTTGCCTTTTCATCATCTTCTTGAATGCCCGTGTTCGATTTGATAAAGACTTGCATCAAGAATTTTGCATAACTGATTTTTTCTATTGAACCCTCTGCTTCCTCCAAGCCATCGTTAACAAATAGATTTAGGGCTTGTGCACCTTACCTTATGTGCACAAATATTTTCCATCTAAAATTGTGCCTCCCCATTTCTTCGACCAATCCTTCATATTTCTCAAGTCAATATTATTTGCACTTGCATTATCAATCACAATGGAGAAAGCATTTTTATTTTCTAGGCCACCATACAATCCTCAACTTCCTTTCCCATTTCAAAACCCATGTGACTAAGAATTTGACAAATGCTTTGAATTTTTTCTTGTTCAAATTCCTACTCTCATCAATGAAAATATGAAATAAGCAATTAATGACATGTAACTAAGATTTTAGCATGAAGTATAATCACCTGTTGTGAGACAAACATTACCCCGTGGTTTTTTATAAACCACTTCAACTCCAACTTCTCATATTCATATATCTTAATACAATTTCGTGCTAGTGTTTTTCTTGATGAAACAACATACCGAGTTTGAATCACACTCATGCAATCACGAATCCTTCGGATTCTATAACTCCAAATAACATCACATCAATAATAGCCCATTTTGCAAGTCTTTTGACATTGTTTTATTTGGTAACAAGTGGCGCCAAAGCGTCGACAAAGGAAAGCTAAAATTTCTACAGAAAGATATGGGGGAGAAGGAAAAACAAAAACAACCAAAACACTAAAGAAAATTACAATCTCGGAAACAAAACACCTGCCACGTTTGCAGCAAGAGCGCCCTACGCCTCATTGTTGTTGATCTAAATGCAAGAATTAATAACACGGATTCACCTTGATTTAAGTGTTGATTATGTGTCATTGTATGTATAAGCTTTTTTTCCATTTTACTCTTTATCTTCAACCTCATCCAGTAGTGCTTTATATATTTTCAAATACAATGGTTAGGTTTTGCGAGTAATCAAGGTAATCACGTTCGGCTTTATCTCCAATTTCAATTTTTGTAAAATTATCCCATGTAATAGATAAAGACTTTGGTACCTTAGTTGCAAAACCATCATCAATTATTTCGACCTATTTGGTGATGTTTATTGTTCACATTACAAACATATTTACTTTCAGAAATGGATCATACGGCATATAGAGACTCCACGCTTGAAAAATGCAGGCAATAGTTAAAAATACTAGTGGTAATACTGTGGAATCATCACAATTATTAGATTGTAAACACATTATGAACCACCACAACCAGGAACAGAAAGAGTTCAAAATCAAACTATTGATGATGGTCGTAGAATGCCAAAACCTCGATCTATCTTATGAGATAATTTTACAAAATTGAAATTGGAGATAGAGTCAAGTGCAAACACTGCAGTACCTTGATCTCTTGGAAATCTGAGCATGACATTTGAAAAGGTGTAAATTAATATTGCATAAGAAAATGAAATGATGCATAATGAAATAATGAGATGGCATGAAGCTTAATAAGAAAATGATGCATTATCAATCTAAAAAGGAGGTGAATTCACGACGTTATTAATTTTTATTTGCATTTTGACCAACAACAAAGCTGTAAAGCACTTGAAAATATGTTATTGTTGACGGGACGCCATTTATAATTCTTTCTTGGAAATTCTATCAAGGAAAACCATAGGGATTGAATTAAGATTATAAATATGAGAAGTCGGCGTTGAAGAGCTTTATGAAAAACCATAACAAACATTTTGACATTCCAGTTCTTGGTCATTGTAGTTTTGCAATTGAAAATAAAGTTGATTGTTTAGTGGTATGGAAAATAAAAGAACCATTTCTCTATTATAGTTGATAATACAAATGCAAATGACGTTGGGTTAGATATCCGAAGGACTAATTGAAGAATGAAATGGGGAGGAATAAATTTAGATGGCAATTTTCTATACATGAGGTGCGGCACACATGTCCTAAATCTGATTATTTGGTTGAGGTCGTGTTGTTGATCATCTTCACAATTTGCTTACTCCCAAATTGGTTGAAGCATTCATATCACATGTACACACTACACAAGATTGGATCCGAAAAGGTAATTCACCACTCTTAGAAGAAGACATTTACACTTCTTCTTCTTCTTCTTTTTTCTTTTTTCTTTATTTATTTATTTATTTTTAATAAAAAAAAAATTGAACTTATGGTTTTAATAAAAATTTCAAGCAAACAAAATATTTTATGGTTTAGTTTTTTGTTGACTATTGTTTTTTAAAAGCATGGATAACTGATTTTTGGAATTGGATGACTAGCATTGCCAAAAATTCAATGAAAACAATTACTTTAAGTTTTTTTTTTCCCGTGTGGATCTTTATATTTGTTACTTCATATCATTGCCTTAGATATAAGAAAATGTTTAGTTTTTTATTTGAGTTTCTTGGGGTTTAGATTCTTTTGACAATATAGAAGTTCAATATGTATTGAGTTTGGATGACTAGAGTTGAGGTAAACAATCGATTTTAATTTATTTTGTAACTCTGTCTTTGATTGTTGCTGCTGTGGTGTGCGGGTGCCTGCTAAAACGATCTACTAAATTCATCGAGTTGTTCCAAAGAATCAAAACGGCCAGTTATTGATGGAATTCCTTATCGGTTCTTTGTGAAATACTCGTTTGAACGAGGGCTTCCAAATAGAAGTACATCGTAAGCTAAACCGGTTTATTTTTTATGTGTTTTTATTTGTTTGGTAGCCTGGTATTTTGTATTGATGGTGTATTGTAGTTGCCTGCTATTGTCATCAATCATCATTATCTTTAGTTTTTTCCAATACATTATAGATATTGTTATAGTTAATTGGTAATTTGAAGAAAGGATTGAATGGAGGGTTGGACTCCATAAGCCGCCATAGCTTGGGAGATTGTATTACTCTCCCCGTCCAACTTACAGTGTCCGCTTTAACTTTGGGACAATAGAGGACTAGTTGTAGGCTTGTAGAGCCTGTTTGGATTGGCTTTTTTCCAAGTGCTTTTGGCTTTTGCTTCTGCCAAAAGCACTTTTGAAGGAAAAAGGGTGTTTGTTTTGGCTTTTTAGAAAAAGCAAAAGCACCTCGAAAAGCTGCAAAAGTGCTTCTGGGAGAAGCAGCCCAGGTGGTGCTTCTCCGAAAAGCAGAAGCCAAAAGCACCTAGTAATGTGTGCAGAGTCATAAATGCCCCTATTAATTTATTTATATTACACTATAAATATATACTATCATATATAAATAGCATATCCTTTTTGGTAATTTACACATTTCAAAAGCACTTTTCACTTTTATACATCCAAACACACTATTGAAAAAAAGCTGCTTTTTAAACATTCCATCCAAACACAAAAGTTAGCTGCTTCTGCTTTTGGCTTTCACTTCTGCTTCTGCTTTTGGCTTCTGCTTTTTTTAAAAGCCAATCCAAACGGGCCCGTAGTGAGAGTAGTGGGTTATAATGTATATATTTATTTATTTATTGTTTAAAAAAATGAAAAATAATAAAACGCATTATTTATTTATTTTTTTGCTGAATAGCCTATACAGATTAGGAAAGTTGTGAGATTAGGAAAGTGGTGGTAGAAGCCCAAGCCATACAAATTACAAAAATTTATTTATTTTCTTGATACAAGGATGCTGAAACTTAATACAGGAAAGATAAAAAAAAAAAAGGAAAAAGAAAGAAACGAGGGAGAGGGGGAAAGACATAAAAGAAATTAATTGAAAAAAAAACTAGGGATGCGATTAAAGATTATCCGCCACATGGGCATGAAGCTCATCTATGACATCATCTCAGAGGAAAAAGCTCAAGTAGTGAAAAACTTGGGCTCTACGGGCATCACTACAGACACTTTAGCTGACGCTTGATGCGTCCCGTTCACCGAAAAAAGATTATCCACTTGATTTCCTCCTAGAACATGGAATGGCATAATTGATATCCTAATTGAGAGCGCCATAATCTCATCTCATTAATATAACAAAAGTTTCCACTTGCGATTGCCATACCAAGCACCCAACGCCAACCGAATGCCCTCTTTATTAAAATATGTAATGTTATATTTATTGGGTTTGGAATCTTATTCGTCTCGCCTTGTAATTTTTAAATATCAAAGTTTTAGAATTTTTACTTGTATCGAACTTTAGTTATTAATAATTTAAAATATGTATTGAACTGTGTGAAAAATGAGTTCGTAAAAAAATATACCGAGGCGGAGATAGTATGAAATGAATTAAAGATTTAACGATTTATAATTTTTTTAATAGTATGATACATATAACATTGAAAATCAGTTGTAATAAACTGTGCCCTTCTTGTATCCAAAAAACACTTTGAATTAATTCCTGCAACCATTATTTTTTCCCTATAAATTGAAAAAGGCACATATCCATAGTTCCCATAAAATTAAGCCAAATTGAGGTTGGGGACTTACCCTAGTGGTCAAGTCGCCCGTCTCCCAATCATAGGTTGGGGGTTTGATCTCTAACCGGCCCCCTTATACCTCCCCTTTATTCCCCTTTGTATTTGTGTGGTTGGGCTCCCATTCATATTTGTCGACACATGAGTGTCACTGTTTACCAAAAAAAATTAAGCCAAATTGAGCGGATTTCATTTTTCTGTTCCAATTATCCGACACAGGTTTCACAGATTTCATTAGAAATTTATAATGGTGCAATTAATGGGCAATTTTTACCAAATAAAAAAGCACGACAAAGTAGGCAAGGCAAGTGGCACAAAGTAAAATAGGCTATTGCAATACCAGTTAAGTTTATGTCCAGAACAGTGTATTTTCTGGAAATATAGAAATGCTACAAACCTCTTCGTAATATGTTGTCCGTAATTTTGGATTGATTTGTTGCCAGTTTCGTTAGCATGTGTTAATGGAAAGTAAATCAGTGAGGGAATTAATTACATGCAAATCAATCCCTTAAATTGTGGAATGCCAGCATAATTGTTTGGGATGGGGTTTTTGTATTCAACCGATTAAGGATAGCATATAACAAAAATTATTTTAGAAATTGATGCAAAAAAGAAACACCAATCACCTACAAAAGAATGACTTAATTCATAAATAGTAGTAACTAATAACATGTGCTACGTAATACACATTAATATGCTGAAGAAAGGTTAAGTATATGCTACCTAATGCATAGGTAGTAACTTAATAACATGTGCTACGTAATACATATTAATATGTTGAAGAAAGAATGAGTATATGCTGCATAATTCATAGGTACTAACTTAATAACATGTGCTATCTAATACACATTAATATGCTGAATGTGGTTTGACAATATGATACATGAAAGCCTATTTTTTGTGAAAACATAGGACAATGGAATGTTCTGGATAAAGTCAAATGAGATATTCATCACTTTTAATTAAAAGTACATGGAATCCGTTCAAATGGGAAAAAATCTTTCTTTTCTTGTACACGTGTGATTTGGGTATAAATCAATGTCAATTTTATGCCAATTCATAGGTAGTAACTTTCCATTAAAACATGCTAACGAAAATGACAACAAATTAATCCAAAATTACGGACAACATATTACGAAGAGGTTTGTAGCATTTCTGGATTTCCAGGAAATACATCGTTCTGGACATAAACTTAATTGATTGCCATACCAATGATTGAAGTCGTATACTTATCGAATCCATAAATGGGTGCATATATGCACTCTCCACACCAGAGGGTCACAGCCATTCATGGACAGATCAGACAGTATGAAAGATGTATTGTATTGTATTCATCAGGTGTTGCGATGGAATTGCTTTAAGATAATGGTTTTGGCGGAAAGATGAAAGTCGAAGTCTACCTAATATATGTACAATAATACTCAAGTTAATGTTGGATACTTATCATGCGCAGGTTTACCACAACGGCACAACCAAAAAACATTGGTTTGGCAAGTGTCTGCTTTACCACATATTTTCTTCCCAGAACAAAACAGAGAACTCTGCATTGATCTCACGTTAACACGATGCTTTAATTGCATTAGAAATAGATCTTCACAGTTAGCTGGGACTCAGAAGATGCATAAACTGATAAAAGAATAAAAAGAACACTGAAAACCATCGACATAGATGTAGTCACTTGGTAGACTGTAGCATAGGAGAATTCGTATCCAGACATAGTGATGTGGCAGAAACCCTAAGGCCGTAACAAGATGATCACTCGGTGATGTCCAATTCGAGCCTCGCTTATCCTTCCAAGGTGCCGGAGGACCTGGTGGGGCCGAAAAGAAAAGGAAGGAAAAAAAAACGAAAAAAAAAAACAATTACGTAAAGTATGCATGAAATTATTGAAAACATGAAGCATTCACTAAACTGGGTGTGACAGAGAAATAATGTTACTTTTCAAACAACATAATTCAGGAGAAACTCTCTAATATGAAGCTTAACCATGCATCAGGAAGTTCCCTTGCCTATTTTCATCACTCTAAACCAAATTACCAACTTTTTTCTTAGAATTCTCAGAGAACTTGCCCAAGAAAATATAAGAACTAACCGTCAGTAGTGCTCTTCCAGTGTTATCGAGTTTTAGAGAAGGTCCTTTAATATCTGCTTCCAGAAAGAAGTGCTTTCCTTTCACTCCATCTGACATTGAAATCTCCCTTAATTCCTGCATGTTAAATACACACACAGAGAAAGGAAGAGAAAATCAAATGTATGAAAGGTAAATTCTATGACCTTGTAAAAGACCAAGCATGCAATGATGAGACAAATAAATTTTGAATATTTTTCATTCATCTATTTGATCAAATGGAGTTCATCTTCTAAAGCAATTATTAACGCATGTTACGTCTTATCAGGGTCTTATCCCTCTTATCACTACTCTCTCCGTCCAATCTACTTGCAACTTTTTGGGTTGTCCGACCCCTCTTGCAACATTTTCATAAATGATACTCCCTCTATCCCACCAAATGTGTCTTGTTTGACTTTTTGACACGGTTCATTGTTCAACTTTGACTCAATTTTATAGCAAATATATATTTGGAAATAATAGTCGAGTTGGGTGTTAGGTTCGTCTAAACGTATAGTTTTAGAATATATATTTTATATAATTTTAAGTTGTATATATAACTCTCTCTCTCCGCATTAAATCTCAACTCACAACCACCACATTACATCAATATATAAATCAATCAAAATTCTGAAGTTCGAATTTTCTACAATAACTTCAAATTAAATCATAATTTACCCCATCTACTAATCTATCCCATCTTAATTCTCGTGCCCAACAAAATATTGCAAGTCGCCCGGGCGGAGGGAGTAAAAAGTTTCACCAATAAGGTTAGTTTGTTAAGGATAAGTGATACAACCCCTTATCACTTATTTTTGTTTAAATTTTATCAATAAAGTTGATGCAACCCCAAGAACTTATAACGGAAAAAACTAATAACAAATTACAATAATAATAATAATAACAACATCAACAATAATAATAATAATAATAATAATAATAATAATAATAATAATAATAATAATAATAATAATAAAAAAGTAGCAAGAGGAAAAGGAAAACAAAATCCCATGAAACTCTAAGAGAAGTAACTTACCAGAGCCTTATCCAAATGATTATCCGAAAGCTTCACCATTTGAAAGAGCGCAACAAAAAAAAGGAAAGAGTGCAATTAGTTAGTCTAAGGTTTTTTGGAAAATGTGAGAAAATGTCAAGAGCAACCTTTTTCCTCGGAGCTGTGACAAGCTGGGCATTCGCTTCAGCATATGTAGCCATATCGCCAATTGCATGATTCACCTTGTCCAAAGTCAGTCTTTGTTTCATGTACCTAAAGTGTGGTAAGAATTAAGATTGAACC
The DNA here is from genome assembly GCA_030278955.1 of Hygrophila difformis. Classification (NCBI taxonomy): domain Eukaryota; kingdom Viridiplantae; phylum Streptophyta; class Magnoliopsida; order Lamiales; family Acanthaceae; genus Hygrophila; species Hygrophila difformis. The sequence continues at coordinate 10,566,729 of JAOANR010000004.1, read as the reverse complement.
AGGTAAGAATAATAAAGGAAAAAAATTATGCCGCCATAATTGTTGAAGTTTTAGAAGTCAAAAGATTTAAGGACTTTGTTATGCAGAAATAAAGTACATGTTCAAATTATAGGTCACTTACGCTGGCACAGAGTTCAGCTCCTCATCAGTGACATACCACATAGGAGGGGGGGCTCGGCCCTTCTTCTCCTGTTTAAAAAATATTGTAATTTGATAGACCAAGCTATATTGTCTCACTCATGGTGGATAGAGACATAAGATGTCTCCGAAGAATAACACTAAACAATGTGTAATAATCAACTTCCTAAGAGATCATGAAGATTGGACGATCACGAAACGACGAATTCCTAGAGAACAGTAAAGTGGGATGCCTTCCATCAACAATAAAGGGAGATTACGCATTAGGAAATCATTCAACTATGGATGAGTATGCATCATTATAAACTTTCACACTCCTCTCTTATTTATGCATCATTTTAGTATTTAACTTTCACTTTACACTTCCATTTTCCAACTTGAAGAAGGATACCACGCGAACAGCTTTTGTAATTTTAATGCACGGAATGCATATATATATTAGACCATCTTTTGGAAGCTATTTGTCGGAACTTAATTTGTGAACTACTTAGTAGATATACGGATAAGTGAGCACAAATGTGAAAAGTTATCATGTTGCTTCATCATTTCACACAACCAAAGATGTTGAAAAGATAGTATAGAGCATAAAATAAATATAGAGACCCAATTTCGAGAAACATTCCTTACTTTTCGTGGAGGTTCTTCAAGCTTTAAAGACTCAAGTCCAAGATCTTGTTTATGTTCTTCAGTTTGCATGCTGACAAATAGAGAGAGAAAATACTTAACTAACATATAAAGATCACAATCTATGAACCAAGCAACCACACATGGAATGTGGGTCTACCATTACCATTTATCAACGTCTTGGTTCAAGCTAGTAATTCTCTGAGGAATGAATGATGAAACCGAGGCAGAAACACTCTCCAATTTCTTTTGTTGATGCAAAGCTGCCTCAATTAATTTCTGGGATCAGTGGAAAAAACAATGCTGAGTTCCAGATTTGTTGGTTGTTTGCTTAGAATCAAGTAGGACTATAAACTCAAGATGATTAAGGAATTGCATTAATAACTCTCTCTTAGTAAGAGATGATTTACAACATAATTTGTGGTTTAGAACGAAATAGAACTCTAAGTAACTTATAGTAAAGAATTCAACAGAACTGCAGAAGCATCTATACTCGGGCAATTACATGCCTTCCACATATGCTTGTAGGTTTCAATTGCACAATTAAATCGAGATTCTTATTCAACTCACTAAAAACCCCATTGCAACCACGTGCTGCACAAGCTCATTTCAGGTTAACCAAATAGAAGGGGCACCCATTTACAAAATCTACATCACTTACGATTTCAACATTCAGACATTTAATCATTTATCACTAACAAGTAATGTTCACAGAATAATTGAATGTTGCTATTTATCAAACATACCGCCTATAATTTCAATTTAAAAATGCTTCAAATTTAAAAGCTTACAGTGAACTTATGAACATGTATCGGTGTGAAACCAGGTTCGAGAGCAGAAACAAAAACAATAAGAAACCACAAGTAGAAATAAACTTACTTTGGCTTTAGGAATAGCTCGAGTTTCATCATGTAAACGATCTTTAATATTTTGAACTTGAAGCTCCATGCCCTTTAACGCCGCATCTATCGCCGATAAATCGCTGATGCTACTGGCCGGATACACTGCTCAACGTCAACAAAACATCAAAGAGGCTAAGAAGAACTGTAATCTGGATCAAATTCATTTCTAGGTAACGTAAGTTTGCAAATCATGAAAGAATTTGGGGACATATTTACTGTTCCGAGCAATGACGAACTGCTGCAGCTCGGCAATACGAGTGTTGAACGACGAGATCAGAGAATCCAGTGAGGATCCTACTTCTTTCAAATCCATTGATTTATCGCTAGCTACAAATAGGAACCAACAAACACCAAATTGCAGGCAATCACCTCCGGCAATGTACTTGTATATAGATTGCAAACTAGAAAAATTAAAAAGAAATAAACTAGCACAAATTCAAACTTACCGTGAGAGAAAATCGGTGGGCGACGGGGAGAGATAGACGGGATGAGGGACGAGGCGGCGACGGCGACGGCGGGAGAGCAATAGAGAAGAGAAGATGAAGAGAATAATGGGCGGGAAGAGAGAAATCGCGAACCGATATGTTTGGGACGATTTCATTTAAACTAAAGGCTTTGACAATTTTTTTCTTTACACTTGGAAAAAATAAATTTGAATAGATAGATACTTCGTATATACGGTGGCTTTGAACATTTGGATTAACCATATAAAAGAGATTATTTGATTATTGCGTTTTTAAAACACAAATAATCAGGTTTGCAGCACCTTTTTTTTAGCGGTTAAACTGATTATTTGCGTTTTGAAAGTGCAATAAGCAGATAATTCATTTTCTTGCAGCTCATCCAAACACCCTCTAAAGTGAAATTGGAACAAGTGCTTATTAGGGAGGAATTGTTATGGTTCTAGAAGTCTAGGAACAAGTGGGTGCACTTGGGGAAGCACAATGCGCAATATTTTCATGCCAAGACTAAATTCACTAGAACAAAATTTATGGGCTATATTTGGAAGAAGAGGGATTGGAAAACGGATCAAGCGATGTTGAAGTTACATGTCTAGATGTAACTTACTAATCAGCATGTTCCAGGATGTTTTAGATGTGGAGGATGAGGCGTATGAAACCGTTAATTGACACCGCGACAGGGCAGAGGCGGACCCAGGATTTTATCCATGGGGTCCTAGACATCATTGGAAATAAGTTATGACTAGACTTGAACAACTTACTTGGTTTTATAGGGTTTGAGTCTAGCCTATCAACTTTGAAATGCCTATTTATTCAAATATGTCAGGTTTTAAATTTTTTAATAGTTTATTTAAGCATGTCACTACATATTTTTAATTTTATAATATATATTTAAATATTAAATAAATAATAAATAATAATATTGATAAGTATATTTAATAAATTATAAAATAAATTAATATAATAATTTCAAAAAGCTCGGTCTGGTAGGCTTAATAGATTTCTTTTTATAACCTCTAACAAAAGCATGTTTGGTTAAATATGCTTTTTCAAAAGACTTGTAAACAGACCAAGCCTAAAATACGTCATACCCCAGTCTATATCGGATATTCTGTTCTATTGCCAACCCTAAATCATAGTGGATAATTTTTAGAATGGGAAATAGAATTTTATAAATGAAGATTTACAAGAAATGAGAGAAAGTTTGAGAATGATTCATGAGAATTTAGGTCAAAGAAAATTTTTTATCTTAAAAACAAGTTACATAACTAAGGTATATTAAAAAAAATAAATAATTGGGGGGCCTGGGCCCCACCTGGCCCCTTGTTAGGTCCGCCCCTGGCGACAGGTGAGGTGTCTCTACCGGTATTCAAATATGAGGTTGGTTTGATGATAAGGATATGGCCTTGGGCGACCTCGAGCCCTGATGGTTGATGGTTTTCCTGCAAAATTTTACAGACAGTTCAGGGATCTTCTTGGGGCAAGGGTGCATGAGTTGGTTCGACATGCATTTGAATGTGGTGTTGTTGCTCGAGATTATGTAAGGCCTTCTTGTGTTTGCTGCCTGAGGTACCTATTCCGTAGTTTATTAAGGATTTTCGACCACTGACTTCGTACAATATTCCTTACAAATCTATTACCAAAGTCATTGTCAATTATTTGTGCCCATTGCTTTGTTATTATATTAGCGTGCATCAATCAACATTCTTGCATGGGTGTGGAACACGAGACAATGGATTATTGGTCCAGGAATTGGTTTATTTAATTTAAAAGGGGGCGGCTGGGACTAAGGGGTCTGCGCTAAAAATTGATTTGGCCAAGAAATATGATTCGGTGTAATGAAATTTTGTGGATGATTGTTTGACTGAACTGGCGTTGCCTGGGGATTTTGTGAAGTTGGTCAATGGTGATGGCATGTATCACGTGCACTTCTTTTGCTAATATGTGTAATGGTTCGACCCTATATTCATTCAGGGGATCCCTTATTCCCTTATTTCTTTGTGATTGTTATGCACGGGCTCATTTTTTCGGATGTTGTATATCTTGGCGTTGGAGATCTCTACGTGTTCACCAACATAGTGTAGGGGCATAGAGGGATTGGATCACGCGCCACCTTGGTATTATGGTGGCTTCCCTGTGTTGCTTAAACAGGGGTTCACGTCTTGAGGGTCTTTTTTTCTTAACTGTGCGGCTCATATTACCAAAGTTAGGGCGATGCTTGCTGCAATTCCAACTTATATTTTGCAAGTTCACATGTTCCATGTCGCTATATGTAATGATATTGATAAGATAATCCGACAATTGATCTGGAAGGGAGATGAGAATGGGTTGCATTTAGTGGCATGGTCCAAGGTGATGAGAGCCAGAAGAGATGGGGGGTTGGGTCTATAGAAAACACAAGATATGAATAAGGCCCTAATAGGAAATTATTTGTGCGGCAAATTAAATTAAAACCCCCCACTGGACTCCGCAATCCCTCCATACCCCCTGGACGAATTTGAATGTAAGAAAACCCCATGGAAATAAAACATTTTCTTTTAAGAAAGAAAACCAGTAAAAAAAAAGCATTATTTTATTGAGTAAACCGTACTGGACCACAGAAATTATGACTGTGGTTGTCTTCTCACACATCCTCCCATTTTCCGTCATCTCCCAAAAGTGAAATCGATCGGAGTAGCGCCCACCGTAAGGGAAAAATTAGAGGGGAAACCGAGTCTAAGATTGGCCAATTTGGGGAAGTTGTGGAAGAGCGAGTCCAAGGTTTCCGGAGGAAAACCAACGCAAAGCGCAGAATTGGCGGTGTTGGGTGCACCCGGAGAGGTACGTTCGCGAGGGAGGGGAAAGCGGCGGGTAGTGAAAGGGGTAAGTATTATGTGGAAGGGTTAAGGGAGAGCGAGTCGTAGGGATTCCGGATTGGACGAAAGGGGCAGCGTTGAAGCGGCGGTGAAGGGTGTAGCAGGAGGTGGAGGTTCACGGTGGAGGGAATTGTGCGGTGAAGTAAAAGGGGGTAAGTATTATCCGTCGTAGTTGGGTGAATTTCTTGATTGGAGGAATAAGGGCAGTCGGCCGGTGCCGGAGCCGTACTTGGGCAAAGGGAGCTCGGGACTGAATGGTAGGGTTTATGTTGAAAGCACGAATTATGAATTATTTCCTGTTTAGTTATTTATTTAATTTTCGAAGGAAGGCTAATGTGTTAAATTTGGAATGAATTTGGTATGCTATGTGTCTTTTGTTTGCCAATATACTCATCAAGTATTACTTTAATGGGCAGGATCGGTGTTGTAGTAGTCCATGGATTAGGTGATAAATGTTATAAAGTAGACCAAATTTCTGATGTAGTTGCCCCTGGTATTCGGCTTAGTAGCACCTTAACAAATTAGTGCTCATTGATGCTTTATTGTAAACGAAATTTGTATGTGAATAAGGCTGTGAATGTTATGTAGGATTAATTGCACATTTGAAATGAGTGTTTGGTTGAACGATGGATTGTTGTTTGTGATAGATGTAATTAGTTGGAGCAATGTGTTCCAAGTGTTATTGCGTTGACGTGTATTATAAATTATTGCAGGGAGTTTGCTGAGGAGGAGGGATACAACAGCTGGAATTTGGGAGGGGAATAGGAATGGGGAGGAATTCATCCGAGAAGACCATGGGGAAGAAAGTGACGGAGGGTTCGAAAGAGAAAGGAGTGAGTAGGAAGGGGACGGTTGAAGAAGGAAGCTCAAAGGAGAGAGGGCAAAGCAATGAAGGGAAAAACCTGGAAGCTGGAAAGGGGAAAAAAGTGGTGAGGAAAGTTGGGGGAAAAAGGGATGTTAGGAAGAGTAAGGATGGAGGGGAGGTGAGGCTGACAACGAGGTGCTCACCACAGTTTTTCCGGGCGACTATAGACGGAATAGTTGATAAATTAACGGAAGAGCAACAAGGTGCCATGAGGAGGACCCCATTCTGGCATTTCATGCAATGTCCAACTGGTTACAGCAGTCTAGCGTGGCTAGAAGCTTTGGTGAGGTGCTACGATACCGAGGGTAGGAGTTTTCTGATTGGAGAGGATTTGGAGTTGAAATTTCCAGCAGCGGAGTTTTGCTATGTGATGGCACTTCAGAACGAGGGGTTATATGTCCACCCAAAATTGGAAGAGAAGAGTAGGACACTGGATAAGTATTTCGGGGGAAGATTTGCTAAGGTGAGGCGGAAGAAGATTATTGGTGTGTTAAAGAAGATGTGTGGGGGCGAGGCTGCGGTTTTGGGTAGAGATGACTCTGAGGATGCAGCAAGGTTGTATGTATTACTTGTGTTCAGTTGCATATTGTTCCCGACTGCACACCAATACGTTCCCCCGTTTGTCATACACTACGTTGATGACCTACAAAGAATAGGGAATTATGCTTGGGGAGCTGCGGCGCACACATATTTGTTGGATGCCTTGATGAAGTGCGTGAAAGGGAAGAAGTACGTAGATGGCTGCGTTTTGGGGCTAACGGTAAGTTTTGCGTTACAGTAATTTAGCGTATTTTTATCTACACATATCTGAATGTTTTTGGTAATCTAATACATATCGTGTCGAATGGATTTCAGAGTTGGTTTTTCGAGCGCGTCCCCCTTCTAGCGCAGCCAATTGGGAAGGAAAGTGTTCCCCAGTTTGCGAGGTGGCACAGCAGTCATCCAGGTCTTGTGGAATGCGTGGAGGCATTGAGGAAGTTGAAGGCGGGAGATGTGCAGAAGTTTTTCCCTTTGGAAGAGGAGCACATGTTTTTAAAACCTGTGATACAACAATTCGAGGTAAGCTTGGGGAATTATGTAAAGAAATGCTTACTGATTGTCCAACGAATTGTTGTGTAATGTGAGGAGTTGGTAGAGGGTGACAAATTTATATTCTGATGGTGTTACGTGTATGTGTTTGATGGCGTAGAATGTAATTGCAGAGAGCAAACATGTGGAGAGGTGGAGTGGAAGGTTGCCAGCGGATGTGGGGCTGCGGGTAACTCGTGATCGAGGTGGTGAGGCAAAGCGGTCAGGTAGGAGGCAAGGGGTAAAGATTGGTAAGTAGTCGAAGCGGCAGCGGGTTGATCAGAGTAGCGAGCGTCCTGTTGAGCTGAGGAATAACGTGGGTAACGAGCAGTCCGATCAGGTAGGCGACAATAGGCGTACAGGGGGAGTCGTGGAACCCCCCGGTGAGAAGGTAGGGGAGCAGTGTGAGGAGACCGCTAGCCACGAGCATGATGATCATTTGGGAAGTCCAGTTGATGAGAATAATTTTGAGAAGCAGGGGACCGAATGGGTTGAGGAAAAGAATGTGGCTAGTGAGGTGGAAGAGGATGGCAACGAGTTTGAATCCAAAATGGATGAAGGTATAATTTACACTATTTTTATAATATCAAGCATTATGCGTTCTATGTTATAACGTTTGAGTGATGAGGAGTCATATGGACGAATGAGTGTTGATATACCTTACACTATACATTATGTTGTATATTAATGAAAACAGGTGAAAAGGAAAGGAGGACGAAGCGGAGGGATGATGTATACGTTAATGAAATTATGGGGGACTGCCCTGGGGTAGAAGATTGTGGGCAAATGAATGTTGATGACCCAAATGCACAGTCCTGTAATGATGGGGGTATTACGAACGGGAGCAATGAAGGGAAGTCGGACGAAGGACATGGTAAAATGGCTGAAGATCATGCCTTAGAAAAAGAAAGTGGTATGGGGCAGGGTGGTGAAGAAGAGGACGTTGAAACGGCCATGGTCCCGTATGGCAAGGAAGGCAGCGACGTGGACGTGTCTTGCGCTTCCAGAGAGCAAGAAGATGAGCAATCCCCAACTCCTGTAGGACCCCAGCCTTTGTCATCAGTAGTTGAAACAGTTAGGAATCGTGAAGACCGCATGCCGAAGGGAAAGGCTCCGGGTTTTATAACACCATGAGACAAGCCCGAGGGAAGTGAAGAAAGGAGGGAGGAATCCTATTTTGCTCCAGCATGCTGTAAGTAATGCTTGAATGCGAGTGTTGACAAATTAATTTAGTTGTGTTTCACCGTTGAGATTGTAAATACTGTGCATGTGTATATGTACTAGGAGAACTCATTCTTTTGCTGACAGGTAAACATAACTGGATCAAAATACGATAATTGCGAGGATGTGAATGAGGAGAAACGGGAGCGAAGAATTGCTAAGAAATATTGGGCGAAGCGACGGTACTGTGGCAGGCAATTGATTGACGATGATACAAGGGCAAGGATTGATCAGTTTCTGGAGAAGGGATTTACGAGGTAATGCTTCAAACATGCACCTTCATATTTTTTAACCAACTGGTAGTTTTGTTAACTCCATTATTAATTTGAAGCAGACCAATTGTTTGGTGCCGGGAGCCACACAAGGTCAGGGTGTCGAGCTTTATGGCACTGTTATTCGATGAGGCAATCAATGAAGAGGTCATTCATGCTTGGTTGGAGATCATTACGTCGGACGGATATATGAAAAGACACGGTATTCGTCACAGAATGGGGTTCATAAGTTGCTGGAGCATGGTAGTCTACCTTCATTTGGTTTTCATTATGTTATCTAAAGTACATACAAGCAAGAGATTATTGCATATAATTCTGAAACCCATTTTTGGTGTTGTGTAAGCTGGCCATAATTGCTGGTGTAGCGAGATACAAGGAGACAATGCAGAATGATGAATATGATGATTTCTTGGAGAAAGCTCCAATGCACTGTCAGAAGGAGCTAGTCAGGATGATACAGGAAGAGTTGCAAGAGACACGATACTATGTTGTCCCTGTGCACGATGGGAAGTATGCTCACTGGCATCTTCTAATCATAGATTTGAAAATGAAGAAAATTTGGTCTCGTGACCCGTTCAAGGGGAGGCGATCGAAAACAGGAAAGGATCGAGTGGTGAGTTGCAATATCTAAAAATCCTCCAATGTATCATTTATTAAGTTTGAACGGTTGAATGACATTTTTTAGTTGTGCAGGCGAGTTTTTTCATCGGGTGGCTGCAGCGTAATCTTTTTGAGATAGACCCAACTGTGAGGGTTGTGCCCGGGTGCCGACAGCAAGAACCGGGGTCAAACGACTGTGGAGCATTTGTATGTTTGTGGTGCGAGGCCTATTTACGTGATGATGACGAATTCTGGCAGGAAGAAAGGGAGGTGGATATCAAATCTTTCCGTGCCGAGATGGCGAAGACCATTCTGGAGAATGAGCATTGTTCTCTTAATTAAGCAACTTGTTGCGTATGAATGGAGAGTGGAGAAACTATTTCCTTATCAAACAAAACTGTTGTGAACAATTTATTTAGATATGTACTAGGGACAACTAGACATGTTGTCTTTCTAATTGGACAGCACATCACTGAGACTATTAGTTTGGGCTGGTTCTCTTGTCATTGGGCCTATTAGTTTGGGCTGTAATTTTCTATATAATTAGTTTGGGGGAGAGAGGGGGGTACACTTCCCTATATAATAAGTGTTGGAAGGATTTTTGGGCAAAGTGGAAAGATTATCTGCTGCAAATCTCCACTAAATCACTCCTCTCGGGCATCCCGCCAATTGTGGCTAGACATGTGGCATTAGTTTCCCTCCAATTTGCTTTTCACAGTCTGTGTCCCCTTAGATCTGTGTAAATCAAAACTTGCAATCTTTGCTGCGGAGCAAATAAATCCACCCAGACAGTATCCGATTTTGCAGATGCAGTACACCCATAGGTTCATTATACATACCAAAATTTCATTTTGTATTTCAAATTAAGGTAGGATCCGATCGCATCTGATTTTGTCAAACGCTTCGAAAATTTTCAGACAATCGTCTTGCATCGAATTGTTATAACTTCAAACAAACTGAAAATCGGTACAAGTAGAAATTCTAACAATTTCCTACTGATCACGTACATTGTAGGTGGATTCAAAAGTATCTATTGCAAATCCTAAACCCTAAACCCTAAACCCTAAACCCTAAAACCTAAACCCTAATGTCATTGCAATCCCTAAACCCTAAACCCTACTGATCATCTAAACCCTAAAACCTAAACCCTAATATCATTGCAAAACTATAATATACTGAATTTAATTCGATACACACTAAATTTCCCGTTATAAGTACTGGTTAACGTTAGCAATGTATTAGAATTCTACTTTCTAAAACTGAAGTTAGTTCCAAAAGAAATGTAAATCGTGAGCAATGTACTTTATGCACATCGTCAAATGAACTGAAATATTCATCACATATACCATTTCACTATCCCAATACACACAATGTACATCACGAAAATTTGATAACCGATATTTTCCCAGATTATCTTACCTAGGGCCACACTCAGATTTGTGGGAACTCTCAAACATAATGGTCGAAACACGTGGAGTTCGCATAACATATTACCATAGGATTCACAAAACCCACATGATCGGTTTACCATTTTTGTTCTGCGATCTCCCATACTTTAACAAGTCATATGATCACACGAATGTTAAACCATCATTGTTATATTCTACCTCTTATAACCCATGTCACATCCCGATCGCACACACTGGTGGATCGAGTGGTCCTGCTTCCTAATGTGTATTAATCCAACACGGCACGGTCACTCATTATATATACTCCTCACCTATACCACTACAATGTCTTTCGTTTTTAATTCTCGACTGTTAACCCTATTATTTGCAGAAATGCACTCGCTCTGATACATTGTACGCCGTTGATTACATCCATCTTTCTACACGCCTCTCCAATCATACACCTCGTGGTACCCCGTTCCTGAAGTGGTCCGAAATTTCAATATAACATATTACTAATGTAATGAAAAATATTCCATATATACCAAAACAAACTTACCCCGCACCCAACCCGTCGTGGTATACACTGAATGTCAAACGTATAGTCTCAGATCGCGAGTACTGAAATCACTATCATACACAATGTAATACCAACAATAAATACTGAACTTATATTTACATGTATTAAATTTACGAATTAATAAACTCAATTTAGTACTTATACACAACACAAATATTAACTAACATACTTAACGTACCTCATTTCATGAACTCAAATTTTTGTTACACATACTATTAAACCATTTTGTGTGCTAGTCTTACCCTCTTAGTCAATCAATCGCTCCAAGTGTTTCGTGTCTTACAATGAAATTCTTTACACTCTCCTATGCTAGAACGTCGAATCTTCAAACCAACTTTGAAACGAGATCACGTTACGATTCACGCGTACTGAAACCACTTATCCACACAATGAAATACCCCATAATAAGAACCGTTTGCCTTCTCAAGTATACCATAATGTTGCCTTCTTGAACTGAATTTAGTAACCGACACAAACAGAAACTTAATTCCCGTTTTATGCAAGTACTGAAATCTCTGCCATACATGCCAAAACACTCCTTACATGCAACCAACATTTCATTCGCATGCCATCAAATAAAATTCGGGAAAAAACATACATGCCACCATCTTCAGGAGTCATAAGTCACCACATACAGCGATACATTATAAAAAAGGAACAACATCATGTCTAAATCATGTTCACATCAACAGTTAATACCAAATACACTACACTTGACGGAATACAGTTGATTTATCGTCATCATACAAATAGTACTAAAATTATGTCTAGAATGAAGTACCCTAATATGAGGCAATCAAATTTAAGGATCATATGACCAATTTCCGTCTAAATGAAGTTATAATATTCGACCACTACTCAAACCAAACCACCAATCATTCTCACTGCCTTGACACGCGCGAAGACTTGCATGTTACTCGGTTATGGCCGTGACCCCGACACAATCCACACCGCACCATGGGTATCGGCACCTGTGATGGTATTCTCTTTTTCTTCCTCCTACCAGGTTGTGCCCGAACATCAGGTGCGCGAACAAAATCTGGATCAGTAATCCTATGAACCGCATCTCCATCGCTAGGTATCGGGTACAATATCCCGCTGTACGTTGTCCGATATGCTTGCACACGATTGAAGGGATCACAAAAATCATATACACTACGATGAATGTGATCTAGGCATGCACATGCATGCTTGCATGGAAACCGATATAATTGCCAGCATCCACAACTGCACGTGCGTTGTTCCACATCCACTGCCAGTGTCTTCTCGTCCTCAACGATCTCGAATATTGTACCTGATGCACTAAACACGCTAACTTCACGGGCTGCCAAATAATTCATGCTCAATTTTTGCTCAAACTCTGGGCACAACGCAGTCTCCATCTTTGCCCCCGCCTCCCTTTTCTGATTAAACATGCCCATCGCCTTCAAGCGAATGCTGTTAACCATCCCTAGTGGAGGTAGCGTCCTCGCTTCTTTCACCCACGAATTCCAACTCTCAGCAATGTTGTTATTTACAATACCCTAACGATTTCCCACAAACAACGCATTTGCCCATTTGCTTGGATCGATGGCCATTAGGTATGGCCCTGCAGCTGGTAGTGCTTTCATTATATCCTTCATGTGCCCTTCGAACTCAGCATATGTCGCAGCGTACGCCGCCATGTTTAGCTTCCCAGTCCAATAGTTACTGTAGCTATAGTGATACTTCGTCATTACCTGCAAAACATCAAAGCATCACAATCATGATTGCCATCTAGCTTCAATAATTATATGACTCCGTAAATCAATGTCGTAACTTTTTACTTACCTTCGTTTTAAAGTTATCCACTAGATGGCGCATACAAATGGCATGGTTACAACCCACAAAAGTATTCGGTATACCTTTCATCAATCCCGAATGCCGATCACTAAATAATGTATACCTACTCCACACCTCCTCCCCAGTATGCTTTTCAATTGTGAACTTCAACTTCTCACAGAACCATTCCCAGTTCTCGTCATTTTCTGAATCCACAACTGCCATAAACCATCAAAACATTACTATATTGTTCTCGCAACTACGACATTTACAAAATTTTATTTAATAGGAATCTTACGTGCAAATGCAACACACAGCAACCCGTCGTTAGCATCTTTAGTTGTCGCAGTCAGTATATACCCCTTCCATTTGGATTTTATATGTGTCCCATCGAAGAAAAGCAAAGGTCTACATCCTGTCACGAAGCCAATAACACATGCTGCAAAGGCGATGAATAATCTGCGAAACTTCCCAGTTTCTTCGAATGTCTCAAGGTCCGCCATGCTCCCTACAATTTCAGCAGAGCCACCAGAATCCAATTAAAACCTTAAATATACAACATTGTTCATATTTAGATAAGACCAACCTGGGTTTGTTTCTTTCAGTGCAGCACAAAACCCTCTTAACTTGTCAAAGGAATGAAAGTCATCGCCGTGTATTTCTCGTCGAGCAATCTCCCTCCCATTCCACGCCTTCCGATACTTTATTACAATCCCAAACTCTCTCTGCAAATCCTTCATCACATTGACCGGCCTAATTGTTGGGTCGAGTCGGAGCTTCTCCCTTATATAACCTGCTATCCAGTTTGCATCAGCCTTCGGATTGTCACAATCCTTTAGGCTATCCAACCCACATGTGTGGTTCAGGTTACATCTTCTAATGCCAAAACACCTGTCCACCTTATGATAAGAAGCATAGACACACCACGAACACCCCATAACCGTACATACTGCTGTTATTCTATCCCCGTCATTTCTCTTGTACCGAAACGCACGCTTGTTCGCTATGCAATAGTTTTTCAGAATCGTTCTAAATTGATTCGCATCCTCGAATATCTGTCCCACCCCCTTAATCTCACGACCCCATATCAAGGAACCTATAGGGGCATTTCCTACCCTGCAATCCAACATTAAAAAAGGTAAAATTACATCAGTGCATACAGATTATAACACTTTCATTCTCTTATCTACTCAATGATGCAACTCACACATTCAATGTATATATTCCATAATATCATTTCGGATGATCAACCATACCAACTTGTATAAACCCTAATTGGCAGTTTCACATTACAAGAAAATTATACTAACATCTCACCCATACACCGAACGCCATCATTGTCATTGTCCTATCAATTTTAATCCCACAAAATTAAAACATCACTGCCAATAAACTTACAAATATGCCTTTACCCTACTCAAATTTTATCTCACCGAATATATTACCTTGTTTCATTCTGCCCCCGCTCGACCCGTCGAGCTGCAATTCTACACATCCCCTTCCCAACCAACAGATGCACTTCGAGCATGTGTCTGACATCATCGTCCGACCTTAACCCCACCGGTAACCTCTCCACGGGATGCTCGTACTGCAATATGAAGCTCCTCACGTCCATCCCTCTTTTACTTGCTAACACAACATGTATTTCCCCCAGTCCCATCCCATTCCGCACTGCCATCGACTCAATCACCCCATCAACCTCGCAAAATGCCGGAATGGATGGACCATCATCAATCTCCTCCTCATCGATTTGAACCATCTTCTCCGATATGGGATCACTTAACTCCTACCTCCGATTCGGCACTCCTTTCACTCTTTCCACGCTCACAACCACTCTTTTCCCCAATTCTGCACTTCCTCTTCCGCACTTGCTGCTTGAGCAAAAGCTTACTTCTTAAGCCATGGATGCCAAGAAGTTTCTTGGCAATTTCCTTTTCAAGGGGAAAACCCCATTTGCCCCCTACTGAATTTGTGTTGTCCAAGGGGTAAAGTGTAATTTCATATTCCAAAATTTACTAATTCCTTTTCTTTTCGGACATGTACTGAATCGGAAGTTCTATTGCCTCTTATGGGGTACAACTTGGTTAAAATTTCCTATTGGTACTGTCAAGGGTTTTCAAAGGGATGGCTGGGTTTTTATTTATAAAAACCCCTTATTTGTTCAGGGACAAATATGGCACGCGCCTAGGAGAATTTCCTATGGCACATTTGTATGGTACTAAGGTTTGGAAGAATCTTCCGAAGATGGTTGATATTTCCCGAAAAGGTTATGGGATGAGACGTAGAAATGGCAGGTGTTCGTCGTGGTATTTGTGATATCAGTCAAAACTGATTGTTATTATCATTTATATTCGTGTCCACGACATGGAAATAAAATCATATTTTGGGATAATTTATATTACCTCCGTCACATTGTTTTTGTTACGGGCCCACCGGATATACATTTTTAACGGTTAATAACTTAAATTGTGACAATTAATTAAAAAATATAAAAATTGATATTCTAAAACTACAAGATTAAATGAATCTAACAAGATCTCACTTGACTATATTTTTTCTTACATAACTATGAAATGACGCAAAAGAAGGCCGTTCGTCATTTATGTCGGTTTTATATTGTTTTGATGACACAGTCTGAAAAGGTGAGTAAAGATAAAATTAAAAAAAAAAAGCGAAGAAAAAAGAAGGAGACTAAAAAAACAAAATCAATGACTAAAACTCAATGCAGTCGAGAGTAGAGAGTCCCTTCCGCATCCTTCGTCAGCAAATCTTGAACTTCATCCGGAGGAAATGCCCAAGTCGTAAAGAACTCCTCAACTCAAGCCGCTTTCCAAGCAATAGCATCTGCCACTTGATTACCTTCCCGAAACATATGTCTAACCTCACAACCTCCATCTTGCTTATCTCCAATTTATTGTCATTGATCAAAGGCCACAAGGAATGTAAAATTTGAGCCGCGCCAAGAACCAACCTGATAACCTCTTCCGAATCAACATAACAACAAGATACCCTAATCCCATACGTCCGAGCCATGCATAATACCTGCCATAACACATGCAACTCGACCTCCACAACAGAACGACGCCCCAGCTGACCACTGCATCTCGAATCCAAGCTCCATTATTTTGTCGCCCCAAATCCTGAACAACCCTCACATAGCTGCTCTCTATGTCAGTTTCATATTGATATATATATATATATATATATATATATTTTGTGATGATAATAATTCTATAAGCCAATGGGTACTAAGATTGGAGAGAAAACATTCTGAATCATATGAACAACAACCCTTGTAAAAGAATTAGCAGTTCAACAATTAGGGGCGTATGGTTCCGGAAATTCAAGATTCCTATGGAATTGGATTGAAATGAAACCTTTTAAAACCTCTATTTTCGGGTATTAGAAAGAGAATATGTTATTCTTGATATTATCGGTTTAGTGCTGAAGGCTAGTCCAATAAACCGTATCACTCATACGCATAGGCAGATCTACTTAGGGAGATACGGTAGCACGGGATACCACTCAAATTGATAAAATTATATATTTAAGGTAATTTTTTTTTTATAGATTTTGCTTGATTTGGCTTTGTGAATCACTAATTTTTTGTGGTGATCCAATATAATCAATTACTCCCTCCGTCCCACCACACTTGTCTTGTTTGACTTTTTTACACTGTTTATTGTTCATCTTTGACTCGACTTTATTTCAAGTATATATTTAGAGAAAAATAATCAAGGTGGGTCTTATTAGAATCGTATGATCATGTAGTTTTATAATATATATTTTGCATAATTTTTCATTGAACATGTTTTGAGATATTAACAGTTGAAAAAGTGCATTGGATTGTGTGTAAAAGTGAAACAAGACAAGTTAAATGGGACAGAGGGAGTATAACCCAATATCTTTCAATATTTTTTTTGTATTTTGACTGTCATCCTTAATTTTAACATAGTGTCCATCACTTTTGTAATACCACCTAAAAAATTTCTGGATCCGTCGCTGCTTGAAACTTTTGACGAATTTCGTTAACACGAGTAATTTTCTGAAACATCAGGTTTAGACTATTAAATGAAAAGAGTTATGATGTAGGGAAGGGGTTTAAGGATATGTTATAATTCCCGCTTTTTATTACTCATGTGGGGTGTTTTAGTCTCAAACGACGCTGTGGTCCTCCCCGCCATGAAACTTTTGACAAATATCACGGTGCAACCGGGATTGACCTTCAGTCTGTCACCCTGAAAGTCCCTGGTATCTGCACCATGATACTTGCCATAATTTCCTGTCGCGAAAGCACCTGCCATAGAGCTTCTGAACATCTTCCACTGTATGAGTATTTTCCCAAAATGTTATGTTTTTACTTACTCGTGTCAAGAAACTGTGCATCCCGAAAGCGCACGGAGTCAAAAATTGCAGTAATTTATAGTAAGTACCGGATCGTTCACTGGAGGATGTGCGATGGAAGCAGGGCCCACGTCGTTTACTAAGATTTTCCACTCGGTTACTCGTTTCAAGTTTTGCAAGGGTTTCTAACAACTACTTGACATAATTTAAACCAGATCATGAAAGCAGTAAAAATTATTCTATAAAACATAATAGACTAGATCGAGGAAAGCAATTAAATCTATACTACGAAAGCAATATAAAATTATGCTACACTATCTAGAAAGCAGGTTTAAATATGACAGAAGGGACGGGGAGGAAAGAAGAAAAATTGGACAAGATTCAGATGAAACACAATTAAACTTCCATTTTGTTACACATATCTTAGCATTGGATAATCCTCTAGTTAGCTAACTCTCATGCTTTCTGCACCATGTTCCCTTTAACAGACAGGTACTTATGGTGAGAATTTACATGCTCTTACGACCTCAATTTCTAAGATACCACAGACTCACAACTGCCCTCACATGGCCATGCTAAGGCGTATCATTCATCTGTGGTGGATAAGCAACACCTGACACATCATTAATTGACATGCCAAGTACTCCTATCATTCCCCCATGTCACACCCAAAGTTTCAAATCACGCCCCAAACCATTACATAACTCTCAAACCTTTTAACAGATGGACAACCCCTAATTCTTCCGAGTGACCTCTATGAAAGCATTTAAAAGGAAAGCAGTAAAGAAAGCTGTAAAGAAAGCATTTAAATCTATCACTCGGAAGCGTTAAAAACGTCTCTTTCCGTTAGTATAAAAGAGCCCCTGGTCTTGGTGACCAGATGCAGATCAAGAACCCCCGAGATATCAACAAGCCACAGGGCTTACAACATCTGGGTAGTTATGAGATACAAACTAAATGAAACAGATCCATAAATGAACCTATTCCGGATGTACTCACTCAAGACTCAATTTTAGACTTTGGCAGAATAAGATAGTAGTCGAAGGAATACTCAACCATACCTTAGAAATTCACCAAGGTCTATATGTTGTTCCTCTAGTATTATTTATCACATCTCATCTACACCCAAGTGGATATTCACTTAATGCGATATCTAATATCAGATTTCCAACACACAACAATTTTGAGAAGCAAATGAATATTTGAAAATCATTCCCTAAACAGGTACTAAATTCTCAATTAAAACACAGATCCTTTCAGTCTAGATGAGACCTAATCGCTGACTCTGCTTCTAAGCTCTCAAAATCAACCCCCAGTGGAATATGAATTAGTCGTAACTGTTGAATTTATCCTTTACTTAGATCCGGATTTTATAAAGGAATTTTTGTTGGAAATTTATTATGCAGCATCTGATTTGAATCAAGACTTCTGTGTCCAAGGGGAAGGATCCCCAAAATAATAGTATGACCAGAACATCTACATAATAGTATCATGCATACAAGTATATGAAAAAGAAAACACCCCAAAATATATGGTGGGGTTAGACAGAATGCGATACACAAAGATGAATTAGCCTGAGATGAGGAGAAATCGGCTAAAAAGAGTGCCAAAGATAGTTGGGGTTTTCCGGACTGCAAACATCTGCTGTCTAGTTCCCAATTATCCCAGATGAATGATTTTAGACAAAAAGAATTCCAAACAACGGTGACCGCCGTCATTTAGTTTTCTTTTGTCTGTGAGTGGAAGAAAAACCCACATGTTTCTTGCTGTAATATATCTTATCTGATGTTGGTCGACATCAGTTAATACTATTGCAACTTGAATTCAGGTTGAGAAATTAAGATAAGGAAAATTAAAACTGTATTTGATTAGGAATTGGCTGAGTGACTAATCGAAACTCTTAGTGAAGAGAACGCTCGCCGAAGCTTCCACCAACCACTAACCAGATCATGCAAAATAACAGATAATGATTGATACACAGAAGACGGGTTAGTCGATATCCCTGTGAAGAGACCTTTCACCAACATTAATCTGTAGTGTTTCTCATTATCCGTTCATACACACAACGAAAAGGAAAACTTGAAAATAAGGAAAATGTTTTTGGTATTGTGCGGGTGTTAAGCACACAATAAGTGGACACTAATGGGTTGAAATGTGTAATGGACAGAAATCAGATGAATTGGGCCCAGGCCCAATACATCCATGCAACTTACACAAATCATGGAAGAAAAGTATTTTTGGAGTTTTCAAAATAGAAGGGATAGTTCAATTCGAATTATTGGGGTAATTCGAATTGAGAATGCATGAAGGATGAAGTAGTACTTTACCCAATTGATCATTGCCAGAAATTGGAACATCATCTAATTCGAATTATTGACCAATTCGAATTAATTCGAATTGGACAACTCAAATTGGCGAAGTCCTTTTCTTGCTCAAATTGACTAAGGCATTTACCTCAAGGAGAAGGTGAATTCGAATTGTCTAGCAATTCGAATTAATTCGAATTGGACAATTCGAATTGGTAAGAGATGGGAAATAAACTAAGGCATGAATGGGTGGTATGCAATACAATGTGGTTTTCCTTGCCAATTCGAATTGTTGAACCAATTCGAATTAATTCGAATTAGAGAATTCGAATTGGTTGGGAACCACATGAAGGAAATTTTTGGTTGTGCAATTCGAATTTCTTAGGCAATTCGAGATAATTCGAATTGCCTCAATTCGAATTACACATTTTCGAACAATACAATTTGTTCTCACAAGTATGGGTTAGGTGTACACTGTGCTGTAATGATGGGTTTAGATTTACCAAATCCCTCATCTCACATCAATGTCACCTCACAGCCACCCTAGTGAGGTTTTCAAGAAATAAACAAACACATGTCCAGTGGGTATTGGCAAGATTTAAACCCTATTTCTACAAACAAAGGATCAAAGATCAAAGAACCTAAAACATCTAGTTATCAAGAACTGCATGAATAAAGCTAAGAACACCTATGTTATCTAAGGCAGCATAAAAATAAAAACAAGGCAGGAAAATAAGGCATAAAGGTAAATTCTAACAAACCTTCAAAACATCTAAAACCTAAGAACACTTATTTGAAGCTCTAAGGCACAAAATCAAGCTAACAACCCACCAAACATGCATTTATTAAGTTTGAATGTCAACTAGGACATAATAAATGTAACCTAGTTGAAACAAACAAACATGCCAAGCATTTATTTCTAAAGAAAGCATTAAAGAGTGCCAAAACACATGAATAACACCATTTCTGGAAATTTTTCTTGTATTGACACTTTGAAAGCAAAATAAAGAACCCAAAACCATCATTAACTTGAAGGTAGGGTTTATTCTACTAGAAAGCATATAAAAATCTGGAAATGGCTACTCTAAGGGTTACACAAACTGCTTCTACACTATACTAAGATCAAAGCATGTAAAAATTATACTACTTGCAAGAAAAATAAACTAAACTAAACTAAACTACCTACCTAACCCTTAAGGGGTGTGGAACCGCCTGCTGTTCTTTTTGTCCCAGCTGCTTTTTGGTTAAAATTCTTGATCTCCTTGCTCTATTGTGGAAGGTCTGCTTTTATAGACAAATTTTCGAAACCCTAGGCCCACCAATGTTATGCTCATGCTCCACAGCTTCAATGAGGGAAGTTCGAATTAATTCAATCAATTCGAATTAATTCGAATTGTGAGATCTCTTCCTTGAGCTGGAAATGTGGCCTTCAGTTATCAATTCGAATTGTTGTGAAGAATTCGAATTGGTCTTTTCTCGAATTGGATGAGGGTTTCTGCTTGGCCTCTTTGCATTTGTTGACTATTCGAATTGTTTGTGCCAGTTCGGATTAATTCGAATTGGACAATTCGAATTGCATCTTCTTCTTGCCTTTGGGTTCCTTCCTTCTTCATTCCCTAATTCGAATTATTCAAGCCAATTCGAATTAACTCGAATTGGCCATAGTAATTCGAATTAGCTCTTCTACATCCCTTCCCAACACTTAACAATTTTTTCTTCTCTTCAGCAATTCGAATTGTGTGAGCAATTCGAATTAATTCGAATTGCGTAATTCGAATTGGGCTTCAACACTTAACCAAATTTCAGTTGTGGGATTTTCAATCTTTTTCCCATCTTTTTGGATTTTTGTGGGCTATATTATTCTTTTGCCCATCTTTTCATTCCTTTTTCTTTTCTTTTTCCTTTTTTCATGTTTTTGAATTTTTCTAACACAAATACAATTTAAAATTGCATATTTTGTGTCTTTTTATTACCGGCTCGATGTTTTTACAAACTAGCATTAATCTGTTAAATTCAACTGCTTTCTTATTACAATAAGATGGAAACACGATCAAAATGTCCGTCTCAGACACGGAAATGGATTGAAAATAATGGTCAATTTTGGCCATTATCAACATCCTCACATTTAATACTGATCGTCCCCGAGCAGTCAGAGTCAGTGCTCCTAGGAGCTTGGACTCTGCATATTCAATCCATTTGCGTGGCCTCAGAAATTTCATTCTTCTTATATTGGGATAAGACAATCAAAATTACAAGTATTAAACGCTCTTAGTTGCAGTGTTTAATGGAATGATACTTCTCACTTGAGTGAACACACAAGCCAATCATTATTGTTAATTCTTCTTGAATAGGTGTTTAGAAAAATTCATTGGCTTACTTCTTGAATTCAGGCATGACATGATCATTGATTAATAAAAACAGAGCCTCACATATAGTAGAATCGGAAAGTTCACTCACTCTCAAGATTGGCTTTTATCATCAACGCTCAAAATCAAATTCAATTAAATTCTCCCATAGGCTTGCAACTGGACCAACTCGCCACCGGCTCATTTCCTCAAATCGAGATCCCGAGGTCTTATTCAAGGTTATAACGGGGCATACGGTTGTAACATTTGGTAGGAAAGGGAATTATTGGGCTTAAAAGTGACACGACACCATTCCACCATAACTTGGCATGTTGTAGAATTTATGATCATCATTATTTCTTTCTTTCTTTTGTTTTTCTTTCCTTTTCTATTGCATGACATTTAGACTTTGTCTAATTTGCTTTGTCATTTGCAATTTATTCTTGTTGAATGGCTCTCAACTTTTTTTTTTTGAATCAGTTTAAAGCATACCGATTGATACATATTTGATGATCAAAAATTACAATGCCTTGATGGGATGGCTCATGTACACTTGGGTTTGATTTTCTTGGTCTTTTTGTAAGGCTGGGAATAATATAGTGGTTTCAAAGAAAAATTAGGCTTAAAGGCTCAAGTTGGTTACTCCTAAAGGGAAAATGTTTTTGGGTTTGGAATTCAAACGAAAGCCAAAATTTTGGTTTTTCTAAGTGCCTCGATCATGCTCGATTTCGGGAATATGGCATGGTCTTGAATCGGTCCCGATCGCAAGTTCTAGTGTCTTTTAATCGAATTGATTCACACAATCAAAGAAAGAAATGAGTAAAAGTGACTCGGCTCAGATCTCACATGGTATGGTTTGATCATGTCATACACTCATTCTCAAATTTAGCCTTTGAAAAATTTCTTGCAGCTTATTCAATCAAATTCTCAACATGAAAGTTCATTTTTTCTTTCAAGTGATCATATCATTGGATTTTTATAGCTCAAAACTTTGATAATTCATGTCATGCATATTTTTAATTGTTTTATCCCAATGTAATAGTCTGAAAATTTCATCATCAGCCTAAATTCAACATGTGAATTTAGGTGACAGATTTATGCTTGTTTTATGCCGGTTTGTTTAATTGAAAGCATTAAAAAGACACTGTGAACATGCAAGCATGTCACAGCTTGTTTTTGGCGTGACAGTCACTTATTCATCTTGGACTGCCACACATCTTTTTTCAAATAATGGAGAACTCAAGACGAAATTCTCTTGTGGAAAGCAGTAAATGTACATCAGTTACAATAGATTTCCATGGTGAGGATGGAAAGTGCACTGAATGAATGGAAAATCTAATGCATGATGTTTACAATGGAGCTCGCATGAATGTGATCACTTAGCTTAGTCCTTCTTCTCCGTGGGCTGTGTGGAGGATCCGGTGGCATCTCCTGGAGGTGATGGGAACTTGCTGAGGATGGTCTTCATCATTTCGACTTGATTGTCGAACATCCTGGCTTGACTGGCGAACACTGCTTCGAACATTTTTCTATTCTTTTCCTCATTCTCAGTCCTTTCTTGATGCTGCCTGGCTGCTTCCTTTCTGAACTCCTCTTCTCTCTCAAACATTCTCAGCCTAAACTCTTCCTCTTTCTGCATTTGTTTCTCGTGAGTCGAAACAATGGCATCGGCCAAAGATCTGACACTCTGCATCATTGACTCTCCCATTCTGCTCACTGCTTCTAGAGTTTGAGAATCAGCTGGATATTGAGACACAGTCGGGCTTCTGCGCGAGGGTCGGACTGGATGTCTTCGTGATAAGCTTGGAGTGGAAACATCAGTTCCAGGATGAGTGGGAGTGGGAGCAGGTTCTGTTGGTGTGACTGCAGCTTCTTCTGTTGAAGGTACCGCTTCAGTACAGTCCTTCTTCTTGTGTCCTTTGCGTCCGGCTGTTGGTGTCCTGGGAGTGTATCTGGATTGAGCGTCTGATTCTTCCGGCATAATGTATGTAACTGGTTTAGTTATCCTTGTCTTTGGGACTGGGATCGGCCGGCTCATATCAATAAGATCACTCTCTGCAAAAACTGTTAGATCTACTCCTTGGGCCTCACAAATTCTCCTGATGAGGTTGGGATAGCATAAAGCAGCAGCTCTGGTGCCTGTGACTTTTGTGGTCATGACATGGAAAATCTGCTCCCCCACGTTGATCTTCAGTCCATGCCAAATCTTGGCAAAACCCTTCAACATTCGACCAGATGTTTCATGTGCATGAGGGTTTGGCCTAATCTTCGACATGTAGAAGTCATAGGAGGGTTGAAACTCCAGCTTCAGGTGCTTTGCTTTGAAGGGGATTTCACCAGTGTAGCTTTCAGCAGTAAGGGACCTAGTAATGTTGTCGTGATATTGCCTGTCAGCTGCCCTGCTTGCTCCCTTCTCAAAATGCTCAGATATCGGAATTTCTGACCTCCAGTTGGGTGTGCCAAGGAAGTTGTTCAAGTATTCTCCAGAGATGTTTACATCAACTCCTCGCACCTAACTTGTCTTTCGTGTGGCATTGATGTTGCAGTAGAATTCCCGAACCAATTCTGCTATCCCGGGTTCAGCGTGATGCTTAAGGAACTCAGTCCATCCGTGGTTTTCTTTTAGCCTGAGTAGCATTGGATGATCTATCAGTTCTGGACTGAATCCTTTATCAGGGACGAATACTCCAGCCAGTGCCATGTATCGTCCCGCATTCTGCTCATTCCCGTTGAACCTCCTCATTATATCATCATCATCCCTGATGCGGAATTTTCTGAACTTCTTAGTGGACACACCCAGTCTGCCCCTTGAAGTTGAGTTGGCCCAATAATCAGCCGATCGCACTGATCCGGTTGATTCTTGGGTTCCTTCAGTTCCTGCTCGTTCTCCATCAGAGTCAGAATTTTCCCTTGGCTGTTCCCTCTGTTCAGTTTGCTCGTGCTGTTCTGATTCAACCTGTGTATTCGGTTGTGGCTCTTCCTCAGTTTGTCTCAACTCAGTTTCTTCACCTCCTTGAGTTGCTCCCTGCTCGTGTGCATTACAAGGATCTTCATGGAATACAGAATTTAAGAAATCCTCGGGAAGATAGGGATCGGCAACATGCTGGTATTCTTGTTGTGATGCCTCAACTTCCCTCCCGATGTTAAGGTCTCCCAATTGTTCTTCCATGTCGTCTCCTTGCTCTATGGGAATATTGAGATCGTAATGGAGGATCTGCTGAAATGTCTTGTCCTTGAAGATATCTTCTATGGTATCCATTTCTGCTTGCTCACCTCCACTGCTACCTTCAGTTCTTACTGTTTCTTGCACTGTGGGTTGCGGTTGAGCGATAGCTGCTGCTAGAGATTGTGCATCTATTTCATTCAGATCATTCACAAGTTCAGCTGTCTTCTTCCTTGATTCTTCAAGTCTGACATTGCCCTCGTGCACCATTTCCTCTATCTCCTCTGTGGGTCGCATTGCCTCCATTGCTTTCTCAACATCCGCCTTTGTGTCATTTCTGCGAGCAGTAGATCTCTTTACTTGTTCCTCCTTCTCCCTGGCCCCATTCTGCTGGCTCAGCTTTCACCTTGACAGGAATAATGTCGGTTCCGCTGATTATCTGACAATCATCGTCCCCGACCTCAACCTGTGTTTCAGTGTCAGCTTTCTTCTTCTTCTCTAGCTCAACCTGTAATTTTTCAGCAGCTTTTCTATTCTCCTCTTCCTCTCGGGCTTTTCTAATATTTTCCTCCATTTCTGCCTTCCTGGCGTCTTCCTCTGCTTTCTTGGCCTCCTCTTCAGCTGCCTTGGCCATTTGCTCTATCATTTCTTTCTTCATCTGGAATCGCATTCCACCGATAGTCCTTCATTTCGAACCTCCATTCAATCTGGTGGTCCATAGGCAGGTTATGCTCATTCCTTATGGCCACCCTATTTTCCTCTGCCTCTTTCTTCAGCCTCAATTTCCAAGAAGGCACTATCTGGAGTTGTCTTTGGAAGACCCATCAGGGAATCTATAATGAATTGATCCCTGGAGAGAAAAGAGTTGGAACTATTTTTAACAAATTTTCGATAAGTGGATCCGAGTTGAAAGTCAACATCCTCACATTTTGAGCTAAGCTCTAAATGTGAGTTAATTGGTTTCCAATCGAATTTATAGAAAGAAAAACATAGAGCTGGATTGTTAAATCTAACTCTTATTACAGCAAAAATAAGGAAAGTACAAGAGATATAAGGATCTTGGATCCTTAGAAAAATTTTCTTGGACTATAAATAGTCTAAGATGTTTTTGGGTGGTCGAAGGACCAAAAAAGAGAATATTTCGTAGGTTATTGAGCCTACGAAAGAATTTTGATTTTTCTCATCACTTAAAAAGTGATTTAAATCATGTGAGATAGGGGAGATAAGAGATTAATGATGAAAAGCAAATGCAAGCGACAAATTATGCAATTACTAGTATGTAACAATGGACCATGACTAAAAATAAGAATAAAAATGAAAGTAAAAGTAGACATGCACACACACAAAAGGTGATTTTTGGATTTTTATGAAAAGTGTTGACTTGTTTATTAAATGAAATTGAGGGTGTGAGTGGTCCCCCATTTGGATTTTGTTTTGGAAAGTGGGTTTTTTAAGGAATAGAACAAGACATTCCTCATGAATATTCCCCACTTGTTCCAAAGTGACAAAGATCAAACACCTTTAATGCAAAGAACATTCTATCATTTTGTCTTTTTATACAAAAATGCCATGCCAAAAGTGTTGGAAAATTTTGGCATGGTTTCGTCTGTACCATGTGTCCCGGATGTGCAAACATCAACTTCCAGAGTTGAGTTTGCAAAGTGTGGGTAACATGTACCCGACAAAAGCATTTATTGCAAACATACTCATAAAATATAATACATGCAAACAACAAATAAGCAACACAATTGGTCCAAGAATACTACTGTAATGCAACACTTAACATCAACATGCATTTCGAGTCATCATTAACAACTCTCTACTGATCAAAACAACACAGTGGGCAAAGGAAACTGTCTACAGTGTTAAGCCTACTCACAGATTACTCAAGCACTGATGGGTGATTTTCACCACTCATATTTTACCACAAGCGGATGGTTGTCATCAAGTAATAAAAACCGGTGAATACCGGGTCGAACCCAAGGGAATTCAGAATATTATTTCATTCTGGAGAAAACTTAGTCATTTTTAGTTCATTATTAATATATTTTATACTTTGAAAAGAGTTTGATTAATTCTAATGGTGATTAAATTAAAAATAGTGACATTAAATTTAAAATAAAGCAAGTTAAAAATTTAAAATAATAAAAATAAAGATAAGATATATGCTTGTAATGATTTAGAACATGTCATCTTTATATAAAAGTGAAATTGCATAATGATTTAGCATTTCCCAATGTCTAAAAAGATCACTTTCATCAGAATTAATGATTTTATAAAGATTAAAAATATGCCAATTTCCTAATTTTCATAATTTGTAAAAACAGACTTCATGGAAGCAAATTAAATTATCTAACATTCTGCAATCATCAGTCTAGGCATAAATTTGAGTCTTTCCCAAGCATACAAATTTTCCTATTGTGATTAAACGACACATTTCATTTCCCAAATCAGCGTGTACATGCCGAAATCTATTTTAATATGATTTATTCCCAAGACCGGTACTAAAATCTAATTTCCACTTTTTATCTCCCGATTTAGCAAAGCAGAAATCAAACAGATTAGATTCTAACATTTAATTATGCAGAATAGTGTAAATAATCTAACAATTATGGTAAAATATTGATAAAACATGGTAAAATGGATTTTAATACTAAATTTAGAATCTAAGCAGATTAGGATATTGCCAGATTTAATTTAAGCAGATTGGAACAGATTGATCGATCAGTCCAGATTAGCATATTAAACATATAGATTTCAAAATTCTTTGCTAAAACATAATTATCGATCATTCCCAGGCATCTAATACATAATCCTAATTCAGATTCTGACAATTCTTGCAGATAAACCCAGATTACATAATTAAAACATCGACATTTATTATACTTCCATAAAAGATGAATTCGTACTTCAAAGTGATTCTGAACTCCCGTTCTAGAACACTTCTAATACGAATAATACAGAAATCCATTTACAAACATGAAAACAGTAGGATATTATGTTTAAAAGCAAATCCTAAACATTACAAAGCGAGAAAAAGAAAGGCAACACCTAGAATGCGAAGAACACAGTCAGAGAAGACGCTCCGATCACTTTCTCCGGCATGGTTTGGTGTTTTCGATCTTCTTCTCCAAAGTTGCAGAGTCCTCCTGAGAGTTTTTTGGTCGAATTATGAGTCTGCCTGACGAAAATGAGGAAGAAACGGGCTTTAAAACCGTGTTCGGGAGGTTAGAAAACCTCCAAACCGCGACTGTGGCGCCCAAAACGGCGCTCGGAAGGGGTTTTAGGCGCCACCAAGAAGAGTCGGCGCATCCTGACGATTTTCCATAATTTTCAGCAAATGGCGCATAAAACGGCGCTCCAAGGTGGTTTTAGGCGCCGCCAAGAAGAAACGGTGCATTCTGACAATTTCCTAAAATTTACCCTGCGGTGCAAAAAGTGGTGTTGAAAGGTGTTTTTATGCACCGCCAAGAAGGTGCGGTGCATTCTGAAGCTTTTTCACCTCTGAAATTTTTCTAAGTGTTGAAGCGGTGCCTGATGCGGTGCTCGGAAGGCAGTTTATGCTCCGCCATGCCTGTGCGGTGCATTCTGGGAAGATTTCAACTTTTTTTTTTATTTTTTTATTTTTCTTTTTTTCTTTTTTTTTTCTTTTTTTTTTTCTTTTCTTAAGTCTGAATCTTGGCACATATCACATTAGATATTCCTTATTTTCCAAAATAAAGCTTCCGAACATCGCTCTTCATCATTTAAATGCCTGAAACAACATTGCAATGCATTAGGTTTGCCAAAGTCTTATTAAAAACACATAAAAACATGGTAAATTTAACCTAAATAAGCCAAATCTAACCATGATCACTTGAAAAATAAAAACACATGAACTACACCTAAAAGTGCAATGAATTAAGGTAAAATGCACTCATTTTGGACATATTTTGATACAATTCAAGCTTGTATAAGTGTGGTTTCACAGGGTGCATCAACATCCTCACACTTAAATATTGCTCGTCCCTTGAGCAATGAAATTAATTAACACATCAACATGCCAATCAAGATAATAAAGATGAAGTCTCTACAGTTCTGCCTAATCATAGATTTCAACAACGCAATGAGCTAAAAAGATTCAAAAGTTTAATGTGCTAGAACAAGGTAAATTGTCATGCATCAGCTATCAAAACCAGGTATCCAAAGCACTTACAGTACAAAAAGCAGATTAATCACACATAGCAACTCAAAATGGGAGAGTGAATAATGTAAATATGCTTTTCTATTCCTGTCTTCAAATTTGCTCAATTAATGACTCGGTTTCACAATTATTCTAGACACTTTGGCTGAGTTGTAGACGGTTGAATTCCAAAAGCTACTCATGTCTAAGAATACGTGCCAGTCTTATAGCCAAGAGTTTATAAATTTCTGTTTAATACCCCTTTATTCGGATTTTTTTTCTTTTTTTTTTTACTCTTGCATTTTCTAATTTTTCTTTCCTTTTCTTTTTGCAAGATTTAATTGCTGATTTTTTATATATATATATATATATATGTAGGGGTTTTACTCTGAATTTATTTATAATTAAGCATTTAAGGAGACATGGAGCGAGCATATTCTTATATAAATAATGATGACTCTCCACATAACAAGTAAACCAGTCTAATTAATCAAAAAGCTTTCTGCAAGGTAAGTAGAATCGTCACCAAAGTTCGAACAACTAGCATGACAATTTAACAAAGTCTAGGACTTTAAACTAAGAATCATAATGCTCATTAAGTTGTAAAATCGGATCTAAGCAGAACAATTAGACTTATTCAGATTTCTCTTAAGATTGGCTGTGATGTGGTAATTCAAATAATAGCACACTGTGAAAACACAATTTAATCTAACATATTTAACATATCCAACCTAAAGCATTTACCATATTTATTCTAAAGCATAGGGAAATATTAAAAACATAACTAAGCTCTTACCATTTATTCCCATGCAATTTAGTAAACATAAAACATGAAAAGATCACACCTGGCATGTTTGGGGCTTTGAATTTCACTTCATCATCACGGCTGTCATCTTGCTCCTTTGTTGGCATATCCTGCTTCTAATATGTATATATAGCAATTACTCAAGCAAATATGATTGTTAGTGCATATGAGAATTCCTTAAGTAATCAGAATCATAAAACATCATCCATAACTCAAATTATAACATTTAACAGCAATTTCCAACAACTTTAATAAGTATGGACAGATTTGATAGATAATAAATTTCAGAATTCACCAAAAGCAAAACATCATAAGTTCTATAGCAGAATTTACAGCAAAATGCCAACAGCTATAGCAAAATATACCCTCATTCTTTATGATAACTCAACCCTGTATGATGTATTAAATAAATGATTTATACATTGAATAAACTAAATGGACCTGTTGATGAAGAAATTCGGGAATGTGATCATAATAGAAACTCCTCCATCCTCACACTTAAACTGAACTACCAGTTTAGTTTAAGTGCATAATGAAAGATTTAAAATGTGGGATTAAAACTTTTTAATTTCAAAAATAAGAATATAGCATGCATTTAAAAAGTTAGACTAAATTAGATCATACCTTTTAAATAGATAAAATTTTCAACTTTTTTAATATGATCTATATATCATAATTTATTGATTTTAATGCCTGCATTGTGTAAAATCATAAAGATTCGACACTTCAACAACATTAATCCCGCTTCTTCATCAATTATCATGGTTATTTACTTTCCTTTTACAAATCAATAGCTCACAACATTCCAGTTTAACATGATTCAAGTAAGAGCTATTTTATTAGAATTAAAAACATGC
This sequence comes from Hygrophila difformis, assembly GCA_030278955.1. Taxonomy (NCBI): domain Eukaryota; kingdom Viridiplantae; phylum Streptophyta; class Magnoliopsida; order Lamiales; family Acanthaceae; genus Hygrophila; species Hygrophila difformis. The sequence goes on along the minus strand of JAOANR010000004.1, from coordinate 10,535,973 downwards.
ATAAACATAACTTAAACATAAATATAAACTTAACCACATGCTTACCATATTCACTATAAATAAAACATCTAAGTAGTGCATAGCAGAGCAAACCAATATTCATAGCAAAAACATCCAACCAAATAACAAAGGTATTTCTTATACATTATTTGTGGAACCTGGTTACACAAAAACTTCGGGTTAGTGTTAAATATATGCATTGCTCTCCATCCTCACACTTAAGTTTAAACCAAAAGTTTAACTTTAGTGCAATATATAAAGCAAACATATATCAACCTAGAATGTGGGATCTAAACAACACCAATATATTTTATTTTACAAGCTATAAGTTCTAAGTCTCTTACAAATTTAAGAAAATCACTTTTTAGAACTTAAAACTTATTATTAAAAAGAACACATTTTTAAGTTATAAAAGCTCCCTTTTTGTTAAAAATTTCAGATTTTAATGCTTAAAGCTCACCAAATTAGCAAACTAGTTCTTATTAATGATTCGAATTAATGATCAAGAACTTTTAGTTTATTGTTTTAAATAACATAAGTTTGCCTTTTTAGTTAAAAATTGATAGGATGAGTTTTTTTATAATAAAAATGTTTCTTTTTCATAAATTAGGAAAACATGAAGTTTCAAGCTTTAATGTTACCAAAATTTATTAATGTATATTAAAACAACATGGTTAACAATATTCATAGATCAACTTAAAAGATTAAACATGTTATTTTAACCCATTTTTATAAGAAAATTTCAGATTTTAGACACTGTAATACCATTTTCCAAAGAGCTGTAATCTGAAATTTTACAAACACTCTATAAATTTTAGCATAGGGCTTGAAAGTATGTTCTAACACTCATATTGTGCATTTTAAACAAGGATTTATACACTTAAACCAATTTTTATCCCACATTCTATATAACCCAAAATTTAATTAACAACACAAATACTAACAATAACACATACCAAATCACAAAATTGGACGGATTATTGAACTAGAATAGCTATACTTACCCCAAATTGAAGCTTTGAAGCACTTTAACAAGAAATCTCCAAATTTGAGAAGCTAGGGTTCTTGAGCCTCAATTTCAGCTTCAATTATCGAGTACATTTCAGCTTCTACTTTGACATTTACTACTTAATTATTAAATTAGAAATATGGTGGGCATATTTTATTAACAAAATTAGAGACCTAAACAATTAAGCATAACGTGACATATAAAATCGAAATAAAAACATGCATAAACCATAAATATGATAATAAAGACAAACAAAAACAGATTATTATTATTTTTATTTTTATTTTTATTTTTATTTTTATTTTTTTATTATTATTATTATTATTTTTTGAACTGTGGTGGACAGGAAATTGAGGATGATGACTGCGGTTGTGAGATTCAATAGAGAGGGGACTGTGAAAGATAGAACAGGAGGGAGATGACTATTTTATTATTATTATTATTATTATTATTATTATTATTATTATTATTATTATTTATTATTTATTTTTTTAAGGTTTACATTAAATGGGTAGGTTTTTAAGCCCAATTAGAAGATTTATGATTAAATTTGAGCTAATTGGAGATGAATTAGAATGGACTTTTGTAAAAATTCAAGTTTGGCACAAACCCAACAATTCCATTTAATACTACATGTGGTGCTCAAACAAGTTTTTACGCATTATTAGTATGAATGAAACCCAAAATGCCTTGTTTGTGCTACTTTCGGTGCTTAACTGAGTTTTCGAAAACCATTTACGAAGAGTGGCATCTAAAACTTAGTTTTCGTGCAAATTTTGTAGCAAAAATAAGGGTGTGATTTGCTTAATCGAAACATAATATTCTACCCATTTTCCTATTCATCTTACGAAAAATTATCCTAACTAGTTCTAATCATCTCCTATAAATATCTATGAAATTCTGTTCTTTTTCGTCAACCCCTCTATCAATTTATTTCAGCTTTCTCCTATTCTACTTAAATCACCACAAAAAGTCTTTCAGTTATTGATCACTCCAATTCTTATTTCGTCTCAGTTCAATTGCATAAGAATCATTTCAAATTACATATAATGAAAATCATGCAAGAACCATTTTTTTTAACAAGAACCATTTTTTTTTTTATTGTAAGTAAAACATATAAACTAAAATAAAAGAAAATCAAGCATATTAAGCAACAGTTTAAAAAAACTATTACTAAGCATGCAACGGCAGTATATGAATTCCATTTCCTAATTAGCTTTCAACGATAAATGCACCATTTTCTAAATTAAAGCTCAAAATGGTGGGTGCACTTCCATGATCATGTCATTCATGAGTTATAAGGTCAAATTCCATATCTTTATACAACAGTTTAAATAAAGACAATGCAATCATAGGAAAATTATTGATAAACATTCTAAAATATCCAGCATTTCCTTTTAAAAAAAACTCAGTAAAGTTGTAATGTTGTCAAGATGTGGAATTTAATCTCAAATTTTCTAGCATCCAATATCAACACTTGATGTAATGCATTTAATTAAAAGTAATCTAATTTACTGAGAAATACGTACCTCAAGTGTGGTGCTAATACCTTTAAATGAAGTGTAGGTGGCTTTTCAATCGAGGCTATCTACTTGAAATCCTCAATTATATATGCTGCATACAACTCGCCGCCATCCTCACACTTGTTCTCTTGCAAATCTTCCTTTTTTTTTTAGATGAGAAACCCAATATTCTTTCAAATTTCAGGATCACACACTGATTTAGCTCGATGCCCTTGCACGACATAGAATAGCAAAAAGTTATAACAATATTTAAAAAGTAGAAACAATATAAATATATTTAAATGAACTCAAAACAACATAATTTTCACAAAAATTCCCCGGCAACGGCGCCAAAAACTTGATGGGTGATTTTCACCACTCATATTTTACCACAAGCGGATGGTTGTCATCAAGTAATAAAAACCGGTGAATACCGGGTCGAACCCAAGGGAATTCAGAATATTATTTCATTCTGGAGAAAACTTAGTCATTTTTAGTTCATTAATAATATATTTTATACTTTGAAAAGAGTTTGATTAATTCTAATGGTGATTAAATTAAAAATAGTGACATTAAATTTAAAATAAAGCAAGTTAAAAATTTAAAATAATAAAAATAAAGATAAGATATATGCTTGTAATGATTTAGAACATGTCATCTTTATATAAAAGTGAAATTGCATAATGATTTAGCATTTCCCAATGTCTAAAAAGATCACTTTCATCAGAATTAATGATTTTATAAAGATTAAAAATATGCCAATTTCCTAATTTTCATAATTTGTAAAAACAGACTTCATGGAAGCAAATTAAATTATCTAACATTCTGCAATCATCAGTCTAGGCATAAATTTGAGTCTTTCCCAAGCATACAAATTTTCCTATTGTGATTAAACGACACATTTCATTTCCCAAATCAGCGTGTACATGCCGAAATCTATTTTAATATGATTTATTCCCAAGACCGGTACTAAAATCTAATTTCCACTTTTTATCTCCCGATTTAGCAAAGCAGAAATCAAACAGATTAGATTCTAACATTTAATTATGCAGAATAGTGTAAATAATCTAACAATTATAGTAAAATATTGATAAAACATGGTAAAATGGATTTTAATACTAAATTTAGAATCTAAGCAGATTAGGATATTGCCAGATTTAATTTAAGCAGATTGGAACAGATTGATCGATCAGTCCAGATTAGCATATTAAACATACAGATTTCAAAATTCTTTGCTAAAACATAATTATTGATCATTCCCAGGCATCTAATACATAATCCTAATTCAGATTCTGACAATTCTTGCAGATAAACCCAGATTACATAATTAAAACATCGACATTTATTATACTTCCATAAAAGATGAATTCGTACTTCAAAGTGATTCTGAACTCCCGTTCTAGAACACTTCTAACACGAATAATACAGAAATCCATTTACAAACATGAAAACAGTAGGATATTATGTTTAAAAGCAAATCCTAAACATTACAAAGCGAGAAAAAGAAAGGCAACACCTAGAATGCGAAGAACACAGTCAGAGAAGACGCTCCGATCACTTTCTCCGGCATGGTTTGGTGTTTTCGATCTTCTTCTCCAAAGTTGCAGAGTCCTCCTGAGAGTTTTTTGGTCGAATTATGAGTCTGCCTGACGAAAATGAGGAAGAAACGGGCTTTAAAACCGTGTTCGGGAGGTTAGAAAACCTCCAAACCGCGACTGTGGCGCCCAAAACGGCGCTCGGAAGGGGTTTTAGGCGCCACCAAGAAGAGTCGGCGCATCCTGACGATTTTCCATAATTTTCAGCAAATGGCGCATAAAACGGCGCTCCAAGGTGGTTTTAGGCGCCGCCAAGAAGAAACGGTGCATTCTGACAATTTCCTAAAATTTACCCTGCGGTGCAAAAAGTGGTGCTGAAAGGTGTTTTTATGCACCGCCAAGAAGGTGCGGTGCATTCTGAAGCTTTTTCACCTCTGAAATTTTTCTAAGTGTTGAAGCGGTGCCTGATGCGGTGCTCGGAAGGCAGTTTATGCTCCGCCATGCCTGTGCGGTGCATTCTGGGAAGATTTCAACTTTTTTTTTTTTATTTTTTTATTTTTCTTTTTTTCTTTTTTTTTTCTTTTTTTTTCTTTTCTTAAGTCTGAATCTTGGCACATATCACATTAGATATTCCTTATTTTCCAAAATAAAGCTTCCGAACATCGCTCTTCATCATTTAAATGCCTGAAACAACATTGCAATGCATTAGGTTTGCCAAAGTCTTATTAAAAACACATAAAAACATGGTAAATTTAACCTAAATAAGCCAAATCTAACCATGATCACTTGAAAAATAAAAACACATGAACTACACCTAAAAGTGCAATGAATTAAGGTAAAATGCACTCATTTTGGACATATTTTGATACAATTCAAGCTTGTATAAGTGTGGTTTCACAGGGTGCATCAAGCACCAACACAGATAAACAAAGATGCACACAAACAACAGAATGAACAAACAAAACCATAAAACTAAACAGAAACCATATTTTTAAGGGTTTTGAAACCCTTATTTTCAAAATGAGAACACCCCCCATCACTGAAACGTTCGAACCCTAAAAAATGGCAGTTTCAACATAAATCCCTAGAAACCTAGGTTCTGCCTACTTGGTTTTAAGTCATCTTCGAACACGCCTACCCTATTCCGACCACATTCCGACCTTCCCTGTTGTAAAAACAGAGCACATTCCCTCCCCAACCCCGATTTCACAAGGAATACGAAGGGACACAACTGAAAACTGTGAAAACCGAGTGCGAAATGAAAAAGGAACACTTATCCCCTGCTCCCACTCGGATTCGATGACGAAGATGCCATTTCCGACGAGTTTGAACGGAGGAAAGGTCGAGACGAGTGACTGGTTTTGGGAGGAAGAAGGGTTTCACGAGAGAGAGAACGGGGGATTTTGGAAATGTGAAAAGTGAAAGTGAGGGAAAATGAGAGGGAAAGAGGGTATAAAAAGGATTCGGAAGGGGAGTTCGAATTATGCACTAATTCGAATTAATTCGAATTGGTGCATTCTGTGAGAGATGCGAGTTATTCAGGCCAATTTGAATTAATTCGAATTGGCTTGAAAGACAGAAACAAGGCAAGTTCGAATTCTGAGATCAATTCGAATTAATTCGAATTGACTCACAATTCGAACTTGAGGTTGAGGGCAAATTTTGCACAAGGTGCCTAAGTAAGCTAATTCGAATTATTGTGGACAATTCGAATTAATTCGAATTGCTTGAATAACTCGAATTGCAATACTTGCTGCGGAGAATGCCTTTTGTATGCTAATTCGAATTAGTTAGGCAATTCGAATTAATTCGAATTGCCTTATAATTCGAATTGCAATACTTGGCCAAATAAAACATCCGAAAGTTTTGCCTTGGGTGCCAATTCGAATTTGCATGTCAATTCGAATTAATTCGAATTGCCTGCATAATTCGAATTAACTAATCCGAGAGTGAAAATTTCCAAGGCAAAATATCTTATGTGGTTTGTTCCAAGCAATTCGAATTAATTCGAATTTTCTTGAAATGAAAAATAAACCACATTCAAGACTTAGGAAAATTTTTTAGGTTTAAATTTATGTTCATCAAGATGAACTCAATAGCAAACATATCTACAGAGAAATAGAATCTAAAACATATTGCTTGCATAAATTAGGTTGGGTTAACAATTTTATTTTATGAATTTATTCTGGATTTTAGATTTCTCTAAATTCCAAAATTAATTTTCATTAAATATAATATTAACCCAACCGGGAACCTGATTTTTGGAAGCTTTATCTTTCTTTTTGTTGGTTCCTCGAATTTCTGCAAAACAATTATAAGAAAGCATTAGGTTTTCTCCAAATATCAACATCCTCACATTTAGAGTCTTAGTACTCTAAATGTTCAATTGATTTTTGGATACTTCATCCCAACAAAAATAGGTGGAGCAAGTAATAAATAAGTAAGTAAATATATGTATAATATTTATTGAGCATAAGCCGGTTCTGTTGTCATTTGAGCTTCTTTTTCGGGGTCGAACTGCCGAAGATACTCCTTCAATCTGTGTCCATTCACTACCAGCTCTCCTTTGTCAGTTCGGATCCTGACAGCTCCACTTTCAAACACGTGCACCACTTCGTATGGCCCTTCCCATCTGGATTTAAGCTTTCCGGGGAACAGCTTCAACCTGGAATTGAATAACAAGACATTCTGGCCAACATAGAAGTGTTTAGACTTGATACGACGATCGTGTAACTTCTGGGTCCGCTCTTTATAAATCCTCGAGCTTTCATAAGCTTGCGCACGTATTTCCTCAATTTCATTGAGGTCCAACTTGCGCTTACTCTGAGCAACTCGTGAGTCAAAATTGAGCGTTCGTACGGCCCAGTAAGCCTTATGCTCTAGTTCTACGGGCAAATGACAGGCCTTTCCGAAGACGAGTCTGTATGGAGACATCCCAATGGGAGTCTTGAATGCAGTGCGGTATGCCCATAAAGCATCATTGAGCTTACGTGACCAATCTTTGCGAGTTGTCCCCACAGTGGCCTCGAGTATGTGTTTGATTTCGCGGTTTGAGACCTCGACTTGACCACTGGTTTGGGGATGGTAAGGCGTGCCGATCTTGTGGAGAATCCCATTTTTGCTCATAAGATTTGCAAATGCTTTATTAACAAAATGGGTTCCTCCATCTGATATGATCACCCTGGGTACACCAAATCTATTGAAAATGTTATTTTCCAAAAATTTGACGACCTGGTTGCCATCATTGGTTGGCAGTGCAACGGCCTCAACCCACTTGGAAACGTAATCGACAGCTACCAAGATGTAATGGTTCCCATCAGATGTCGGGAATGGTCCAATGAAGTCAATACCCCATACATCGAAAATCTCGAGAGTGAGAATTCCTTGTTGAGGCATCTCATCCCTCTTGGAGATATTCCCTAGTCTTTGGCATCTGTCGCAAGCTTTAATAAACGCTTTGCAATCCTCGTAAATGGTAGGCCAATAGAAACCGCATTCGAGCACTTTATGAGCTGTTCGAGTGGGGCCATGGTGACCTCCATATTCCGACTCATGGCATTTCTTAGCGATTTGATAAGCCCCATGCTCAGTTACACATCGTCTAATAATCGAATCTGCACAATGCTTGAAGAGATAATGATCTTCCCGGAAGTAGTTAACTACATCTCGGTTGAACCTCGCTTTGTGGCCCCTGCTTTGAAATGGTGGAATTATTCCGCATGCTAAAAAGTTAACAATATCCGAAAACCATGGACAAGCTTGATCATGAAGATGCAAGGCAAACAGTTGCTCGTCCGGAAAATTCTCATTTACGGCTAGCTCATTTTTATCATTTTCTAGTCGAGACAAATGGTCAGCAGCACCATTGTCTCTGCATTTTCTATCTTTTATTATAATGTTGAATTCTTGCAACAAGAGTACCCACCTGATTAATCGAGGTTTGGCGTCTTGTTTGCTAAACAAGTATCTTAGTGCAGAGTGATCTGTGTACACTGTGGTTTTCGTACCAATAAGATATTGTCTGAATTTATCAAATGCAAAAACCACAGCATACATCTCCTTCTCCGTGGTGGTGTAGTTAATTTGAGCCTCATTCAGGGCATGACTTGCGTAATGGATTACACAATGCTTCCCTTCCTTATGTTGCCCAAGAACTGCACCCACGGCGAGATCACTTGCATCACACATTACCTCGAAAGGCATTGACCAATCGGGTGGTTGCACTATTGGAGCAGAAATCAACATCTCTTTGAGCGTGTCAAAGGCTTGAACACACGCTTCATTTATTACGAAAGGATTTTCTTTACAAAGCAAGTTAGTGAGCGGCTTGGCAATTTTAGAAAAGTCTTTAATGAATCTCCGGTAGAAACCGGCATGCCCTAAGAAACTCCTAACTGCTTTTATTGAATTAGGTAATGGTAGGTTTGAGATGATTGAGACCTTAGCCCTGTCGACTTCGATACCTGCGCGCGAGATGCGGTGACCTAACACTATTCCTTCGGTGACCATGAAATGGCACTTCTCCCAGTTCAAAACTAAGTTGGTGTCCTCACATCTTTTCAAAATTTGTGCAAGATTAGTCAAACATTCATCAAAAGTATCTCCATACACAGAGAAGTCATCCATGAAAACTTCAATGCATTTTTCGATAAATTCTGAGAAAATTGACATCATGCATCTTTGAAATGTGGCAGGTGCATTACAAAGTCCAAAAGGCATGCGCCTGTACGCAAAAGTTCCATATGGGCAAGTGAATGTGGTCTTGTCGTGATCCTCGCTAGCTATTACAATCTGATTATAGCCAGAGTACCCATCCAAAAAGCAATAGAACTCCCTTCCGGCCAACCGCTCTAGCATCTGATCAATGAATGGCAAGGGGAAATGGTCCTTCCTGGTAGCGGTATAGAGCTTCCGGTAGTCGATGCAAACTCTCCAACCGGTCACTGGACGCGTCGCCACTTCTTCTCCTTGCTCATTAGTCGTTACACAGATCCCCCCACGTTTAGGTACGACCTGCACTGGGCTAACCCATTTGCTATCAGAGATAGGATAGATGATACCAGCATCTAAGAGCTTGATAACTTCTTTCCTTACCACTTCCTGCATATGGGGGTTCAGACGCCTTTGTGGTTGCCTTGAGGGCTTGTACTCTTCTTCCATTAAAATTCTGTGCATGCAAACAGAGGGGCTTATTCCTTTTATATCAGAAATGGTCCATCCGATTGCATGTACATATTTCTTTAGAATGTCTACCAGAGCTTTTTCTTGTTCTTGTGTCAGCTTGGCTGACACAATTACCGGTAATCTTTTATGTTCAGCGAGAAAGACGTACTTAAGATGATCCGGAAGTATTTTAAGTTCAAGCTCTGGTGGGCATTCAACGGAAGGCAGTAATTTGCGAGAAATGGATGGGAGAGAGAGATCGGATTTACCTTTAGGATCCTGTGTCAGTACAGGATCCACTTCCTCCTCAGCGGTGCTTTCCTCTTCCTCCGGGATGAACTCAACCCCATCGAATTCTTCAAGGTCCCCAGAGATAGGGTCCTCGAAGTGGACAGCGTTGCAGCTCCTTGGTTGCTCCGCACCTTCAGGCTTCAGTACCTGTTTTGAAACTTTGTTTGGCTCATCAGTCACAGAGTATATGCTCTCATCCTCACTCCTACTTTCTATTACATCAAATATGGAACAAGATTCCTCATTCGGAAACTTCTGCAGCTGTTCCATGTCAATGGTGATTTCTTTGTCATCGACCCTCAATGTGACTCTTCCAGATTTGGCATCGATCAGTGCACCGCCAGTGGCCAGAAACGGGCGTCCCAGGATAAGTGGCATTTCAGAGTCCTCTTCGATGTCGAGGATGATGAAGTCAACCGGGAAAAGAACTTGACCGGTTTTGACTACCACATCCTTGAGGATTCCTACGGCCTTTGTGATTGATCTGTCTGCAAGCTGCAGCTTCATCTTGATTGGTTCAATCTCCCCGAGCCTTAGGCAAATTGCCATGGCTAAGGGCATCACATTGATGCTGGATCCTAGATCACATAACCCCATGCTCACTTTGGCCTTCCCAATCTGTACTGGTAGCGTGCAACATCCAGGGTCTTCTTTCTTTTCGGGCAGTTTCTTCTGGACTATGGCACTGCATGTGCTGTTGAGAACAATCACCTCCTCCTGCTCTACCTGCCTTTTCCCTTCAACCCTACCCTTTTCAGCTCCCTTTGCAGCTTCAGCCTGCGGAATAGCTGTTTCTGATTTGTCCTCGACCAGTCCAATACCGTCTCCTCCTTCAATCCTTTCATTTTCTTTTTCACCCTCCACTGGATCCTTTTCCTCTTCGGTCGTCTCTTTTCCATGTCTAACAATTCCTTTTAGAGTCTTGCCTCCCCGCAATGTGATTGCTTTACACTGCGGGTTAGCTTCAGTACTGCTTGGAAGTGTTCCTTTCCCCCTGTTCTGTAGTTCCTTGGCCAATTGGGTGACTTGCGTCTCCACATTCTTGATTGATGACTGCAGTTGTTGGTTTATATCCTTCTGGTTGGCTATAAACTCAGTCATCAGATTCTCCAGACGAGATGGTGGCCTTTGGTTATATTGTTGATTCTGATCAGGTTGGGATTGGAAGTTCTGGAAATTCTGACCTTGGTTCTGATTAGGCCTCTGTTGGATCTGAGGTTGGAAATTCTGATTCTGATTTTGAAAGTTCTGCACTCTTTGCTGGACGAATCCTTGATTCTGAGGTCTGAAGTTTTGCTGTGGGTTTTGATTTGCGAACTGGTTGGGCTGGTTTGGCTGCAACAAATGCGCATTAAGTGCATTGTTGTTGGAATAGGAGAGATTGGGATGGCGATTTTGGTAGTTCCCGGCATAATTACAACTCTCGGTAGCTATCTATTGGCATGTATCAGTTGGATGAGGTCCCTGACATAGTCCACAGACAACTCCCGATTGCTGTGTTTGAACTTGGTCTGATGAGGTTCCTGCCTGAGAAGCGTCTATTCCCTTCCCTTTATCCTGGCTCAGCTGTATCGCAGCTACCTGTTCTTGCAATTTTTCAAAATCTGTTTTCCCTTCACTTACAGCAAAGACTTTTCTAGGAGGATCCTCCTTCCTATCATCTGTGTTTAGGATGGATCTGTTGACAGACATTGTCTCAATCTTCTCCCAAGCTTGGTCCATAGGCAAGTGGAGTAAATGTCGTCCGCCAGCAGCGTCTAACATTGTTCTCCATGGATGGGTGAGTCCTCCGTAGAATTTCCTCAATTGCTCCCATGGTGCGTACCCGTGTTGGGGGCATCGCCTGATGAGGCCTAAGAATCTTTCTTTCGCATCATATAATGATTCGTCTGGCTTCATTTTAAAATCTCCAATCTTAGCTCGTCCTTCCTCAATCTTTGATTCCGGAAAATACTTCAGCAAAAAGCTCCTCACCAAGTCTGCCCAAGTGCTTCAGATTGATAGGCAATGACTTATACCAGTCCCTGACACCACTATATAAAGAAAATGGAAACAACATTAGCCTAATAGCATCAGGAGAGACTCCCTGATTTTTGATCGTGTCGCAGAGCTCCAGGAAGGTCTGGAGATGATCATGAGGGTCCTCATGATTTGCACCGCAGAACTGATTGTTTTGCACCAAATTAATGAGTGCCGGTTTGAGCTCGAAATTGCGTGCGGGAAAGTGTGCTCTCCCAGGTCCATCCAGATAGGGCTCTACTATTGGTTGCATGAAGTCTGCTGCTGCTTGCTGCTGTTGTTGATTTCCTTGTTCAGCTTGGTTCTGGTACTGTTGGTGGTAATTGGGAAATTGCTGGAAGTTATGTGGATCTTGTGGGTTGTTCCGAAACTGATCTGGATTGAAAGCTTGGTTTTGGTATTGTCGGTTTGGTATGTTTTGGTTTTGGTGAAATTGGTTTAGGGGTGGTGGCGGTTGTTGGTGGAATTGCTGGTATTGTTGCTGATTGGGATTTGGTAGATTCTCCTCTTCGTTGGCACGATTAGGATGTTCTACCATTCCTCCGTCAGCTCCATTACCAGGGTTATTTGGTGGTTGGTCTATGGGTAAGATCGGGGGAATGTTCTGGTTATCTGCCATGTCTGATAGATCGCTGCTCGATGTTTCAGGTGAAGTGCGGGTCCGACGCTCCTGCTCTTTCCGTCTTCTGGCTTCTGCCCTCAGTTGGCGAGCGGTCCTTTCTATTTCTAGATCGAACGGTAGCTCCGACAATGTGTTCCTCCTCCGTTGCATAAGCAGTTGGTATCAAGATTTTGACAGTACCTGTACAATCCCCAAGTTAGTGATGGTTTGATAGTATATACAAAAACTATTGATGAGTAAATCAGGAATGTAATTCTCCTAGTAAACGGCGCTGCATCCTCCCCGACAACGGCGCCATGAAACTTTTGACGAATTTCGTTAACACGAGTAATTTTCTGAAACATCAGGTTTAGATTATTAAATGAAAAGAGTTATGATGTAGGGAAGGGGTTTAAGGATATGTTATAATTCCCGCTTTTTATTACTCATGTGGGGTGTTTTAGTCTCAAACGACGCTGTGGTCCTCCCCGCCATGAAACTTTTGACAAATATCACGGTGCAACCGGGATTGACCTTCAGTCTGTCACCCTGAAAGTCCCTGGTATCTGCACCATGATACTTCCCATAATTTCCTGTCGCGAAAGCACCTGCCATAGAGCTTCTGAACATCTTCCCACTGTATGAGTATTTTCCCAAAATGTTATGTTTTTACTTACTCGTGTCAAGAAACTGTGCATCCCGAAAGCGCACGGAGTCAAAAATTGCAGTAATTTATAGTAAGTACCGGATCGTTCACTGGAGGATGTGCGATGGAAGCAGGGCCCACGTCGTTTACTAAGATTTTCCACTCGGTTACTCGTTTCAAGTTTTGCAAGGGTTTCTAACAACTACTTGACATAATTTAAACCAGATCATGAAAGCAGTAAAAATTATTCTACAAAGCATAATAGACTAGATCGAGGAAAGCAATTAAATCTATACTACGAAAGCAATATAAAATTATGCTACACTATCTAGAAAGCAGGTTTAAATATGACAGAAGGGACGGGGAGGAAAGAAGAAAAATTGGACAAGATTCAGATGAAACACAATTAAACTTCCATTTTGTTACACAGATCTTAGCATTGGATAATCCTCTAGTTAGCTAACTCTCATGCTTTCTGCACCATGTTCCCTTTAACAGACAGGTACTTACGGTGAGAATTTACATGCTCTTACGACCTCAATTTCTAAGATACCACAGACTCACAACTGCCCTCACATGGCCATGCTAAGGCGTATCATTCATCTGTGGTGGATAAGCAACACCTGACACATCATTAATTGACATGCCAAGTACTCCTATCATTCCCCCATGTCACACCCAAAGTTTCAAATCACGCCCCGAACCATTCCATAACTCTCAAACCTTTTAACAGATGGACAACCCCTAATTCTTCCGAGTGACCTCTATGAAAGCATTTAAAAGGAAAGCAGTAAAGAAAGCTGTAAAGAAAGCATTTAAATCTATCACTCGGAAGCGTTAAAAACGTCTCTTTCCGTTAGTATAAAAGAGCCCCTGGTCTTGGTGACCAGATGCAGATCAAGAACCCCCGAGATATCAACAAGCCACAGGGCTTACAACATCTGGGTAGTTATGAGATGCAAACTAAATGAAACAGATCCATAAATGAACCTATTCCGGATGTACTCACTCAAGACTCAATTTTAGACTTTAGCAGAAGAAGATAGTAGTCGAAGGAATACTCAACCATACCTTAGAAATTCACCAAGGTCTATATGTTGTTCCTCTAGTATTATTTATCACATCTCATCTACACCCAATTGGATATTGACTTAATGCGATATCTAATATCAGATTTCCAACACACAGCAATTTTGAGAAGCAAATGAATATTTGAAAATCATTCCCTAAACAGGTACTAAACTCTCAATTAAAACACAGATCCTTTCAGTCTAGATGAGACCTAATCGCTGACTCTACTTCTAGGCTCTCAAAATCAACCCCCAGTGGAATATGAATTAGTCGTAGCTGTTGAATTTATCCTTTACTCAGATCCGGATTTTATAAAGGAATTTTTGTTGGAAATTTATTATGCAGCATCTGATTTGAATCAAGACTTCTGTGTCCAAGGGGAAGGATCCCCAAAATAATAGTATGACCAGAACATCTACATAATAGTATCATGCATACAAGTATATGAAAAAGAAAATAAAACACCCCAAAATATATGGTGGGGTTAGACAGAATGCGATACACAAAGATGAATTAGCCTGAGATGAGGAGAAATCGGCTAAAAAGAGTGCCAAAGATAGTTGGGGTTTTCCGGACTGCAAACATCTGCTGTCTAGTTCCCAATTATCCCAGATGAATGATTTTAGACAAAAAGAATTCCAAACAACGGTGACCGCCGTCATTTAGTTTTCTTTTGTCTGTGAGTGGAAGAAAAACCCACATGTTTCTTGCTGTAATATATCTTATCTGATGTTGGTCGACATCGGTTAATACTATTGCAACTTGAATTCAGGTTAAGAAATTAAGATAAGGAAAATTAAAACTGTATCTGATTAGGAATTGGCTGAGTGACTAATCGAAACTCTTAGTGAAGAGAACGCTCGCCGAAGCTTCCACCAACCACTAACCAGATCATGCAAAATAACAGATAATGATTGACACACAGAAGACGGGTTAGTCGATATTCCTGTGAAGAGACCTTTTCACCAACATTAATCTGTAGTGTTTCTCATTATCCGTTCATACACACAACGAAAAGGAAAACTTGAAAATAAGGAAAATGTTTTTGGTATTGTGCGGGTGTTAAGCACACAATAAGTGGACACTAATGGGTTGAAATGTGTAATGGACAGAAATCAGATGAATTGGGCCCAGGCCCAATACATCCATGCAACTTACACAAATCATGGAAGAAAAGTATTTTTGGAGTTTTCAAAATAGAAGAGATAGTTCAATTCGAATTATTGGGGTAATTCGAATTGAGAATGCATGAAGGATGAAGTAGTACTTTACCCAATTGATCATTGCCAGAAATTGGAACATCATCTAATTCGAATTATTGACCAATTCGAATTAATTCGAATTGGACAACTCAAATTGGCGAAGTCCTTTTCTTGCTCAAATTGACTAAGGCATTTACCTCAAGGAGAAGGTGAATTCGAATTGTCTAGCAATTCGAATTAATTCGAATTGGACAATTCGAATTGGTAAGAGATGGGAAATAAACTAAGGCATGAATGGGTGGTATGCAATACAATGTGGTTTTCCTTGCCAATTCGAATTGTTGAACCAATTCGAATTAATTCGAATTGGTTGGGAACCACATGAAGGAAATTTTTGGCTGTGCAATTCGAATTTCTTAGGCAATTCAAGATAATTCGAATTGCCTCAATTCGAATTACACATTTTCGAACAATACAATTTGTTCTCACAAGTATGGGTTAGGTGTACACTGTGCTGTAATGATGGGTTTAGATTTACCAAATCCCTCATCTCACATCAATGTCACCTCACAGCCACCCTAGTGAGGTTTTCAAGAAATAAACAAACACATGTCCAGTGGGTATTGGCAAGATTTAAACCCTATTTCTACAAACAAAGGATCAAAGATCAAAGAACCTAAAACATCTAGTTATCAAGAACTGCATGAATAAAGCTAAGAACACCTATGTTATCTAAGGCAGCATAAAAATAAAAACAAGGCAGGAAAATAAGGCATAAAGGTAAATTCTAACAAACCTTCAAAACATCTAAAACCTAAGAACACTTATTTGAAGCTCTAAGGCACAAAATCAAGCTAACAACCCACCAAACATGCATTTATTAAGTTTGAATGTCAACTAGGACATAATAAATGTAACCTAGTTGAAACAAACAAACATGCCAAGCATTTATTTCTAAAGAAAGCATTAAAGAGTGCCAAAACACATGAATAACACCATTTCTGGAAATTTTTCTTGTATTGACACTTTCAAAGCAAAATAAAGAACCCAAAACCATCATTAACTTGAAGGTAGGGTTTATTCTACTAGAAAGCATATAAAAATCTGGAAATGGCTACTCTAAGGGTTACACAAACTGCTTCTACACTATACTAAGATCAAAGCATGTAAAAATTATACTACTTGCAAGAAAAATAAACTAAACTAAACTAAACTACCTACCTAACCCTTAAGGGGTGTGGAACCGCCTGTTGTTCTTTTTGTCCCAGCTGCTTTTTGGTTAAAATTCTTGATCTCCTTGCTCTGTTGTGGAAGGTCTGCTTTTATAGACAAATTTTCGAAACCCTAGGCCCACCAATGTTATGCTCATGCTCCACAGCTTCAATGAGGGAATTTCGAATTAATTCAATCAATTCGAATTAATTCGAATTGTGAGATCTCTTCCTTGAGCTGGAAATGTGGCCTTCAGTTATCAATTCGAATTGTTGTGAAGAATTCGAATTGGTCTTTTCTCGAATTGGATGAGGGTTTCTGCTTGGCCTCTTTGCATTTGTTGGCAATTCGAATTGTTTGTGCCAGTTCGGATTAATTCGAATTGGACAATTCGAATTGCATCTTCTTCTTGCCTTTGGGTTCCTTCCTTCTTCATTCCCTAATTCGAATTATTCAAGCCAATTCGAATTAACTCGAATTGGCCATAGTAATTCGAATTAGCTCTTCTGCATCCCTTCCCAACACTTAACAAATTTTTCTTCTCTTCAGCAATTCGAATTGTGTGAGCAATTCGAATTGGGCTTCAACACTTAACCAAATTTCAGTTGTGGGATTTTCAATCTTTTTCCCATCTTTTTGGATTTTTGTGGGCTATATTATTCTTTTGCCCATCTTTTCATTCCTTTTTCTTTTCTTTTTCCTTTTTTCATGTTTTTGGATTTTTCTAACACAAATACAATTTAAAATTGCATATTTTGTGTCTTTTTATTACCGGCTCGATGTTTTTACAAACTAGCATTAATCTGTTAAATTCAACTGCTTTCTTATTACAATAAGATGGAAACACGATCAAAATATCCGTCTCAGACACGGAAATGGATTGAAAATAATGGTCAATTTTGGCCATTATCACTGCTCATACACATCACAAGAGACTTTTCAGTAGGTTATCCATAACATATTTAACTTTAGAATTTTATAGAATAATGATGATTACAAGAAAAAAAAATACATTGTTACTATGAGTAATTGTTACTATGAGGTGTGGGGATAGGGGTGGAAGGGAGGGTCCGGAGAGGACTATTTCATGGATTGAGGATGGTGTGGTTGGCTCGGTGTTGCACTCGGACGGGTGTGTGTTGAAGGAGGAACAGAAGTCGGGGTTTGGGGCTGTGATTCGATCGAGTAATGGTGCCTGGATTGGTGCATGCAGCAGGGTTTCTGGGAGGCGGATGATCCTCGAGGTCGAGCTCCTCGCGCTTCGGCATGGCCTGCTGCTGGCGGTTCAACTTGGAGTGCAATTGAGGGCTTGTTACGTGGACTCCATGCTGGTTGTTTCCTTGATCCTCGGGGAGACACACACTCGGCATTTGTTTTGGCCATTGATCAAAGAAATTCGGGGGGCCATCCGAGGTATGGATGGGTGTCAGCTACGACATGTCTGTAGGGAGGGGAATCAGGTTGCCGATGCATTTGCTAGGAAGGCTGCACGAGCTGATGAATTTTTCACTACGTGGGCTTATCCCCAGATGATGTTCAACATTTGATCAACAATGATGCAACAGGGATGTGCTTCATTCGACGTTGATGGAGTGCAGATGTGATGTTTAATTTTTGTTTTGTTTTTGGGTTTTGATTTTTTTTTTCTTTTATCCTTTTCGCGCTGATTTACCAAAAAAGAAAAAGAAAACTTAACGGCCCACCCCAATTATTGAAATTCCCATTCGGGCCATTCCTATTCCTGTAATTCCTGTTGCATAGTACTCCCTCTCCCTAGGGATGTAAACGGGTAGGGTAGGGTACGGGTAGGCCACCTCCACTCACTACCCGAAATATAATTATCCTACCCTTACCCTACCCTATTACCCTAAAATTAAATATCGGGTAGGATTCGGGTAATACCCGTCGGGTATGCGGATTATCCGCGGGTAAACGGGTACCCGAAATCTTAAATATTACATAGTTAACCGACTCTACCCGATCCAACTTTAATAAAGAAAAAAAATTATTTTTTCACCATAAAAAATAAATAAAACATTCATTATTGCACGAGAACAAAATTTAAAAGAAACCACTAAAGCAACATAAATAAATATTGCAATATTTAAGAATATTCAGTAAAAAATTCATAAATCTTTTTACTGCCGATCTCAAACGTTAATAAATTTGAAATATAAAAATAAATAAATAAATAAACAAACATATAAATATATCTCAATATATCTCAATATATAATATAAATCAAATATATATAAGTATATATAGATAAATAAATAAATATATATATTTAATCGGGTAATCGGGTAATATATGAAATCCGTACCCTACCCGCACCCGATATGATTTATTTCGATTTCGGGTAATACCCTACCCGATTATCTCTACCCTACCCTACCCGATACCCGATTATCCGACGGGTTACCTGACCCTACGGGTAAAGTTGACATCCCTACCTCTCCCTCTGTCCCGCTTGGCCCTTTCTTATAATTAAAAAAAAATAAAAAATGATATATGCAAGGACATCCTAAAAACGAATAGTTCGTGGAACACGGAGGGAGTATTATCAAAGAAGCCTAATTCACCGAAAAAAGCTTCAATGATTCAATTTCCCTTCAATAAACACATGTTTTTCCTACAATTAATTTCCAATAAAGCTTGAATTTTGGTTTGGTTTTCGGTTGCTTTGCTCGGAAAGATCAAGATTCGACATGAAGATTGTTCGGAAAAACTTTGTGCTTAATGGCCCAGGAAGCGTCAAGGTTTCTTCTAACACTCTAATTCCAAGTTTAATTCTTCCCGTTGATTGGAGTTCCCTCAAGCCAATAATTTTTTTGGTCAAATTTCCAGTTTGTTGATTGATGCTTGCAACTTGCAAGCAAGGGGCGAATTGTTTGGATTGGACTTTAGGGTTCTACTTTCGATTATCTCTTCTATTGTTTTCATTACTTGGTTTTTGCTGCAGATGGTTCCAGAAGAAGCAGATGATTTATGGCTTGCTTATAATTTGATTGCTCAGGGAGATACTGTCGTAGCTGTTACAGTACGGTTAGAATTTGTTTTATTTTTGGTTTCATTTTTTATTTTTATTTTATTTATTTATTTATTTTTACGTTCCATGCTGATTGCATCCTTTGTTTGCATTTGTGTTGTATCTTTTCTGTTTGCTTGTATAAATTTCTTCACAAACAACTCAGCTGATTGAATGTTGTGCTTGTAAATATGGTTGCCTAATCTTTATTTACTTAATATTTTGCTGGAGGTGGATCAGATTGTGTCTCTGGTGTTTCAATTTGCCACTGATATCTTTGGAAACTCTCTCTCTCTCTCTCTCTCTCTCTCTCTCTCTCTCCCTGTAGTTGTTCTACATTTGTAATAAAGCCAAAAAGTGCTAAAAGGTTGCCTAGTGAATTTTTATTTGCTTGTGTTTATAGCCTTTATTAATTTTTGAAGTACATGCATTTTCCCCACAGGAAAGTTTTGCGAGAAGCTGCATCAGGGGGAAGGGATGCAGAAAGAGTAAAGCTAAAATTAGAAATCAAAGTTGAGGTAGTGCATGCATATATGGCTATTCAGCTTTTTGTATATTAAAAATGAAGATTTGTGGTGATAGATGTAGTCCAGCAGCAGTATGGTGCATGTTCCAGATGCGCAGGCTCTGAGCCATTTCCTACTGGATTTTGCACACCTTTGCCGAGCGTACCTTTGTGACTTTTTAAGTTCATTTGTTTCCTCTGTCTATTTTTAATGCTACTATGCTGTTTTGAGATGAGATTTTCTTATTTGCGATCGCCTTGTCTCAAATCCCTCTAAAAAAGTGTGAGATTAATAAACACAAAATGCCAAAATCCCTCCAAGACTGAAAGATTTCCAAAACCCCAAATCCCTAAACAGCTGCTGATCCCTCCCGTACGACTCCCGCTCTCAAGTCTCAACCTTGCATGCTCTCCAGTGCTACCGCCTGCCCTGACCCTCAACAGCTTCTGTAAACATGGATTTCTTTGTTCTTTCTAGTCATGTTTGTAGACTGGTTTTTTTATTTCCTTTTTCTTGGTTTTATTTTAGTTTTATTTATATTGTTGTTTCTCTGATGACTTGGCTACATACGGTTATAAACAGCAGTGATTTGTGGCTGTGTGCATTGTGGACATATAATTTGTTCAATGCAATGTCTTCCATGGCCACCCAAGTGCAGTGGTCATTTTTTTTTTTTTTTTTTTTTTTTTTTTTTTTTTAAATTTTAACTTCTATTTTTAAGTTCAATTAATTTATTTTTTGAACTTGATTTTTCTATTCATTATGCAGCTTATTTTAAATGATTTTGAAAAATTAGGTTGTAAATTATGTTATGTTGTAATATGGTGTGTCATATATTAATATTCTTCCCTATGGCGGGCGCTGCACCATGGCATGGCACAAGCTTTGTGCCTCGCCGCCCCTTCTTTTTATACCTATGGCATTAACTGATAATCTCATTTACCTTGTTTTGAAGGTTTATACTTACTAGTGTGCAATTTATTGAATTTCTTCTCTATATAATGGTTCAGAGATCATTTTAGCCTTTTAGGGACATTGTTGAAACATTTTAAATTGAAACTTTTGGATTTCATGAAGACCATCACTAGGCCTACTTTCAGTACTAACATCAAAAGATAGGCGGTTTTGGCACCCTGCCTCAATTTCTGCAGACAAACACTAATTTTCTAGCCTATGCTAGCACCAATAGGCAGAAGCTTCTTTTATTGGAATGGCTCTAGCTGGAGTCGGGTGGACATAGTTTAGTTTCTCAACTGAAAGCGTTTTTTGAAAGCTTAAACAAGCAATCAATACTGTGTCGTACAAATACTTCTGAGTCAAATTTGAATTATTTTTTCGATAAATACGTAAAAAATGACCCCTTTATGGAGGTACGTGACACAACCCAGAAACAATGATTGTTGTAGTGTCTGCGGTTCCAGTTCAATTTTATTATTTGTTCAAAATTCGTTCTTTTGGAAATTGGCAGTTATTTTGTATTACAGTTTCTTTCATTTCCTAGGGTATCGAGTATGACAAAGAAGGATCTGTGTTACGTATACGAGGTAAAAATGTGCTGGAGAATGAACACGTGAAGGTAGGTGCATTTGAGCTTTTTTGTTCTTACAATCTATCCTTGGTTCTGCAATCAAAGCTTTAGTTCTCATAATGCAGATAGGAGCATTTCACACTCTGGAGATTGATCTCCACCGGCCTTTTGTATTGATGAAGGTAAATTAATCTTAGTCCTATAACCACTACTTTTGGGGTTGTAGTAATCTAGTTATTTCTGTAAGTTGAGCTATCATGCATACTTCTTTGATCATTGTGCTTTGTTTCTGTTAACCTTATTGGACTTATTTAGATCAAGTATTACAGATCCAGCAAATTAAAGCCTTTAGATTATCTAGCATTTTCTCACACTTGTTATTCTGCTGTGATCTCGGAGGTTTGCATTATTGTTTTATAAAGTTATAGAAATTTATTGGGATCAAGATCAGGGGTTTGTTGGTTAAGAAATGCCGACACTGTTATTTGCATGGTTTGAGATGCTTTACCCTTACCATGTTTACAAACTGGATATGTAGAAAGGGAATATTAGGAGCATTAAGGGGTACCTCCATTTATGTGATTTTGAAAGAATATTTTGTAGTCATGGGATCTTCTTTGACCCTTTGACTGATTAGCGGCACTCAAACTATGAAAAATAATGTTTATTACCACAAAATAGGATGCTTGTCTGGTGCCCACCAAGGGTCCATTTGATAATACTGATCAAATGATGCCAATGGTATGCATGCTAATAGATTATACTTTTGTAAGAAGCACTTTTTAAAATGGCTTGCATTCATGAGCTTTATTAAAGTCTACAACACAACACATTACTATGCTTGCTTTACTAATTATAGAAACGTCCTTCTCACAGGAAATGAATATATGTATAGACATAAATCACTGTGACCATTTAACTGATTTTTTTTAAGACTATAAATTCCAAATTAGACCTTTCTCCATGTCAAACGGTTACATTGAAGTAAAAACATTCACCATCAAAGAAAACCGAACAAATCTAAATGGAGAATATTATAAATTACTATTTTCAGATGATGATCAACAGTTTATGAATGTGTATCATGAGTTCCTGTATTAGGTGTGATTGAAACTGGAAAGGATGGAATAAGAGGAATGTAAATATAGTATTTGCTATGTGAATTTCTAATTTTTGATATACTATTCATTATAAGTAGAAGGGAGTGAGTAATCCGTATAGAAGGTTATCTAATCATAACGAATAGATAGCGCAAAACATTTTATGATGATTATTATTGAGAAAATTTCTGTGACTGCTAGGTTTTAATCAGGCTTTTGTTATAAGCAGATTATATGTTGTACTGAAAATCTCAAAGGGGTATGAAGGTTGCATTTTTCTTAGATTCCCCAGATCAAGAAATTTTAGGTACAGAAACTGAGGTCACAGGTGGGGTTTAGAGTGGGGATGTTTCTCAGCTAGTTCCACTCCGCTGGAATGTGTTCTTTTAATGATCTGTCATTTTTTTTTTTCAAATGATTAGTTAGCAACTTTATGCTTTATATTTTGTTATTAAAGCTGAAATTTTGCAGAGTAATTATCTGTCATTTGAATAGTATTATCTGTCTTAGGATATCTGGGATCCATTGGCATTGGATGTGCTTCATCAAGCATCTGGTATGAATTCTTAATCATCCTGTTCTTACATGCACTTCTGGCTCGTCTCTTTGACACTTCAAATTTTGAATTTGCATAATATTTTTGTGAAACATACACCCGTACAGATTATAGTCTTATCTTATTTTTGTCTTTTTTGGAACAAGGGCTGCTGGTGTAGGACAATATGATGTAATGATCACTTTAAATTATCAATGCAACCAATGCCCTATAACTAATGTGCCTCAACTAGAACTACATACACATTTACCTCTCTAAACTTTTGCGTAATTATAAAAACAATGAGATTTGAATGTTCTTAGTATCTAGCCAATAATTGAATAAGCATAATGAAATCGCATAGTTATCCATATGGAAAGTTAGAATAGACTAAGGGCATGATTGATAAAAACAATTAATACATTTTAATAGATTAAATATTTGGTCATTAAGCAGTATTGATAACACCAAATTCAATCACTCAATTGACTAAAGGCGATTGATGGAAGTTGTGTAGAATAGAGCTATATACTCCCCCCCCCCCCCCTCTTTCTCAATTTGCAACATTGGTGCTTTTGACACTATTCACCGTTTAATTTTGTCTCAAATTTTTATCATAGTTATGGAAGAAAAAATATAGTCAAGTGATATCTTGATAGATTCGTCTAATTTTGTAGTTTTAGAATATCAACTTTTTATAATTTTTAATTGTACAC
The DNA here is from genome assembly GCA_030278955.1 of Hygrophila difformis. Lineage (NCBI taxonomy): Eukaryota > Viridiplantae > Streptophyta > Magnoliopsida > Lamiales > Acanthaceae > Hygrophila > Hygrophila difformis. The sequence continues at coordinate 10,512,309 of JAOANR010000004.1, read as the reverse complement.
AATTTGAGTTATTAATCGTTGAAAATATGTATCTGCATGCATGCAGGGAGCAAATGTTGCATTTTGAAAAAGACGGAGGTAGTAATTAAGTGATTTGATATAGGATTAAGGAAGGGCATTTAAAATAAGTCAAATGGAAATAGGCTATTTGATATCCCACGTAAATTGAAAAATCATTAAAAAAAAATCACTAACTTATAATGAATGGAAGCTGAAGTTCATCTTTTCGCTGTGTCCATGATTTGGCCCGTGTTAAAAAAATTCCATTTGTATTCAAGGAATTCTATTACTTGGCAGGAACAGTCCCTACCAGGGACTGTATCTGAAAATGTTCATTCACCTATTAGACGACCTTATCTGTTGAATGGATTATACATGCAATATTATACAATTTGACTTGTAGTATGCTGATTGTGACTTATAATAGATCCAAAAATGAGTGCGGACCTGGCTGTTGTTCTGATGCAAGAAGGCATGGCTCATATTTTCCTTGTTGGTAAAAGGTGCTTTCATGATAGCACACTATTTTGCATTAATGTTGCATTTTATTTTCTAAATTAACTGAATCTTGTCTATTGAGCCTTAAGTTTTTCATGGCGTTCCTATCCTTGACCTCAAGATTCATGGAGGGACATTCATAGTGTTAATTAGATAATTCAAGAGTTATAACCCTTTTGATTCACCTTGGTTGTGGAAATCTTCAAGTTAATATTTTCTTTTAGGTCTGTAGCATGATGTCTATACTTTCCCCATTGTCATTTTGGATGTGATATGGATGATTTTGATTGATGATGTTCTGTTTCCAAATTCCAAAATGAGTTATATGTTGTTAGAAAGGCTTATAAAGATCTAATATCATGGTTTAATATTCAGAGGAGCACTTCAATTTTTTAGGTTTGGCTTGATGTTTTCTATATTTTACCATTGCAAGTATTAATGATGCTATGTCTCACAGCGTAACAACTACTCGTGCACGTATAGAGACATCTATACCACGTAAGCATGGACCTGCTGTTGCTGGTTATGATAAGGTATAATTCCCCCTCCCAATCCATATAAATTTATATTTTCAAATTTAGATATGATTCTCTCTAGGATTATGCAATCGACATCCTTACTGGTAGGCTTGTGCTTTTGTAGGCAATGCACAAATTTTTCGACAATGTCTTACAGGTGATCTCTGCGAATCCACTTTCTTGTTATCTTGTTCATAAATATTTCAAAAACTCATAAAGATGTTTTCCTATGAGATTTGTTGCAGGCTTTTCTTAAGCATGTTGATTTCAACATTGTTCGCTGTGCTGTGATTGCAAGTCCCGGCTTTACTAAGGTTCTTTATTATTTGTTCTAGATATGTCATAATTTTGGGGTCTTTTACCTGTTCAGAGTTTTAAGATAAATCATCTATGATACATAATCTTTTATAACTTAGATGTTCTATCATACTGTGTAGGACCAATTTCATAAACATTTATTACTGGAGGCTGAAAGAAAACAATTGAGAGCTGTGATTGAGAATAAGTCCCGTATTCTTCTTGTGCATGCTACTTCTGGATACAAGTAACATTTTTGTCTCTTTCACTATGCCATGCATCAGTTTCTTAACAGAAGTTTGAATTTCTATTTATTTCAATGGCTAACATTTCCTCTTTTTGTATATGTTGCCTCTTCTACCTTTTCTGGTCCTATGATACGATGTATATTATTTTGGAATGGGGTGTCTCCGTCTCTCATTTCTCCCAAGTATTATTTATTGTCTTCTTTTATGGGATTTTTTTTTTTTTTTTTTTTTTTTTGACGTTGGGGTGGGTGGGGGGTGTCTCTTTATTACTTCCTGAATTTGTTGGAAAGATTTGACAGAACGTTGTTCCAATTGGAGCTTTCCTGTAAAGGGTGGTAGATTTTGTTATATACTGGCCTTGTAAAGTTATAAAAATGTCTGGTATATTTATTTTCTGGGTGGACAAGTTAAATATGCATGCATTTCAGCTTAAATGAAGATATCTAATTTTTTTTTTTTTTTTTTTCGTATTTGTCAGGATTGATCAGTTACAGTGATAGTATTAAATAAATAGCATTTCATATCAGGTTGACTATGAGAAACTGGTAACTGAGCTTAGTATATCTTATGTTTCTTATAAAGTCTAAATCTGAATGTTTTTGAATCAAAAACTTTACCACTTCTCAATGCTAGGTGTTTAGACCTCTCAACTCTACAATGTTTAATTAGAGACTACAAATACTCTCCTGCATGGGTTGATAGTTCACATGCTGTGGGCACTATAATTATAGATGGACATTGTGGGTAACGTTTTGTTGTCTTGAAAAAATTGTCACAGACATAGTTTGAGAGAGGTTTTGGATGCTCCAAATGTTATGAATATGATTAAAGATACAAAAGCTGCCCAGGAGGTATTACTGGATGTACATCACATATCTTTATAATGCCATATACTTTTTTTTAATCTACTAATTGTTATCCAAATATGTTGCGTGTGCTTACCTGTTCTTTTATATTGGTCTGTAATGCAGGTCCGAGCACTCAAGGATTTCTTTGACATGCTTTCCAATGTGGGTTATAGCCCTTCTATATTTGTTTCTGGACTTCCAACATTCAAATTCTAGTAATCCTCTTGACAGAGATGATACCTTTTCTGAAATTTTATTATGGTTTATTTAAGGATCCTACTCGTGCATGCTACGGACCAAAGCATGTTGAAGTTGCCCACGAGCGTATGGCTGTTCAGACACTCCTCATAACAGATGAACTCTTCAGGTTAGTGGTCGCAAGGACAGTTCAGGGGAGTGTGTGTGATCTATCCGCTTCTAATTTCTCTTAAAGCATTCCATTATTCTTTCATATGTTCCTTAATATTATCATATCTCTTCTCCAAGTTAGCAGTGTCGTAGGTGCTGCTAAACTATGGCTGTACATGGTGCCCTTTGAAATAGTTTCTTTTACATAACTGTTTAGACATTTGCATTTTTATTGGATGGATATAACTCTTGATAGACTATATGTTTCTCAGGAACGCTGACATTTCAACAAGGCAAAAGTATGTAAGTTTAGTCGATTCAGTCAAGGCTTCAGGAGGCACCGTTCACATCTTCTCATCCATGCATCCTTCAGGGGAACGTAAGCACACCTTTTTACCCCCTTTTGTTATCAACCTACCTGGTCCTAAGATCATCAGATTTTGTCACCTCAATCTTTCTTCTATGAATGCTTTTGTTATGTGATGTCGTTGATCTCTGTTTGCTCTTCAGCGTTAATTCCTTTGTTTATATGCTTGAACGCGTTTTACTTTTACAAGACAAATTAAAATTGCCTCATTATCGGACTACTTTTCATGGATCTTCAGAACTCACACAGCTGACCGGTATTGCTGCTATTCTTCGTTTCCCATTGCCAGACCTGGAAGACATAGAAATGTGATCGAATTTTGGATGTTAGAGATGGTTATTGACTATGGCATGTTAGTTTTGCTGTAATATGTTAACTCTATATACATATATGTCGAAAGAATCGGATTGGGGATTTCAATTTGAGAGAGCCCCCTTTGTTTGTTAACAAGTTGTTCATTTTGTATTTTGGAATAATGTGCTTTTTCCTATTTTTTGTATATTTCCTTGATTTTGGGTTGGAATAGGAATAATTCCTACCTATAATCTGTTTGGATGTTTGCTCACTTCTAAATATATATCAACTAATAAGGGTTTTGTTTTAAGACTTGATCAGCTGAACTCAGTAAGTTATATAATGCTTGCTTATAATTTATTTATTTATTTATTTATTTTTGTTGCGGATACCGGGTATTCTCATATCATAGACTAATCCATTGAGGATTTGGTAGGTGTTGAAGGATTGTATATTCCGAATTAGCATCCTGCAAACATAAATTTCGAACTGAAAATATTTGTTTAAGCTGTCAGAGTCTCGTACTATCCGGTCAACTGCGTTTGGTGCTTAACTATAATTTTAGGTTTGAGCCTACGTTAACCTTTAAGAAGAAAAATATTTATTTAGTCTTTAATAATAAAAAAACAATAATATTATAATACTCTCTTATCTTAGTAGGGCTGAAAAAGGAAAAAAAGGATAAATACGTCCTTTTTCTTTTCAAAAAATTCAAATCAGTCCTTTTTCTATTTTATTACCAAAACAGTCCTCTACAAATGCTAATTATGTTCAAATCAGTCCTTTTTTCACTAATTATATTCTAATTGCTGACGTGGCAAGGGTTTTAATTTAAACCTGACACGTGTGCATAATATTAGTCCTTTTTCTTTTATCTTTTGCCAATTCAGTCCTAAACTTTTATTTTGTTCTATTTAGTCCTCTACCCTAATCACTCATTTTTATATTAATTGGCCTCAAACCTTTTAAATTATTTCATTTTAGGCCCAGAACCTTAAATTTTTTATTATTACTAATCCATTTATCAAATAAATGCACAACATACTTCCATAAATAAAATTAAACACCAAACCTCATATATTGGGTTCGACTGCTTTGTTATCGGGTCTTTCAAGTACCGGAATTTTACGGACTCTCTCTAATAACCACTCGACCGCAGCCGATTGTTCATTGGTTTTGGTTTCCTTCAGTAACAATCAAAAGAATCTTACTTTGCGTCCTACCTTAGGATGTAGCAATATTTAAGTAAATGATTTAACTTGAATTTTTGGAAGGTTATGGATACAGGAAGCCTTGGTTTTATTGAAAAATATTAATATTATTAAAAATATTAAAAAAATAGCCTGAATTTTATTGTCCACAAAGTATGATTGTGCTGATTGTTGCTGAAGGAAACTAGAACCAATGAACCATCGTTACAGTCGGGTGGTTAGAGAGAGACCGTAAAATTCGGAACTTCGAAGACCCGGTAACAAGGCGGTCAAACCCAATGTATGAGGTGTGGTATTTAATTTTATTTACGGAAGTATGTTGGGCATTTATTTGATAAATGTATTAGTAATAATAAAAAATTTAAGGTTCTGGGCCTAAAATGAAATAATTTAAAAGGTTTGAGGCCAATTAATATAAAAATGAGTGATTAGGGTAGAGGACTAAATAGAACAAAATAAAAGTTTAGGACTGAATTGGCAAAAGATAAAAGAAAAAGGACTAATATTATGCACACGTGTCAGGTTTAAATTAAAACCCTTGCCACGTCAGCAATTAGAATATAATTAGTGAAAAAAAGACTGATTTGAACATAATTAGCATTTGTAGAGGACTGTTTTGGTAATAAAATAGAAAAATGACTGATTTGAATTTTTTGAAAAGAAAAAGGACCTATTTATCCTTTTTTCCGGCTGAAAAACATCCATTATCCAATCACGTATTTTGTGTCGGATATGGGTAGTGTTCGCTTGTTAGGCAGTTTTAGTTATTGATGCTGGAGATCGGGAACATGGCAGAAGAAGACAAGGTGTTTAGGTTTGAGATGTGTCTCCAGGAGTGGGCACCGAAAGACCCATGGGTAAGGAAGGAAAAATCTACAAAGGTGTCGGATATTGGATCGGATATCTGAACCAAAAAAAATGAAGGAAAAAAGAAAATTTGGATTTGGTAGGAATGGATTTTTACAAATTTTCAGATGATTTGATATTTGAAAATGAGAATTGTTAGGGTGCAGAGACATGATGTACTGCAGATGCTTCTACACCGTTGATGCATTTTGTAAATTGATGGTTGAGATTAATTTAAGGTTAAAATAGCAAATTTGCGTAAAAATAAATGAACGGAAATGGGAGAGAGTTTTTTGCTACTAATATATGAGTAATATATAGTTCAGCGACAATTAATCTATAATTCAGCGACGAAACATGTATTATTTGGTATAAAAACGTACCTGAAATGTTTTAAGTTGAGTCTTTGAATTGTTGATGAAAAAATCGCTGAATTGTTCCTGGTAGCGTCGCTGAATTGTTCTAAGTTTGTCTGAATTCCTCTACTTACAGTCGCTGAAATATATTTGATAGCATCACTGATTTGTTTTTTGTAGCACCGCGGAATTATATTTGGTAGCATTGCTGAATTATTCTTGGTAGTATCGTTGAATTATGCTAGATACGGTGGCTGAATTCCTCTACTTGTGGTCCCTGAAATATATTTATAGCATCACTTAATTGTTTTTGGTAACATCGATGAAATGATCTATTAATAAATTTGATACGTATATTTGATCATAAAAAGATATTATTTGAAATATTAGATATGGATTACCAAATATTTGATATGATTTACCAAATATTAAATATGATAACATACTAAATATAGAGCTACCAGATATTAGATATGATAATATGTCTGAAATACTTGTCTTATCGCTAAAATGATTTGTTATTAAAATTAACTATTATTGTGTTATTACAGTTATACCCTTATTAACCTACAACCGTTGGATGCTTTTGAATGGCTATGATTTGAATCGCTTATCAATTTTTAAAATATCTCATTTTAGTCCTAAAACTTTGAAATAATCTCATTTCACCATCAAAATTTAAAACTATAATTACACAAATCTAACAAAATCTCACTTGATTATATTTTATCTTATATAACTATAAATATATTTAAAACTCGAATCAAAGTTACTCAGTAAAGTTCACCAAAAAAAAAAGTTACTCAGTAAATAGTATCAGCTATACAAATAGTAGATTTATAAAGAAAACGGAGGGAATATATAAGAGGAAATTGACAAATTACTTAATTTGGGTCTATTACTTTATTCAATTTTAGAGGAAAAACAGAATATTTTTAAAAACTTACTGGTTAAGTTGGATAGCTTGGGCTCTTAAAAAAAAAAAGTTAGGGGGCGTTTGGTTTGGAGGCATCCAAGATTCCCAGTGGAAATTTTGGTAGGGAATGTTATAAGCACACGTTTGGTTTGCCGGCATCTTTTACGGAGGAATGTCACATTCCCACCAAGGTGGAAATGTTGAGGGTTTTGGGTGGGAATCACATTCCCACACAAGATGTAGGTATTCTTAGATTACCACATCAATTTCTCCTACTTTTGTACTAATGTGTCATTTATACCCTTACATTTTATACTTCTTTTATTTTATACAATTAGATATTTGTATTCTAAGAAATGATAAATATGTGAAATTTAATTTTAAAAACTAGTAACTAACCCGTCGAGACTCGACGGGTATAATTTATATATAATATATATAGTTATATCATATGAAACTAATAGAGAATATATGATAATTATAGTTTAATTATTTTTAAAACTAATAGAGAAATCATATTACACCGTCTTCTTGTTGCTTGTCCCGTACAAAGCTAGCAGATCAATAAAAATAAATAATAAAATTATATTTTATTTAATTTGAAATTTATTTAAAATTAAATAAATTTAAATAAGTATTACGCATGATATGAAAATTTTCCTTACAATTTGCTGAAAATTTCACTGTAAACAACGTTTCTTGTAGTATCCTAAATTAATTCATCTTAACTAAATATTAATACTCTGAGTCTCATCTTGCTAGTGACACGAGATATCGCAACATATAACTGTTTATTGCTAAAAACTGGTTTCCAAAGATAGAGTTCAACCTTCTTAAATGATTGACATTGACTTTTCTTTACATTCATAGCAAAATAAACTGCGAATGAGAATTGTCTCATCTGAAATCGAATTGAGAATTTGGTTAAATCAGACTGGCTCATAATCATTCTACCAATCAAGAATTTTCTAATTTCATGGTTTCCCAAAATTAGTTTAACCTCAATTATATGGTTTCGCATCTTGGTTACTATCAACCTGCTTCCATTGCATAATTTATTTGATGGATCTATATAACTAAAAAGAATTACTATACAACCCTCATTCAACTTTATTTTATGATTCAGTAGTCCAGAAAACTTGATCGTGTTTAGATATTCTGATGAAAATATTTCATTGTCATTATTTATGCTTTCATCCTCTTGACAAATATTTTTAGAACTGAGATATACATTTTTATTTGCAAATTGACATTACATGATGTAATCATTAATTGTATCAACCCATCTCATTGGAAGGGGCTAGTATAACACATATCTTTAAAAATGTCTATATACGAATTAATACAGTTTATATTTGTATATGTACACTAAAACAAATGCTTATATAGGCTCACTAAAAAAATGCTTATATTTGTATATGTACACTAAAAAAATGTCTATATACGATATAATGTAGTTTATATTTGTATATGTACACTAAAAAATGCTTATATAGGATCACCCAGAAATGTTACATCTGACTACATCTCCAAGATCAATACCGTTTCTACCATCACCTACATCAAGTATCCATATTGCAATTTTCTTTTATATATAAATTTCATTGTAAACAACATTTCTTGTAGTACTTGAGTTAATCCATCTTAATTAAATATTAATACTTTGACTCCTCTCTTGCTAGTGACACGAGATATCACAACATATAATTGTTCAAAGCTAAAATTTGGTTTTGAAAAATGGAGTTTAACATTCTTTAAAGATTGACATTGACTTTTGTTTATAATCATTTTAAAACAAAGTGAGAATTTTCTCCTTTAAAATCAAATGGGAATTTGGTTAAATCCAATAGGCTTATATTCATTCTATCAAGAATTTTCAACTTTCATGGTTTCACAAAATTATTTGGCCTTAATTATATGGTTCCGCATCTTGTTTACTATCAATGTGCTTCCATTGCATAATTTATTTAATGAATCTATATTCCTAAGAAACATGACTATGCAGCCCTCCTTCAACTTTATTTCATGATTCGGTAATCCTGAAAGTTTGATCATACTTTGATATTCCGGTGAAAATATTTCATCGTCACTATATATATACTTACTTTCATCATCTTGACAAATATTTTTAGAACTGAGATATATCTTTTCATTTGCAGACATATGTTCCATAATGTAATCATTGATCGTATCAATATCTCATTTGTAGGGGCCAGTCTAGCAACATCTTTAAAAATATCTAGATTTGAAGTGGCATAATTCATATTTATATATATAATCTCAACAATTGTTGACCCGTAGAGTTCATAAGAAAATCATCTTGAAATATCACACCTGATTGTACATCTCAAAATCAATACCAGTTTTACCAATTACCATCACCTGCATGAAATATTCATTTTGTAATTTTTTTGGCATATATGAATTTCATTGTAGACAATATTTTGATTGTATCTTAAGTTAATCAATCTTAATTACATATTAATGTTGTGAGTCCCTTCTAAAAACCGATTATGGAAGATAGAGTTCAACATTTTTTAAAGATTAACAACGACTTCTATTTATAGTCATAGCTAAACAAACCGCGAGTGGGAATTTTCTCATCTGAAATCGAATGAGAAATTTAGTTAATCAGATGGCTTATAATCATTATACCAATCAAGAATTTTCATCCCAAATAATGAACTTTGTTTTAATTAGAAAAGAGGTTAAATCATTTTTTGTGGTAACTTTTTTGTAGGTAGAATTCTCATCACAATCTAGTGGAATACCAAATCTAGAATGTGCAGTCCTACCTCTCGGAAGAAGTAGTGATGCTATTCCACTGGATGCTACAAGCAATATAATCTCACGCCTCCACGTAGGGCTGAACATAGTAGTTTCCAGATAAATGTATTGCCAGTTCCACCACGTAAAGAAAAAAGAATCCACCCTCGCCACTATCAACTGCAGACATTATCTTATTATAAATATTCTTTGCTCATCAATCAACAAAGGTAATAGTTTAGTATGATCTGTCATCATTTTTTTTCTTATTATAATATGACTCTTCTAGTATTAGTAGATTCTCTATTTCAGACGTTAAAACTTCATCCGGTACCAGCATTCCAGATAAAAGGTTCAAACTTATAGAATTTGCAGCAATTAGCTTTTCAATTTTTAACAAAGTTAGATTTTGTATTTGTTCTTCGGTCAATTGTAAATCTGATAAACCATAGATTAATGAATTCTTCCTTAAAATAGATTAAATAAATTTGATTATCATTCTTTATTTAATAATGGATATATCCACACTCCAATAACTCTTTATACACCTCATTATTTTATTTATAATATTTTTATGGAAATAGTTAATTTATTGTAAACCAATTATTCACATAATATGAATTTTCACAATTTTCTTAATAATTATAAATGTTTTGTATAACTTTTAATATAATAAAAATGTAAATAAGTTTCATATTACTACTTCCGTAGTCAAATGTTGTTGACATTTGTAAATGTGCTACTATTCACACATAGACTTCTACTTAAAGTTTTATCATAGTTATACAAATTAAAATATAGCCAAGTGAGATCTTGTTAGATTCGTTTCGTCGTGTAGTTTTTAAACATCGAACTTTTAGAATTTTTACTTATACTGAACTTGAGTTATTCATGATTTAAAATGTACTGTGTGAAAAGTGGGTCCGTAAAAAATATTCGAATATAGAGAAGTATTTTACATATTAATTATATGTAATATATAAATTTGAATTGGAAATTCTATATAAATTTAAAATTTAAAATCTTTCAAATTTTTTTAAATAAATGTCAAATCTTTCAAATCTTTTTAAAAGTGAGCAATATTGTGGGATTCCGTATAAATTGAAAATTCCATATATTTCAAAAATTGAAAATCTAGAATGAATAAATAAATAATAAATGAGAAATTCTAAAATTAATAAATTTAAAATGCAAAAATCCATAAAAATTGGAAATTTGAAATGGAGACACCACATTAAATGTAGGATATGTTGTTCACTAATGGTTTTATTAATATATAGATTAATTGAAAAATTTTAAATTATTTAAACATATTTTTTAAATAAATATTCGTATATTTGCTTAAAATTTATTTATCTTCTATATAAAAAATAAAAATAATAAGCATTTAGTAACATTAAATTACTAATTATCATACAATAAATTATATATAACGATTTTTAAAAATAAGTCGGTTTAAATATTATCACTATTTTGTAGCAAAATGATATTTATAAATTTGTTCAATTAAAATTCAAGGACATTATAATAAATTGATTAGAAATGGAAATCTGAGATTCACAATCTAACCAAACGCAATAATCTTAAAACACCAAAAATAAAGATTACCGGCAATCTTATATTCCCACTAATATTACATTCCCAACAATCACATTTCCACTGGTAATCTAAGATTTCTCTAAACCAAACGGACCCTTAGATACATTGGGCAAGACTAATTATTGAAGTGTTGCCTAGAGATCCATACTATTCAGATGAATTACTTTGGTTTTTTATTTTTATTTTTAATATCTCTTATAATATTAGGGAATATATAAATAATTGGTATGGTTGAACCTATATTAGTTGAATGTATCTTGATTTTGTTTTTATTTCTTAATTTATAAGAGTTAATTACAGAAATTTACATATAGATATAGATATTTATAATAAATCTTATTTTGAATAAGGATCTTTTGTGATATTTGAAAGAGATATCATTAATATATTAATTTAGTTCGCAGTGACGTCGGACTGCAAACTCTATGGGTTGTCTTTTATCAAGTTCTTTGCATAGATTTTTAAAAGTTATTCAATATATATTTTAGATTTTAGTCGGGTGTTATCAATTCCAGTGAACTCTATCCTACTGTAAGAAGAACTGGAAATGTGAAAATTGATTTTAGAATTTGATGAATGATGACCCCATGTTAATTTATAAATCTCATCATCATTTGGTTACCCTGGTCCAGGGAAGTTTATCCTTGGAGAATGAACAGTCTGAAAAGATTCTAAACGAGCCCTTTCACGTGTCCGCATCATCAGAAGGTAGAGTTGTTGAAGCTAAAATGTGGAGGAAAAGGGGAAAGCGGCAGAAATCAAATTTTAATGTAGGATCATTATTGTCCAGGAGAGTATGGAAACGCCCTGCATCGATGAAGATAACAGAAGGCAACCTTGTTCTGAAGATACAATTTTTTTGGAAGATGGCAGATCTTTAATGTATTGCCACTTGCAGCTTAAACAACAAAAGATCAACAGGTTGTCTGAATCACTTCAAGGGAAGGCAAACGAATCCGGTAAAATGAATGACATCATATGTTCCTTCTGTCACCGTAGTGGCGAATTAATCATCTGTGATCAATGTACATCCGGATTTCATACCCGCTGCCTTGGCTTATTAGAGGTGTGTGCATTGATCACTTTTATGTTAGAGTTACCTTTGTGTTTTTCATGGTATTTCCTCAGGGAAATAAATGTTGATTGCTGGATTTTATTTGTTCTGGTTATAAATGGATAAAGTAGAATTATCTCTTATAATTGTTTTAATGGCTGCACAGGGAGTTCCAGAGGGTGATTGGTTCTGCCCGGCATGCTGTTGCCAAATTTGTGGGCGGGGAAGTTTAGATTGCAAAAATGGAAAAGTGGTAGAGTCACTTGTTCTCATTTGTGGGCAGTGTGAGCAGCGATGTAAGTTATGTGGCTTGGTCTATTTCTTTTGCACTCGTGAGCTGACAATAGAAAATTTTCTAAACCAAATGCTGTAACTTGCTGATTTCATCATGTAGATCATGGTGAATGCCTAAGATCTAAAGGAATTGCAGAAGTAGATTGTCATCCTGAAGGACATTGGTTCTGCCAAGATACTTGCAAACAGGCAATATAATCCTATTTCATGGAACTCTCAGATTACTCTGGCTTTTTTCGTGTAAGATTTCTATAGTGCCTCTTCATTGGTTCTCATTTTTTCGGTAAATTACTCAAGTGTTAAAGTGAAATCACATAATAATATTTAGTTGCCTTCATACAAGGTTAAGCATGTGAGAAACATGAATAACATATATATAGATAGATATATATGTATTAACAATCTGTTGGTTTTGAAGATACATTCTGGACTCCGCGAGATACTGGGGAATCCAATAGCCGTTCGGTGTGGGGATGATAATCTGATCTGGACTTTGGTGAAATATGATCGCAACACATGCCATGATGAGCGTTTGATGGAGAACTACAACAAGCTTATGCATGAATGTTTTGGACCTATGAGAGAGCCTGGTACCAAGAGGGATCTGGTGGAAGATGTTATCCTTAGTGGATGGTATGATTGAGCTCATATGTAAATCTTTTATCACCATATGATATGTTATGTGGTCCCATATTACTAACTCCCCTCGTCAACCTGTGTTGGTTCAAATAGATAAAAAAAAATAAAAGGAAGATGTAACAGTATAAAACAAAGGGAAAAGGCTTGCAGAGAAAAGACTTTCTGCTCTCTATTTCGCATACACCAAATGAAAGACAATACATGGTTTAAATAGGCAAACAAATCAAATCTAATAACTTCCACTAATCCACACCTAAAATAATGCCTAAGGTAATGGACTTATTCTGGACTCCAAGACTACACTACTGGCGGAATGATAGCAACAGAATAATTTGACACAGTTTATTTACTAAAGATAGTTCAACTATCAACGGCACTAGAGGGGTTTGAATCACATTTCAACACCTTCCCTTGATTCAAACTCACGCATTCCAATCTTCTCCAAGAAGAGCCGATGCTTTGCTTGATTTAGAGCCTTTGTGAACAAATCCGCATCCTGATCATTTGTTCTACAGAACTTAAGAACAATCTTCTCTTCAGACACTTGCCTCCTAATGTAATGATGTTGCACCTCAATGTGTTTTGTTCTGGCATGGAAAGCTGGATTCTTTGTCATTGAAATTGCTGATTTGTTATCACACCACAACTCAGTAGCTCCTTCCTGTGTGCAACATAGATCACTCAATAATTGTCTTAGCCAAATTGCTTGTCTTGCCGCCGATCCCGCCGCCACATATTCAGCTTCAGAGGAAGATAACGCCACTGTCTCTTGCTTCTTTGAGCTCCATGTAACTGCACCTGAGCCAAAACTGAACACTGAGCCAGAGGTGCTTTTTCTATCGTCAATACACCCTGCCCAATCACTATCTGTGTAACCACATAATCTGAAATCCTCAACACTTTCATACCAGATTCCATAGTTGGTCGTGCCCGCAACATATTTGAGTATTCTCTTCGCAGCTCCAAGATGTTGCTTGGTTGGGTTTTTCATGTACCTTGACACTACACTCACACTGTAAGCAATGTCTGGACGTGTGTGTGTGAGATAATTCAAGCCACCTACCAAGCTTCTAAACACTTTCCCGTCAGCCTTTTCTGTGCCATCTTCAAGCTGCAACTTTTCATTGGTGTTCATCGGTGTTTTAGCAATATCACAACTTTCCATGTGAAACTTCTTTAGCAAATCTTTTGCATACTTCCTTTGGCACACAAAAGTACCACTCTTTCTTTGTTTCACCTCCAAACCAAGAAAGTATTTTAAACTTCCAAAATCTGTCATCTCAAACTCCTTCATCATGGAGTTCTTGAATTCATCCAGTAAAGCCTTTGAAGAGCTAAAGTAGATAATGTCATCAACATAAAGACATACTACAATAAACTCGTGTACACCTTGCTTCTTCACATACACAGTTGGCTCATTCTCACTTCTTTCAAACTGATTTTTGAGGAAGAATGCATCAATCTTGCTATACCAAGCTCGGGGAGCTTGTTTTAAACCATATAATGCCTTTTTTAACTTGTAGACTTTGCTTTCCTCTCCTTCCTTTACATAGCCCTGTGGTTGCTCAACGAACACCTCTTCCTGTAATTCTCCATTAAGAAACGCTGACTTCACATCAAGCTGAAACACTTCCAGCTTCATTTGTGCAGCCAAAGCAAGTACTATTCTCACTGTTTCAAGCCTTGCAACAGGTGAGAATGTCTCCTCGAAATCAATCCCTTTTCGTTGAGCATAACCTTTTGCTACGAGTCGAGCCTTATGCTTCTGAATACTTCCATCACTGTTATATTTGGTTCTAAAAACCCATTTCAAGCCAATCACATTCTTCCCTTGAGGAAGATCTAGCAACTCCCAAGTCTCATTCTTTTGAATAGACCTTATCTCATTTTCCATTGCAACTTGCCACTCAGTTTCATTCACTGCCTCTTCAAAATTTGATGGATCTGAAACCATCAAGGCAAAAGCACAATTTTCATAAATTTCAGCCAAGGATTTTACCCTTCTTGGAATCGAGTCACTTGAAGAGATTGATGGAGCAGAACTTTGATCTGGTGGACTTGAAGTTGAGGAGCTGTCATGGTTTGATGGAGTTGATGGAGGACTTGCTGGGTTTTGATTGTAATCTGGAGCTTCCATTGAGTAATAAAAAGGAATTGTTTTCACAATGCCTTCGCCATTCACCTGCTCCCAACTCCATTCTGAACCTTCATCAAACACTACATTTCTACTAACAATAATCTTGCCAGTAAGAGGATTATATAGCCGATACGCTTTGGACTCAGTGGCATAGCCAATAAATACACACTTACCAGTCTTGTCATCAAGCTTAGTTCTTAAATTAACCAAAGCATAGGCTATACAACCGAAAACTCTTAAGTGACTTACAGATGGTTTCGTCCCTCTCCAAGCTTCAAATGGTGTCCGATTCATGACAGCAACTGTTGGAGAAATGTTGAGGATGTATACCGCTGTTGCTACTGCTTCGCACCAAAATTTATTCGGCATTCCTCTTGCTTTTAACATACTTCTTGCCATCTCCACTACAGTTCTATTTTTTCGCTCCGCAACCCCATTTTGTTGTGGCGTATAGGGTGCTGTCAACTCTCTCCTTATGCCTTCTTCTTCACAGAATGAAATAAATTCTCGTGAAAGAAACTCTCCACCTCGATCT
Organism: Hygrophila difformis; assembly: GCA_030278955.1. Taxonomy (NCBI): domain Eukaryota; kingdom Viridiplantae; phylum Streptophyta; class Magnoliopsida; order Lamiales; family Acanthaceae; genus Hygrophila; species Hygrophila difformis. The sequence continues at coordinate 10,496,538 of JAOANR010000004.1, read as the reverse complement.
GTTCTTAGAACTTTCACAAATTTTCCGCTTTGTTTCTCCACCATTGCTTTAAATTTCTTGAAATTCTGGAAAGCTTCAGACTTAGCTTTCAAGAAATATACCCAGCTCATTCTACTGTAATCATCCGTGATGAGCATAAAAAACTTGCTTCCACCGAGTGACTCCGTCGGCATCGGCCCACATAAATCAGCATGTAAAAGTTCAAGACAATCACTTGCTCGCCAAGCTTTTCCTCTTGGAAATGATTCCTTGAATTGCTTTCCATACAAGCATCCTTCACACAGCTCAAGCTCACCAATCTTTGGCAAGCCATGAACCATGCCTTTTCTGTTTAGCAACCTCAACCCATGCACATTCAAGTGACCATAGCGTAGGTGCCACAGCTTTGTATCATCATCTCCTTTGACAATCAATGCCCTGCTCAAAATTCCAGACACATCTAATGCAAACATTCTATTTTTGCCCACTTTAACTTTCATCATAATTTCCTTCGATTGTTTGTCACAAATCAAGCATGAATCATTGTCAAATATCAAGGAATAACCACACTCCATTAACTGACCCACACTTAGCAAATTATGAGCCAAGTTTGGTATATATTGCACATCAGACAAGAGTTTAGTGTTACCCCGTTCAGTCTTGATTGCAACAGTACCTTTTCCTTCTACATCCAATTGCTTCCCATTACCAAGTCTGACTTTGCTCTTCTTCGAGTCATCCAGATCTTTAAACATGGATTTTGTGCCCGTCATATGGTTAGAGCAACCACTATCAACGTACCACACACCTCCGTCGTCATCATTAGCGGTACTTTGAGCCACAAATAACTTTTGTTCTTGTTCTTGCTCAACAAAGTTGGATTTATGCTCATTCTTATGAGCGGCATCATCTGCAATCTTCTTCCAACAATTTGCTTCCTTATGGCCAGACTTCTTGCAATAATAGCATTTTGGACCTTTGTAAGACTGGGAAGTTTGTTCCCTTTCCTCACTATGTCTTCTTCCACGTCCCCTTCCTCTTGATCCACCTCTGCCTCCTCCTCTTCTATTTGAATGCCATGATCTTTCTTTGTCGAAAGATTCATGCTTCACTTGAAAGGCCTTTTCTTCCTTCTTTTCGTCGGACCTGTTAAGCCTCTCTTCGTGAGCTTGTAGTGAGCCCATCATTTCATCAAAGGTGTATGTTGACATGTCCTTTGATTCTTCTATGGCAGCCACCACATGATCATACTTGGATGTAAGGCTTCTCAACACCTTCCCAACAACATGTTCATCGGTAATTTCTTCTCCATAAGATCTCATTTGTTGCACCACGCTAGACACGCGCGACAGGTAATCTTGCACAGATTCCTTGTCCTTCATGAGAGACGTCTCAAACTCTCTTCTTAGTGATTGCAATCTCACTGTAATCACTTTCTTATCACCAAGATACTCTTGCTTTAGAGTATCCCATGCCGCCTTTGACGTGGTCGCCGATGCAATTCTCGGAAATATTTCATCATCTAAGGCTTGTTGTATCAAAAACAAAGCCTTGGAATCGCTTTTCCTCCTGTCTCTTAATTGTTGATTGGGATTTTCCGGTTGAGCATCTTCGAAGCCATTCTCCACTATACTCCATAACTCTTGAGACTTGAACAAGGTTTTCATTTTCAAGCTCCAAAAATGGTAGTTTACACCCTTGAAAATCGGCAATTGAGGTGACCCGTTGTTCTGCATTATGAACAATATGCTCTTAACCCTTGTTTAGCACTCACTCACACTCTCCCTTTAATTCCCTGGACAGAAACCTGGAATTTATATAAAATTGCTCTGATATCAAGATGTTGGTTCAAATAGATAAAAAAAAATAAAAGGAAGATGTAACAGTATAAAACAAAGGGAAAAGGCTTGCAGAGAAAAGACTTTCTGCTCTCTATTTCGCATACACCAAATGAAAGACAATACATGGTTTAAATAGGCAAACAAATCAAATCTAATAACTTCCACTAATCCACACCTAAAATAATGCCTAAGGTAATGGACTTATTCTGGACTCCAAGACTACACTACTGGCGGAATGATAGCAACAGAATAATTTGACACAGTTTATTTACTAAAGATAGTTCAACTATCAACGGCACTAGAGGGGTTTGAATCACATTTCAACAACCTGGTTTCTGCATTCTAGGTATTTTACTCTTATTTACTTGGGATGTTGATCCAGTCAGCTTTTACTGAGAAAAGTAGATATTCCTAGGTTCGAGAATTATCAATTATAGATTGTACTGGGAGTCTCTCGCCGACAAGTAAATTATGGCCATCACTCAAGTAGAGGGTAATGAATTTAGGAGTTAGATGTGATCTATCACTCTGTTTCATATGAAAGGAAGCTAAAACTGACTACTGATTAACTATTCTTCACTATCTACCTAGTCTCTGCAGTTTCTCCAATTTTCACCAATTGAATATAAAGTTACTATAATTGATTGCTTGTGTATATGGAACAATTTTTCTTACAATTTGTACCTGGTGCGAAAATCCCTAGTTTTATTGTGCTATTTCTGCTTACATGCCTGGATCCATAATTTGTTTATTGAATGAATCATAGCCTTGTTCAGTTCTGACGTGCTATCTAAATCTTCCAGGTCAGAGTTAAACCGGTTAAATTTCCAAGGGTTTTATACTGTACTGTTGGAGAATAATGATGAATTAGTTTCAGCAGCTAACGTGAGGTATGTTGTGATTTAGTGTTTACAAAATGTGGTAATCCTGAAATTGGAGAAATTCATTCTTATGTCTTGTCATTCTAGGATATTCGGGACAAAAGTGGCAGAAGTGCCTCTTGTGGCTACACAATATAAATATTCACTACTTAATGTGTGTCGGGTTCTGATGAATGAACTGGAAGAGGTAACCAATAATCTCTTAGGCCATCTCCAATGGTACACTAAAACCTAAAATGGGTTGGCATCTTCTCTCCAACAATACCCTAAAACCAAGCCTATTTTAAGTTTTTTGAGTTTTATGAATAGTAAATACTCAAATTTGAGTATTTACTATTCATAAACCTATATCACTTTTTGCAATTAAATTAATTGCAATTTCATCCCTCCAATTGTTGCAAATTGAATTACATATTAATTTAAAAATAGAAAACAAATTTTTATTCTAATTTTGTATTATGGTTAATAATTTTATAATTTATACAATATTTTTTTTATTAAATTTACTTTATATCTAATTTGATTAAAGATTTTAAGTTTTTTTTTTTTTTTTTTTTGTTTTTAAGATTTAAGAATTTTTTTTATAAAATAAATTTTAAACATAAAGATAACTAATTTATATTGGCATAATTAATGAGTATTGAATCTGTGTGGGTTAATGTATAATTTATAAGAAACGATGGGTATGATTGAAAAGATAAATAAGTTTGTATAAGAAAGAATATATAGAGAATATTCTTTTGAGTTTGAGTTTAGTGTAAATGGTTGGAGATGAGTTACTGTTTGATGTGACATTTACCGTAAAATGGGTTTGAGTATAGTGTTGGCTATTGGAGATGCTCTTAGCATGTCTTGCCTTTCCTTTGCTTCTGTCCTTCCGGAGTTTTGTTGCACTTCACCAAAAAGAAATAAATATTGAGTTAAAGTTTTACATTTTGATGTCATTGTGCTCCTAGTACCATCTGCTAGCGAACTTCGGGGAAAAAAAAATACTCATTAAATATTTCACTTATTGATTGTACTTTTACTACCATCTGGGGTTGTGACATTCTATTTATTGAATTCTTGCATGTCTCTATAAATTTCTTGTACATAATGTTTTTATCTTCACGAAATGTTTTTAACTGATTGCTTTTCTCATCTTATTTTTTGTCATTAAAAATCCTTATCAAATGAATGAATACATGGATACTTGAATTATATACGGTGCAACATAACTTGTTACTAATTGCAAATATTTATGTATGGGTTTAAAAGATATGTTTAGACATCATTTCTAACCAAAAGGTTTTTTTCATTCTTTTACAATGACTTGGTTCTAAGGCGCTGTGTTATTTGCTAATATGTTTTGCCAATTTTTCATTTGCAGAACCTCAAGAAATTAGGAGTGGATAGAGTGGTTTTGCGAGCTGATCCTTGGGCAATAAACATGTGGATCAAATCATTTGGATTCTCTGTGATAAATCAAGAAGAGAGATTAAGTTTTTGGAATAATATCTTTCTAGACTTCCCTGGCACTGTAATTTGTGAGAAAATGTTAACAAGTAATACCTCCTCAGTGTCTGGTAAGTTAAATTCTTCAAAGATCTATTAGATGGCATAGTATCTTGGGTTATCTATATAAAGTAGATGTATTGTTAATTTTCATACAGGAACTCAATTGATAGATGGGAACAGATCAGTTTCTGAAGAGGAGGAGATATACAGTTCCGATGATAGCTCTATTGAGAGTTCCGATGATGATGATGATGATGATGATCATAAGACTATTGACAATTCTGATGATAGGGATCCTGATTTATTGGAAAAACTCTTGTATACGCCTAATAGCTGTCAGCCTTTAACCGCGAGAGAGATGATAGAGAGATATCCCCATATTGGAGTTCGTACGAGAACACCAAGACCACTTGCTCACCGACCAACCATCATTGATATTGAGCCTCGCTGACCTGCATTGACTCGCTAGGCTTCAGTCTGAATCTGTTGGCAAAAACGTGTGGATGATCATTTTAATTTTATCTTCATGTCGTAGGGATTACTATTTATGTTCCAAATTTCTTATGTGTAAATGTTAAACTATTTTCTTATGTTTCAAAACTCTAGATTGTGTTCTTCAATATTACATTTCTCAACATACCGCACTTTTTTCAAGTGATAGATAGATACAGCAAGTCTGTCTATTTGTCAACATTTCAATTTTCACCCAAGCAATAATAGTTGTTTACCTGCAAGTGCAAGTGACCACGATAGCAAGCATAGGCGGATCTATACACAATCCTACGGTGGCACGTGATATAACTTAAATTGATAAAATTATAATTTTAAGTTAAAAAAAAAATAGATTTTACTTGATTTTGCTTTGTGCAACCACAGAATTTTTGTGGTGATACCACTATAATAATAAATTATAATACCACTATAATAATAAATTATAATCTAATCTTTTTTAATAGTTTTTCTGTTTTAACTTCCATCGTTAATTCAACATAGTTTGTGATACAACTGAAAAGAATTCCTGGATCCGCCGCTGATAGCAAGCGTTTCAGTGATTCCTCAAATTTTCCTTATATAGTTGCTTCCTCAACTTTAAATTTAAACATTTCAAATAGAATAAAATAGTATAACAACGCAGTCCTAGGTTGTTTGGATATTCCAAACGTTTCAAGGTTATTATATTCTTTTTGCTTAAATAGCCTTAGTTCTCTTTTCACTTATTAAATCAGGCAATACTATATACTCTGGGTTGTCTTGTCTATAACAACTAGTCTGCTGCTCAACAAATAAGTCGGAACAAGGGTGCATGGTCCGATACCCGAACATGCTATATGCTTCATTCAGGAAAGGAAAGGGCAGAGATCACATAATAAAAAAACTCAATAGCTTGTATATATTTATAAAGAATAATTTTATTCATAAAGGATATGTTGTGTATTTGTGTTCAAGCAAAGAAGACGATTGCATGGACTTTATTCATAATGTGTCACAACCTAACATCCACATGCGTTCATCGTAGAAAGGTAATCATTGGATTGGAAAGAGTATTCTACACAGTACCACAACATAAGGGAAGACAACCCTATATAAAAGCAACAAACTGAACCACTGGCATTGCAAGTCCCGGCTTTACTAAAGTTCCTTACTATTTGTTCTATAGATATCAGATATGTCATGATTTTGGTGACTTTTACCTGTTCAGAGTTTTAAGATAAATCATCTATTATACATAATCTTTTATAACTTAGATGTTCTATCATACTTTGTAGGACCGATTTCATCGACATTTATTACTGGAGGCTCAAAGAAAACAATCGAGAGCTGTGATTGAGAATAAGTCCCGTATTCTTCTAGTGCATGCTTCTTCTGGATACAAGTAACATCTTTGTCTCCTTTCACTATGCCTTGCATCAGTTTCTTACCAGAAATTTGGATTTATAATTTATTACAATGGCTAATATCAGGTTGACTGAGAAACTGGTAACTGAGCTTAGTGTTTCTTATGTTTCTTATAAAGTCTAAATCTGAATGTTATAGAATAAAAACCTTTCGATCGAAAGACCCTTTTTTATCCGATGCCTAGCTCTCTCTCCCAGAGAAAGATTCTAAAGGTCGAATAGAAAAATCGTAGTTGTTGTTAATCCTACCAAGTTGACTGTCCAATCTCCAAGTTGATGTATTGGGCGGGATCTTCCTTTCATAACAGAAGGTAGTTGTTGAATTAGATGCTTCCTTGCCCGGCTGATACATTATTTCTCTATGCTAAGTGTTTAAGACCTCTCTATTCTACGTTGTTTAATTTGAGACCACGAGTCCTCTGCTGCATGGGTTGATAGTTCACATGCTGTGGGCACTATAATTATAGTTGGACATTGTGGGTAAGTTTTTTGTTGTCTCGAAAAAATGTCACAGACATAGTTTGAGAGAGATTTTGGATGCTCCAAATGTTATGAATATGATTAAAGATACAAAAGCTGCACAGGAGGTATTACTGGACGTAATGACATAGTCTCTCGCCAACAAGTAAATTATGGCCATTACTCAAGTAGAGGGTAATGAATTTAAGAGTTAGATGTGATCTATTACTCTGTTTCATATGAAAGTAAATTATGGCCATTACTCAAGTATAGTTGGAGCCATTTTTCATTTTTCACTATCTACCTAGTCTCTGCAGTTTCTCCATTTTTCACCAATTGAATATAAAGTCACTCAAATTGATTGATTGTGTATATATGGAGCCATTTTTCTTACAATTTGTACCTGGTGCGATAATCCCTAGTTTTATTGTGCGGGAAATATCCGCTTACTTGCTTGGATCCATAATTTGTTTGTTGAGTGAATCATAGCCTTGTTCAGTTCTGACACTACTATCTAAATCTTCGATGCCAGAGTTTAGCCGGTTAAATTTTCAAGGGTTTTATACTGTACTGTTGGAGAATTAATTTCAGCAGCTAGCGTGAGGTATGTTGTGCCTTCAAATTTAGTGTTCACAAATGTGGTAATCCTGAAATTGAAGAAATTCATTCTTATGTCTTGTCATTCTAGGATATTCGGGATAAAAGTGGCAGACGTGCCTCTTGTGGCTACACAATATAAATATTCACGACTTAATGTGTGGCGGGTTTTGATTGAATGAACTGGAAGAGGTAACGAATCTCTTAGCATGTCTTTCCTTTCCTTTGCTTATGTCCTTTCTGAGTTTTGTTGCACGTCACCACAAAGAAATAAATATTGAGTTAAATGTTTTACATTTTGATGTCATTATGCTCCTAGTACCATCTGCTAGCTTATGTGTTACTGTTTTCTTATGTCATTATTGATTTCTGTTGTCACTTTACTGAACTTTGGGGGAAAAAATACTCAAATTAAATATTTCACTTATTGATATCAATGTGGTTTTACTACCTTCTGGGATTGTGACATTCTATTCATTGAAATATTGTATGTCCTTAAATTTCTTGTATAGAACTTTTTTTTTTTATCTTCAAGTGTTTTAACTTATTGCTTTTCTGATCTTATTTTGTGTCGTTAAAATCCTTAGCAAATGAAAGAATACATAGATACTTCCACTGCAACATAACTTGTTATCAATTGCAAATATTTATGTATGTATTTAAAAGATATTAGACATCAGTTCTAACCGATAGGTTTTTGTTCATTCTTTTACAATGAATTGGTTTGAAGGCGTCGTGTTATTTGCTAATATGCGCCAATTTTTCATTTGCAGAACCTCAAGAAATTAGGAGTGGAGAAAGTGCACTTTAATCAAGCAGAGAGATTAGTTTTGCGAATAATGTCTTCCTACATTTCCCTGGTACTGTAATTTGACAGAAAATGTTAATTAGTAGTACCTCTTCAGTGTCCGGTAGGTTAAATTCTTCAAAGATCCATTAGATGGCATAGTATATACGGTTATCTAATAAAATTGATGTATTGCTAATCTTTATACAGGAACTCAATTGATAGATGGGAACACTCAGTTCCTTGAAGAAGACGAGATATACAGTTTGGATGATAGCTATATTGAGAGTTCTGATGATGATGATGAGGATATTGACAATTCTGGTGATAAGGATATTGATTTATTGGAAAAACTTGCATATGTGCATGGTAGCTGGCACAACAGAAGACATTGTTTAACCGAAAGAATTATGTTAGAGCGATATCTCAATATTGGAGTTCGTAAGAGAATACCAACTGCAGAAGAAAAAACAGCAAAATCCGATCCAATTTACTCTACTGCAGCTTTACCACTTCCTGCTGCCCACCACTTGTTCACCGACCAACCATCATTGATATTCGACTTCTTTGACCTGCATCGACTAGCTGGCAAGCTTGAGTATGAATCTGTTAGAAAAACAGTTGGATGATCACTTTAATTTTCTCTTCATGTCGTAGGGAGTACTATTTATGTTCTCAAGATTTCTTATGCAATAAATGTTAAACTATTTTCTTATGTTTTAAAAGTTTAGATTGTGTTTTTTATGTTACATTTCTCAACATACTACTTATTCAAGACATAGATCATAGATATAGCCAGTCTATGTCTATTTGCAAACATTTCAAACACATACATTTCAATTTTCACCCAAGCAATAATAGTTTACTTGCGCAAGTGACCATGATAGCAAGCATTTTCGTGATTCCTCAATTTTCACTTATATGATTGCTAACTCAATTTTAGCGTTGCACTTTTCAAATAGAAAACAATATAATAAAGCAGTCCAGGCAGTATTTATGGGATCCCATACATTTCAAGGTTTAGTCTAGAAGTTACATTACTTACCAGAGTATATAGTATTGCCGGATTCTTTTAGCTTAAATAGCCTATATATATGATAACCTTCTAGTTGTCTTTTCACTTGTTAAATTAGGCAATACTATATACTATAGTTGTCTTCTTTATAACAACTGGTCTGCTATATACTATAGTTGTCTTGTTTATAATAACTGGTCTGCTGCTCAACAAATAAGTTGAAACAAGGGTGCATGGTCCGATGCCAGAACATGCTATATGCTTCATTCAAGAAAGGGTAGAGATCACATAACAAAAAACTCAGCTTCGGTTAGAGCTGAATTAAGTAGGACTAAAGAAGACACACTTATGCTTGAATGCATTTATAAAGAATAATTTTATTCATAAAGGATATATTGTGTTCAAGCAAAGAAGACGATTGAATGGAATTCATAATGCATTTATAACATAACATCGACGTGCATTCATGTGGACAACATAGGGTTTAGGGTTTAGGGGAAGACAACACTATATACAAGGAACAAACTGAACCATTTTCATATGTATGTAGATCCTAAAAAAAAAAAAAGAAACTGCAACAGAAAATATACTTAACAAGTATCTTGTGGTACTTTAAAGGAAGCAATGTGAGTCCAAAACTTGTTCATGTGGGGAACAACAATATAGCAAACTCTCATGCATAGTACATCAAGTTTACAAATTTTATCTTGCTATATCATCAAACATAGTTACAAATTTCATCTTGCTATATCATCAAATACCATCATGTTCTCTATAAAATTTTCAAAATTATACATTTTCTACCCATCTTCTTTCTAATTATTCTTGTGGGAACACGGTAGCAGACCACTCCACTCCTGCACGGGTTGAAAAATACTCAGCATGCATAACGAGTATTGTTGACCAAAGATCCGAGCATTGTGATAACTAATATGAACGGAATGTTAATTCTCCGACTTACCACATTCATGGCTTATATACACAGAGGTTATGATTTTCCAACTCAAACAAGTTCATCAATTCTCGGGTTTTCTCTAGGCATTCCCTGTATGAAAATTTTGTTCAAGTAAACTAAGAATTTACATAATGTGAAATGCAAAGCACACAGCTTTGCAGCATATTTGTAACTATAAATATGAATATACCTCTCTGTCTAGCGCTTTAAACCAATATTCAAATATTTTCTGCCCACCTTGATTCACCAAATAATATCAAACAACGGGATCTATCCCTCGGAAACTTGGGACATGGGTTTTTAACTGTTCCTGGTTTTGGCATGTTTTAACTAATGCAAAGATACTACCTACGGGAGCATCCGATAGACCTCCTTATGCCTCAATATTGGCATGTTTTTCCATGGTAACATCTGCAAGGAAAAATATCAGATTCATTGACAAGTATAAAAGAGAAACAAAAACCATCCAAACTACACACATGATGAACTACATCTATGTTTAAATGAGTCTTAAGTTAATATACTAAGGTAATGATCCTAATGACATTTCAACGCACCTGGACCTCAAAATCCAAAACCAAAGTGATTGGTCTTCTGTTCATCTGTTCAATTCCAGATATTTTGACCATATCTTTAAACGATGACTTAATTTCTTTTTCAGGCCGCTTTGTAACATAGCATTTTCCTCACAATCTGGCCATTCCCCTTGAGATATTTTCAAGGACCCAACCAATTGCATTCCATATCCCTGATCCAGAAAGAAATTTTGGCATGAAGGTTTGATGATTGTTTAGATAAATGAGGACTCAAAACATAGAATAAGTTAGTCGAATGAATACTATAATGAAAATTAAATAGCTCAATAAAAGGTTGTGATGTGCCATTTATTAATTATCAAGAATTTGCGTAGATATTTGCCAGATCATCATTTAAGGTAGCTGAAGAACAAATCTAGGCGGTATAGGAATTTTCCTTCAACAAATTCCTAAACTCTGGGGCGATCTCATCGATTGCCGACCAGTCCCAACGCCCAATGACACTCCCAGTTCTCGTCAAAATTATTGTCAAAATCAATGTAACCCAGAATATTAGCATCGCACATTAGCATATTATAACAAGAGCCAACATCATCAACTGAGGTTTCATTCAGCAAACCAAATTGAACTTAGCACAAGAGAAGGAAATGTGAAATAGCACAGAATTCTCGAAAGTGCATTGTCTTTTGAATATAATACCTTTCAAAGTTTTCAATATTGGCAGCAGCACAGTATGCTGAACAACTGGAGATCCAGCTGGGATAAGAGAATCCATGTTGAGATCCAGCTCTGGAATTGTGGAAAAATGCAATAGTTTGTTCAATAGGCAAACATCAGACTATGTAACCAAGCTAATGCATATGACAAAAAAAATTTCAACGAATTCTTTTTGCTCTTCAGGTGAAGATAAGGAAATAAACAGGCATGGCATCATAATTCGTTATTACAAACCTGAACAAATGAGGTACATCCTGACCAGTTGAAGCCGAGGTTGATTTAAGAAGTTCATGATTATCATAGCATAAAGTTACTTGGCAAAGTACAGATTTGTGTTAATAAGAACAGGTAAATCTCTATAGTACAAATTCACGTATGTCCTACTTATAAATTATAATTATTCTCTGTTATTTAAACAATAAACATCTAAATTTTCATTGTACACAGTTTTCCATGCGGAGCAAAGATTAAAAGAAAATATCCTTAATCAAATGCCAGAATGAGTAGAAAAGGAACATTATAACTATAGTTGTACAAATACTAATATTATCGTATCAGAAATGAATCACAAAAAGAAGGAATGTTGGTTTTTATAATGAATGTCATAATTGTAATAAAGAAGAAATAAAACCTGACATCCTGCACCTGCGAATCTCTTTTTTACCCGCCAACTAAATATCATATCTTTTTTGCCCGAAAAGACAAAACAAACACTCGACCGTGGGATTGGTTCGTGGGTTTGGGCATGGACCATGCACGAACCAGTATGTTTAAGTCTCGACCACGTTGGACAGGTGGCGAAGTGTCTCATGGCTTTAGAATTGATTCGTGCACGAACCGGCAACGAACCAATTATAAATCTATTACTCCTTATTAATGGTATATATTATTTTAATTATTATTAGTATTTATTTGGTTTACAAATGTTTCTGTTTATTATTATTATTATTATTATTATTATTATTTACCTACATTGACAAATATTTTCCAAATTTGCCCATTCTTCCGTAATTGACAGATTTTAAAAAATAACCTACATTTAAATAACCAAAGATGATGATATTAATGGAAATGATAATGGAGATGATCTATAAAAGACTGAGAACTTACCTTTAGTTAATCATTGTTGGAAATTCATCCAACAAAATCTCTCAACTCTCGTCATCCATGACTAAAAGTCCTGGAATTTCCAGAAGTGCTTTGCCGAATCCTCTCATTCCCCTGAATCCTCCCATCTTGTTCCTATCGAAGCGGAGAACCATTCGTTCATGAGGTTCAGGATCCATGTATTGCATTGTTTAATCTAATTGTTGTATTGTTCAGTCTAAAGTATGATTTGTTTAATCTAATGCAGAGAGAGTGTTGTGTATGCAATTGTTGAAAAACAACCATCGACCCGAGAACAATAATAACAACAATTTTAACAAGGAAAAATGCTCACTTAAAAGCTATAGCCCTCTTGTCGACATGTGATGATTCACATGTTAAAAAGTCATCTATCATTCTTCGCACCTCGTTGCTCGTTGTTGTGTGTTGACATTCAGTGAATCCTTCCATTCCTCTGTAATTCACAAAGACGTTTGAAATTAGCCTACATTTAAAGAACCAATAATAATAATAATAATAATAATAATAATAATAATAATAATAATAATAATAATAAAACCACACTGGTCCTTGCAACCTTCTTCAAAGGCAAGATGTAACGCCACGAAAATTTTAAAATATTTTTCGGGATGCCACCGCCATATTAATTGTTCTCTTGATCACTTAGCTCAAACATCCAACACGAAGCGAGGTATAAACATGTTCTACATCCCAGTTAAATAGATGCCAACAAAAGCAATAAGATTCGAGTAAATTCCTTTTTTGTTGTCATTTGTACATTCACCTCCTTTTGTACCAATATACTATTTCTACTTTTTCAAAACCAAAAAGTCCTTCTGAATATAGTAATGAATATAGTAATAAGAAGTAGGTTAAGAAATACATGGAGCACAGGGTTTCAGCTTATGGGTTTCAAATAAGGAAGGCATAGACTAAATCAATACAGTTGACGAACTCTTTAACAATCAACAGAGTTACAATTCCTAACCCTAAGCAATCAATTTTATTATTATTATTTTTTTTAACATAAACAGACTAAAAACATCAATACCTGATTCACAAGGGCTCGGAAGGTGTAAGGGCGAAGCGGCGGGATGACACTGGTGGATGGACAGAGCCACGGCGTCAAAGCAGAAAATAAAAGGGGGCGTGAGACGGTGAGAGGTGTGGGGAAGAAGAAGGGCGTGTGAGAGGGAGCAGGCCAGCAGGCAAATAGAAATCTGAAAATGGGGGTGTGCGAGCGTGAGAGAAGCGGGATGATAGTGCTGGCGGCTACAGGGCTAGGGCAACATGCCAGGCTTCGGAGCACAAATGGGAAACAAAAGGGGATGGGGAACGGGCCAACAGCGGAGGAACTCGTAACGGGCGCAACGGTCCTTTTGTTGGGCGGGGGAGCAAGCCAACGCACAAGTCGAATCTGTGACGGGTAGCAGAAAACGCATCGGTCGTCGTCCAGAGCAAAATAAGATAATTGCGAAATTGCGGCGTCCGGAGCTTGTGTGAAAATGCGAATTTGCGCAGAACGGCGGGGAGGAGGATGGCGATGCGCGATGAAACCCTAGAGGGAAATAAGATGCGCAAGTCTATTCTAACTCTATAGTATGCTAAAATCACCCAATCCCTTATTTATTCTACCTAAAATACCTTTACTAAATACTTCATCTCTTTTTTTAAAGATTGCTAGTTTGCTATGGACCCACCCAACACGCAGTTTAATGCACATTTTAAATCATTAATAACTCAAATTCGGTACATGTAAAAATTCTAAAAATTTAATATTTAAAAACTACAAGACGAGTCCAATCTAACAAGATCTCACTTGGCTATATTTTACTTGTATAACCATGATAAAATTTTAAGTCAAAGTATATGGGTGAACAATATGTATTTGTCAAACGTAGCTAACAAAGAAAAAACGGAGGAAGTATATTACTTTAAAAAAGAAAAAATAATCTACACACTCTTTGTTTGTACTAAATTCACCCCACTCTAAACCATCAACCTTCGTCTTGCACGGCAACCATTTGCTGTACATTGCACAAGCCGCACGACCACTATCTGTCGTGCACTACAAATACCGCTCGGTTACCATTCTCCATGCACTACATATGTCACACGGTCACCATCCACTGTGCACTACAAATACCGCACCGTCACATTCTCCGTGCACTACACATGCCGCAGGGTCACCATCCACCGTGCAATACACATGCCGCACGACCACCATCCGCCGTGCACTACAATGTCTCACGACCACTCTCTGTTGTGCATTGCCCTTCTAATTTCAATGTTTAGAGTTTAAACTATAATTTTTTAGATTGGATCATAACAATAATTTTTTTGGTATTGGATTAGAATTTTTAAGGTTTTTAAATGCAAAGTCCTCCTTAATTATACAAACATAATCAATATTGATTAAAGACACATAGGTGTTCACAATTTTTTTCTTAAATAATCATTTTTTTACATATAATGTCGATTTTTTTCATTATTATTACAATTTCAATATCATTTTTCAAGAGACATAAAACCTTTATCATGTGTTTTTAGATGGAGGAATCAATCTCAAGTCATGAGTTTAAAATTCGAAACATTCATCTTAAGCAATCGGTAAATCAATTATTAACATTCAATATATACAATTTCAATGGATACAAAATCAAACACAACATTTATATGGTAAAAGCTATGCCAGAAAGAACTAGAAAGGTCCAAATATGAAACTAATACATCTATTCGTTCAACACCACCAACCCAATACATTCAACTAATACAACATCTATTCGTTCAACACCACCAACCAAAACATTCAACTTGTACAACACAATATGATCACTATGAATCAAATAGTATTTGTAAAGCTAGATATTCAACTCCACTGCCACAAATAAAAAATTATGGCTTCATTTGTTGTTGAATCTCTTCTACACCGTGTTGTCTTTCATTTCACTAATTTGTTGTTGAATTTCTTCTATTCCTTGCTCTCTTTCATCCATTATGACTTCATTGAAAGCAATCTCATTTTCCAACATCATCACTTCTTGCCTGCAGAATATATCATTAGATGGGATCAGCAAAGAAATTTAAGAACATGATATACAGTGTTATTTAAAGAACAAGATAAAATAATGCAATGCAATCTCTGTGTGCAATATCCCTGAGCAATTACTCCTGAAATTAAAATAAAGATCTCCAGGGTCGAGCAACTTTGCCATTTCTAAAGCACAAGAACGTTCATACATAGTGTATATATACATCTCAAACATACCGCTGGCTTCTTTTAGAAAGTTGTGAACAAATGGCTTCAATTTTATCATCATCTGCATCCGGACAATTCCTGTTTTTCAGGTTATTTGATTGCTTTTTGCAAATATCCAGTCAAATCATATGTAATAATAGTAATATAATACAAGGCAAAATAAAAAATAAATAGAGCAAGTGGTCCAGAAAGAATAGTTGCTCAAAGAACATGATAAAATAAGGGAAGCCCCAAAAATATCCTAATGGCAGGCTTCTTTTTTCCTTCCAAATCCCAAACTCTTATAAAATAGAGCAAGTGCTCTACTTAGATATTACAGATAGAGATAGAGATAGGCTGACTTACAAAACTGTGGTCTAGAAAGAATAACAAATAAATTACATGAGATCAGAAGCAACATACTCAAAATGCTCAAAATGTAATGGTAATCATTACATGGATTACCATCCTGGACATATTAGTACCAGCAAACATGCTTAAAATGCAAGGCCTATGAAAAAGGGAAGCATAAGGCCGCAAAACCAGCTCAAGACTTCACAAATTTCTGAATTACCTACATGATTGATTAATACCATATAAAGAATAGATACCACACCTTGACATGCTTAATACCATCTCTCTTCCCTTCAATGAAATTATAATATCTAGTGAAATTAGTGAGATCAATCACCAAACGAAGCTTAAAGTAATCAGTAGATATTTAAATATACAAGAAGCAATTAAAACAAAATTTACCTAAAAACTGCAACATGGAGAATTACTGAAAAAAGCACACCAATTAATATACGTCATTCATGCACAAAACATAGATTGATATTAGACTTCCATAGAGCAACACCAGAAAAATTGGCATGAGGATATGATAGTTAACGATGGCTACTTCCACATTTCCCAGTTAATACTGCCACCTCAATAACCTTATTTGCAACCTCCCCAATCACCCATCCAGAAATTCAATCTTGAATACAACATGATCTTAGTAATAGTATAAATCAATCCTAAAGCTCTATTTTTATAAATTAAATAACAGAGAAATTCATAAGTAAGAAAAGGATTTAATCACCTTTTTCCCTAAAGCTCTTTGTTGATCGAGAGCCTACCAGTATCTTCTACTTATCTTCTACTGGGAGGGATGGAGACATAGAGTCATTGAATGGTTCACCTAAAGGAACTTTCTCAGGGATAAGAAAATCTAAGCAATCTGTAAAAAGGGGAAAAGAGAGCACCTGAATCAGCGAGTGATGCACGACGTCTACGGAGGGTGCGCCTTCTGGGTGCACGACGCCAACTGTCGTGCACCCAATGATGTGCACGCCGACCATTTCCGTGCGCAACCCACAGCGCACGGCGGCCACAGCCGCGCACCAAGCACGGTGCACGGCACTCCAGAGCCGAATAGGCCCGGTGTTTTATATGCCGCAGATCTCATCAGGAAACTCACTCATCTCACCCATCCAATTCAAAATCTAATTCAAATGGTGAATTAAAATTGAAATGAAACTTTCCAACCTCTAAATCTCTCCAAGGCTTTCCAAATTAGCTTCTCGTTGTTGTTCTCTATTCTTCTCTTGCAGATTCTTCCGGTGGCTTCTTCCGACGAGATGATGCGGCGTTGCTTCTTTCTTCTTGGCCAATGATTGCGAGGTAAGTGAGTGGGGGTGAAGACAGGTAGGGCTGACTGTAGAAAAATAGCGAAGGATTGGGGTGAGGGAGTGGATGATTATAGAAAAATAGCTTTCTTATTGATTTTGTTGGGCATAAGAGCAATTCAGTCATTGAAAGTGGGGTAAGTTTAGATTTTTTTTTTCCTTTTTCGAAGAGCCGAACCAGAAAACAAAGGGAAAAAAGAAAATGCAAACAAAAGAAATTAAAAAACTAGGAACAAATCAAAATGGGGGTAACAAACGCCGGACACATCCGCCGCCAAGTCCCCCAGCAACCAATCCGGAGGGAACGCCCAGGTGGTGTAGAAAGCTTCTGAGAAGCCCCATGTTTAGCTAGCGGGTCTGCAACACGATTACCCTCCCGCAACACGTGGTGAAGATTGCAAACTTCAAAGGAGTTCATGATGTCCTTGATACGCAGATAAAGAGAAGCAAATGGATGGAAGTCATGTGCATCTTGTAACGTTTCAATAGTGGATTTAGAGTCGGAAAAGCAGGTGACTCTGTTGAAGCCGCCTCTCTGTAAGAACTCCAAACCAATAGCCAAGGCATTCAATTCAGCGTAAGAATTTGTAGCATGCCCCAAGAATCCACAACCTCCCCCAATCCAATGGCTATCATCATCCCTAACAACAAACCCGAAGCCGGAGCAACCCGGGTTTCCCCATGAGCTCCCATCCACATGGAGGATGGTCCCCAACGCACCACGGCTATTCCACTGAACGAAACACATAGGCCGAGGGATCGGGGAATTAGACTTACAAGCACGCTGCAATTCTCCAGTAAGCCACCAGATTTTTCGTTGGAGATTCCACAAGGTCTGTTGTTCACCCCGGAAGATGCGAGCATTCCGCTCATTCCAAATCACCCACACTGCCACCACAAAGAGAGGCCCATAGACCAGAAGCATGCCATGGAGGAAACCTCTTATGTCATCTTTGGCCATAATATCACAGTTCATATGAATAGTAATTTGTAAGGAAGACCAAAGATGAAGAGCCCATGGACAATAAAGAATACAGTGGAAGCAAGTTTCCTCTTCTGTACCACATAGACAACAGAGGGGAGATGGAGCCATACCTCAATGATACCGAACGCCATTAACAGGAAGGGAGTTATGGCACATCAACCAAAGAAGAAAACCATATTTTTCTGGAATCAAAACGTGCCACAACCATCTCCAATCGGTGTCAACAGTCCCTCCTTGGCATAGGAAGCTATAAGCCGATTTCACCGTGTAAATGCCATTTTTTGTACCCCTCCAAATCCAAGTGTCCCGGACCGAAGCATGGAGTCTAGGAGGGGGGATGCCTTGATTTCCTGTAATATTACAGATGGCACAATAGAGTATATCCCATTCCAGTTCCAATCATCATTAACAATGACATCTTTTAACTTAAGATCCAAATCTTGAGTAGCAACGAAGCGAAGTAATGGACCTAGTTGTGCACCTTTCCACCATCTAGAAAACCATAAGGAGACCCCCCTTGGCCCACCCTAAGATCAAACCCTTCTTTGAGATGAGGAATAATCTTCTGCAAGATCTTGAGAAGATGTGACCGAGCATGACAGGGAGCGGAAAGTGGAAGGTCCGAATTAGGGAGGAAATTCAATACCAGCTGAGGCCATGTTTTACCAGTAGAGTACATCATTCCCCAAATCAATTTCCCCAGCAGGGCAATATTCATAAAGCGAGCATGCCTAAGGCCCAGACCACCCTTATCCCTGGGAGAAGCCATCATATTCCAATTAACTAAATGAATACCATTGCCTTGATTGTCCTTCCAAATAAATCGGCAAATCTTTCTGTCAATCGCCTTACAGACCCCCTCAGGCAACCAATGCAGTTGCATGACATATGCCGGGATGGCTGCCATAACCGCTTTACATAAAGTGAGGCGCCCAACCTTATTCAAAAGCTTGCACGCCCAACCCTCAATCAGGGCGTCCATCTTGTCCAAAATGTAATTAAAATCACTACACTTCCGTCTACCAGTAAGGATGGGAAATCCTAGATAAAGGCCAAAGGAGTCCACTGATTGCATATTTAGCTTGGAAGTAATCCACAATTTATCAACTTCCGAGACAGCCTTGGTAACAAAAACAGAGGACTTTTGAGGATTGAATTGCATACCAGAAACTGCAGCAAAAGACTGAAGGGCTTGATGCACAGTGTCGACGCTTCCCCTATCGGCTAATGAACAGAGAATTAGGTCATCCGCAAACAAGAGATGCAAAATACCCATACCATGTCCATGTAGGCGAATCGGCCTCCACCTGTTGGCTGCCACCAAGTGCTTGATCAGGACCGAAAATTTCTCCATAATTAACAGGAATAAGTACGGCGAGATTGGATGTCCTTGTCGAAGTCCTTTCCCAGGTGTAAATTCCTCCATGCACTGCACATTCCAGATGACTGAGAAAGACGGGGATGTTACACATAACATGATCAGATCAATCACTGATAAAGGGAAACTCATCTCCATGAGACACTGTCTTAAAAATTCCCAATTGACATTGTCGTAAGCTTTTGCAATATCAATCTTAAGGATAATACCCTTCACCCGAGAAGATGATGCGGTAAGGTGTCCCATAAGCTCTTGAAGAGTGACTGCATTATCAACTGGCCCCCTTCCCGGAATGAAGGCCGATTGATGGTGCGATATACTGGTCTGCAAAATAGGGCGGATCCGTTGGACTAAGACTTTAGTGAGAACTTTGTATAATACATTACACAAAGTAATAGGACGGAAGTCTTTGAATGATGTGGGAACGGCTACCTTCGGAATGAGACAAATATTTGCCTTGGCTAAAGTAAGCGGAAAGTTTACCTCCTCAAATACTTTCTTAACAAACTTTACCACTGAATCCCCAAGAATACTCCAGTACTGTTTATAGAATATACTTGGGAATCCATCCGGTCCCGGTGCTGAGAAACCATTCATATCCCCAACCACCTTGGTCACCTCTTCAAATGAAACGGCCTCCACCAAATTGTTAGCTTCAGTCTCAGAGATAGAAGTAAGAGGTGGCAGAGTCACCATTCCAGACATATCCTCATCAGGAGCCACTGGAGCACCTTCATGCCGCTCATACAAGTGCATAAAAAACTCTCTCGCCTTCAGCCGAATGATAGACTCCTCTTCACACCAATTCCCATCTGGAAGGAAGAGACCATGAATAGGGCTCCTATGTCGTTTACTGTTAGCCCGGGCATGGAAATATGAAGAATTTTGATCACCTAATCGAACCCATTTCTCCCTGGCCCTCTGAAAGCAATAAACTTCCTCTTGAGCTAACACAGCATCTAACTCTCTTCTCAGTTCAGATTCTAACAAAATGAGACGAATAGAGTCAGTTCATTCAAGAGCCCGAGCGATGCCCTCCAAGCGCCGGAGAATCTTAAGTTTTTTCCACTTAAAATTGCCCCCTTTATTCCGTTGAAAGTCCAACGAAGCTTGTCTCACTGATTCTAGACGCTGTCAAATATTGGAAGCAGGAGCATCCCAAGCCTGACTAACAACAGAATCATAATCAGTCATGTGCGACCAAGCAGCCTCCCATCTAAATGTCCGATTAAAGGGTGGATGCGGAGCCTTGCCACAGTTAAGAACAAGTGGGCAATGATCAGAGCCACCTCGAGGCAGAACTTGCACAAAGCCAAATGGAAAAAAAGTACACCACTCTAAATTAACGACACCACAATCCAATCGTTTGTAGATGGTTTGTGAACCCCCCACCGGTCTAGACCAAGTAAAATTCCCACCTTGCGTGTTAATAGTCATTAAACCATTAAGTTGTAGAACCTCACCTAACTCAGTAGCACGAGCCAAGTTATAAAGTCCACCCCTTACTTCCGAAGCATTAAGAATTTGGTTCCAATCACCCAAAAGGGTCCAAGCCCCCTCAATATTCTGCGCCACCTCCGCAACGGACTCCCAATCCAACCGACGGACAGAATAATGCGGGGATGCATAAATTGCAGTAGCATACCAGGTAGTGGTACCATCCGAGAGTTTAATTGTTATCAACCGATCTTTCTCAAAGAAGAAAGAGGCCTGAATCCGTCCACCGACTCGAGTAAGAACCCAAACACCCCCGGATCTGCCTACTGCTTCCTGAATATAGAGAGACGAGTAACCAGCCCGAAGTAAAAGAACCTGAGAGCGAGAGAATACAGATTGAGGCTCGAACAAGAAAACCATATCCGGATCATGCTGTCTCAAAAAATCTAGCAAAATTCGCCGTGTAGGCTGGCCAATAATGCCACCAACATTCCCATAAAATATTTTATAGTTCCAAAAATCCATAATAAATAAGCAGAGAAAAAGGAGAAGGAACTTAGCACTGCATAGCCGTGCTCTCATCTGGAGGCCGGTCATCAGCAGTCGACGAAGAGCCCAAATCGGTGTCTGCCTTTGCGCTATTGTCGTTAGGACGAGCACGTTTTCCCTGAGACAGTAGATCAACTTTAGATTGAAGGGAGCTCTCGTCTCCGCCATAGGAACGCTGGGGGGGGGGGGGGCGAGGAACGGAGACCAGACTGTGCACACCTTGTCGCTACTTTAGGGCCTCCAGTAAATAATTTCGGCCCATGGGGTTTTTGGGCTGAGTTAGGCAATGGGGCCTTGACCTTTTCTTGAACTTTCCCTTTGCGAGGCCCAGTAGATTTTCTTCTAACCACTTTGATCCAATCATCCCCAACGGGCTGGGCTGGTATTGAGGTGGAGGGAGTAGTGTTCCATAACTGCATGGATTCGTTCCATGTTCATCAACTGGCATCGCGGAATTCGTGGCCGCAACAATTGTCTGTGACTGCGGGATTCCATGTTCATCCACTGGAATCACGGAGTTAGTGGCCGCAACATTCTCCTTTGACTGCGGGATTGGATTTGAGGTTGGAAGGTGAATCTTTGGATCATCACTAACCTGACTCTTTCCAAAATTGACTGGCAGTGGCATTGGGGTAACCGTCGCCGGCAGTAACATGATTCTCCACATTATGACACTTACTTTTGAATGACCATAGCGGCAACAGGAAGAGCATAGAAGATGAAGACCCTCGTAAGCCACCTTCTGCCACGTATTCCCAATCAAAATACTCGAACAACCGGTAGCTCCAGATCAATTTCCACACAGACTCGGGCAAACTTACCCCGCTCAACACCTTTCATCATGTCATCTACCCGAACTGGAACACCCAAACCCGCAGCCATCTTCGTAAGATAAAACTCGTCATAATACTCCACACCGAGGCCTGGAAATCGAGCCCACACGACTGTCTTCTTAGGAGTTTTTTCCTCAGCCACAAAGTCAGGTTTCCATGGAGATATAGTTAAGTAACTATCGAAAACCATCCATGGTCCTCCATTAAGGACCTTTGTCCGATCCATCGCCTGAGTAAACTTCACCAGGAAGAACCCTGCTTCTAAATCAATCACAGTAAAAGAACCATTGATTTTCCAAATCCGGGAGAGCCGCTCTTTAAGAGCCACGCAGCCCACATTCTTACCTAGAACAGATATGATCAATGCATCCTCTCAAGGTTTGCATAAACATTCCTTCGTCTGTGGAGACACAGAGATACGGGGTTTCAACCGATCACCATCGATGAAATCAAGAACAACCAACTCCTCTCTATTCTCAAGAGACATCAGAGGACTAGGGATAGCCTCGTTACCAGCGAGGACCATATCTCGGAAGGATGTCGTCGGAGTACCACCAGTGAAAACATAGTGGGACGGGGAGGAAGGGGGAGAAGAAACCGTAGGAGACGAGAGCGCCATTTCGGTAAGTTTAGAATTTAGTTAGATTTAAAATTTTTAAAGTGGTGTGAATTTAGAAATGGGGTGAGTTTTAGTAAACTGTAGAATGTGAATAGCCGGACTCAAATAAGATAATTGAAACAAATGTGTTGCTATGCAAATTCTCAAATATGCGGACGTGCGGAGGACGATCACAAGCCATTGATGAAATTTAAAATCCAACGGTTTATATTAATTGTAAGGGTAATTTTATCATTTTGATCATTTTACAATTTTGTAAGGTTAAAAATAATATAAAGGGTTCATTCTCGTGTCCAGATGTACTGTTACTTATTTGTTTGGATTTTGCAAAATTTAATAAGATATTTAGATTCCTTGTATCGAGTAGATGAATTTTCATATAAAGAACGTCCAAATCCGAAGTCATATGGGAAAGTTGGAGCCAATCGAAGTTGTTGCGTAGGCTTTGTTGTATTGGCTTTGTCGCTGAAATTCATAGGTTACGTCGCTGAATTCTATAGTCCCCGTCGCTGAATTCCATAGGCTCCGTTGTATAAGCTCCATCGCTGAAAGTCGCAATGAACTTCAAATGGCTCTAACTTTCTCATACGAGCTCTGGATTTCGGTGTTCTTTATATGAAAATTCATCTACTCAATGCAATAAGTCTAAATATTTACTTAGATTTCAGAAATTCCTAATAGGAAAATAACATATTTTCATAACAACGAGCATTAGATATTTTTAAGGGTTCAACGACATGAATAGATCATTTCAGCGATATACCATACATACTTCAGCGACAAACCATACAATTCAGCGACATAGCATATATAATTTAGCGTAATAGCATATGCATTTCAGTGACATAGTTCTATGTAGTTCAGCGACATCATTATATGAAAATATGCTATTTTGTATTTGAAATTTCTAAAATCTTATAGGATTTATACAGTAGATTCCTTGCATCGAGCAGATAGATTTTCATATAAAGAGCATTCAAATCCGAGTTCATTTGAGAAAGTTACAACCATTCGAAGTTTATTGTGTAGCCTTTGTTGTTTAAATCATGTCACTGAATTGTATAGACCATGTCGCTGAATTGCTTATGCTCCATCGCTGAGACTTACACGCCCTGTTACCGAAAATTGGAATGAACTTCAAATGACTTTAACTTTCGCAAATGAACTCGAATTTGGACATTCTTTATATGAAAATCTATCTACTCGATGCAAGGAATCTAAATATCCTATCAGATTTCTAAAATTCAAAACATAAAAATATGGCATCCGAATATGGTATGTAAATTTATTACTCAATTTATCAATATTAGTATTTTTTTGACAACTATACTCTTAATCAATAATAGCCATCGGATGAAATTGAATGCTCATGATTTTATTATGTACCATACTTCCAATTACATGGAAGCACCGTAATTGTTCTCTAATTGAAATGTCAAAAAGCCCAATACCAATTTCACGCAAGACAATGGCATCTGTGTAAGTGTCCTAAAACTTTTGGGTACAATGTTTAATGTTGGGATAATTAGTTTTTAATATAGGGATTCATCAATATTAGTATTTTTTTGACAACTATACTCTTAATCAATAATAACCATCGGATGAAATTAAATGTTCATGATTTTATTCTGTACCATACTTCCAATTACATGGAAGCACCGTAATTGTTCCCTAATTGACATGTCAAAAAGCCCAATACCAATTTCACGCAAGACAATGGCAACTGTGTAAATAGGTGTCCTAAAACTTTTGGGTACAATGTTTAATGTTGGGATAATTAGTTTTTAATATAGGGATACATTAGTGGTTAAAATAAGGGTAAATTAAGAATTTATGTGATATGATGATTGTGTGTTTTAATTTTTAATTAATTTATTTATGTGTGATGTGATGGTTATGTGTTGGAATTTATTAGTGGTAGTGAGTCCAAAATTTTAATATATTTATTTATAGATGTGATGTAATAGGACTAGATTTGTTGATTAATATTTAATTATTTTCTAAAATGGAAATGGAACAAATATGTTGGAAATGAAAAAAAATAAAAGTGAGATACAAATAATTAGGGGTGAAAGCGGTACGGTAAATATCCGACCAATCCGATGTTATATCCGATTATATTCGAATCCGAATCCGTATGTTAATATCTGAATTCGTATTCGTATTCCAAATTTTTTTACTGTATCCGAAAATATCCGACCGTATCCGAAAATTGATAGGATATTATTCGAATTTTAATTTAGATCCGAATATATTAATATATTATTATTTATTAATTAAAAGTTATCAATAATTATAAAAAATATCAAATTTTCAAAAAAGATTATAAAAAATTATCGGATAATCTGTATTCGATTGAATCCGTATCCGTCATATATCCGTCCTGTATCCGTAACGTAACCGTAATCCGAAATATCTGAAACCGTATTCGTATCCGGTTCATCCGTATTCGATCCCATATTCAAAAATAAAAATATGGATAATATTCGTATCCGACATTATCCGATCGTATCCGTACCGTTTTCATCCCTATAAATAATAGGATTGTGGGAGTATTATTTAAAAATAAAATTTAATAATAGTATACTGTTTGGTTCAGTTAACCGAGGAAAAATTTCTTAAAAATTGTAATCGAACATAACCGAGCAAATACTTTTAATGAAGTCTTTGTATTCGAACCGAATATCATGGTTAACCGAAATTTTGATCGATTTCGATTCAGATCAATGATTCAACTGTTCGATTCGAATTTTTTACCCAGCCCTACTTATAATTACAATAGTATTGAAACAATAAACATCTAAATTTTTCTTGTACAAAGTTGTCCGTGCGGAGCAAAGATGTGGAGATAATATCCTCAACCAAATGCCATAATGAGTAGAAAAGGAACATTCTAACTCTAATTATACAAATACTCATGTTGTCGTGCTAGAAATGAATAACAAAATGAA
Organism: Hygrophila difformis; assembly: GCA_030278955.1. Classification (NCBI taxonomy): domain Eukaryota; kingdom Viridiplantae; phylum Streptophyta; class Magnoliopsida; order Lamiales; family Acanthaceae; genus Hygrophila; species Hygrophila difformis. The sequence continues at coordinate 10,470,612 of JAOANR010000004.1, read as the reverse complement.
GGAAATGTTGATCTGTTGGTTTTTATAGTGAAGGTCAAAATTGTAATAAAAGATTCAAAAACTAGATCAACCGGTGATTGCAGGCACAACCGTACAACTACATGGGTACCTTTTAATTAGACAAAACTCAAATATTGAAGAACAAAAGGCAATTAGAACTTAGAACAATCCGCAGTGAAGTGGCATCCAACATAATCATGTAAGGTTCTGTCTTCAACTAAAAGTTGGGAAACAGAACTGTTGTACAAGTACAAATTTCATTTACTATGCATCAAGTTCAAAGATAGCGTACCTCAAAATATTGAGGAAATATTATTAGTTCTCTCAAAAGGCTTTTGCACCGATGCACATGTCTTATTTGATAGGTGCCAATCATGATATGATGTAGGTTAAGACTGGTGCCAATCGAAGCTTGGTGAAAGAACGAAACCCTAAAATTATACCAACCATGGGAATGGGAATAAAGTTGGGAATCATCACTCAATTCATTCCATACTCACCATGGCCTTAGTCTTATCACCCTCTCAAACCTTCTATCATTCTATATTATTCACTCTAATCAAAGGACTTGTTAGCTGTGGACCACTCCACGGATCGGGTGGCTCATAATGAGTATTATTGCCCAAGTATGACATATTAAGTGTAATTCAAGAGTAAATATAAAGTTAAAATCCAACCAATCCTCATTCAGAAAGCTACGACATGAAAATAGAACTGTATGGTATAAACCCAAAACGTTAAACTAAACTAAAAATTCAAGCAGGTGTATGTTCTGCATGTTATAAGAACTAAGAAGTAGTAGAAAATTAAAATAGTTATTATAAATATTCAATTATAATTAACAAAACTGTTACGTATGAGGTGATAAGTTATAGTTAAGGTTATTTGTTTGTAACTAAGGTTACATATACAAATGACCAAAATTGAATGGAAGGGAAATGAGATGTCAAATCTTACCTTCTGAAAAAGAGTAGGACTTCTCGGAAGAGTACGAAGGATATTTTCAACCACGAAATAATTTTGTTTATCCCAGGAAGCATAGATCAACATGGCCTATTTAACAAGAAAATAACTAGAGTTAAACAATACAGGAGGAAATTTTGTTGCTCATGTATTTTATTACTTGATCGAGTACAACCATTGATAGTAAAAGACATAAAATAAAAATATGTAATATCCATGGAAGAGCTCAGCATTGGATATCTATAATTTATAGTTGCGTGCATGCTCAGGGTAACATTTTAAGGTGAACTAACAAATATGGTAAATGAGTGCAGCACGCTCAACTGCCAATACATCTCCAGGAAAATTCTTCCCAATTGACCTAATTAGAAAAGGAAGGGTCTCTGAAGAGTACGTTAAACAACTGTTGACAAGAATTGATATGCTTTGAATTAGAATATTGTGTGCACATTGGGAATCATTACAACAAAGTCCAGAAAGTTTCCCTGCACAACACAAGTAGTATGTCAATCAACAATAAACAAATGCAAATGATTTAATACTTCAGAAAGATATTCAGAACTGACTATACCGATGCAATAAGTAGTCTCGCCAAAGGCTTCTGCAATCAAGAACCCAGACGATGCATACAAAGTCAGCTAAAGTGTTGCATTGCTCGGACTTAATGTAAATGCAGTGATAACATTTCAACCTCTTGCAAAGAGCCTGCAATAGTGTCTTGAAAATTTGTAGCAGCACAATTAGAATCATAATTTGAAATATTTTTTTATCAATTTCAACAGGAGATAGCTAAATGAATACCGGAGCATGTTTTTCTGTCACATTGCACAATCTCATGGTTGGATATCTCATTGGTTTCTGGCCAGGAGTCATTTTGTGAAGTTGTCTTCACTACCTTCATTGTCCTCCTTTTTCTTTTACTTTGAATTTTAGCTTCAAATTTATCATCTTGAAGATCATTTTCTTCAATATAATCTGTTGCACAACTAGAAAGTGAACTTGTGTCTTGCTAACCCTTGGTTCCATTGGGACTGCAGTAGTAAATCCCCCCCCACCCCCCCCCCCCCCAGAAAGTGTTAGCTTCTCTATGCTGATTTATATGACATTTCGGCTTTTGTCACCCATGAGGCATTACTCCAGTACTCTAAGATATGCTCACGAATAAATCTCCAATTTACAGGTCGAGAGAAATTGCAAACTTGCATGAAAACCTTTTATTGAAAATAGTGTAATGTTGGGCATCCAGGATTTTCTTAGCAAGAGAAAACTCCACTTGAGCTATGTCTCACAAGTTCTGCTTACACCATAATTTTCTTGATTGAGATAATAGACATTAAATGAGTTTCTTTTGGACTATGTATGATTCCTGTTGTATATGAATGATTAGAAAAATGAAAGTGAAAGGCATACCCAACATAGAAGAAAATGCAATTTGAAAAGGTGGCAAGAGTAGCAATTTGGAGATATTTCTACCCTCCCATAACACGGCTTCAGCCTCAGACACATTCCCTAAAATCCCCTCAACAAATCCAACCTGCAAAAGTTTTCTATGGATGTTTCTATAATTACCTACAATAACTTCGGAGAAAAAGTGATGTTTCCATCATTACCTGCAATGTGCTTTCTAGGTAACATCAAAGCACATTCCAATGAGTTGTGATGCATTAGTTTTTTCGAGGCAAGCATTAGTTTTTTTTTCACCACTCTTTTGCACGTCTTTTGAGGCTGACATTAGTTTTTTTAGCTAACCTTCTTTTGCACGTCTTTTGAGGCGGGCATTAGTATTTTTTTAATACTCATCTTTTGCACGTGTTTTGAGGCGGATATTATTTTTTTAAAGGGTGGTGCTAAATAGCGACTTGGTTCCTGTACTGGAACATTTTTTCTCCAATATGTGCTGGAAGACTTTGTAGCCAATGGATTTAAAATTAAATCAATGGTTCAAATTGATTGTAGGGGTAAATATGCAATTATCCTTTTAAACTTAAATAATGTAGTATAAAACTGTTTTAATGATGTTTCTCTCACTAATCATTATTTTCTTCTTTTCACATAATTTTTTTTTTAAAATTCATTTCGTCCAAAAAATAAATATTAGTTTAGAGTTACATATTTGAAAATAAGCTACACATAATGTAATAAAAATACAGTGTAAGATATGAATATATACAAACATAATGTCTATTATACTAAACAGAATGTTACATATTTGAAAATAGAATGCCAAGATATACGAAACAGAATGTCTAGACAAATGAAACAGAATGTATAGACAAAGTAAATAGAATGTCATTATTTGTAAAACAGAATGTTACTCATGAGAAAATAGAATGTCAATTTTTATCAAAGCAGAATGTCTAAACAAATGGAACAAAATGTTTATTATACCGAAACAAAATGTTTAAACATTTGGAACATAATGTGTTGATTATTAATAAGTATTGATGCAAGACAGAATTGATAAAGAAGCCAAACAGAATGCCTAAATAAAGGAGACAGAATGTACGAAAAACAATGTGTATTAGTAAAAGATAAAAGTGTAAACAACGAGTGAAAAAAGCTGCAGAAAGTTTTGCGGAATACGACGCGGTGGTGGTGATTTTAAATAATAATAAAAAGTAAATTACCTAATTAACCTTATATAATCTAAACCATTCATTTCATAAAAATTTTGATCTAATGGTTGAAAATAATTCAAGAAGCTCCCAGTACATACTGGCTAGCACAGGAACCATACCGGCTAAATAGACACCCCATAAACACCCTCCACCTCTTTTTCCGTGTATTTTTTTTGGAAGAGCTTTTTCTTTGTATTTAGAATAAAGTTTGGGATAATAGAATATAATAATAATATATTTATAATCATTACTTAATCTATATTCAAATAAATACACTTCTTTCATATTTTTCTTTTATTTATTTCTTTCTCTTTTTTTTAAAAAATTATATACTAGTAGTTTATTAGTACTATAATCAAATAAATTTAAAATTATTAACTAGAAAATATCTTAATGAGAAGTTCATTTCTTATACCTTAAAATAATAAGTACTACAATACTTCATAATCAATATAAGAAATATTTTATTTTATGTGAATTGAATTATTATATTACATGTTTTACTTTTATTTAATAAATATTAATTAAAATATTATATATTAACCTAGAATATATTTACTAAAAATTTAAAATTTTATTTAATAAACATTAACCTTCTAATAAATTCATAAATAATTTTATTCTCTACAATGAATAAATTTGAATTTTGTTAAATGAGTTATGTATTTTTAATTAAATTGTCGGCATTTTACAAATAAATAAAATTTTACAAATTGTACATTGACCATATAGGGAAATTTTTTATTTAAAAATAGACCAATTGACCAAAAGTGGAAAAATAAATATATAATGAGATCAAAAATGAAAATTTCAGATATGTGGAATTAAAAGTAGCTCGGAGAAAATATTATGAAACCAAAAGTAGATTTTTCCATTCAAACACACTCATTTACATTCTATTTACTTTTTAAATATTTTATTCAATTAACTTTCACATATATTTATGTAATTTATTCTTTTAAGACTTAGCCACATTTATTAGGGTATATTTTTAGTATGTTAGAGATGTTTATTTAGCCAACCCATTTTTTAAATCTTTTTTTGCACGTCTTTTGAGGCATAAATTATTTTTTTAAAATCTTTTTCTTGGACGTCTTTTGAGGCGGACATTAGTTTTTTTATTATTATTTTTAGAAAAAAATTTATTTTTTTTACTCCCTCCGTCCCATTTTCCTTTTTAGTCTGTCCCACTTCAATTGTCCCATTTTCTTTTTAAGGAATAATTAAATACAAACTCACTCCTATCATATCACACACAGTAAATACGTATATTAAAAATTCAAATACATTCTAAGCACATCACACATAAATAAATTAATAAAAATTCAAACACATTCCAATCACATCACATAAATTCATAAATTTATACCCACTTTAAACAATAATCTACCCCTACATCACATAAATCTGCAACAACTACACAGGTACTTGCAGGTTACACAATATTAGATATGTTATACCCGAGTCATTGCTACCAGTGGACTGTGTGATGCCCAAGCTGGGTCACTGCGCAGCTACCAGTGGACTCAATACATGGGAAGAAATGCCGATGTCAATGGTGGTGTCGCCGTGCGTTGGGAAGGTTTTCTGTGCGTCGTAAAAAGGCTTTGGGGTTTTGGAAGAATTGGCCGTACAATGTCCTCAAATAAAGAAAATGGTGCAATAATTTCTATATTTAACATATTACTTAGTACTCAACAACAGAACATCTATCAAACTTTTTTATTATAGACTGAAGCCAGATAAATATACTATGAATTCTAGATGACATGCTGAAAGCGTTACCTTATATATCTTATGATAGAACAACTCAAGTAACCTCAATTCTACATCTGGATGAGACCACTCAACCTGAGATAAAGAAAACCATAATACTGATGTCTACAGTACGGGGGAAGAAAAGAAGCCAAACAAACTATAGATATTACATTCATTTCACTTGACAGATAACGAATAAATATCATTGAAGTGAACTATACAAAATTGATCATTTTTCTCAAAATTTATAACTCTATTCAGTACTACGACACTTGGTGGGGGATATGAGGCAAATCTTAGCCTTGAGATCAATAATAACATCACTCGGTACTCTGTTTTGGTAACCTAATGTTATGAATATCTTTGTTGGCTATTCTTCTATACAATAACAATGTTATCATGCATATAAGTGTTTAGTGGATATTGGATAAAAGATTCTTGGGTTGTTGGGGATTTCTTCTGGCTATGTCAAAGCTCAAAACACATTTCAAATAAGTGCTAAACCACCATGAAAAGAGAGAGAATGAATGATAGACTTGGGAAGAAAGTTTTCAAACTATTCTACACATTTTCCTTGTTCTTCTACACATTTCATAAACACATTTCAAATAAGAATAACTATTAGCACATTGTTCTTGGGAAGAAATGCCAAAGTTTTCAAGAAGATTACCTTGGCCTACAAGTGGAGGTATTTCATGGAAGACCTAAAAACCCACTTCTTTACTCAACACCTGAGAAGAAAAAAGATTACCGAATTCCAGAGGCTTAAATGACTCCGGCAATGACTCTTGAAGATTACTACGCGAAGTTTACCAATATCAAGAAGCTAAAAACCAATTTATGACATTTATATGTTCTATATCTCATATACTATGTTGTTAGGAGTTGAGGGAATGGAAGCACAAGAGTCAAGTAGCAGGAAAAATGCACACCTGCGGGCACGACACACACGTAGCAATGCTGCTAGGCACTGCAAAAATCATGCAACAACTGCGCAGCTACTTGCAGGTTACACAATATTAGATATGTTCTACCGGAGTCATTGCTACCAATGAAGAACTGTGTGATGCCCAAGTTGGGTCACTGTGCAGCTACCCGTGAACTCAACACTTGGGAAGAAATGTCCATGGCAATGGCGATGTCCTCATTACGTTGGGAAAGAGGTTTTCTGTGCATCTAAAAATGTTTTGGGGTTTTGAAAGAATTGACCGTACGTACATCCGCTATAATACAATGTCCGTACAATGCCCAAATGTTTCTCTTTTTATTAGTATTTCGTTTTTGGCGCAAAATGATATAGGGGGTGCCAAAATTTACACATTTGTTTTTGGCTCTTAAAGACAATATTGAATATGGTTTTGATGGATAAGAATACTATATAAAATAGTACAATAAAGGAAGTTCATACACATGCGATATTGAAAACCTCCCCATGACCCGCCCCATGCATCTCCACTGAAGATCAGAACATATTCCAAACCTCTCCATGACCCGCCCCATGCACTGAACACTTTCTTCATTTAAGTCTGAACATAAAATTAGATCGTCTCCAAACATAACATGCGATATTGAGAACCCCTCTCCACCACATCGGAAAGGTTCCAACCACCCATATCCACGGCCTCCATGATTAATCTAGATAATTTCTCCATGACAATCACGAAGAGGTATGGAGAAAAAGGATCCCCTTGGTGCAACCCCCTTGTAGAAGATATTTTTTCCAAGGGAGATCCATTCCACAAAATTGAGAAGGAAGAAGTACTTTGGCATAACATGATCAATTCTTGAAGCCCCGGCGGTAAGTCCATATCCTGCAAGCAACCTTAAAAGAAATTCCATGTCACCGAATCATAGGTCTTTGCCAAATCAATTTTCAATAACACCCCTTTGTTATGTTCACACCGGCTCTGCATAGTATAAATCAACTCCTGCACCAAAATACCATTGTCCCTTGTTCCTCTACCGGGTAGAAAGGCCGATTGATAAGGTCCAACGTTCACACATTAAAGGCCTCAAACACTTTGCAATGACTTTCGTAATAAATTTGAAAAAAACATTACAAAGGGTTAGAGGCCGGAACTGACTGATAGTTTAGGGAATCTCCACTTTCAGAAGCAGTACCAGGAATGCATGTGCTATATCCGTAGGAAGAGTACGACTCTCAAACACATTCCTTACCATCTTAAAGACCTTGTCCCCCAGAACATTTCAATAACGTTTAAAGAATTCCGCCGGAAAACCATCCGGGACTGGGGCCGCAAAGGCTCGCATTTGATTCTTCACCAAATCCACCTCTTCCCTTTCTACCTCCTTTCCAAGAGACTCCTTCCAACATCCCTCAATCAGCCTCAGCCTAGGCTGCCATCCACTGCCTCAAGTGTCATTGCTGCAAACATTTGTTGAAAATAAGTTCGTGCATGGTCTTGTAAAACATTCTGCTCCATACTTGAAACCCCATCCACTTGCAACCCATAGAGTGATTTCTTTTCATGTTAACTTTAGTACGTGCATGGAAATAGGCAGTGTTTCGATCGCCGACTTAACCTATTTATCTCTTGCCTTCTGAAACCATAACATCTCCTCTTGCAATAATATTTTTTCCAACTCAATTATCAACCCCCTCTCCAACCTATTCAACCAAGCCGAATCCCATTTTTCCAACCTTTTTTCAATACCTTTAATACGATGAATAAACCTTTGCTTCATATCCACAATATTACCAAACACCTCTTGGTTAAACGAACAAGAGGCCTTACCCGTTTCCGACAGAAGCTCCGGTATAACAGCATCTGCAAACTCCTCGCAACATTTCTTAACTACCTGCTCATATTCCGAGTGATCAGCCCAAGCTGCTTCCCAACTGAAAGGTTTTGAGTGGTCGCTGTCTATCGGATTACTACAAACCAGCAAAAGGGGAAATGATCCGAGCCAAGATAAGAGAGGTGATGAATCCTAGCTCCACTGAAAATACCCTGCCAAGCTAAGTTTTCAACCCCCTATCTAGCCTTTTCAGAATCCTTCCATCCATTCCGACCCTTTTAACCCATGTAAACATAGTCCCTGTAGTGGGAATGCTTAGCAATTGACAAGCATTCAAGACTCCACGGAACTCCTCCGCCCTTTCTTGAATAAAAACGCCTCCACTTACTTCATCCTCCATAGTTACCTCATTCCAATTCCCAATCACCATCCATGCTCCAGTGATTAGGTCAGCTAGCGTTTCCAAATTTTTCCAATCCTCCTTCTTCTATAGTAATTTGGATTTCCATAGTGAAACGTCACTGACCAAGACACCACACCTCGGCTCAGTTCCACGCTAATCATCCGAGGCCTCATGTCCATTTGACAGAGACAACAACGCTCCCTGAAAATCCAGAGTCCACCTGCTCTCCCCACCGTTTCTTGAATATATAGGGGTTCGTACCCCAACCACCAAAACAACATGCGAACACGATCAAACCTTCCCTGAGATTCCATAATACATAGTATTTCTGGCTTATTCGTCCTAACTAGGGGTATAAATGAGACTGATAGGCTCGTGAATTGTTCGAGCTCGGCTCGGTCAAAATTCGGTTCAAGCTCGACTCGAAATGGCTCGGTTCGAGCTCGAGCTCAGCTCGTAACGCACATGATCTCAAGCCGAGCCAACCACTATTCGGCTCGAAAGCTCGATAATAGGCTCGATTTATTTTTATACATATATTTATTTATTATTAAATATAGAAATTATATAAAATATTAAAAGTATAATATTATTATTGTTTATATATTTTAATTTTTAAATTGAAAATATATTATTAATTAGATATATATTTTTAAAATTATTTAAATATGTAGATTAAATTAAATATAATTAAATATATACAATATATTAAATATAATTTCTTTTATAAATTATGTGAGAATGAAAATGATACCAGTTCGAGCTCGGCTCGACTAGGTCAATGCTCGGCTCGAAGTAGCTCGGTCAACGCTCGGCTCGGTCAAAGCTCGACTCGAATTCTTATGAGCTTAAGCCGAGCTTACCACTATTCGGGCTCGGCTCGGCTCGTTTACACCCCTAGTCCTAACACAATTAGTGAGCCTCCTCCGTGCCTACTCACCCATCAAACCTTGCACATTCCACGCCATTAATTTAAAGTCTCTAAAATGCATATATAACATGTATAAAGAATCCCACAGCAGCAAGATCGCTACTGGCCATCCTCCTCAGCATCGGCTCAACACTCCTCACGTGAATTTGTATCACTACGTGTATCCAACGCCATAGTAGCATCACCCCCACCTAATGTCGAAATCTGATTACTCCATTCATCCTTGTGTGGAAGATTACTCGGCTCCTTATCCACACGTGTCTGTTTTGCTCCTTTGGGAGGCGCTATAATACTCAAGAAACCTGGAGGCTTTTCATTGTTCTTAGGTATATGAGCCTCATGCTTTCCCTCAGAACCAATCTACGGCTCTTTCGTTTTATTCGCAACCTTCCCACCTTCCTCTTGACCCTTTGATATATTAGGCTTAACAGTTTCTTCTTTTTATTTTTTGAGTTCTCCTCCGTCTTATTTCTTCCCACCTGATGCATCCTTCTTGGTCGTCTTTGGAAGGTAATCCATTCCCCATATATTTCTCCTGTGGCGTTGCCTTCCTCACAAACAACCGAAGTACCCCCAACTTACTCATGTCGAAGATTATTCCCCTCACCAGTATTCTACTATGTCACTTTCTCCTTCCCTTTCCTCGCCCTCTCCTTGGCTTCCCTCTCCTTATTCTGTACATCAGGGTGCGAGTTCTCCGGACCCTTGGCCTTACAGTTACGTCCAAAATGGACATACTTTCCGCACTCTTTGCAAATCAGATGTAGCCCTTCATAGGCCACATGAATTCAACAGCCATTCACCAGAAACCGACCAGTGGCATGGTCCATCGTGCACTTGTCGAATCTAACTACTTCAATCTATGAAGCGAAGGCATGAAGAAAATCTTCCTTATAATGCTACAAGGAGATCCCCATCATACGTACCTGGCCACACCATAGTCTTTTTGATTTCCTCCGTTGTAGGGTCGAAATCCCTCCTTCACTTTATGATCGGCAAATAGTGGTCCAACAACATCCATGGTCCACCATTAATCACTCTATCCCTATCTGCCGACAAAACAAACTTCGTTACATAGTATCCATAGCCCACATCTATAAGGTCGAACGTCCACTCGCACTTCCACAATCTTCCCAACCGTTCCTTAAAAACGCGGAAGTTCACTTGCAAGCCCATAGTTTTTACAATCAAAGCATCATGCCACTCCTTCGCCACCTCTTCTTCCAAAGCGTCGTCGATCACAAAACTGGGAACCTTGCTATCTCCTCCCACGTATTCTTTCCGTATCAACTTTTCGGCCAAAGGGTCCCTCTTCATCCTCAATTGTTCTCAATCGCCTCCTTGAACGAAGAAAAATCGCGTCTTGCATGGTCATGGGAATTCGCCGCAGACATCGCCTCTTCTCTCTCTGGAAAAACCTAGTCCATATTCTTATAGTCTTCTCACCTCCGTCTAACAGCCTATTGGACCTAGCAAGGAAAGCTGATTGCTTAGAAAAATAAAAATCTTAAAAGATACAAATGAATAAAAATTTAAATAAAGTAATTAATACTATTAAATAAAAATGAAAATGAAATAAAAAACTATCAAATAAAATACAATGAGAAACTAAATAGAATCAATAATTGAATTAATTTTAAAGTTAAAGAAAAATATTGTATGTTCTTTCATTATGAACAGAAAAGCATAAGCCAACTCAAATAAAGTATGCAATTGATAATGTGTCATCCCGATTAAGGGGGTGGAAATAATTTGCCTGATGAGAAGCTGTCTTGTAAGAATTGGTTTCTTACATGTGGACAACTGGTTTCTAGTAGTAATTTCTTTTGCTTGGTGGAAATCTGCGGATATCAATGTTACATTCTACCAAAAGTATATCACTACATTAACTAAACACATTTCCTACCTTTTATTATTATATATAAATAAAATTTATTTAAAGAATTCGAGCTGAACTTTCCAGTATAGTATTTTACTAGAAACAAATAAAAGCCAGATGAAATTACACTTTAATACCTAAATCTATTAGTATAACAGCCCTTTATGGAGTACTAAGTTATAACTACACATGCATGGCACAAATTTTTTTTTTTTTTTTTTTCGGTAAAAAGGAGGGCCGAAAGCATGGCACAATTTAATACACACAATTTAGGATAATAAATGGGATTCCATCCCACGCACGTGCAATCAGATCCGTACACTCGGGTCTACGTGTGGGTAGATTTAAATTTAAATATATAATCTATATAATAAATCCTGAATACTTTTTGGCATGTGCAGACTCTTTTGTCCTTATTAAATTTAATTCATCCTTCTTAATTTTAAAGGGTTAATCAGTCATTATACGTTCATTTTTAGATCAACGGCTCTTAAGTTTACACGTAATATGCTAACTAATTCCACGTCATCGGCCACATCATCAATATCTATATTTAGAAAACAAATCTATCTATTAATATAACAAAATCTTTAGAAAATCTTCATATATATTTTAAAAAGATATAATTGAATACAAATATATATAAATTATTTGATTGTATATATAATATTTTAAAAAGTATTAATACTATAATATTATTAAATAAATTTAATTAGGTTACAGATTTATGCCTAAAAATATACAATCATATATCAATATAAGGAATATAATAATTATATTTTAAATAAAAATATTTCATTAAAAATATGATGTAAACATTAAATTGACCCTAAATATATTGATTAATGTAAAATAACTAATAACCTAAAAACTTTTATATCATTCTAAACAAATTCTACATATTTTTTTTCGTTTAAAAGAAGAAAATAAAAAGAAAATAAAAAAACTAAAACACATCATAATTTAATTATTCTCATATATTTCAGTATAAAATAAAAATGTATATGAAATTTGGAGTAAATTATTATACAATTTTTTTTTAAATATTTTGTACTGTAAAAGAATATAAGAAGTATACCCCTAAAAGACTTGGTATCGGAGCATAAATTCGATTTTAAGGTTTATAATAATAATGAATTGAAAAATAATAAAAATTTAATTAAATTAAAGGAAAATATTAACTACCAAATTTTTTTCATAATCAATATGAAAAAGAAAAAATTGGATAAAATATTATGGACTAAAATAATATTTTAAAAATTAACAGATAATCAAAACGTATTATAGTTAAAATTTATTTTATAAAATTATGGATTAGTCCATAAAAACTAATCACAACAAAAATTTAAAAGAATAATTTGTGTGATTTGGGCTCCCACACACCTTTACCGGCACATGAGTGTCACTGTTTATCAAAAAATTAAAAATACATTACATAATAAAATATAAGTTTTAAATGATGAAAAGATAATAAAAAAGTATAAATAATATTTTTTAAAAAACTTTAGGGATAATAGTCAAAATGTAAAACATATTATGAGTAAAACTAATATTTTTTTAAATATTAATAATACAAAAAATACTCCATCAGTTCCGGTAATACCATCCCAAAACTTTTGGGCACGGTATTTTAGGTATAATGTGTTATTGTGATAAAGCGGAGTAATTAGTTGATGCGATGTTTTAGTTGATGTTTATGGAGTAGTTTTTCTAAAAAGGGAAATGTGACAATTGTAGTGGGACAGACCAAAAAGGAAAGTGAGACAGAATTAGTGGGACGGATGGAGTAATTTTTTCTAATTTTGAATAGTTAAGGAGTATTTATTTTCCACTTACTCTCATCATTTTAGATATGAAATAAAACTATATACATTTAATTTTGTAACAGTAAAAATAATTTATTTTATATTATTTCTACCCGAGCTTGAATTTCTTTCATTTATCTTATTATCTCCTTTATTTTCCTTTTAGTCTTTTTGTTGCATGCATTTCAATCACTATTTAAACAAAAGAAATTGAATATCATGTAATCCAAAAAATATTATATTCTCATTTTATATCGTCATATTCGTTCAACACCCGTGCGTAGCGGGCGAAAAAATCTAGTAATAATAATAAATGCAACAAAGTTCAAAAGGATGGTGACAAATTATTTACTATATACGTATAAATTCAATTTCAGCCTCAAAATTCATCTATTTTATATCCTTAAAATTATTAACATAATAATGAGGCTACTTGTAGATGAAAGATGATAAGGACTGAAAATATAAATTAGGCAGAGTCAAAAAGAAAAAAAAAAGGCATAATGTCAAAAAAAAGACGAGAAAAAAAAAAAAATCCTACTTTGACAGAAACAGTGGTTTCAATTATCTGCCCCTAACACACATTTCAAAATGGCCAACTCTGGGAATGAAAATTAGAAGAATACTACAATTCAAAATATCTTTTTCTCTGATCCATTTTTGGATAAATTTTTCTGATCCATTTTTTATTTTTGGATGTGTTGGCATATCTCCCTTTTCCTTGTTTCGGTTGAGCCCATTCACTTTCTCCTTACTCAGAAGTCTTCTTTTGAAAACAACACCCTTTGTCAGTCTCAAATCTCAATATCGTCCATTTTCCCCTCTTTCTCAATTTCTACTACTATTACATTTGCTTGAAGAATTCCTTATACAAAGAAAGAAAGAAAGAAAGAAAGAAAATGGAATCAACAATAACGCATTTGCTTGAAGAATTCCTTATACAAAGGGGGCAAAAAAAAAAAAATGTTGAGACTCGAGAGTATGTTGAAGAAGAGCAATGTTTTCAAACAGCGTGGCATTTTCTGTGCTTATATACGTATATTAAAATGTCACCGTTAACAGGGGACTAGCATCAGGCACACAGTTTCTCCATTCCTATCACCATCAGCAAACCCATATCGACGACCGACCTTGCAACCTCTCTTGCGGTAAACTTGACGCACGCAGCTGCTGCATGAAAAGCTTCATTATTGGTGGTGGTTTCTGCAGCAGCCAAATCTTTAGAAACAAGTAATTAAGTCATCCAATCGCACCCCTACAGCGTACAAATTCCTACCGTTATTACTAAACCGAAAAAAAAAGACAAGAAGTCAACTGCATTATTACTCTTTTAGACCATCTCTCCTATGATAAATGCAAGAAAATCTTGGCAGAAAACTTAAAGCATGAAATTTCCCGCCGCAACACTTGAGGAGTCCTCAATCATGCGGCGCCCACCAACAAGAGCCCCTCCAGATACCTGTAGAGTGTAGACATGCATTAACAAAAACCTAGTGAAGACGGGTGAATGATATTGATGAGTGATGTTGTAAGAAATGGACGGATACAACAATACAAAATAAACGTCGAGTCTAGTTTGGAACTCTTCCCGCAAGACGTTTATGCCCCGGTAGTGCTCCGGCAACGGCAGAACGTCCCCAAAGGTAAAACGACGAATGCCTCGGCGTAGCAGCACCGCAAACGCCGACGACCAGCGAACAAAAAACAAAGAGCTGAGGGAATCGGGAGGGAGAGAATATGCTATGCAGAAGAGAAGTGTGAAGAAGATGATTCTGACCCCTAAGCCAAAGCTGCCATTTATAGGCGTTGGAGGAGACGAAACTGCCGACAGTATTGATGGGGCGGTTTCAGCTGGATTTTCAACAGCTGAATTCAAATGGTTTTCAACAACTGTTGAAATCAAAGTGGGCTTCAACGACTGGGCTGCTTGGCATGGGCCCGATAAATAAACTTTGTCTAAAAAATTAGACAGGCCCAAAGCCCACCCAAAGCCCAATTACCAAGATCCAAGTCCAAGTCCACGGGCACGGGCGCGGGCGCGGGCGCGGCGCGGCGCGGCGCGGCTCGGGACGGGACGGGACGGGACGGGCGCGCGCGTGTGGGCTTCCCCCACACTTGATCAATCTGTATTAGTTTAATTGTTTCTAACACGCAGAACAATATAAACTAATTCAACTCCCACTGCTTAAGCGATGTGGGACGCGCCACTTTTACCTACTTTTTAACAACCATTTAAACACAAGCGTTTCAACTAGCCGCATTCAATGACCCATTTCGACCACTTATTTCTCACTCACCCGACAACGGTTTTGAGAAAATAAATGCACTACGACAATCTACGCAAAATGTAGAATTCGTATACGCTATTTAATTAATCCAAATTAAATATCGTCATTACGCAAAAGGGAGCTCAAAACCCCCTTTTTCCAACAATCCCCCACATGAGTGGAAATAACAGCAGTGGTGAATGCAATGCAGATGCAAATGCCCCGACTCCTTCTTAAAGAAAGGTTACTGCACGGGTTTAAGTAGTTTTTGGCTTTGAACTTAAACCATATCAATATTATCGAGTATACAGGCGGCGTAGTGATTTTACTCTTGAACTATCCCCCATAACGTATACTAGTCCAATAATAAAGAATCGGTAACTTTTCAGACTCTTTGTCCGTTCTCACGTTTGGTTCCATTCCAGGCCATGGAAACCCCCTTTGGATTCATAAGTCTCTACTGAAGCGGCCACACTTCTACTTATATAGGTGATTCGATCAAGTATCCTGTCATACTTATATGAACACACAGTTCCAGAATCATTAAGAGTCATTAAACTCAACCTCTACCACAGACATGCATCAAACACTTTATCATTGCTTCTGAGGGAAAGGATGAAGTTTATTCTTCAAAAGTGTTTTCACATTTGAAATCATACATCTTAGTTGTCCCTTTGAACCAAGTTTGTGGGATCTCCACGCATCATGGTTGGGTTACCAATGTAATCATTCTTTAGGTGTGGGTTTTAACCCCATTCCCTCTCGCAATTTGCAAAATTGATCTCTGTTGATAGCTTTTGTTAACGGATCCGCTAGGTTATCTCCAGACTTCACATAAGTTAGAGAAATCACCCCACTAGAGATCAATTGCTTAACGGTATTGAAACTTTTGACAAGTTTCGTTAACCCGAGCTTTTGCTAAAATTATACCAGGTTAGATTTATTGAATGAAAAGCGTTATGATTCACGGGAAAGGGTTTAGGGATATATCAAGGTTATTAGTCTTTGTATTACTCAAGTATGGTGCTTCGGTTTCAAATGGTGTTGTGGTCCTCTCTGTCATGAAATGCTGACAAATCTCATGGCATAGCCGGGATAGGTTGACCTTCAGCCTGTCACACTGAGGATCCCCGGCAAATATGCCATGATACTTCTCATCAATTCTTGCCACAAGATTTCCTGCCATGAAACTTTTGACTAATTCCCACTACATGAGTATTTTCTGAAAAGTTGTGATCCTGGTTTAGGTTTTATTTAATGAAACCAATTTATGATGGCGGTGTTGTGATTAAGGATATATTTATATGTTGTCATGTTTTTATTGCTCGTAGTTAAGAAACTGTGCTCCCGAAAGCGCACGGTGTCAAAAATTGCAGTAATTTATAGTAAGACCGGATCGTTCACTGGAGGATGTGCGATAGAAGCAGGTCCCACGTCATTTACTAAGATTTTCCACTCGGTTACTCGAATCAGTTTGTGAAATGACTAACAACTACTTGACAGAATTTAAATCAGATTAAGAAAGCAATTAAAATAAAGCAGATAAAAATATTCTAGAAAGCGAATTAAATTTAATCTAAGAGAGCAATAAAAGTAATCGAAGAAAGCGATTAAGATTATTCTAAGAAAGCAGATTTAAAATGAGACAGAAGGGACAGGAAGAAAATAATAAAGATTGGACAATATTCAGATGAAACACAATTAAACTTCCATTTTGTTACACAGATCTTTGTTTGGGATAATTCGTTCAGTTAGCTAATTCTCATGCTCTCTATACCATGTTCCCTTTAACAGACAGGTACTTACAGTAAGAGTTTACATGCTCTTAAGAAAACATAATCTAAGATACCACAGACTCATAACTCCCTTCACAGGCCTTGCAAAGTTATATTATTTATCTGTGGTGGACAAGCAACACCTGGCAAATCATTAGTTGAAGTGTCAAGTACCGCTATCATTCCCCCATGTCACGCCCAAAGATTCTAATTAAGCCCTGAACTATCCCTTAACTCTCAGTCCTAGTAGCAGTTACACAACTCTCAATACAACCGAGTGACCTCTAAAGAAAGCAATTAAAAGAAAGCGGTAAAGAAAGCATTTAAAATCCTATCACTCGGAGGTTTTTGAAAGTCTGACCCTGGTAGTGAAAGAAAGCCCCCAGTCAGAATGACCGGATGTGGATCAAGAATTCCCTATTCTCGGTGAACCGCTCGCAGTGTTCACTTCTCGTCGGGTGGTTATGAGATACAAACTAATGAAACGAACTAATAAATTAGTTCGTTCCGGATGCACTCACTCAGGACTCAAAAATAGGCTTTGGCAGAAGAAGATAGCAGTTGAAAGAATACTCAACCCTACCTTAGAAAATAACCAAGGCCCGAATGTTGTTCCTCTAGTATTATCTGTCACACCTTATCGGAATCCAAGTGGAATCCGACCCAGTGCAATATTTAATACAAGATTTCCAACAAACAGCAATTTTGGAAAATAATAAATCTGAAAATCATTCCCTATCAGGTACTAGACTCTCAATTAAAACACAGATCCTTTCAGTCTAGGTGAGACCTAATCGCTGACTCTGCTTCTAATTTCCCAAAATCAACCCCCAGTCGGATATGAATTAGTCATAACTGTCGAATTTATCCCTTACTCAGATCCGGATTTTATAAAGGAATTTTTGTTGGAAATTTATTATGAGACATCTGATTTAAATCATGACTTCTATGTCCAAGGGAAGGATCCCAAAATAATATTGACCACAATATCTACATAATAATATCATGCATAAATTTATAGAGAGGTGTAAAATTAAATAACCCAAAATATAAGGTGGGTTTAGACAGAAGTTGACACACAGAGATGAAATAGCCGGAGATGAGAAGAATTTTGGCTAAAGAGAGTGCCAGAAACAACTGGGGTGATCTGGACTGCAAACATCTGCTATCCAGTTCCCAATTATTCCAGATGGAAAGATTTTAGATAGCAGAATAATCTTAACAACAGTGATCGCTATCATCAAGACCCCTACTATCTGTGAAACGAGAGAAAAACCTACATGTTTTCTTGCTGTAATACTATTCAAGCAATGTTGATCGACATCATTTGATACTATTACAGCTCAAAATTCAGGTTTGAAATTAAGGTAAAGAAAAAGAAACTGTATCCGGATAGGAATTAGCTGAGCGGCTATTATAATCCCGGATGGACGAACCGCCAAGGCTTCCACCGACCACTATCCAGACCATGCAAAATAACAATTAATAATTAATATACAGAATACGAGCTAGTTATCCGTGTGGGAATACCCGCCAACATTAATCTGATATATTCCTTATTAGCTGTTTCACACATTACGGGAAAAGACAAAATAAATAAAAGAAAATATTTTTGGGTCATCTTGCATGAGAGACATTGGTTTCTCATGCAAGGGTATGGAATTAAATCCATAATCACTCTTCATATCTAAATAATCACTCATTCCATAATTAAATAATTACAGTCCGGATTATATACTTAGATTATTAGAGTTTAATCATTTGTAGAAGAATCTTTTAATAGGGAATTGAACAAAGTTCTTTATATCAAATTAATCATGGGTTGAGATCATTGAATTTCAACCTCAAAATATCAATACAAAGGTTCAATTAATTAATGGATTGAGATGAAGAATGCGAATTTGGCACAAGGTGCCACCTTGTCGCGATGTAGAGTTCGTGTCGCGGAGCGTGACTCCGCGACAAAGGTTTCGCGACAAAGGGGTGGGCAATAAGAGATATGGGATTTTGAAAGCTTAGGGTTTGTTTTGTCGCTAAACAAAGAAAATTTTTGTCGCGGAACGTGGTTCCGCGACAAGGGCATAGCGACAAAAAGGTTGAAAATTGGACAAGGCATAATTCCTGTCGCGGAACAAGAGGTTTGGCGCGGAACGTGGTTCCGCGACAAGGTTGCTTCGCGACAAAGCCCTTCCAAAATGAAATCACAAGTATTTGGGTCCTTGGTCGCTAATCAGCATTTTGTCGCGGAACGTGGTTCCGCGCCAAGGAGTGTTTTGCGACCAAGGGTTTTAAAATAATGGTCAACAAATGTTCTTTGGCACCTTTGTCGCCAAAGCACTGTTTTGTCGCGGAACGTGGTTCCGCGACAAGAGTTATTCCGCGACAAAGGTGTGTCCAGTACACATGTCAGAAAAGTAAAGTGGAACAGTGGCATGCATTATGTGTGATCTCACCCATTTCAGATTCAAAAGCTAAACTAAGCTCAAAATAACAAAACAGAATTTGAATCTAGCTAGAACATGCTTGAACAAAATAGAAATAAAGCAAACTTAAAACTTAAGAAACCCTAATCTAAGCTTGATCATCCATAAGCATGCAACATTACCCCAAGAAAAGGTCACCAAGCAGTGACATTAAAATGCAAAAACAGGGGTCAAATGACCCACGGAAAATGAAAACAGTAAGATCCATGGGGTGTGAGACCCATTTCATGATTTTTGGGACACAAATGGAGAATGTTTTCCCATTTTATTAAACGGTGTTGTTCATACTCATGGTTTGAGTACCACAAACCCTTAAATAAAAGTTTAGAACAAAAACAAGGTATAAAACTGGCTATCTAATCAAAGTGCAGTAAACTATGTTTAACTAGTGCATAAATTAAATAATACAAAAGAAAACCTACTAAACTACCCTAAACTAAACTAAACTACTGAACTCCCCAACTTGTCTTCAAGAAGGTATAGTTTTTCTAAAATTCTTCCAACCTTTAGCTCAAAGGAAACACCTCATATTTATAGAGGGGAAACCCTAAGCTCATGGGCCTTGATTTGAGCCCATTGTGTCTCAAGACATCACACACATCACAGCTTTGTCTCGGGGCACCAAGTTTGGTCGCGGAACACACTGCATGTGGCAAAGCTTCTCGACTGGGTCTTGTGTCTCTAAAAAGGTATCTTGGTCGCGGAATGGACCTTTGTCGCGGAACAACACATCGCGACAAGGGTATCGCGCCAAGGGGCTTTGGCTGGTCTCTTCTTCATCTGGGCCACTTGGTCGCGGAGTGTTCCTTTGTCGCGGAACCATGCATCGCGCCAAGGGGCTTCCGCGACAAAGGTCTTCCTGGGCCTGCTGGATTGGGCCAGATGGGCCGAAAACATTTTTTTTTGTGGGCTTTTCTATCTTTTTCCCATCTTTTTGTTTCCTTTTCTTTTTCTCATGTTTTTTGATTTTTCTAACATAAATATGTAATAAAATTACCTATTTATGTCTTTTTCACACCGGCTTATTATTTTTACAATTATGCATAAATTAGTCCAATTCGACTGCTTTCTTACTTAATGTAAGACCGGAGTGCGATCAAATGCCCGTTTAAGACACGGAAATGGATTGAAAATAATGGTCATTTCTGGCCATTATCAACATCCTCACATTTAATACTGATCGTCCCCGAGCAGTCAGAGTCAATGTTCCTAAGAACACGGACTCTACATATTCAATTCATTTTCGTGGCTTCATAAATATCATTCTTTTTAGATTGGGATAAGACAATCAAAAACTACAAGTGTTAAATTCCCTTGATTGCAGTGTTTAATGAAATGATACTTGCTCACTACATCGGGCCTACAAATCAAACAGTATTATCAATCCTTCATGAACATCATGTTTGAAAGATGCAGAGATTAAAAATTAGAATTAGGGTATGACACGAATATGTGTAATAAGAAAAGGCCTCACTTATAAGAGAATCGGAAAATTCACTCACTCTCAATTGGGGTTTAATCATGAACGCTCAAAATCACATTTAATTAAATTCTCCCATATGCTTGCAATCAGACCAACTCGCCACCGGCTCATTTCCTCAAGTCGAGATCACGAGGTCTTATTTAAGGGTTGTAACGGGGCATACGGTTGTAACATTAGGTAGGAAAGGGAAATATTGGGCTAAGAAGTGGCAAGAAATAATTCTATCATAACTTGACATATTTAATTAAAATTTATGATCATCAATTTATGTCTTCCTTTTGCTTTTCTCTTTTCATATTGCATGACATTAGACTATGTCTAATTTGCTTTGTCATTTGCAATTTATTGATGTTGAATGAAATTCAACTCTCTCTTTTTTTTCTTTTTTTTTTTTTTTTTTTTTGAATCGGTTTATAGAATACCGATTTATAGTTATTATTGATGATCAAAAATTGTAATGCCTTGATAGAATTCATCCTTGCACACTTGGATTTGATTTTCTTGGTCTTTTTATAAGGCTAGGAATAGTGTAGGGGGCTTCAAAGAAAAATTAGGCTTATAGGCTCAAATTGGTTAATCCTAAAGGGAAAATATTTTTGGGTTTGGATTTCAAACGAAGGCCAAAAATTTGGGTTTTCTAGGTGCCTCGATCATGTACTCGATTTCGGGAATATGGCATGGTCTTGGATCGGTCCCAATTGCAAGTTCTGGTTTCCTTTAATCAAAATGACTCACACATCAAAGAAAATGAATGAGTAAAAGTGACTCATGGCTCAAATCTCACAAGGTTGGGTTGATTCATGTCATACAATATTCTCAAATTTAATCAAAGCTTAATTCTAGCAATTTATCCAATCAAAATCTCTAACATGCAGGTTTATTACCCAATAAGCTGATCGCATCATTAAATTTTTATAGCTCAAAACCTCAGGAATTCATTTCATGCATGTCTTCAATTATATTATCCCAATTTGAAAGTCTGAAAATTTAATCATAAGCCTAAATTCAGCCTGTGAATTCAGAGCAAGTTTATGCATATTTTTGCTGGTTATTTAATTGAAAGCAGTAAAGAGGCACTGCTGACATACTGAGTATGTCAGCAGCATATTTTTGGCCTGACAGTCACTTATTCATCTTGGACTGTCAGACATCTTTTCAGAAATAAAAGAACCAAATAAAAACAAAGATTGTTGCTGGGGCTGCAAAATCCCAATCTGAAAGCAATAATTATATCAATTACAAGAGATTTCATCTGCAATCAAATCTATCTAGCATGGTTGAATTGAAATTCTCTTATATGATATTTACAATTTAGCTCAGAAATGATGGAGTTAGGGGTCGCCATCTTTCTTCTCGTCTGATTTCTTGGAGGAGCCAGCTTCGTCAGGGATCTTCTTGAGTAAGGTTTGCAGGAGCTGATTTTGACTAAGGATCAGTGATTCCACCATTTTTCGATTCTTCTCTTCTTTTTCCAGCATCATCATTCTGAATTCCTCGTCTCTCCTTTCCTTCTCCAACTTCTCTCTCCGTTTCTCTTCCTTTTCTCTCCTACGCTCTTCACGTTCCTCTTCTCTCTCCCTCCTTCGCTCCTCACGCTCCTCTTCTGCCCTTTTCTGCTGTCCCTCTTGGCTTGCCAAAATTACATCAGTCATGGATTTCATTCCCTCAAGCATAGACTGACTCATTCTGCTCACCATCTCAATCGTTTGGGAATCAGCAGGGAACTGAGATACGTTCTGGCTTTGAGGAGGCATCTGAGGTTGAGGTTGAGTCGGAGGTGGAATTGGAGTCTCAGTCCGTTCTTGGTCCGCAGGGGGCTCCTCTTGAACATTTGAAGGTCCTGCATCAGCACAGGTGTTCTGTGTTCCCTTCTTTGTCTTGGGTTGCCTCTTTCGTTTCCTTGATGCCTGCTCACCCGATATGAAAGAGGATTGAGCGTCTGAATCTCCTCTGACGGACAGTTGGGGAAGGGAATATTTGATACTCTCACACAAAGGAAGTCTTGGCACACTGATAGGTGGGTTCACTTTCACCACTGTGTCGCCCTCAAACGCGCTCAAATCAACTCCCTGAGCTATGCAGATTCTCCTGATCAGATTTGGATAGCACAGCACCTGTCTATCCTTTATGCGGGTTATCATCACCTCAAATACATGCCTCCCTACATTTAGTTTTGCTCCGCTCCACATTCTTGCAAATCCCATTAGCACATTTCCAGATGTGGTGTGCGGATGCGAGTTGGGCCGGATCTTGGACATGTAGAATTCATAGGTTGGCATGAATTGTATCCGCAGCCATTTTGCATTGAATGTGTGTCCAGGGGCGGTCACGCTTGTCATGCTGTTAGCCAATGTTGCATACTTCGCATATTCAGTCGTTTTGGCTCTCTTTGTCATGATCTCACCAGGGGGGAATTCGCTTTGGATATCTGGAGTCCCGAAGAACTGATTCAGCCAATCAGGTGCAATGTTTATCACTTGTCCCCGGATCCATGTTGTTCTGGCAGCTTCATCGATGTTGCAGAAGAACTCCTTTGTTAATTCCACGAAGCCATCTTCGTCATGATGCAGCGTGAAGTTACCCCACTCTTGATTTTTGTAGAAAGTCTCAACAGTGGGGTGTGACAACGCATCGGGTCTGAACCCTTTATCTGGCACTATCATCTTCTGCAACTTCTTATACTTCTCTGCATTCTCTTTGCTGCCATTGAACTTGATCCGAACCTGCTCTTCACTCAGCTTTTTCTTCCCATATTCCTTTGAGACGCCCATTCTTTGCCTTACAGTATTTTCAGTCCAAAACTCGACTGGTCGAATAGATCCGACGGACTCGTCGTCGCTCGTGTGCCAGTCTGTTTGATCGTCTCCCTCCTGTGGCTGGTCATCCCTTAGTTCAGCCTCATCTCCCTTCTGACTTGGCTCTTGCTCTCCATGAGCTGTTTCATCTCCGACTTCCTCCTCAACCTGTTTAATTACATGTTTCATCGTATTGAGTTCACAATTTACAGGTAAAGAGGATGTAGTTACATGAAAATTACGGTCATCAACATCAGTTGATACCTCCTCCTCCTCCCCAATTCTTGCAGCTCGTCCAACTGGACGTTGGAAAATAGGCGCCATTTGGTTCATGAATTCTTGCTCCTCCTGACGAGCTTCTTCTTCCGAATCATTCCCATCTGCTGCTTCAGTCAAAATTCCTTGAACCTTTTCTTTAAGTGCAGAGGTCATGAGAGGGTCGTCTGGCTGCTTTTCCAAGGTTTTGCCCAGTGCTACCGGATCTATGGAGTCTTGTGGTCCTTCTGATTGTTCAGGTTGGTGCGACGGGCCTCCTTGAGTGATGAATTCTTCAATTCTGGCTGTGCCCACGAGAGGATCGATCACCTGACCTACTTTTGTCTGATATTTGATTTGATGTGGCTTTTCTCCAGCATCGATTCTTGTTTCGATCTGTTCGTTAAGCCTTTTCCTTATATCCCCTCGGATGGTCTCAGCGTCATGTGCAGTGGGGCCAGTCCATGCAGGAGGTTGTTCTTCTTTGATTTTCAAACCACGCCCTTGCACTTCTCCAGTGATCTTCAGCTCAAAGTCCTCTTCATCACCCCGCTCAACCTCTCCAGATTTCCTGCTTTCCAGCTCGGCCTGCATCTTTCTGGCAGTTTCTTCATCCTTGGTCTGCTGGATATTCTTTCTAATCTGCTCTTCCTCTGCAGCTTTCTTTTCCATTTCCAGGCGTTCTTCCTCAGTCGATTTTTCTATTCCCGAACCACCTGTTACTTGATCCAGCAAACCGGCTAATGCAAGCTCTTCATTGTGCATCTTCATGGCTAGCTCAGCATCGGATAACACCTGGTGCTTCTTTTTCGGGGGTGGCGGCGGCATCGGCTTTTTACCTCTGTCCTTAGGATCCGTGGACTCTACCACTTTCCTGACAGTTGGCTCAGGTTCCTTGATCTCCACTTTCTTTTCCGGAGCCCTTGCTGGCTTATCCTTATCAGCGGACTTTATCAACCTTCTCCTCGTTCCCGGTTGAGGTGCTGGCTGATGAACTTCAGATGTAACAACAGCAGTGGAGGTTTTCTCGGGCTGTATGGGTGCCTTAGTGGTGGCAGGTGCTACAGCAGATGTTGTCGTTTCAGTCTGAGCTGGCTGTACTGGGGTCCGGACTGCTTCTTGCTGCACCATTGGCCCGGGCGTAGCAACTCTTTGTACTTCGGTCTGCCCTCTAGGCGGCAAAGCTGAAGCTTGTACTGCTGGCTGGGTAGGCTGTGGGTTGGCCTCAGGGGGAGTGGAGAAATATGCATCAATTTCAGCGTCAGGATCCTCTTCCCTGTTCGGTTCACCCTCGTAGCCTAGTTGCTTCTCGGCACGCTGCAAATAGTCCTCAATAAAACTCCTTTGAGAGATTCTTCTCAGTTGGTCTTCCCAGTCCTTCTTGATCTTGGAGCAGAACTTACTCCGAACATTGTTGTTGTAGTGCAAGACCTTCTTTCCATTAGCAGTGCTATTACAGTATTCCAGTGCAAACTTGTCCATTTCCATGATCAATTCCCAGTAGGAGTCCCTGTACTGATCTATCATGCCCCCTACCAGATCCTTTTGAATCCCTTCCAGGTAGGACATGTCTTCTGCCGAATCGTACGTGAGATATACCCCAGCCTCAGCTTTTGATAGCAAATTGAATTGCCTTTCATTTTTCCTTTTGGGTTTCCAGCCACCTTTGCGTACATCCACTTGTAGCTGATCCCTTAGTACTGCTATGTGCTGGGGAAATTCATCATCTTTGTTCGTCCCGTACCGTCCATACTTTCTGTGTGTGAAGATGGTTTCAAGTACCTCATCTGCAGGTAGTACTACTCCTTCTTCTAGAAAGGACTCAGTGATACTTGGATTTCCTTTTCCCCAGACAGTAGTCAGGTCGTCCCATTGTTCGCGTGCATCCTTGATCATCTTCCTCATTGTGTTCAACAGTGAGGTGTTGCGGCTTTGTTCAAATTTCTCCGCATTTTTGAGGCGTTTGTACAGGTTGAAGGTTAGCTCTCGATGCCTGGCCCGAGCTAGATCTGTGATCCACCTCTGCTCCACTGGTCCTTTTGCTTCAAACAGATATGGATTCTACTTGAATGGGAACGCTTCGTACATCATGATGGCCCCACTGTTGATAACCCTA
Source organism: Hygrophila difformis (assembly GCA_030278955.1). Lineage (NCBI taxonomy): Eukaryota > Viridiplantae > Streptophyta > Magnoliopsida > Lamiales > Acanthaceae > Hygrophila > Hygrophila difformis. The sequence goes on along the minus strand of JAOANR010000004.1, from coordinate 10,444,321 downwards.
CTTAGATCCATGTGTTTGTGTTCGAAGGCCATCCAAACTTGAGGATCTACGATCTGGTTAGGGATGATGATGTCGAAGTCAGCTATATTTGGATCTTTTGTTCCCTTTTCCACATGCCGATTCCACACAGCCCTGTGCTCTCTGAACCTCAATTGAATGCGCTCATGATGGACTTCAGGAGTTGTCTTTTCGTCTTGGGGGGCATACCCCATCATCCTTATCCAAAACTTCTTCAGGAAGTGATAGTAGTCCCTTTCTATCGATGCAGCGACTATCGACCTTTCCTGTGGGGGAATATGCACGTCCCATCCCGGAGGAAGTTTCAACTTTTCGTCCGTAGTGTGGTCCAGAGGCACCTTATAAACTGATTTGATGGCATCTCTTGCGTCCTTAATCTCTGTTCGATCAATTGAGGCCTGGTTGCCAGCAGCCTCATATGTGCAGTCAGGCAACCCGATGCCTGAGTGCACTACCAATGCATTCCTGAAAAAGGTCAAAGTGCTTAGATACATCAAAAATTTTTTTATGAGTTTTCAAAGACTACTCAGGTGTGAAAACCAACATCCTCACATTTTGAGCTTTGCTAAGCTCGAAATGTGACTTAAGTGATTTAATCTTGAGTTTATTAAAAGATCCAAATGTAAGGTACTATGCCTTAGGACCTAGAAGAAGATAACTTAATTGGATTATTGAGTCCAATCGAAAAAGGGGAAATATAAATAAAAAATGAAGTGGTCATTGGACCAAAAATTTCTTTTTTAGTGGGCCATTGGGCCCAAAAGTTTGTTTTTCCAATTTTATTAAACAAGCTCGAAGCACTTGTTGAAAATGGAATGAAACGGTGATGGTGGAATGGACGGCTCGAAAATGGAGTGTGCAATGGAGGCATGGTGGTACGGGTTCGCTATCTCCGGATTGTTTGGACTGTCTTTGGACAGTTAAACCGTTCAAGAAAATGCAAACACTATTTTTAATTTTTGAAGAGGTTGACTTGATTTTATTTAATGAAAAGTGGGATGTGTGTGGTCCCATTGTTTGGATTTTTGTAAAAAGGTAGCAGTTGAGGTGGCAAAATACTGCTACTTAACTCACACTACATAGTTCCATTGGGAACAAAAACACATTGTCAACCAAAATTCCTAGTACTATTTTGTCTTTTAGTGAAAAAGTGAAATCTGATGGAAAGGGGGTTGGTGGTGGCGCAGGCTGCCCAAAACCAAACAAACATACACTTTACACAGATTGCCACATACTCTCAAATACTTGCCAAAATAGATCAGAGCCAACTTCCTCAGTCCTCCAACATACAAATAATCAAACACAACAGCTTTGCATTTAATGTGGAGCAAAGAGGACAGTGGCATGCAAGCAACATGAGCAAAGTGAAACACTAACACAGGATCATGCCTTCATTCGAGCCAAAACATGGGATTAAAAACATTTTCATCCCTCACATATTCAAAAACCACAAGATCATTCATGCTCTATAATCAAGAAAATCAACAGCATATTGATACTCATGCAGTATTCCTATGTTCATTAGCTCTCACTTTTTCAAGAATTTTCAACAATCCAGGAGGAATCAAGATTAAGCAGACAAAACATGAGCAAATGGACTAGAACAAACAAAAGCAAAAGAATCTTAAAACTCAAAACCCACAACCATGGCGGAATCTACCACTGCCAAACCCTAGCCATCATGGAATTAAAATTTCTACAACCCCTAACACTTCTATCTGTGCCCCTGCATCAACTAACCAAAGTACCAAACCCCAACACCACACTCGGCCATTAACGATAAAAACAGGGAATCGAAATCCACACATGCCCAATACACAGAACCACTAAAATCGAAAATCAACTAAGTGAAAACAACCATGAGGAAGCCCATTAGCACATTATCGAGAGTAATAACGCAAGAATCCCCAAAATCACAAAAACAGGGCAGTGGTTCGCGTACGAAGAGGGTGGGCAGTGCTTACCAAGGCTCGGTTTGCTTCGGAGAAGACGAAGATGAAGGTTCTGATGGCTCCATAAGGGTTGCGAAAATTTGGGCAGAGTTTCCCTTGGGTTTGGCGTTCGAAAGGTGCGAAGAACACAGTGGTGTACTTCGGGAGAGGTTTCGAGTATGAGAGGTTTTTCGAAAATTTTCTAAGTCCGAATGCGTGAGGAAGAAGAGGGAGGCGGAGAGGTTTAAATAGTAATGGGCCGGTCGCGGAACCCTAGCCCATGGTCGCGGAACAGGATTACGCGACCAGGCTTAGCGACATTAGAGGTGTCGCGGAGTGTGGGACTTTGTCGCGGAGTCATGCACCGCGACAAAGTGTACCGCGACAAAATGGCGAGGAAGAATGGAGTGGTGTGTCCGTGTCGCGGAATAGGAACTCTGTCGCGGAGTCATGCTCCGCGACAAGGACAAGCAGAGTTTAGGGATGAGTATAACTTTGTCGCGGAGTTTGCACATGGGCGCGATGCTGAGCATCGCGACAAAATGATCACTCCGCGACAGAGACAAACAATGGTTCAGAGATGAGTGAGATTTTGTCGCGGAATTGCACCATTTGGTCGCGAAACGTTGTTCCGCGACAAAATGGTCATTCCGCGACAAAGACAAACAAGGGTTGCCGATAAGGGGAGTTTTGTCGCGGAGTTGTACTTGGTCGCGGAACGTTGTTCCGCGACAAAATGGTCATTCCGCGACAGACTTTTTGAATTTTCAAATTTTCAACGGATTGGGCCCGAGTGTGATATTGGGCCTGCGTCCATTTTATTTGAGTTGGACCTGAATGAATTCAGTCCAAGTAAATTCAAATCATTGGGCCATTATTTAAAATAATCTACTTGCATAAAATTAGGTCGGGTCAGTTCCATTTATCTGCAAGATTTATTCCGGATCTTAAATTTCTTTAAATTCCGAAAATAATTTCTCAGATTTGTGGAATTTTCCCAACCAAGAACCTGGTTTTCCTTGCTTTTACTGCTCCTTTTTTTTTTGGCTGGTTCCGAATTTCCTGCAAGACAGATAAATACCCATTAGGTTAGGCTTTCTCCTCAGTTCAACATCCTCACATTTAGAGTCTTGGTACTCTAAATGTTCAATTAATCTTGAGGGTACTTTTTCTGTTCTGGATTAGATATATTACACTAAACTAGACTAGTCTAAGCTAATCTAGGAGTAATCAGGAATGTAATCCTCTTAATAAATGACGCTGCATCCTCCCCGGCAACGGCGCCATGAAACTTTTGACAAGTTTCGTTAACCCGAGCTTTTGCTAAAATTATAACAGGTTAGATTTATTGAATGAAAAGCGTTATGATTCACGGGAAAGGGTTTAGGGATATATCAAGGTTATTAGTCTTTGTATTACTCAAGTATGGTGCTTCGGTTTCAAATGGTGTTGTGGTCCTCTCTGTCATGAAATGCTGACAAATCTCATGGCATAGCCGGGATAGGTTGACCTTCAGCCTGTCACACTGAGGATCCCCGGCAAATATGCCATGATACTTCTCATCAATTCTTGCCACAAGATTTCCTGCCATGAAACTTTTGACTAATTCCCACTACATGAGTATTTTCTGAAAAGTTGTGATCCTGGTTTAGGTTTTATTTAATGAAACCAATTTATGATGGCGGTGTTGTGATTAAGGATATATTTATATGTTGTCATGTTTTTATTGCTCGTAGTTAAGAAACTGTGCTCCCGAAAGCGCACGGTGTCAAAAATTGCAGTAATTTATAGTAAGACCGGATCGTTCACTGGAGGATGTGCGATAGAAGCAGGTCCCACGTCATTTACTAAGATTTTCCACTCGGTTACTCGAATCAGTTTGTGAAATGACTAACAACTACTTGACAGAATTTAAATCAGATTAAGAAAGCAATTAAAATAAAGCAGATAAAAATATTCTAGAAAGCGAATTAAATTTAATCTAAGAGAGCAATAAAAGTAATCGAAGAAAGCGATTAAGATTATTCTAAGAAAGCAGATTTAAAATGAGACAGAAGGGACAGGAAGAAAATAATAAAGATTGGACAATATTCAGATGAAACACAATTAAACTTCCATTTTGTTACACAGATCTTTGTTTGGGATAATTCGTTCAGTTAGCTAATTCTCATGCTCTCTATACCATGTTCCCTTTAACAGACAGGTACTTACAGTAAGAGTTTACATGCTCTTAAGAAAACATAATCTAAGATACCACAGACTCATAACTCCCTTCACAGGCCTTGCAAAGTTATATTATTTATCTGTGGTGGACAAGCAACACCTGGCAAATCATTAGTTGAAGTGTCAAGTACCGCTATCATTCCCCCATGTCACGCCCAAAGATTCTAATTAAGCCCTGAACTATCCCTTAACTCTCAGTCCTAGTAGCAGTTACACAACTCTCAATACAACCGAGTGACCTCTAAAGAAAGCAATTAAAAGAAAGCGGTAAAGAAAGCATTTAAAATCCTATCACTCGGAGGTTTTTGAAAGTCTGACCCTGGTAGTGAAAGAAAGCCCCCAGTCAGAATGACCGGATGTGGATCAAGAATTCCCTATTCTCGGTGAACCGCTCGCAGTGTTCACTTCTCGTCGGGTGGTTATGAGATACAAACTAATGAAACGAACTAATAAATTAGTTCGTTCCGGATGCACTCACTCAGGACTCAAAAATAGGCTTTGGCAGAAGAAGATAGCAGTTGAAAGAATACTCAACCCTACCTTAGAAAATAACCAAGGCCCGAATGTTGTTCCTCTAGTATTATCTGTCACACCTTATCGGAATCCAAGTGGAATCCGACCCAGTGCAATATTTAATACAAGATTTCCAACAAACAGCAATTTTGGAAAATAATAAATCTGAAAATCATTCCCTATCAGGTACTAGACTCTCAATTAAAACACAGATCCTTTCAGTCTAGGTGAGACCTAATCGCTGACTCTGCTTCTAATTTCCCAAAATCAACCCCCAGTCGGATATGAATTAGTCATAACTGTCGAATTTATCCCTTACTCAGATCCGGATTTTATAAAGGAATTTTTGTTGGAAATTTATTATGAGACATCTGATTTAAATCATGACTTCTATGTCCAAGGGAAGGATCCCAAAATAATATTGACCACAATATCTACATAATAATATCATGCATAAATTTATAGAGAGGTGTAAAATTAAATAACCCAAAATATAAGGTGGGTTTAGACAGAAGTTGACACACAGAGATGAAATAGCCGGAGATGAGAAGAATTTTGGCTAAAGAGAGTGCCAGAAACAACTGGGGTGATCTGGACTGCAAACATCTGCTATCCAGTTCCCAATTATTCCAGATGGAAAGATTTTAGATAGCAGAATAATCTTAACAACAGTGATCGCTATCATCAAGACCCCTACTATCTGTGAAACGAGAGAAAAACCTACATGTTTTCTTGCTGTAATACTATTCAAGCAATGTTGATCGACATCATTTGATACTATTACAGCTCAAAATTCAGGTTTGAAATTAAGGTAAAGAAAAAGAAACTGTATCCGGATAGGAATTAGCTGAGCGGCTATTATAATCCCGGATGGACGAACCGCCAAGGCTTCCACCGACCACTATCCAGACCATGCAAAATAACAATTAATAATTAATATACAGAATACGAGCTAGTTATCCGTGTGGGAATACCCGCCAACATTAATCTGATATATTCCTTATTAGCTGTTTCACACATTACGGGAAAAGACAAAATAAATAAAAGAAAATATTTTTGGGTCATCTTGCATGAGAGACATTGGTTTCTCATGCAAGGGTATGGAATTAAATCCATAATCACTCTTCATATCTAAATAATCACTCATTCCATAATTAAATAATTACAGTCCGGATTATATACTTAGATTATTAGAGTTTAATCATTTGTAGAAGAATCTTTTAATAGGGAATTGAACAAAGTTCTTTATATCAAATTAATCATGGGTTGAGATCATTGGATTTCAACCTCAAAATATCAATACAAAGGTTCAATTAATTAATGGATTGAGATGAAGAATGCGAATTTGGCACAAGGTGCCACCTTGTCGCGATGTAGAGTTCGTGTCGCGGAGCGTGACTCCGCGACAAAGGTTTCGCGACAAAGGGGTGGGCAATAAGAGATATGGGATTTTGAAAGCTTAGGGTTTGTTTTGTCGCTAAACAAAGAAAATTTTTGTCGCGGAACGTGGTTCCGCGACAAGGGCATAGCGACAAAAAGGTTGAAAATTGGACAAGGCATAATTCCTGTCGCGGAACAAGAGGTTTGGCGCGGAACGTGGTTCCGCGACAAGGTTGCTTCGCGACAAAGCCCTTCCAAAATGAAATCACAAGTATTTGGGTCCTTGGTCGCTAATCAGCATTTTGTCGCGGAACGTGGTTCCGCGCCAAGGAGTGTTTTGCGACCAAGGGTTTTAAAATAATGGTCAACAAATGTTCTTTGGCACCTTTGTCGCCAAAGCACTGTTTTGTCGCGGAACGTGGTTCCGCGACAAGAGTTATTCCGCGACAAAGGTGTGTCCAGTACACATGTCAGAAAAGTAAAGTGGAACAGTGGCATGCATTATGTGTGATCTCACCCATTTCAGATTCAAAAGCTAAACTAAGCTCAAAATAACAAAACAGAATTTGAATCTAGCTAGAACATGCTTGAACAAAATAGAAATAAAGCAAACTTAAAACTTAAGAAACCCTAATCTAAGCTTGATCATCCATAAGCATGCAACATTACCCCAAGAAAAGGTCACCAAGCAGTGACATTAAAATGCAAAAACAGGGGTCAAATGACCCACGGAAAATGAAAACAGTAAGATCCATGGGGTGTGAGACCCATTTCATGATTTTTGGGACACAAATGGAGAATGTTTTCCCATTTTATTAAACGGTGTTGTTCATACTCATGGTTTGAGTACCACAAACCCTTAAATAAAAGTTTAGAACAAAAACAAGGTATAAAACTGGCTATCTAATCAAAGTGCAGTAAACTATGTTTAACTAGTGCATAAATTAAATAATACAAAAGAAAACCTACTAAACTACCCTAAACTAAACTAAACTACTGAACTCCCCAACTTGTCTTCAAGAAGGTATAGTTTTTCTAAAATTCTTCCAACCTTTAGCTCAAAGGAAACACCTCATATTTATAGAGGGGAAACCCTAAGCTCATGGGCCTTGATTTGAGCCCATTGTGTCTCAAGACATCACACACATCACAGCTTTGTCTCGGGGCACCAAGTTTGGTCGCGGAACACACTGCATGTGGCAAAGCTTCTCGACTGGGTCTTGTGTCTCTAAAAAGGTATCTTGGTCGCGGAATGGACCTTTGTCGCGGAACAGCACATCGCGACAAGGGTATCGCGCCAAGGGGCTTTGGCTGGTCTCTTCTTCATCTGGGCCACTTGGTCGCGGAGTGTTCCTTTGTCGCGGAACCATGCATCGCGCCAAGGGGCTTCCGCGACAAAGGTCTTCCTGGGCCTGCTGGATTGGGCCAGATGGGCCGAAAACATTTTTTTTTGTGGGCTTTTCTATCTTTTTCCCATCTTTTTGTTTCCTTTTCTTTTTCTCATGTTTTTGGATTTTTCTAACATAAATATGTAATAAAATTACCTATTTATGTCTTTTTCACACCAGCTTATTATTTTTACAATTATGCATAAATTAGTCCAATTCGACTGCTTTCTTACTTAATGTAAGACCGGAGTGCGATCAAATGCCCGTTTAAGACACGGAAATGGATTGAAAATAATGGTCATTTCTGGCCATTATCAGGTATGATGCCGACGACGGATATGTCTCGACTTACCATTATACATCTCATTTTGTGCCCTGCCAATAGTTGCTTGACTATCACAGTGTATCATTACTGTTGGCACAGGTTTCTTCCAACATGGAATTTCCTCGAGGAAATTTCGAAGCCATTCGGCTTCTTCACCAGCTTTATCTAAAGCTATAAATTCAGATTCCATGGTGGATCGGGCTATACACATTTGTTTTTGTGACTTCCAAGACACAACCCCTCCCGCAATCATGAATACATAACCACTTGTGGATAATGAATCACTTTTCTCTGATATCCAATCGGCATCAGAGTACCCTTCAAGAACAGGAGGATATCTCGTGTAATGTAACCCCAACTCTTGAGTATATTTCAGATATCTCAAGACTCTCATAATAGCCTTCCAATGCTCACGACTTGGATTGCTAGTATATCTACTCAGTTTGTTAACTGAATATGCAAGATCCGGGCGAGTACAATTAGTCAAGTACATTAGACTACCAATGATTCTTGCATACTCTTCTTGAGCAACAGGTTCACCCCTGTTTACTTTCAACTTTTCACTGGGATCCATAGGCGTCTTTGCCGGACGACTATCATAAGCGTTGAATTTACTTAACACTTTCTCAATGTAATGAGACTGAGAAAGAACAATCCCTTCGGGATGCCTTATGATTTTTATCCCTAATATGACATCGGCTACACCCATGTCTTTCATGTCAAAATTTATTTTTAACATGTTCTTGGTCTGATTAATCATATTCAAGTCACTGCCCATGATCAACATGTCATCTACATACAAGCAAACTATAACAAATTTGTCTGTTATTCCCTTGTAGTAAACACATTTATCACATTCATTATACTTGAACCCGTTTGACAACATCACATTATCAAACTTCAAGTGCCACTGCTTAGGCGCTTGTTTCAGACCATACAGAGATTTAACCAGTTTGCAGACTTTATGCTCTTGTCCTTGAACAACAAAGCCTTCTGGTTGATTCATATAAATCTCTTCATCTAGATCACCATTTAAGAACGCAGTCTTAACATCCATTTGATGTATCTCAAGATTGTAAAGTGCAACAATCGAGAGAAACACTCGAATGGAGGTGATTCTAGACACCGGAGAATAAGTATCAAAATAATTATCTCCTTCCTTTTGTCTAAAGCCCTGAACTACAAGGTGAGCCTTGTATTTATCGATCGATCCATCGGCTTTATACTTTCTTTTAAGGACCCAACGGCATCCTAAGGGTTTACAACCTTTCGGTAGATCAGTAAGAACCCAAGTGCGATTCTGCATAATGGATTCTAACTCACTGTTTATGGCTTCTTGCCATAACGCAGCATCTGGTCGAGCCAGAGCTTCACTCACAGTTCTTGGCTCGTTATCTAACATAAAAGTGATGAAATCTGGACCAAAAGTTTTAGCCACTTTGGCCCTATGGCTACGACGAAGTTCAACTGGTTCAGGAGAAATACTTCCCTTGTCAGTTTGTTTCGGCTGATCAGAGCTCGTAGCTTCATCAAACGTTCTTTTATTTGAACATTCCACTTTATCCTTGTAAGGATATATGTCTTCAAAAAACACGGCGTTTCTTGATTCAAATATCGTTCCTTCACTCATACCAGATATTTCTGATTTATGTACCAGGAAACGATACGTGTTACTGTTAAGGGCATACCCTATAAAGATACAATCAACTGTTTTGGGGCCGATTGTAACTTGTTTAGGAGGTGGCACCTCAACTTTAGCCAAGCACCCCCACACTTTGAGGTATTTGAAAGAAGGTTTTCTACCTTTCCATAACTCGTAAGGTGTTATTTCCTTACCTTTGTGAGGTATTTTATTTAAAATATAATTAGCTGTTAAAACAGCTTCCCCCCACAAGTTCTGGGGTAACCCTGAACTGATCAATAAAGCATTCATCATATCCTTTAGCGTACGGTTCTTACGTTCCGCAACACCATTGGACTGCGGTGAATATGGAGCTGTAGTTTGATGAATTATTCCGGACTCAGCACACAATTCAGCAAACGGAGCAACGTATTCTCCTCCACGATCACTCCGAATAGCTTTAATACGGCTATTCAATTGAGTTTCAGCCTCAAGCTTGAAGTTTTTAAATGCTTCAATAGCTTCATCTTTGCTTCTCAACAGATAAAGATAGCAATAACGAGTGCTATCATCAATAAAAGTAATAAAATACTTTTTACCACCCCGAGTTTGCAAATATCTAAAATCACATACATCAGTATGAATTAAATCTAGGGGTTTAGTATTTCTTTCAACACTTGGAAATGGAAGTTTTGTCATTTTCGCTTCAACACAAATTTCACATTTGTTTTTATCGTTGAATTCCATTTCTTTAAGTAAATTTAAATTTACCAATCTCTTTATAGCATTTTTATTTGCATGTCCAAGTCTACAATGCCATAAATTAAAACACTCAAGCAAGTAAGAAGAACCTTCAATTTTATTACCAGAAGCTTGCTCAACAACTTGGCGTTTAGCCAATACATTAAACTTGAAAAGACCATTGGTGAGATAGCCTCTACCAAGGAATTTTCCAAACTTAGTCGTGATAAACTTATCAGACTAAAAAACAAGTTTAAAACCACTACTAACTAGCAGCGAACCAGAAACCAAATTCTTCCGGATATCAGGGACATGCATCACATCCTTCAGAGTCAAGTTTTTGCCACTAGTCAGCCTCAGTACCACATTCCCACCACCAACCACATCAGATGATGCTTGGTTTCCCATATGCAGCTTTCTGCCTTCAACAGTCCGGTATGAAGTAAAGAACTCCCTGTTGGCAGCCACATGACACGAAGCCCCGGTATCAACAAACCAACCTTTAGCATCATCAACATGCAAAGCTTCAGATACCACTGCACAAAGGTTGTCTTCCCAACCTTCAGGTTCAGCCTGCACCACGTTAGCGGCAGGCTTGGCAGGCTTCTTCTTCTTCGGCTTCGGGCACTGATGTGCAAAATGCCCAACCTTGCCACAGTTGTAGCAATTCCCAGAGAACTTCTTCCTCTTTTGGCCATCGGCAACCGCTTTTCCTTTACCCGCAGCAGGCGGCTGCTTGCGTTTACCGGCCGTTTTAGTCAAGTTGGCCTTAGCCTCCACAGAATGGCTCCTTAACACAGCCTTGCGGTTATCCTCCTCGATTCTGATCCGTGTAACAAGATCTTCAAGGGACATTTCCTTTTGCTTGTGCATCAAGTAGTTCTTGAAGTCTTTCCACGAAGGAGGCAACTTCTCCATCACAACCGCAGCGTTAAACGCATCGGGCAATTGCATTCCTTCAGCGTGAACGCCATGTATCAGTAATTGAAACTCTTGAACTTGTTCAACCACTGAACGCCCGTCAACCATCTGAAAACCCAAATATTTGGAAACAACATGTTTTTTAGTACCAGCATCCTCCGTTTTGTACTTCCGTTCCAACTGAATCCACAATTCCTTTGCACCTTTTACAGAAGAGTACACAGCGTACAAAGGATCCGTGAGAGCACTCAGAATGAAGTTCTTACACATGAAATCACCATGAACCCCTTTTTCTTTGGCGAAGAGCTTCTGAGGATCGGTCTCCATCTCAGACAGGGACGGCCGGTTGCTCCTCAAAAACCCGGCCAAACCAAGAGTGGTCAGATAGAACAACATTTTCTGTTGCCACGTCTTGAAATCACGCCCGTCAAACTTTGACGGCTTCTCGGCCACTCCAAATGACCTTGGCAACGCCATAGGGACAGAACCCGTTGACGACCCAACGCCCAGCACGAAGGCTGGCTCCGAATGAACATAAGTTGGCAAACTAGTGTTCAGCGGCCCACCGCCCGGTTGCAAACCGGTGTTCAAATTATTAAGTCCTGCGGGTGTAACCCCGACCGTTTGTCCAGAAAAAGGTAAAGATGCCCCAACCGAAGCGTTGGGCTGGAACGAAACAGTTCCAAATGAGTGTCCAGAGATAAACTGCCCGGAATTGGGCAGAACAAACCCGCCAGTATTAGGCGTCGGCGACGGGGGCAGGAAGGCCGTCGTTGGATCAAGGAAGTATTGATCGACGGAGGCGTTTGGGTCTGCCGTCGGCAGTGGCAACGGCAGCGGCAGCGTCACGGGTGGAGGAACGACAGTAGGCGTGGTCAGCATTGACGGCACCGCTGCGGTTGGGGTAACGACAGCGGACGCCTAGACAGACCCAGGCATGGGAATGGAGGCGGCGGCGGCAGCGGCGGATGAGACGTCAGCGGAGGCGGTGGCGGCAGCAGTGAAACCGTCCATTATAAACGTCTTGCGCTTGTAGGAAACGGACGGATACAGCAATACAAAATAAACGTCGAGTCGAGTTTGGAACTCTTCCCGCAAGACGTTTATGCCCCGGTAGTGCTCCGGCAACAGCAGAACGTCCCCAAAGGTAAAACGACGAATGCCTCGGCGTAGCAGCACCGCAAACGCCGACGACCAGCGAACAAAAAACAAAGAGCTGAGGGAGTCGGGAGGGAGAGAATATGCTATGCAGAAGAGAAGTGTGAAGAAGATGATTCTGACCCCTAAGCCAAAGCTGCCATTTATAGGCGTTGGAGGAGACGAAACTGCCGACAGTATTGATGGGGTGGTTTCAGCTGGATTTTCAACAGCTGAATTCAAATGGTTTTCAACAACTGTTGAAATCAAAGTGGGCTTCAACGACTGGGCTGCTTGGCATGGGCCCGACAAATAAACTTTGTCTAAAAAATTAGACAGGCCCAAAGCTCACCCAAAGCCCAATTACCAAGATCCAAGTCCAAGTCCAAGTCCACGGGCACGGGCGACGGCGCGGCGCGGCTCGGGACGGGACGGGACGGGACGGGCGCGCGCGTGTGGGCTTCCCCCACACTTGATCAATCTGTATTAGTTTAATTGTTTCTAACACGCAGAACAATATAAACTAATTCAACTCCCACTGCTTAAGCGATGTGGGACGCGCCACTTTTACCTACTTTTTAACAACCATTTAAACACAAGCGTTTCAACTAGCCGCATTCAATGACCCATTTCGACCACTTATTTCTCACTCACCCGACAACGGTTTTGAGAAAATAAATGCACTACGACAATCTACGCGAAATGTAGAATTCGTATACACTATTTAATTAATCCAAATTAAATATCATCATTACGCAAAAGGGAGCTCTAAACCCCCTTTTTCCAACAGATGTCATTTCCATATGACTAAAAACAACATGAGAGAATACAATAATACAGGCACAGAGAACTGCTTGACAAAGAACTTACAAGCTGCATGTTGATATCTAAGGAGACGATGAAACACTAGGGGCAATAGTAGCCCATTCCCATCTACTGTCTCTACGTTTCGCGAGCCCATATGCACTAGTGGCGTGGAAGCTCGGATCAACCAATCTGATATTTCGGACCCGATTTTATTTGGGCTTGGATTAATTAAATTGATGAAGACAAATATTAGACCGGACCAACAAAAAGCCCAACGAGCAAATAATACAAAGGAGGACCGGCCCAAGTCCAATTTGTACATCTCTACCCACCTATTACAAGCCCACTCTTCCGGCCCGAGCCCAATCCACATTTACTCAATTGTCCACAACATAAGACACGGCCCAAATGTTTGCAAAATGTTCATCTTGACCGAGCCCATGTTTTCAAGATTACCACTCTCACTGGGCCCCACACTCATATGTCCGTCTTCCCAATTTACAAAAGAACGCAGCCAATGTGTATATACATATACTCACCTCTGTCGTCGTTCACTCACTCCGGCGAGAAGTCTCAACGGCAGCCTCTCCAACCTCCGTCGACCTTCCCCCATCCATGCCACCGTCAAGCTTCTATCTCCAGTTCGGGCACCAACGACGTCAACAGCAAGCTCCGGCAACCGCTTCCTTTGCCACAGCCATGGTCGGCATCCACCCATTTCCGGCGAAGCTCTCCCCCTAGCCGAAAGAAAACCCTTGAATTATCCTCCTTCCATGCTCTGCCGTGTCCGGCAGCTGGCATCCCTCTTCAACAGCAGCCGCAGCGCCCGAATCATCATCTTTATTACCCCCTAATGCCGCAACTATCGCGAAGAACAAAACCCCGACTCGCCGCTACTCCAATATTCCGGCCAGGTTCTCTCTCCGATCAACAGTCGGCTGCATCCTCCGTCATCCCCTTCGTCATCTCCAGCCGCGTCAACAGCCGGCCATCTCTTCACCATGTCCGACACGGTCACCATCTCCGGGAAAGCATTGGCCGCCACCTCCGGGGCCGCCATCATCCTCAACTTCATCACCAACATCCTCCTCCGGCAAAGAGAAGACCCCGTGGCACTCAAATTACTTGTAAAATATCTTAAATACCCTTACATAATATATTATATTACAATAGGGATAGGGATTAAGGGGCACACAAATTACAATTGGATTAGAGCACACAATTCACGATTGGGGCACACAATCACAATAGGGATTAAGGGCACACAAATCACGATTGGATTGGGGCGCACAAATTGTTTCTTCTTCCCTCCTATCTCTTATGTTCAAACAAGAACCAAAACCCTACTTGCATTATTTTATTCATATACTCATACTCCATGGACAAGAACGATCATGAGCAAGATGAACATGTGATGGTGGAACAAATAGAACTCGTAGAACCGGTAAGATTTTTTACATTTATATTCAATTTGTATAGCAGATCATGCGCAATATTCGATGTTTCTGATGAAGGGACGAACGTCCATTGTTAACCGTCGCCACTCAAGCACAAACGGCCACAACTGGCCGTGGGCAATGAGAGACAGACGGCCATCATTGGCCGTTCATATTAAGGGACGGCCGGCCACTGATGGCCGTTGCATTGCTAAAGAAACGGCCTTTCGTGGCCGTTATTTTCTTTTTTTTTTTCTTCGCTGCTCACTGTGTTTAATTGTTTTCTTTGTTTTCTTTATTGTAGTTCAATTGCGTACCAACAAGCGACGAGGGTGTTGCCCACGAAAAGAATGAATTGAGCTTGGATGTGATAAGTGACTACTCCCACCTATTTTCCACAGAGGAAGAGTTTGATAGTAGGGACAGCTTGGTTGATCGTGTTAAGGAGATCGCAATAGCCCACCAAATGATAGTTGTTGTTCAAAGGTCGAACATAGCAACCGAAACAAAAAAGGGTCGGGTTTTCATAGGATGCGAACGAGGAGGGGAGTATAGGAAGCATAAAGCTAAAAAGAATAGATTCGATCCTTCGGTTGATGAAGTGAAGAGTGACCCGGAAAAATCCATTAAAAAAAGGGATGTGGGAACCGAAAATGTGGCTGCACGTTCTTAATAAGGGGCCATTAAAAAAAGATCAAGGGACATTGGGAGCTGACTGTTATGAGTGGTGTGCACAATCATCCTCTTGCCAACTATCTCGAGGGGCATCCGTATGTGGGAGATTGACGAAGAAGGAGGAAGAGCTTGTAGTGCGTTTGTCAAAAATGAGAGTGCCAGTGAAAAATATCCATGAGCAACTACGAGAGAAATTCCCAAGGAACGTCTCAACCATGAGGACGATATACAATGCGACGGCGAAAAATAGAGTGATTGAGCGGGCCGGTAGATCTGAAATGCAATACCTGTTGGGCAAGTTAAAGGAGCATGGCTACTACTTTGTTTTTAGGAGATGTGAGTCTAGTGGGGAGGTCACAGACCTATTCTTTGCACATCCAAGGAGCATTGAAATATTGAAAGCCTTTCCGAAAGTGTTGGCTATGGATTGTACATACAAGACGAACAAGTATCGGATGCCCCTATTTGAGATTGTAGGAGTGACTTCCACCGACAATACATTCTGTGTTGCATGTGCCTACTTTAAGGCAGAGAAAGTAGATAATTACACGTGGGCGTTGGGTAGTCTGAGGGCTTTAATGGATGATGATTGTTTGCCTTCGGTTATTATAACAGACAGGAAGAAGGCATTGATGAATGCAATTGATCGAATTTTTCCTACCACGGTTCACATGCTATGTAAGTGGCACATTGATAGGAATGTGATGGCAAACTGTAAAAAATTGTTTGCCGAGGCTGAACAGTGGAATTTATTTTACACATCTTGGAATGAATTGGTGGCGGTTGAAAGTGAACATTCATTCAAACAGAAATGGATCCGATTTCAGGCACAGTTTTGTGATTGGCCGGCGGCACTGCAGTACGTTGAGAAACAATGGTTGGAGCCATACGGTCCAAAGATTCTGGCATGCCATACCAACAAAATTATGCACTATGGGAACACAACCATGAACAGGTATTGTAATGTTCTTTTTTAATTTGAAATGGTTGGATTTTGATATGCCAAACTTATTCAAAGAGCTCTTTTATTATTCTTTTTTTAAATCCACAGGGCAGAGGGGCAACATTCAGCGTTGAAACGTCAGTTGCGATCCAGTTTGGGAAATTTTGAAACTTGCTGGGCACATTTTCATACACTGATGGAGACATGTCATGTAGCACTAAAGGATTCTTTTGAGAAGAGTCATGGTTCTCTGGCAGTCAAGTTTCATACTATTACTTTCAAGCTGCTTCGGGGTCTTGTGTCGGATGCAGTCATGACACAAATAGATGCACAGCTGACGAAATTGAAAGATGGTGTTATTGATATAGATGATTGCGGATGTGTGATGCGCACCACATGTGGACTGCCCTGTGCCCACAAGTTATCAGAATATGTAACAAAGGGCATGCCAGTTCCATTAGAGTTGATTGATGATTTCTGGCGGAAATTGGATATAAACCCTCGCGTACGTGATGCAGAACCCCGAGTTCAGATTCAGAACACGTTTGATGAGTTCATTTCCAAAGCACAGCAGTTGTTCCGGGAATCAAACCCGACGGAGCAAGAGATGTTTCTTAGGAGGCTAATGGAGGCAGTGAATCCTAATGTCACGTCCCTCACAGCCCCCAGCACCACCGTACGCACCCGAGGCAGACAATCCACAGCATCGAAGAAAAAGGCGGCATCTACGAAGAGGGACCCGAGTGCATTTGAGTTGCCGGCTACCATGGTTGACAGTTGCTCCCCAGCCCAGCCTCCCATGTATACAGTTGGTCCAGTAGTGCCAACTCCGATGTTCACGACTTCTAAGAGACAAATGGTGAAAAATGTAAGTTTTATTGTGAATTAACCATCATTCTATATTTCACACACACTTGAATAAATTTTACATAGTCAATATTTTACAGATTCCACCTGTGCCACGTGGTCGATCAGACGCAATACCATTCATTGATAGACTACCGCATCATTTTAGAATGTACATCCAGAGTGTAAAGAATGTGGTAGGCGATGGTCATTGTGGATTTCGTGCTGTTGCCGATCTTTTGAACTATGGTGAGGGCTCGTGGAGGACGATAAGAACGCATCCCATGGAGGAATTGGACACCCATTCCAGTCTTTATAGGGATGTGTTTCTGCAGCAAGAGGGACGTGTTGAGTATATAATGAATGTGTTGAATTGTTTCACGGATACTGCACCCATGGACAATTGGTTCTGTTTGCCTGAAATGGGGCATCTTGTGGCATCTTATTATAACGTGGCACTTGCATGTCTCTCAAACGGCATCTCTGTGACTTATTTGCCTCTGCGCACGGGTGTAGATACGAATGCAAAGGTTATTTGCTTGGGTCTCATAAATGGAAACCATTTCATACAGGTAAAAGTCACATTGAGTTGTTATATTTTTTTTACAATAATAATTTATGACTTATTCTGATTTCTAATGCAGGTGCATGTATCTTCCAACTCCCCACTCCCCCCTATTGTGCACCCTTGGAGAACATATCGGACAGTGGAGGCCGAAACATGGGCAATATTTTTTAAGAGTCGGTTCGATGCTTATGCTATTGCAAGATCTGATAGAAGAACGAATACCCAAAGTGTGAATATTTTAGAATGATAATAATTTAAATTGATTAGATAGGGCACATGAGCAATATTTTGTTTGAGTCATTGTGGATTTGATGATGTACATGCGCAATATTTTGTTTCAGTCATTGTGGATTTGATGTTGTGCTTGGGCAATATTTGGATTTGATGGAAGAACAGATTAGCATCAGATTAAAAAAAAACTAACAGCACGGCCGACCAGTACTGGCCGGCCATTCATTTTTATGGACGGCCATTGGTGTCCGTCCGTATCCCATAAAAACGGCCATTAGTGGCCGTTTCTCAGTTATATGGAACGGCCAAGAGTGGCCGTTCCTTAAAAAAAAAGGCTCTGTCTGTGTCTATCTACGCCCAAACGTGCAATATCCAAATGTCAATCATACAGAAACAAAATCCACAGATACAAATCACATTAACCATCCAAATTAATATATAATAACTGGACTCCATGTCAATCACCAGGAACAAAATCCACAGATGCAAATCACATTAACCATCCAAATTAATATATAATAACTCGACTCCACCACTTGACAATACCAATGTTCTATCATATCAAAAAAACAATATCACGATGGACGATATACCCCACGTCGCTCACGCACCCTACCAGCCCTAGCCCCAGAGGAAGATGCCCCCGAACGACCAGCCCCAGCCCCAGAGGAAGACGCCCCATGCCGTTGTGATGGACCAGCACCACTATCGTCCCGAAGCGTGATATATGTGTACTGCAATGCATTGCCGAGCTCTTCAACAGTACATTCATCTGGTGTAGTCTCATACCGCTCTACGTAGGGCTGCATGTACCCACACACCATAGATATGCGAGCATATGGGTCCACCACGTGATGTGCGTAACCAGGAAGTTCGTCGGCTGCCCGCGGGGGACAGAGAGAAGGTCGGGAGTGTGTCCGATACCACTCCATATACGAGTCATCGCACTCCCATGGTGGTACCGCCAATCGACCTCGCCGCTCCTCGGGGAGTACATGGGTATCCCAATCATCGAAAAAGTCAGCGTGAGTGGCAAAAGAAGCCCGTGTCCGAGCTGTGGGGCCTGCACTCCGATCAAGTCGATATGCATAAGGTATACGGGGGATGGTCTGCACATATCCGAACTGGCGTAATACCCTATCCGGCAGATAAGGCTCAACTATGTCCCCGGCGGATATCAATCCCTTGAAGAATGTAATCTCGGGACGGGGAGAGGACTCTCTCACAGTGCTGTAGGGATCCCATATGACCTTAAAAAAGAATATCATTTATAATTAGGTACATACAAAATGGAATAATATGTTGAATTAATAAAAATGTCATACCTCGCCTGAAGTGAGTCCATCAATGCGTGCACGCATAGCCTGTATGCGTTCCAATGTTGGTCCATCTTGTCTCATCCATCCCCATCGAGTGGCCAATTCGTATCGAGCCTCGAATTTAGGATTGGGTGGAGGGCGTGTGAGCGTCGGAAAATGCTCGTAAATCCATGCCTGCAAGAACAACAATCAAATGATTTAGTGTTAATGCAAAGTTATGGTTAGGGCTTTAGTTATTACTATATAATTCAAATTGGTACCTCGAGAAGAGTGGTGAAGCCACAAAACTGTCTAGTGGATGCACGACATGCTACACCCAGCTGATGATATAGATAAGCAAGAACAGCTGTACCCCAAGCGTAAGTCCTGAATCGCACCATATCCCGTAAATAATCCATCCAATACAGCTGCACTGAATCCCCACTCTTGTCGGGCAATAGTGTGGTGCCAAATAGGTACATAACATAAGCTCTGGCACAACCGAGCTGCCTATCAGGATCAAGCGATGTTATGTCATCCACGAAGTAATCCTTCAACCATTTCATGGTCACCGACACCCCGTAGTTGCCACCCATGGCTTCCACAGCAACCTCCAGTGGAATCCGAAAAACATGAGCAACATCTGCGGCGCATATCCTCTCTGACCTCTCCGGTAGTGCCACAGCATTGCCATTTACCAATAATCCTGTAAGGTAGTGCACGTCCTCTAGGGTGATAGTCATCTCCCCGAATGGCATATGAAAGCTGTTAGTCTCTTCATGCCACCGCTCAATGAATGCCTGAATCAGTGTCTTGTTCGGGTGCAAGTATGAGGCCCGTTTCATATTAAGGAGGCCGGTACCCAACAGAAAGAGCCTGGTTCCCCTGGTGGTTTCATCCGCTGGGAATTTCCACGACTTAAATTTCGGCACGTGGTTATGTATCTTCATTGGCCGTCTCTCCTCGCCCCGGAGTATCGCACAGGCGATATGCGACTCCCACTTAGTTAATAATTCTGGCAACTCCTCATCAGAGTCGGACCCACTACCCGACTCTTGATCTGATCCACTGCCTCACTCTTCTGCATATGATTCTGTGGAAGGAGATGGTGGTGGTGGGGGGGGCTCTGGTATACCCAGAATCTGTCCGGTAGTCTCGTCATATGCAGCCCGATGCTGTCGTCTGTATGAGGCCGTCTGTCGTACACGGACACCTGAGGGAATAACATAACAAAATATATTAACATATGATCTAAAAAGAATACAGAAGAAAAAAAAATTAAAACCAAGGCACGGCCGGCCAGTACTGGCCGGCCACTATTCCAACCGAACGGCCAGTAGTGGCCGTTCGGCCCCTACCTCACCGTCCAGCAATGGACGTTCCAAAACTAACGGCCATGGACAACCATGGCCGTTCACTATAACCAGGAAAATTAAAAAAAAAAAGGAACGTCCAGTACTGGACGTTCCTCTCATCTCCCGGCCGGCCACCACATCACCCACCGTCCAACACCCACCGGCCACCACATGAACCTAAACCCTATTCCTTGTCTGTCCGTGTGTTCCCATCTCCAATCTCATCTCAAAACTAAACCAAATCTACTTCAATCTTCGAACCAATCTACTTCAATCTTCAAACCAAACACATTCAATATCAAAAGCTAATCCCCAAAACTAAGACACTTACACATTGCAAGCGAACCCACCCTAACCTAGATCTGAAATAAAATACAGAACATACCTTCTTCACCGTCTTCACCACCACGCTCGCCACCGCCACGACGACCGCCGCCACCAGCCCTCCCTCCGTGCGTCCTCGGCATTTTTGTTGACAGATTTGGTTTCTTTCACTTCGGCCTTCTTCTTCTCGTGTTCTTCTGGTGTTCTTCAACTTTCTCTTGCAACTTTTGTGTGTGCCCTAGAGAGCTAAACCCCTCCCCCGATATGTGATAGAAAACATAGGCCTGGACTAAAAACAAAAAGACCCGGATTCCGAATTGTATTATATGAGTTGAAAGGGTAGAATGGGTATGTATTTTTGTGTGTGCCCCAATCCAATGATTTTTTGTGTGTTTGTGGAAAAAACTTGTGTGTACATAACGGGAGCCTTCCCCAATTTCAAATTCACTCGAACAAACCGTGGGGAGGTCCCTGGACCCTTGGTCCGGAAACATACTAACTTTGGAGTTTCCCTTCCGGACCTGTGCTCCCGTGCCCTCGTACGCAAGACTCTGAAATGCAATTCTTTCCTTTTGGACGACGCGGACCTCTCCACCTTTGGCTCGCGTCGTGAATCACATTTGCTCTATCCCCTTTTCTTTTATTTTGCTTACTGTAATGGCTCTATTATTATTAGTTTAATTTAGTTAATCTCCAGTTTAATTCTCTAATTATGTAATTAGGGTTTTGCCTATATATATGTGTTCCCCTACTCTTTGTAAGACATCTTTTATTTAAATATGAATGAGAACATATCTCTTATCTATTTCAAAAGATCACATTGTGTCTAACCTTAGTTGCCACAATACCCTTTGTATGTTCGTCTAGGAAACATTCATCAACATTGGATTGAAGCTTCCATAGTTGATTATCCGACCGAGGCTCGAGTGGAAGGATTGAGATGAGGTCAAGGTTTCAAACATCTTGATTGCTTCCCCCGATGATTCTTGTTGCGGTTTAAGCTTCCCTATCTTGTTCTTCATTTCAGTTTTCATCTTCTTCCTTAATCTCCCATTTTCTTATGTTTAATCTATTTTAACAAGTTAATAACCAAGGGATGCATGGCAACTAGCCAATGGCTGCAATATCATTTAACAGACATCAGGGGAGTGTGCATGTGTGGTTGCATAACATTTCCCTATACAAATGACCAATATCATTCTTGGGAAACATGCATAATCTATTCTCCACCACCACTTTACAACCTACAAATTCTAAGTAAATCGTATATTGTATGCAAGAAAATACAAGTAGCCAATCTCTTCGAGGAAACTCAAGGCAGCATTGGAAAAAAAAAAAGACAGAAGAATGGACTCATATAAAGGAAGTTAAGAACACGAATACACAATTATCTGTACAGAAAAATGGACTCAAATAATGAAAATCAAGAGCACGAATACACGATTAATTGCTAACATAGAACATAGTGGTTAGATGAGTTTGTGGTGAAATGGTTGGAACAGCCGGACCTCTTCCCATGGCGTGTCCGGCACTTAATTGGACCGATTATTGTTGTACTACGGTTTGCAGGGAGCTCGAGTGCAGCATATACTTCGGGAGCGTAATCACATGGCAGATTCATGGGCCTGACTTGCTGCAACTGGTGAAGGCAAAATGGAGGAATGGCGACAGCAAGGATAGGAGGTGAAGTAATGCAGATTTGATTCTTATTTACATTTCAGTTGCTTTTGTATCAGGCCTTGGTAACTTTGTTGTTGGATGATTCCGCTTACTATTTGATGGAAAGTGTAATTGGTGACTTGGAGCAATATGTATTTAATCTTCTCAAAAAAAAAAAAAAAAGATGAGTTTTTCAATACATGTCATCTCATATCTAACATGCAACATTATTTGCACACAAACACATGGCCATCAAGTTTGAAATTAAGAACCCTAATTTCTATAATGTGTGGATATTTTAACTCCATCATAATAAATGTGTATGCATATAAAGTGAAAACTGAATTCACATAATGCCATCACTCCCAAATGTTGCATTGCCATATATATGGCGGTGCAAAATGATTAAAAAGTATGTAATATAGAAAGCAACAGTACCCTGCTTCATAAAATCAAATAAAATAAAACAAACAAAAAAGCAAAATCTTAAATCAAACTCTCATTGATGAAACTCCACAAAGAGCAAAGACAAAAACATTGATGGTGTAAGACCCCGGTTTTGGTAACCCAGGCTGGGATGCCACCGCCAACCTCCCAAGCAAGACACGACTTCATTCGAGCTCACTTGAGAGATACAAGGCTAGAGGTATTTCAAAAATAATTTAAAAACAAGTTCGGAAATACTTAAATTGAAAATAGAATAATAATCATTCATGCACAATAATGATTATGTTTGCAGCGGAATTTAAATAAAGGGCCGACATTGCCAAAACACGGGTTAACATGCCCGTATGCAAGTCATATGAGATGATAAAGTAAATGTCCAAAATGATCCCCCAATGCATGATCATGCTCCGTACTCTGTAATAGAAAAATATAAAACAACATTTATCAGTATTAAGGAATACCGAGTAAGACAATCCCTAACGTAGCAATAAATGGGCTTTAAATTCTAAAAATTAAAAAAATATATTTTTAATACATGCATATTTAAAACATGTAATTTGACTAACTAATAACAAGAATTTAATTTGCTTAATTCTCTTGGCACAACTAAATTTAAAAGTAATAAATATTAAGACATTGGAAATAATTTAAAGATGACTTAAACAAATAATAATAACAGGAATAAATACATAATATAAATTTAAGTCTTTTAGTTTTCCCGTTGCACCACAATTGAGTCTCTCAAGTATCTCAAATTTTTCACGATTGTAAAGCAATCTCGACAGGATTTCACGATTGCAAAGCAATCTCGACAAAATTTCGTTGAGCCGGTATCCCCCGGCGGCCGCAGCCTACCCGCCATACACAGTACCACTCCGGAGACTCGGGAAACCCATACGGATATTTCTGAGAGTGTAGGTGTTGATTTTATCGCTGTTTTGGCATAATTTCTCATAACGTTCACCCTCGTCCGTTTAGGCACGAGGCGAAAAGCTAGGGAGGCACCCTGCAGAGCACTCACCCCTACATAGGTCACCTTCGTCCGTCTAGGCACGAAGCGAAAAGCTAGAGGGGCACCCTATAGAGCACTCACCCTCTACGTAGGAAGCTCAATCTAGTCATAACGGGATTTTCGAAAATATAGCTTTGTCATATAGCGAGGGTTTCGATCTCTAGAAATTTCAAATCTCACAAGTTTAAAAAAACATTCGTTGTCACAGTTTATGCCATTTTGATTTAGAAATTCAATTCAAAAGAAATCGATTTGAAATTCGTACAGTGCCTCAAAAACATGCTAGAGAACAATTTTCATGTTTTAAGTTTCTCGAAATTAGGTAAGAAAACGAGTCGAATTTCACAATCTTTTAAGAACTCAAAATCTGTCGGTTTACCAGTAACATCGTACCGTTTTTAAATCACGTTTTTGACCAAGAAAACGAAATCCAAAATTTATGAAAATTTAAAGGCACTTACACAACACAAAACCAAACAAGTCTTATTAGAGGCATTTTATCCAAAATCATTTCGGATTAAATCAGATTTGTTCATCAAGTTCGGATTAGAAATCTGTCAAAAAATTTCTTTCAAAACGCAGACTCTTCAGATCGATTTTTGACTACTCAAATGATAACGAGCATTCACGAAATTTTACGGACAAAATCTTGGGAAAATTATCTACACCTTTCATGTTTACACCAAAGATTATTTTGGACCGGAAGCAATAGAAAAATCCATATCAAGTTCGGATATGTATTTTGTCAGGATTTTGAAAAGTTCATATCAACTCAGAAAATGTCAGACGGGATTTGGGGTATCAAATCTTGATGAAAATGCATGAAAATTTGACACAACCTATATTAAGATGTTAGAAACAAATCTTTAGTTCGGAGTTTTCCATTTCGGATTCTCTAAATAGGGGTTTTCATTAGATTTCAGAAAACGCGTAAAAGTGAATCTTTTAAGTGCAATTTTTATGTTTAGATTAAACTAGTGTTACGAACGATCCTAAGCCACCGATAATGATACGTAAAGCATTATCTTACAGTGGGTGAGTTCTTGATGGTCTCTGGTTCGCCCAGAATCTACGGATTGTCACGAACGGATCTATTCAACACGCTTTCCTCTTCCTTTGGCCACGAACCGGATTCGCAACTAAAAATCTATAGTTAGATCGAAGTTGTGGATTCAAAAAGGTGTAGGGAAACTTAAGAACACTTACCAACAATCTGAAATCCTTGAATCCTTGTTCCACATGCCTCCTTGCTCGGATTCCGTCGTCGGAATTTCAAGAACACAAGAGGATTTGGGGTTTTCGGTTTTGGGAGAAGTTTGGAGAGAATATGGGGCTGCTTTAGGGTTGCTTAGGATGAATTTAGGGTGTAGGATCAGTTATAATTCATCCATATACTCCTTCCATCGTCTGGATCAAGTTACCAAAGTCGAGGGTCGAAAATAAGGTAAGAACTCGCCGAAAATCGCAAGTTGATCTGGCGCGGCCTCGGCTTGGCTGTGGTCCGGTCCGGGCTGTGCGCTCCGTCGGACCTTCGCTCATCTCTTTCGGGTTTCTATCCTCCTAAGTTCTCGGGCTCGGTTTTCGGGTCGTTCTCGGATTATGATTCATTTCTAAATTTTTATTTCGACTTAAATTGATTTTGTGTTTGAAATCTTAAATCCGTTGAATTTGAATTCGTCGTCCTTCGACTCCCGTGCATTAATTTATTTATTTAAATCATTTCCGACTTCACGGGTTCTTGGAATCAAAATTCCTTCCTCTTCGAATTTAATTCCATTTCTTTTTATTAAAAATTATGGGTATTACAGACGGAAATATTATGCATCCTAGAATACTAAAACAAAACATAGAATATGCAATCTGTTATTTAAACAAGAGATCTTAGAATGACATTCACCCACACTAGTTACATCCCTCTCACCATATAGTAAAAGAAGAACATCTTAACATTGTTAGCATATTAACTACTTCAAAGAATAGTGAAAACTAGTGATACAAATTAATTGTTGAAAATATAAATTCTACACAACTTTCAAGGTGTAAAACCATCACAACTTCTCTCAAACACATTTAATAGACAAAAGTGATGCCACGTTACATGAGAAAGAAATCAAGAACTAAACATTATTTGGTTGTCATACAATAGAAATTATTGAATTAAAGAATACTTTTCAAACAAGGGCATGTATATACGATAATTAATGGCAAAGTTAAGTAAGACTCCGTGCAAGGATACACAAAGTTCAACTGGGAGTCTGGGATCAAGTAATTCAATTTCAACTGGGCACAAGAAAGTAACAAGTGAAGGGCTTACATTTATTTGCATTTTATTTCGTTTAAAACACTTCGACTGGGAGTCTGAGAAAATGCCAATTTCTATGTAGGTTCACATATACAAATGTGGAAGGGTAGAGAACTCAATCTATATGCATACATACACCCGGAGAAAATGTCAAGGACCATGCTCCAAGTTTTATCGGGAATATATGAAAATTCATTTCAAAATGTAGCAAAGCTAGAATATGGGAGATCTTTCTACCGTTGATTAACACGTCAGACACATTCCCTAGAATCCCCTATTAAATCCAACCCGCAAAAAGCTTTCAATGGATGTTTCCATCATTACCTACAAGAAAAATTTTACCAAATAAGCCTGGTAGTAACTTTATAGCCTGGTAATGCTACAAGTCTTTCCATAAGTATATAGCTTTAATCATCAAGACATTTATACTAAATAAGTGGCGAAATACTTGACAGTCTGGTAATGCTACAATGAAACAAAAATAGTGGAAGCAGTATGGGGATGAAAGGTACCTTAATTATTCGACCACTAGAGATTAGTCGATCGGACCAGGATGAAAAATTTATGGGAAAATGAGCTAACCTTTCAGTTATAGGTGTGTCTTGTGTTTGTGTTTGTTGGTAGATGCTTAGTGCATGCTCAATATAAGCACGCACAGGATATCTATAAATAAGACAATTGCATTCCGGTTTTTTACAGTTTTTTCTCCATTTCTTTATTCATTTTCTTGTAGATGAACTCCTACATTACTTTTTTGAAATGATTATATAGAAATAATATAAAAAAAGATGTGGATAGCAATGATTCACTAGTTTAGGAATGGAGTGGAGGGTAACGTCGGCGTCCATGTCGATGGCAATGGCGGTGGGAGGTGCAGCTGGGGTCATCGTATGTTGGGAAAAAGGGTTTTATGTGGATCGTTGTGTTACAGAAGAAAAATGTTTTGGGGTTTTGAAAAGAAATGATTCTACGTCCGTACGGGGCATTTAGGTCTTTTTACTGGTTCTATGGCAAGAGTTCGCCTAATGTTTCCAACGTCCGTACGTAATATTCTTTTTCTAATAATATTTCGTGAAAAAAAATATTTGGAAAAACATTAAACAATCATATAGAATGTGAGGAAAAGTTCGAACATAAATGTGATTTACTAAAAAATTATCAAATATTAAATGTATTAATAAAAAAATAATAATAAAAATAGGAAGGGATGAATATATAAATATTTTTTCTCAATCCCACATCAGATAAAATAAAAAGAGATGGATGAAGTGGTGCTTTGAGTCCATTGATTTAAATTGGTGCTTTGGATTGTACCGTTAATGCACATGTTTTGTGCATGTCTCATGCTTCGCTGGTTTGGTGTAGTAGGAACTCAAATGTTTAGCAGGATGAGTTGTACTTGAATTGGTTTGGTTGGTAATAATATGTTCATTCCTCAAAAAACAAAAAAAAAAAGAGAGATGGATGTTTTTCAACTGATGTTTCCATCATTACCTACAATAACTTCGGAGAAAAGCATCAAATATGATGTTTCCATCATTACCTTCAATGCACTTGCTAGGTAACAACCAAGCACATTCCAATGAATTACGGTGCAATCTTCAACAGTTTTAGAAACCCCGGCATCATTAACTTCAATGGAAACAATGGCTAAAAATAGGAAGGGATGAGTATATAAACATTTTTTCTACCGTTTTCTATTTTTTTTTAAAATCCGGTAAAAACCGATAAAAAGGTGACAGAGTTAGAATATGGGAGATCTTTCTACCGTCGATTAACGCATCTTCAGCCTCAAACGCATTCCCCGGAATCCTCTCAACAAATCCAACCCGCAAAAGCTTTCAATGGATGTTTCCATCATTACCTACAATAACTTCTGAGAAAAAGCTTCAAATATAATGTTTCCATCATTACCTGCAATGCACTTTCTAAGTAACAACCAAACACATTCCAATGAATTATGGTGCAATCTTCAACAATTTTAGAAACCTCGGCATGATTAACTTCAATGGAATCAATAGCTAGAAATAGGAAGGAATGAGTATATAAACATTTTTTCTGCAGTTTTTAAATGTTTTTTAAATCCGGTTAAAAACCGATGAAAAGGTGGCAAAACTAAAAAATGGAAGATCTTTCTACCGTCGATTAACGCATCTTGAGCCTCAGACGCATTCCCTAGAATCCCCTCAACAAACCAACCCGCAAAAGCTTTCAATGGATGTTTCCATCATTACCTACAATAACTTCGGAAAAAAGCTTCAAAAATGATGTTTCCATCATTACCTGCAATGCCCTTTCTAAATAACAACCAAGCACATTCCAATGAATTACGGTGCAATTTTCAACAGTTTTAGAAACCTCAACATCATTAATTTCAATGGAATTGATGGCTAAAAATAGGAAGGGATGATAATCTAAATATTTTTTCTACTATTTTTATATTTTTTTAAAAAAATCCGGTTAAAAACCGGTCAAAAGGTAGCAAAGCTAGAATATGGGAGATCTTTCTAGCGTCGATTAACGCGTCTTCAGACGCATTCCCTAGAATCTCCTCAACAAATCCAACCCGCAAAAGTTTTCAATGGATGATTCCATCATTATATACAATAACTTCGGAGAAGAAGCTTCAAATATGATGTTTCCATCATTACCTGCTATGCACTTTTTAGGTAACAACCAAGTCTATTTTTTACAATGCAAATCTTAAACAGTTTTAGAAACCACG
The DNA here is from genome assembly GCA_030278955.1 of Hygrophila difformis. Taxonomy (NCBI): domain Eukaryota; kingdom Viridiplantae; phylum Streptophyta; class Magnoliopsida; order Lamiales; family Acanthaceae; genus Hygrophila; species Hygrophila difformis. The sequence continues at coordinate 10,415,495 of JAOANR010000004.1, read as the reverse complement.
GCATCATTAACTTCAATGGAGTCTATGGCTAAAAATAGGAAGGGATGAGTATATAAATTTTTTTTCTACTGTTTTTCTATTTTTTTTTAAAAAAAAATCCGGTTAAAAGGTGGCAAAGCTAGAATATGGGAGATCTTTCTACCGTCGATTAACGTGTGTTCAGCCTCATACACATTCCCTAGAATCCTCTCAACAAATCCAACCCGCAAAAGCTTTCAATGGATGTTTCCATCATTACCTACAATAAACTTCGGAGAAAAAGCTTCAAATGTAATGTTTCCATAATTACCTGCAATGCATTTTCTAGGTAACAACCAAGTACATTCTAATGAGTTACGATGCAATCTTTAATAGTTTTAGATACCTCGGCATCTTTAATGGAGTGGGTTATTATGTATATAAGTATTTAGTGGATAGTGGATAAAAGAATTTTGAATTGTTGGGGATTTCTTCTGGTTATGTCAAAGCTCAAAACACATTTCAAATAAGTGCTAAACCACCATGAAAAAACACTATAAAACCCCACTCAAAGTACTATATCCCTTGAACTTGTAAACATTATAAAACCTAAACAACTCTCTTGATATCAAGCTTCAGAGAAAAACCTTACTACGTAAAAGATCATTAATTCAACATGTCCACGTATACGGATGGGTCAATTCGACAACCAGAAAATGTGCTAAAAGTTTGAACACTTTCTGCATAATTAAGAATATAATCCTAGTTGCAGACTTCGATTTCAATATCGTATAAAACCATGGAGTGTGCGAATCACAAAATACTCAAAAACTTTCACCAAATAAAACTCAGCAAATTAAGAAAAAAGGTAATTGGTACTCTTAAATAAAAGAGAAGTTAGTGGAAGACAATACCATAAATACATCAAACAATCACATGTCTTAACTTTTCACATACTCTCTCTCAGAGTAGTAACTTGGCGAACTCTCATGATGTGCATTCAAATATTGCGCAACAATATGATAGAAAATAATATAAGACGAAAGAGAAATACACAAAATTTCAGGATTACCTAAGAATCATTTATGTTCTCAATCTTTTTCATTCAGGGGAAAGATTTGTGGATAATCAACACATATAATAGTTTCCCAAGAAAACCATCAGAAGTGTTAAACATGTAACATCATCATAAAAACAAGTTTTACCTAAGGAATGTACATTCTCACATAAATTTGTAATTCAATATTTTGGAGGGATATGATTTTTTTTGTCAGACCTCACGACTAATTCTCCATCTAGTCACATTATACATGACCCATAAATATGATGGAAAACGGCATATAACATATTATCATTCTGCATTATAGAAAAAAATAAAATTAAACACCTCACCATGGTTAGCTTACTGGGATCTCCAATTACTGTGGAGAAATTATTTCCTAAAACCCATGTTTGCTCTTCAATGAATTAGCTCATTTTAGATAGAAAAATGATCTCATCAATGTCCTTCATAATTCCACTAAACAAGATGAGAGAATTTTTGACAATTTATTAGCAATTTGAAGGAAGACAAGAACCAAAAGGTTTGATCAATAGGTGCCAAATAGAATATGCAGTGAATGTGATTTGGAAATAGGAACCTCTTGTCTCATCCTTAACATGGCATCAGAGCCATGGTACCTGGATTGAGTACATTGTCAATCCCAGAGATGGGATTCGGTGTTTAGAAGTGGGAGTTTTCCCCAACACTAAACCCTAAACCGGCGGTCCACACAATTTTCTATTTTTATTTTTTAAAAAATCCGGTTGAAAAGGTCAAAAGGTGGCAAAGTTAGAATATGGGACATTTATCTACCGTCGATTAACGCGTCTTCAGCCTCAGACACATTCTTTGAATCCCCTCTACAAACTAACATGTAAAAGCTTTCAATGAGTTACGATACAATCTTCAAATATGATGTTTCCATCATTACCGGTAATGTTCTTTCTAGGTAACAACCAAGCACATTCCAATGAGTTACGATACAATCTTCAACAGTTTTAGAAACCTCTGCATCATTAACTTCAATGGAGTCGATGGCTAAAAATATGAATGGATGAGTATATGAATATTTTTTCAATCCCACATCAGAGAAAATAAAAAGAAATACTAATTTTTAAGTATTTATTATTGTCTCTTTTACTTAATATCCTTTTAATTTATTATTTATTTAGAAGATCACTTGTGAATGAAGATGAATATGACGACCAGTTTAATATGAAAAAAGAATTAGAGATAGACATGTCCATTTGAACCTTAACCGTCAGTTCAATCAGCGATTTAAACCGGCCAGAAAAACCATAACACGAACCGACCCAGCCGATCCGGTTACGGCTGGGAGTTTTCCCCAACACTAAACCCTAAACCGGCGGTTCATCCAGTTTTTCTAATTGTTTTTTTAAAATTCCGTTAAAAACCGGTCAAAAGGTGGCAAAGCTAGGATATGTGAGATTTTTCTACCATCGATTAACGCATTCCCTAGAATCCCCTCAACAAATCCAACCTGCAAAAGCTTTCAATGGATATTTCCATCATTACCTACAATAACTTCAGAGACAAAGCTTCAAATATGATGTTTCCATCATTACCTACAATAACTTCAGAGAAAAAGCTTCAAATATGATGTTTCCATCATTACCTGCAATGCTCTTTCTAGATAATAACCAAGCACATTCCAATGACTTACGATGCAATCTTCAACAGTTTTAGAAACCTCGGCATCATTAACTTCAATAGCGTCGATGGCTGAGTACGTAGTTTTGGTGATCCGTGGCCTATGGTCCACATCAATGTACGTTCCATCTTAATTGACTGAATTGTCCTTTACAGAATGTCCAATAATAAATTTTTCATGTAAAATCTGTTCCGTTTAGACCCGGCAATACGGGTAAATACACATAGACACGACACGTACACGACCTGTGTTTTACATGTATGGGTCTTCAAAAAACAGATACGGGTCAAAACAGGTCGACCCGTTTAGTACACAAATACAATTTGGGTCAAATGCAGGTTTATCTGTTTTACCCGAATTGACCTGTTTTTTACCCGAATTGACCTGTTTTTTTATACAGGTCACCTGTTATCTTAATCAGACACATATCTGTATTTTACCTGTATTTTACCTGTATATATTTAAGTACAATAGAATTAAATTTAAATAAAATATGCACAAGGTAAACTTTATGTTTAATATTGGATTTGAACTTTGGATTTTTTTTTTAAGTTTGAACTTTTGTATTTGAATGTTTGAAGATGAATTGCTGAGTCTATTAGGAATTTTAAGATTTCAATTATGGGAATGTAATATTTATATTTTATTTTAAAAGTTTAAAAAGTAATTTGATATAATTTAGTAGAATAGAAGTAAACAAGGTAAAATACAGGTCACAGGTAAATTCGACCCGCGTGTCCACATGTTAAAATTCACGTGTATACAGGTCGACACGCATGTGATCCGTTTTTGAAACAGGTCGTGTACAGGTTTTGAAATATAGGTAAATTCTAAAAACAGGTCGTGTACAGATACAGATCAAACAGGTAAACATGTACTTGACACGTATAACATACACGACCTGTTTACCCATATTGCCAGGTCTAGTTCCGTTAATAGAAACGCCTTCTTTGTATATTGAAGAAAGCATATATTAACATTCTTTATAGCATGGTAATGCTGCAAGTCTTTCCACAACTATATAACTTTAGTTCTCAAGACATGTATACTAAATAAATCGTGAAACTTTAGTTCTCAAGACATATATAATAAATAAGTCGTGAAATACTTGATAGCTTGGTAATGCTACAATGAAACAAAAATAGTGGAAGCAGTGTGTGAATGAAAGTTATTGTAGTTATTCGACCACTAGAGAATAGTCGGTCGGACAATTCAAAGTAAAGGTTTGACAGCTGAAAAATTGAATCAGTGGCTTGTGGAACCTATCAATAGGAATTAGATTAGATAACATATTGTTCAATATTTAATTTTCAGCTTAAAATGTATTTGGAGAACATACCTGAGAAACAAGATCAGCAGCTGCTTCCTTAGTCTCACCATTGGTCTGGTGAAATCCAACTGGAACAGGCTTAAGTTCCTCCTTTAAATTTCTTCAGAATGTCCGAGAGTTCAAAAGACAACTATAATGCTCAGAAAAAGTATCAGTGTTGACCGATAGAGTACATAGAGCATGGCTAAGCGTTCTGTCTTTCAACAGCGCACACATTGCATTGGTCTTGATACGACATTTCTCTTTAAACAATATGATTATAACATCATATAATTTTAGGTGAAACTTCAAATTGTAACACCTCAATTTAATTAACACATGATTAATTTAATTAATTATGATTAATTAATAAATGATATATTATATGGATATTTTGTAAGTATGACTTTAATGAAGTGGAAGAATAAGTGGGTTCAAACCCACAAGAGAATAAGAGTCAAGTGCTCAAATGGGTGTAATATGGGCAAGACTAGAGATACAACCCATTAATCCACTTTTTCCAACCCGAACCGGATCCACTTTTCTTGTTAAAATTGGATTTTGAGTTTGTAAAACTCATTTACACCCCAAACCCCCCCTCATTCTCGTCACCCCTCTTTGGTGAGCTAGGGTTGGTGTCAAAAATCCATCAATCTCTCATTTTCTTCTGCCATTGAAGTTACTGAAGTGTTTGAACATCAAAAAAAATCTCATGGCAAGAGTAGGATTTAGCTCAAAGTGGGGGAAGATTGGAAGAAAAGGGTTGAAATCGCACATTCTGCCCTGTTGACTCTCCAGGAGGCGTCGCATTGCCTTTACGGCGCCCAAAAGTGGCATGAAGCGCCACTTCAGCACCCCGGACCACAGAGTCTTCAGTACAGGCGCCACATTGCATGTGTGGCGCCTGGAAACAGGTTTAGGTGCCACATTGGCGCCTCATGTGCGCCCGAACAAACCACAAAATTGAATCGGCTCTAACTTACGCGTTTCTAATCCGATTTTCGCAAACCATATATGAATCTGACCCTACTGGAAACAAGGATTTCAAATATGCAATCAGAATTCAGAGATAATGACTCCTTCAAAAATTTAAAATAGGAATTTATAACCCCAGGGTGTCCCCTGTGTGTCGATTCGTTGTTTTCTTCCATTTTTCGTTCCCTTTCGTATTATCATTTCTTACTCGTTTCTAGGCTTCGGAAAATGTTTAAAAATGGTCTAAGTATTGTTAGTGCCTATTATGAGTATTGAATTGGATTTGATAGATCTACCATCCCTTAGCTTAGGATGAGATCTTGCATTGCTTCTAAAAGGATGACTGTGAGTCGAGTGTCGTTATGTGGGACTTGGCACACCCTTGATTCACGACTAACTCATGTGGAATATGCTAGCCAATATGTGGGGTTGGCGACCCGAATGCTGAACTTTGTCGTTAGACTGGGAATTATTTTAGTATGCTTTCTAATCTAGTGATTGGGCATGTGAATTATGATTATGGGAATTATGCGACGTATGCTTCCGAGTCGTGAGATTGGGCATGTGAATTATGATTATAGGAATTATGCGACGTATGCTTCCGAGTCGTGAGATTGGGCATGTGTTTGACATTATTTATCATATTTTAAATTTATGTGTTCAAGATGAATTAAATGCTTTACAAAAAGAGATTCGTCCTATTAAACATGCAAATACTTTTAATCATTAAAGATTCGTTCCATTAAAGAGATTAGTCAATACTTGTCATCTTATATCTGACATGCAACATTATTTGCACACAAGCACATGGCCATCAAGTTTCAAATTAAGAAACATAATTTCTATAATATGTGGATATTTTAACTCCATTGTAATAAATGTGATATGCATATAAAGTAAAAACATAATTCACATAATGCCATTACTTCCAAATGTTGCACTGCCATATATATGGCCGTGCAAAATGGATTAAAAATTCTGTAATATAGCAAGCAACGGTTCCCTATTTCATAAAATCAAATAAAATGAAACAAACGAAAAACAAAATCTTAAATAAAACCGATGAAACTCCACAAAGAGCAAAGACAAAAAACATCATTTATTATGAGTCCCAGAATTCTAAAACAAAACATAGAATATGCAATCTGTTATGTAAGCAAGAGATCTTAAAATGACATTAATGGCAAAGTTAAGCAAGCTTTCGTGCAAGCATACACACATTTCAACTGCGAGTCTGGGATCAAATAATTCAATTCAAATGGGCACATGAAAGTAAACAAGTGAAGGGCTTACATTTATTTGCATTTTATTTCATTTAAAAAACTTCAATTGTTTTGGTCATGTTCAATATAGGGGATCAGATTATTTTGTATCACATGTTGTTATTACGAGAATGTGAAAATGCCAATTGCTACGTAGGTTCACATATGCAAATGTGGAAGGGTAGAGAAACTCAATCTATATGCATACACACACAGAGAAATTATATATAGATTATAGAGAAGTTGACAACGACGATGCTCAGAGTTTCATCAGGAATAGATGGGAATTCATTTAACTTACTTTTCCATTCTTGAGATGCATGTATAACTTTCTTTTCACACACTATAAGAATTTTATGTTCTAGCGATCGAATTTTTTTGGTAAAATTTGGTCATTGAAGAGGTTAACGACCGAAATTCGTTAGCTACCACAATTTTAGCTACCAAATCCATCAATAATTTTTCTAGTAGTGACATGAAAAGGAGAGTATCTTAATAAGAGTATTAACGTGCCACATTTCCGTATGGAAGAAAGCAATGTTGTAACTTTGAATTTCAGTCCACTTGGCAGACAAATAGTTAATACAATATATAAACATATATCGACATGACGGAAATAAATGGTGTATCTTGAAAATTTAATATTGAATCCACAAGTCCCATGGTTCCAACAGCAGTTGCCACATGAGCTGCCCCAGGCGTGGGTGGTTCTCGAATGGAATGACAAACTCTCTCCTACAAAATCTAGCTAGGAAATACTAATCTGTTAAGAGGGTGTTTGTTTATGCATTTTCGGAGAGATTATCTGATTATTGCGTTTGCAAAACGCAAATAATCAGTTAATCATGTTTGTGTACTAACTTCCAATAATCTATTATTTGCGTTTTGAGGGAATGAAAACGCTATTTTCTTGCAGCTATATTTTGGTGCTGCAAGAAAATTGCGTTTAGCCAAAAATAGATTTTATCATATTATTGCCTATGAAAAACGCAAATCCAAACACTTTTTAATGATTATCTGATTATTGCGATTTGTAACAGCATAAGCTTATCCAAACACTTAATTTTCTACATCACGTTTTGTTACAGCAATTATATGATTTTCCATTTTCTAAACGCTGCAGCACTTTTTAAAACGCACATCCAAACACCCTCTAAGACTATTGAATGACTTGAACTTACCTAGACCATTTATTAGTCATAACATCATAACAGTGCACATCACCAGTTGCTCTCGTTAATCCTGCAGTAAAAATTCCAATCACTAACAACTCTAAGTCAACAAGTTAAGTTAATAGAGAATAATATCCCAACACTACCATCATTAATATATAAGCATTGGAAGATCTTAATTTCTCGTGCAAGGTTCGTTGAAAGACTGCTAAGAATCAAACTAACACAACAATACAACATTCAACTTCTGTTTTCCAGGACTCGATACTCGACGAGTATCATATCCATACACTCGAGCTCGAGCTTGATACTCTATTAGGTAATCGTATACTCAACTCGAATCGAATTTTTCGAATATGAGTCGAGTTCTTTCCGAGGTGAGTCTGAGAAGCTATACTCATTAATTACCCCTCTACTCTGATCACAAACCTAAATCTAATCTCTGGACGTTTTTTCTTTGAACTCTTATGAACCTCTATAATTAGAAAATGGAGGATGAGAATGTAATGGTGTTGCAATTCTATCGAAAGAATTTTTTTTTTTTATGGAGCTAATAAGATCGAGAATGCTTTGCATGCAATGAAAGTTTTGGTCAACCGTGTTATCCGCAGGCCCAGCTAATGCCCAGCGCAGTGCAGTCTGGGCTACTGCATAGGGCCCTTAGTTTTGGGGACCCAATTTTTTTTTTTTTTTTTAAGCTGTTCTATTTATAATAGTGTAAATAATAAAGACATCTGCCCAATTTGTATGAATAGTTGTAACCTGCAAGCCCGTAAATGATACTCCCTCCGTCCCACTCCAAGTGTCTTGTTACTGTTGGGCACGGGAATTAAGGTAGAGTTGGTTTGTGAGTATATGGTGGGGTCCACATAGTTGTTGGAGGGGAAAATTATTTCTATTTATAGAAAGAAGACATTTGTAATGGGACATCCAAAAATAGTAAGTAGGACATTTGGAATGGGACGGAGGGAGTATAAAATAAATGGATTCTTGACGTGACTTTTCAGCTCTTATCATATGTTCCGTTCGCCATTTGAAATGACATCATCTATTATGTTCAATTTTTTTTTTAGAGAAAGTAAAATATGAGGGAATTGATGAATTTACTTCTAAAAATATTAAAGAATTGTTATTTTCAAGTAGAAATTTGTTTCTATTATGTTCAAATTTCTTTTAGAGAAAGTAAAATTGAAGTATGATGGAATTGATGAATTTACTTCTAAAAATTTAAGAATAATTGTTATTTTTCAAGTATAAAGTTGTTTTGTTTTTTCATTTGTGCTTTATTTTACTTTTCTTATTTGTAAAAAAACTACGGCCATTGATACTATAAACCTTTCGGGTTAAATTTTTTATCGGGAAATTGGCGAAAAATCCCCCGATGGCTCCCGCACTACCTGTGTGCCCCCTGGAGGAATTAAATTTCAAAAAAACCCCATGGATTGGGAAAAATAAAAAAAAGGAAAAATGTAAAGTAAAAGGGCCAATATTTTAATAAGAAAAGTGTGCAGGCGCAATAATTAAGACAAATCTTCTCTCCTCTCACATACTTCCCTGGCAGTGCGTCGTTCAATGAGTGAAATTCAAAGGAGAGAGCGCCGACGGTGAGTGAAGAAATCGACGGGGTGAAGAAATCGACGGGCAATTGGCGGATAGACGAGGCACGTTGAGGGAATTAGAGGTTGAGAAGGGGGACGACGTACGGTTTACCCCATTGCGAGGGCAAGGATTAGGGAGGAGAAGAAACGGGAAGCGAAGAGGAGGCGGTGGAGGGTGCAGTTGTAGGTGCGGGTTCGAGAGGGGGCGAATTGCGCAGGGAATTGAAATTGGTAAGTATTCTCGCTCGGAAATGGTTGAATTTGTTGGTTTGGGGAATTTGGGTAGGCGCCGTTGCAGGCGGTAGAATTGGGCGATCGGAGTTTATTATTTGTGGGTTAGGGTTTGTGTGAATTGCACTAATTTGGTAGAATTGATGGGTTATTTAATTTATATATTTAGATGGAAGGTCGATTTGGGGAAATTTGTGAAAGAACTTGACATGATCTGTGATCTGTGTATGTGGATTAGATGCAAGATGTACATTATATTCGAAAATTTGTGTGCTTTAGATGTGGTAAGAATGGTAAATGTGTCGTAAGTGCGAGGACATGATTGTTAATAGGATACGACAGTGTGAAGAAATGGAAATTTCGAATGGTGGATTGTTGTATGTGCTGGTTGAATTTAGTAGGAGCAATTATGTGCTTGTATTGTTGGGATGATGAGTAATTTGATTTGTTGCAGGGTGTTTGTCCAGGAGAAGGATTTGTGGAGGGTGAATTCGGATCAGGGAATTGGAATGGGAAGAAAGTCATCGGAGGAGACGGTTGGTAAGAAAGCGGCGGAGGGTTATAAGGAGAGAGGCGTCATTAGGAAAGGGAAGGTCGTTGACGGAAGATCGAAGGAGAAAGGGCAAAGTAGCGAAGGGAAGGTTGCGGAGGATGGATCGAAGAGGAGAGGGCACAGTAGTAAAGGAAAAAGCAGGGATGATGGAAAGAACAGTAATCCGGTGCGGAATGTGAAGAGAAAAAGGGGTGATAGGAAAACTAAGGATGGAGGTGAGGTGGGGATGACAACGAGGTGCTCCCCACAGTTTTTCAGGGTGACTATGGAGGAAATCGTTGAGGAATTAACCGAAGAGCAGCAAGGTGCACTAAGGAGGACCCCTTTCTGGCATTTCATGCAATGTCCAAATGGGTATAGCAGTATATCGTGGCTAGAAGCTTTGGTGAGGTGCTACGATGCTGCGGGTACGAGTTTCCTTATTGGAGAGGATTTAGAGTTGAAGTTTTCAGCAGCGGAGTTCTGTTGCGTGATGGCACTCCAGAAGGAGGGGTTGTACGTCCACCCAAAATTGGAGGAGAAGAGCAGGACACTGGATAAGTACTTCGGGGGAAGCGTTGCAAATGTGAGGCGGAAAAAGATAATTGCTGTGTTAAGGAAAATGTGCGGGGGCGAGAAAGCCGTGTTGGGCAGAGATGACCCCGAGGATGCTGCTAGGATCTATGTACTGTTTGTTTTCAGCTGCATACTGTTCCCGACTGCACACCAGTATGTACCCCCATTTGTGATTCATTACGTTGACGACCTGGATAGAATAGGGAATTATGCTTGGGGAGCTGCAGCGCACACATTTTTGTTGGATTCGTTGAGGAAGTGTGCGAAAGGGAAGAAGTACGCAGATGGTTGCGTTTTCGGGTTAACGGTAAGATTGCGATGATTGGGATTTTGTATATTGTTACTAACAGAAATTTGCATATGTTTCGTAATGTAATACATAAACTGTGTCATGGTTTTCAGAGTTGGTTTTTCGAACGTGTACCCCTGCTAGCGAAGCCTACTGGGAAGGCATTTGTACCCCGGTTTGCGAGATGGCGCAGCAGTCATCCTAGCCTTGTGGAATGCGTGGAGGCATTGAGGAAACTAAAGGCGGATGATGTGCAGACGTTTTACCCGTTAGAAGAGGAGCATAGGTATTTATTACCTGTGATACAACAATTCAAGGTATGCGGGGCAATTAGCTTCAGAATTGAATAATGAATATCATATGAATTGATGTGTAATCTGATGAGTTGGTAGAAGGTGAACAATTTTACAGTTTGGTGTTCTTAGAAGTATTTCTTTGTGGGCGTAGGAGGTAATTGCAGAGAGCAAACCAGTGGAGAGACGAAGCGGAAGCGTGCTGCCAGTTTTGGGGACGCGGAACAGTCTTGATCGAGGTCGTGATGGCAAACGGACAGCAAAGAAGCAAGGGGTGAATGTTGGTAAGAATGGAAAGGGCCATCGGGTAGAGATTTCTGGAGAGATGAAGAGGGGGCACCGTGTTGATGAGAGTAGCGAGAGGCCTGTTGAGCAGCAGAGTAAGGTGGTTTGTGAGAATTCCGAAGAGGGAGAAGCTGTGGATCGTCATGTGCAAGCCGGGTTGCAGCCTGACGGGAGTGTAAGGGAGCATAGTGAGGAGACGCAATTGGAGCAGCAGGATTTGATTTTGGGTGAGCATGATGAGCATATGGGGCAGCTGGATGATGGACCTACTTTTGAGGAACCACAGACCGAATTGGATGAGCAAAACGTGGGGGTTGATGATGGGGAAAATGATGGCAACGAGTCAGACGGCGAAATGGATGAAGGTGAGGTTTAGTGAAGTTTTAAATTTTTTACAAATATGTGTGAGATAGATGCACTAGTCCAATATTGATTATTGCACTAGTTTGACCTGGACAAGCTGTTGTTGCATAATATGTACAGTTGACGAGGAAAGGAGGACGAAGCGTAGGGAAGATGTTTGCATGAATGAAATGGTGGGAGCCAAGACAGGGGTACAAGAAAGCTGCGAAATGCATGTGAATGAGGCGAGTGAGCTCTATGACATTGATGTGGCCATGAAGGAGAGCAAGGAAGTGGAGGCGGAGTTTGGACATGATCAAAACTATGACGAAGATGTCCTAGAAATGGAAGGTGTTATGGGGCAGCGGGTGGATGACTCAGTTGATCAAATGGCCATTGTGCCCGTTGGCAACAAAGAGCAGGATGATGTGATGGGAAGCAATGTAGAGGTGAACGAGGATGCTGGAATGGGAGAAGAGAAGATAGTTTCAGGCCGTGATCGACCACAACCCATCTCCTCAATAGTTGAGAATGTGAAGGAGCGTGACGACCGTCGGCGGAAGGAAAAGCTGCCCGGTTTCATAACACCGGAGACAACCCCCAGGCCTGTTCGGCAACGCGGCTTGGATGCCCCTGATCTTGATCATCCTGTAAGTAAAGTTCTCTTGACTTGACACTTTAATATTGGAGGAGCAGATAGAAATGCAGATTTTGATGATTTATTTTCATATTCACAGATAAATATTACGGGATCCAAATATGAAGATAGGGAGCCTGGGCAGGAGGAGAAGCGAGAGTTTAGACTTGTTAGGAAATATTGGGCCAGGAAAAATTACTGTGGTCGAAAATGCATTGATGAGGATACCAGGTCGAGGCTTGATAGGTTTTTGAAGCAAGGATTTCAGGGGTAAGTGTTTAAGATTTTGAAGGCTCAATTATGTGAATTAGACAGGAACTGTAGTGCACTAAACAAATGTTGATGAAACAGGGCAATAGTTTGGTGTAAAGAGCCACACAGAGTGAGAGTTTCCAGCTTCATGGACCTCTTATTCGATGAGGCGATGAATGATGAGGTCATTAATGCTTATTTGGAGATTATTACTTCCAAGGGCTATATGGAGAAACACAAAATTCGTCACAGGATGGGTTTCATTAGCTGTTGGAGCATGGTAAAATCCTTTATCAGTCGATCATTTCGATATATGATACCCGTTTCAATGTAAATATTGTTTCTGACATATTTAGTGAATTACCCCATTTGTTGAATTTGATGAAGAGGGCCATAATTGGTGGGGTTACGAGATACAATAAGGAATCCTTGCAGAATGAGGATTATGATGCTTTCTTGGAGAAAGCTCCCATTTACTGTAGGACGGAACTACTTCGGATGATACAAGAAGGAGTTCAGGAGATTCGGTACTATGTTGTCCCGGTTCATGATGGAAAATACGCGCACTGGCATCTTATAATTATAGATTTGCAGTTGAGGAAAATATGGTCACGGGACCCGCTTAAGGGGAGGCGCTCGAAGACCGGACTGGACCGTGTGGTAAGCTGTAGGAAAAATATAGTGAATTTAGTTATTTCGTTGCAATGAATGCAAAATCATTACTGAAGCACTTGTGTGATCTAATCCTTTGCGTCTTGTTCAGGCCCAGTTTCTAATCGGTTGGCTACAGCGCAATTTATTTGAGGTAGATCCGACTATAAGGCCTGTGACCAGGTGCCGCCAGCAAGAAGCTGATTCGAAGGATTGCGGTGCTTTTGTATGCCTTTGGTGCGAGGCGTATTTGCGTGATGATGCTGATTTCTGGAGACACGAAAGTGAAGTGGATATCAAGTTGTTTCGTGCCCGAATGGCAAACACCATACTCGAGGCTGGGCAGTGTTCATTGAACCAGTCTTAAAATGTTGTGGCAATGTTGATTGTAATGGATTTGTGTAAGTGGCCACCTTGAATGGTGTGGCCATCGTCTTATTTTTCCCAAAGTTACATTTAAACCATTCTTGTATGTTCTGTTATCCGGAGTCAATGTGACATGTGGTCCCAGAAATGCTTTTTTCCCCAAATAGAAAGGGACCATCCTCTTGTATTTTGGAACTGAGCATTAAGCTCTATGTTGCCCTAAAAAATTGGAGACAGATTTCATGTCATCGCATTTACACAACGCATTTAATAAGCACTGTGGACCCATTGCCTTTCAGGGGATACATTTCATGCCCAACACCACACAAATATTTATTCAAGGAGCAAACAAACATTCTCATACATGTGCCCTTATCCGATTTGGATAGCAATTAATAAGTAGGAGTCAGTGGTCCACAAGAAGACACCATAAATAGAAGTCGGAGTACGAAAACAAAGTTCATTAATGCATAGATTCCACTGTCATCCTTTACAACTGATTCTTTACCAAAAAAGGGGTTTTAAGGCCCCTGCCAATCAACACAAAACCAGTAGACAAGGGTATGAAACCCATTTCTTAAACAAAACAAACGGAAAACTACCAACTGCTAATTAATCCAGTACCCTTTGAAGACGGAACCATTAAGAAGAACTGCATCCACATGAAAATGTGATTACCGCCATTGCAAACTACATAGTTCATCCAACAATACCCAGACAAAAGTGTTTCCAGCTTTGTTTAAACATCTACTGGTCTTTCAGTACTTCATATATATACGAACGACAGTGGAATCAACACCCAACATCTTACCACCGAGCTTGGAATCGGGCAAACCCCGATCTTATGATGAAATCCATAAAACCCCCATCCTCCGACTGGTTCGACACCGCGAAGAGGAGGGCAACCGCGACAATCGACAATGGGAGCGTAATAGCCAAGAACCCAACACCCCGACGTGGCGCCGGACTACGGATTGCCCGGATTTCCTCGCGGAGAAGCTCCAGTTCGCGATTCCGGAGAGCGTCGGTGGTGAGGACGTGATTCAAGGTGGCGGCAAGGGTCTGCTCCACCTGGTCGACGCGGGCGACAATCGCCGCTGGGTACCCGGTGGCTGGCTGGAACGGGATGGAGTCGGTCGGAACTTCCATCGGAGCAGCTTGGAACGGCGGTTGAGTGCAAGGAGAAGGTGGATTTGTTGTTTGGAAGGGAGAAAAAAGGGTTTGGAGAGGGAGAGTAAGTGTACAGCCCATATATTGTAGATTTGGGGAGATTTTTGGGTAAGGGAGCAAGATCATTTCTTGCAGTGGTCTAATCACCTACACTATATGGAACCCCTCCAATGGCCTATTGACAAGTGGCAAAATTTTTCCCTCCAAAATCTTTTTACCAGTTTGTGTCCCCTATTACTCGTGATTTCCTAAGCAAAATACTGAAGCTTCCCTGGGAAGCAATTGTTTGGACACTGATAATATCCGATTATGTACTGCACATACAATATATTGTCGCGTATGTATACTGACTTCCTCTCACTAATTATTTGCCCTAACAAGCAAAACAGCTAAATTCAATCAGTTAATTTGTCTCACAAAATGAGATAATATAGCAGTTTTGAAAATACAAAATCACTTAAAACAATGTGCAATCAGCTCCCAATTTGAACCCGATGATCAATTTTCAAAATGTCCAAATGATCAAGATACTCGATCACAAAACACATAAACTGTTAAAGAGAATGCAAACACTTATTAAATTACGACACATACTGAACTACAATTTATTTGCACTGAATTTATGCTCCGGGACACTGAAATTCCTTCACATTATCCGATTGAAACCCTATACATTCCCGAACGCTGTTTGGGTGAAAATTTATGCTGCCTCTTTGTTTAAACAATTCTTTATGATGCCCCCAACGCACAACGACATTTGAAGAGCAGAATGCTTGTGGAAGTCTCTCGTACAATGCACCATCATGATCTCCATTGTACACAAATTTGAATAATTATTACTCAAAACATCAGTTAACAGTTAACGATATTAATGTACGATCCACAAAATTAAAATATTAACAATGTTTCGGGCTTAATTAAAATATTCAATCGACAATGGAACGGTCGTATATGCTTAAACGGTACACTATATGGAATAATTTCGAAATGATCATCTCTTTAAGCATCGGTATACTTGATCATCACTTTCGTAATGTCGAATTGCTCATAAATTTAGAAGGAGGTCCATTGATCCTCTTTGTTTAAAATGTCGAATTGATCAAGAAAGTCGATCATAAAACTCATAAACACCCCAAGAGAATGCAAACACTTATTAAATTACGAGACACACTGAACTACAATTGATTTGCACTGAATTTCTGATCTAGGACACTGAAATTCATTCACATTATCCGATTGAAACCCTATACAATGCCCAACACTGTTTCGGTAAAAATTCATGATGCCTCTATGTTTAAACAAGTCTTTGTGATGCCCGCAACGCACTCTCAAATTTGAACATCAGTTAATATGTGGATTTCTCTCGGACATTGCACCATCATGATCCCCATTGTACACAGAACAAGATATTCCACTATCCCACACTCATTATGTGCTGCTAAACTTCACCTATTCACTTTCCGCTACAAATGTATATTCCACATCTCCTTAGGGGACTACACTCCCTAAAACTATTCGACTTTGCCACCGACTAAAGCACTTGAATTATACTCGTGCACTATACAGGTGAATATTGTTGCCGGTCATTTGTACTGAAATGAATTCCTTCTACACTGTAATCTAGGATGTATAAACTGTAAAATATCGAACCTATATGGTTATCAAGTACTAATACACCGAATTCAGTTCAACACGCAATGGACTGTCTAATACTAAAACACCAGACAACACTAATATAACACCGAAATCCTCCTCTCGCGCAATCTTACATTAAGATTATTTCCACATACCATGTCCATCATTCACTAAGGAACTTCAAAACTCTACATCCATATACTCGTACTCCAAATAGCGTTGTAATTATTCTGGCTCATTTTGCCAATGGCACCTCGTTGCTTTGCCCATTTTTCAAAACACTAACATTTACACTAGGTACACCGAAATTAACGTCTCATGAACAAAAAACCAACAGAAATACAATGAAATGTAGGATTCCTATATGTGTGCGTAGTTAATCCTTACACGGATCTGATCCTGTCTTGAACTTATATATATGCTCCAGGCACTATTAATTCATTCTTTTACACCATTGTTCGCATGAGCATGCATTCAACACTACAGAACAATACCGTAGGCCACATTAAGGATTGTAGATTCAAACTTCCAACAATACATTCTCATACATGTTCTGCATAAGATCCAGTAATACGAAATACATTATAAAACCCCCCCACCACAGGCTTCGTCGTCCTCATACACAAAGTACTATATCATGTTTCAAATGAAGTACCCTGATATGAGGCAATCAAAATTGGGGAAATACATATATATTCCAGTCTAGTTATACTAATACAAGTCACACATTTTTCGAAACTTAACATTAATCCACGTATCTAGTGATTTGACACTCGAGGCGCCTTGCATGTTACGCGGTTATGGCCATGACCCCGACACAATCCACATCGCACCATCGGTATCGGTACCTGTGATGGTATTCGCTTCTTCTTCCTCCGACCAGGTTGTGCACGCACGTCAGGTGCGCGGACAAAATTTGGATCTGCCATTCTCCGCATAGCATCAGCAGCACTCATCTCAACCGCATCGCCATCACTGGGCATCGGGTACAATAACCCGCTGTATGTAGTTCGATATGCCTGCACACGGTAAAAGGGATCACAGAAATCATATACACTGCGGTGAATGTGATCCAGGCAAGCACACGCATGCTTGCATGGGAACCTATATAATTGCCAACATCCACAAGTGCACGTCCTTTGCTCCACATCCACTGCGAGGGTCTTCTGGCCGTCCACAATCTCGAATATTGTACCAGACGCACTAAACAATCTCACTTCACGGGCTGCCAAATAATTCATGCTCAATTTCTTCTCAAACTCAGTGCACAACGCAGTGTCCATCTTTGCCCCCTCCTCCCTTTTCTTGTTAAACATGGCCATCGTCTTCATTCGAATGCTGTTCACCATGCCTAGTGGGGGTAGCGTCCGCGCTTCTTTCACCCATGAATTCCAACTCTCAGCAATGTTGTTGTTCACAATACCCCATCGATGTCCCACAAACACTGCATTTGCCCATTTGCTTGGATCGCTAGCCATTAGGTATGGCCCCGCAGAAGGCAGTGCTTTAAATATATCATTCATGTGCCCTTCAAACTCAGCATATGTCGCTGCGTACGCCGCCATGTTCAGCTTCCCAGTCCAATAGTTACTGTAGCTATAGTGATATTTTTTCATCACCTGCAGTACAACATCAATGTAGAACGGAATTAACGTCTCGTACACTTGACAAATGAATATAATGAACTGCACATTACAAATATTTGCTCACCTTGTTTTTAAAGTTATCCACTAAATGCCGTAGACAAATCGCATGGTTACATCCCACAAAAATATTGGGTATAGCTTTCATCAAACCCGAATGTCTGTCACTGAAGAATGTATATCTACTCCACACCTCCTCCCCAGTACGCTTACAGATTGTGAACTTCAACTTCTCACAGAACCATTCCCAATTCTCGTCGTTTTCTGAATCTACAACTGCCATCATCCATAACAATAATTAATATACTATTCTCTTCACTCTAACCCTTACAATATTTAAATAATACCAAACTTACGGGCAAACGCAATGCACAATAATCCATCATTTGCATCTTTCGTCGTTGCAGCAAGTATATGCCCCTTCCATTTGGATTTAATATGCGTCCCATCAAAGAAAATCAAAGGTCTACACCCTGTGACAAACCCAACGACACATGCTGCAAAGGCTATGAATAACCTGCGAAACTTTCCTGAATCTTCGAAAGTCTCGAGCTCGGCCATGCTCCCTACAATTTCACCACATGCATAAAATCACAATAATAACATGATATACAATAATGTTCGTACAGTCCATTAATACATACCCGGATTTGATTCTTTCAGGGAGCCACAAAACCCTCTTAACTTGTCAAACGAATCGAAGTCTCCTCCGTGTATTTCTCGTAGCGCAATCTCCCTTCCATTCCAGGCCTTCCGATACTTAATTACAATCCCAAACTCCCTCTCCAAGTCCTTCATCACATTAATCGGCCTAATTGTTGGATCACGTCGAACCTTCTCCTTTATATAACCTGCTATCCAGTTCGCATCTGCCTTCGGATTGTCACGATCCTTTAGGGTATCTAACCCACATGTGTGCTTTAGGTTGCATCTTCTAATCCCAAAAGACCTGTCCACTTTATGAAAAGAAGCATAGACCCTCCAACCACATCCTCCATCCGTACAGACCGCTGTTATTTTATCTCCATCATTTCGCTCGTACTTAAATGCTCGTTTATGCGCTATGCAATAGTTCTTCAAAATCATTCTAAACTGATTTGCATCCTCGAATAACTGTCCGACCCCCTGAATCGCACGACCCCATATCACGGATCCTATAGGTGCATTTCCGGGCCGAGTTTCAACCTCTTCAATTCTGCCTCCCTCTACTTCCCTACAATCCAAACATTAATCAATAAAACACAAGCATATACCCATCCATATGTATTTAGAAATAGAACACTTACTACAGATTTTCCCACATCCCTACATATATTCACGTATACATATATATACATGACACATAAATCTACACGCATTCCACATCTTTCTTGTACATAAAACTTTTACATGTTCATCAATACATTCCAAAATATGGCAGTTGTTCCACTCATTTCTCACTTCTCTTTCAAACAACCAAACTTACATTACATTTGTCCCATTCGAACGTTACACAATAATCAACATACATTTTCGACAACACTACTACACTCTTCCCTACAAACCCTACTCTTAATTTCTCATTACGGCTAAAGATTTCATATTCAATGTCTTACCTTGCTAGATTGTTCCTGTCTCGGACCCGATGAGCTGCAATTCTGCATAAACCCTTCCCAACCAACCGATGAACTTCTATCATGTGTCTAACATCATCGTCCGACCTTAACCCCACCGGTAACCTCTCCACGGGATGCTCGTACTGCAATATCAAGGTCCTCACATCCAACCCTCTTTTACACGCTAAAACCGCAGTTATTTCACTCAGTCCCAT
Source organism: Hygrophila difformis (assembly GCA_030278955.1). Lineage (NCBI taxonomy): Eukaryota > Viridiplantae > Streptophyta > Magnoliopsida > Lamiales > Acanthaceae > Hygrophila > Hygrophila difformis. The sequence goes on along the minus strand of JAOANR010000004.1, from coordinate 10,395,795 downwards.
CCCATTCCGCACTGCCATGGACTCCATCACCCCATCTACCTCGCAAAATGCAAGAATGGATGCACCATCATCCATCTCCTCCTCAACGATTTCAACCATCTTCTGCACCTATTTCATTGCTCGTTTCCGATCATCGCATTCCATTCTCTTTTCAGAATATTACAGCCTCTGTTTACCCACCTCCCCCAGTTCCACACTTCAACTAGGAAGCTTCCTCCAGCAGTAAATGAGCTGGCAGCCTCCGAAAACCCCAAAATCCCCATTCTCAAATTCACTGTTTGGGGTTATAATTGTACTTTGCAATTTACTTAATTTACAAATTCATTTTCTTACTCATCATGTACTGAATACAAACTTTGTACTGCTCCTGTAGGGTACCACTTGGTAAAACATTCCTTCGGGCACTGTCCAAACACTTCTCATGTATGGCGGGGATTTTATAATAAAAACCCCATTTTTTATTTTAACTTTTTCTATTATAGTGTAAGTTTTACAAATTAGTATTTTATTAGATATGATAAGAGGGCCTAAATTTTTTTGTTAGAACAGGCATGATTAGACGGCCCTGATTATCCCTGAAGTCCATACTTTCGGAAACCGTTAGTTCACTTGGTTATCTATGATTCTATGTTACTATGAAATATTGTGTTTAATAATCTTCTTTTGAATTTATTGATTTCATGCTTCTTTCTTCAGTTGTTTTATAACTTATTTTTTAAATATTAAATAATACTCCCTCTGTCCCATTTAAGATGTCTTGTTTCATTTCTGCACACAATCCAATGACTTTTTCAATCGTTAATATCTCAAAATATATACAATGAAAAATTATGTGAATTATATATTCTAAAACTATATGATCATACGATTCTAACAAGACCCAACTCGACTATTTTTTTCAAATATATACTTGGAATAATATTGAGTCAAAGTTAAACAATGAACAGTGCCAAAAAGTTAAACCAGACATCTTGCCTGGGACGGAGGGAGTATATTATAGTTTAATTATAATTAATTTTTTTGTTATTATATTTCGATTTTATTTGGATACTTAAATTCTATTTTATATTTTACATTGTATTATTTGATAGATTTTTTCTCATTTCATAGACTAAAATATAAAAATGGAAGTTTAATGAGCAAAATATATTCCTTTCAAACTCTTCGGGTCAAAATAAAACGTTTTAAAAGTTAGTGGATCATTAAAAAAAAAAATCAAAGGTGCAAATTATAGTTTTTTTCTAACATTATAATGTTTGGCTATTTTTTTTGCCAAAATATTAATTTTACCAATTTTAAAAATTTCAAATAAATGGGGTATATTTTTTTGAAATTTGCTCTTTGTAATTTGATATTTTTTCCTCGGACACGGACCACTGTTAAGGATCATTAAAAGATAGTAGTCATATTTTAAATTCCTTTAGTACTATCTGCTTCAAGTTTTTTTACAAAAAGAAAAAGATCCAAATATTATTGCTTTGTGGATACAATGGTAAAAACAGTACTAATAAAACCAAAAATATTGTGTATATATAATTTTATTTTATTTTTTTTATTTGCAAGAGTGTGTTGCAAAATGTACAAACAAGTTATGGCGAAATCTTACTTCGTTTATTTCCATGTCAATAAAGTTAGTGCATTTCTTGAATAACAATTGACAACACACTGTTGATTTTTTTTTGGATAACTGTGACGCTAAAACACATCGGCAAAGAGAAAACGCTAAAACACATCGTTAAAGAGAAAAAACTAACAAAATACTACAGAATGAGGGAAGGGAAAGAGAAGTAAGAAACATAAAATCAAAGTCGCGGGTACTAGGTCCCCCCATAATCCACCCATAGGAATTGTTTGATCTCATCAGGAGGAAACACCCAAGTCGTGAAGAACTCCAGGGATCGAGCCCCCTTCCTTGCCTTGCAGAGCATCAGCCACAATATTCCCTTCTCGAAGAATATGATGCATGGGAATCCCGGATGATGCTCCAAGATTTCCAAAATACTGAGGACCAACGGAAATAGCCAATGTGTTCTATCAGTGCCATGTCTAATCAATCTCACCACCTCAAGGTAATCAGAAAGACAACACGTTTCTTCCACTCCCAAGGCTATAAGTTGTTTCAACCATTTGACACACCATGTAGCTCAGCAACGGTGTTGGTTGCAACTCCAATATAGCCTGAAAAACCATCAACCCAATGACCATCACCCTCGCGAATAACACCTCCGAATCCCGGTGCCCCCGGGTTGCCAAGCGAACTTCCATCCACGTGAAGAATAGTGCCATGCCATCTACTGGGATTCCAGTTGACAATGCGTGGCACCACTTCCTTATTTGTTTACCACATGCACGAAGGAGAGACTCTCCTAAGTGACTTGCCTCCCTTACAATGCGATCTAGATGGATGACCTCAGCCCTCATACATATCGCATTTCGTTGCTTCCAGATGCTCCACAAAATGGCCCAATGCCGGCCATTCTAGTGGCAACACAATTGGCGAAGTACAACGTCTGCCGGAAGGCTGCTATCCTGCCAAATGGCCAATGCGTCCAACCCAAATCTTCCCCAGCAAGCTACAGCCCAAGAGCAACAAAAGAAGAGATGGGAGATAGTTTCATCATGTGTTCCACAAATCATGCAAATAGGAGAAACAACCATTCTACGTTTAAAGCGAAGATCATGAGTTGGCAAGGAATTGTGAGCCATAAGCCATACGAGAAATTTAATCTTTTCAGGCGCTCTAATTTTCCAAACCCATGATTTGTCCATATCCGTACTTACCCCGCGCTAATTAAGCATTCACAAGTACCCAGATTTAACCGTGTATTCTCCATCCGAAGCTCCAATCCAGCGCCGAATATCCTCAACCGATTGATGCAGTACCAAAGGAACATGAGTTTGGATTTCAGTTTTGATTGTGTCTGGTATAGGCGTGTACACCTCCTCCCAGTGCCAAGCATCATGCCTGTAAACATCCTTAATTTGTAGATTTATATCCGAGATATGAACATACGGAACCCTGTGAGCCAAAGTCCTTCCTTTCAACCAAGCATCATACCACAAGCTGCAACAGCCCTTTTCAAGTCGTACTCCCATACCATTGCCAAGGAAATTAGTAACTTTAATCGCAGATCGATAGAAAGCAGATGCACAGGTACGATGTACAAGAGTACCTTCACTAAAGCAACATTTCATAGCACAAGTTCGCACCCAAGGTTTTGAAGAATCAGAGATCAAATCAAAGAAGGCCTTTCCAAGAAGCGCAACGTTCATGTCGCGACTAGTTCGTATCCCCAAATCCCCATGCTCTTAGGACATGCAGCCTTCTCCCAACTAAGTAGGTGGATACCATGATTTTTATTATCTTTCCAGATGAATCGTCTAATACACTTGTCCACTTGTTCACAAATGGAGGAGGGCAGCCATACAAGTTGCATAACATAGTTAGAAATAGAAGCCAATACAGTCCGAGCCAAGGTAACCCTTCCGGCTTTGTGACAACACATTTATTAGTTAAACAGTGAAATATTTTATTATTTTCCTTCCAATAAAACCAAAAATGAGTGAGGAAACCTCTTGTAAGTACCAATCGTTCTACATAATATTCCCTCCGTCCAGAGGCGGACCAAGGATTTTATTCCCGGGGGGTCCTTCGACTTGAAGCGACACCAAATGCCGAAAGAACGATACCAAAAAATAAAGCGACAACAAACACCTACGCCATGAAAGAACGACACTAAAAAATAGAAAAAACTTACTTTTTTCTCGGGTTCTACCAAAGAAATGAAAAAAAATTATAAAAAATGAACAAAACCTATAATAAAAACAACTAAGAGAATGTAATGGTTTGAAACTCATTCTCCCCATAAGCATGCACAATCATATATGCCATTAAAAAAGAAAGAATGAAATAGAATCTTGTCTAACATTGTTTTTCCCATTTATCTTTTCAAATGAAGCCGAAGTAGAAATAAAAATATAATAAATTCTGTTATACAATAAACATAATATACTTTTAAAGTAGAATATATGCATTATTTGTTTGTGTCCTTAAACAATAGACCTAGTTTTTTTTAAAAAAAAAATAGAGATGACAAATAGAAATACTTATCTACAAATAATTAGAAAGAAAGACAAGAAATAATTGACAATAATTGAATTTGGTGGACTGAAAAATTAATTAAGCCTAAATGACTACTAATACACTAGTAATGGACTAAATATTTGGTGGGGCCTGGGCACCCCAGGCCCCTTAGTCAGTCCGCCTCTGCCTTCGTCCCACGAAATTTGACCCCTATTCCTTTTGTGGATGTCCCACGAAGTTGGACCACTTTCCATTTTTAGATAAATTTTAAATTAATACTTCAAGTTTGATTAGAATCTTAATTATTGTCAAATCCCATTAAAAGTAATACTTTTACTATTCTGCACAAATTCCAATACAAGTTTACTTTTCTACACAAAGTACTTGTATTTCTTTAATTCTTAGTATTTAAAAATTGGTACAAACAAAAATTGTATAAAATACATATTTTAAAACTACACGATTAGACGATTCTAACTAGACCACACTTGAATATTTTTCTCTAATTACATCATTACGATAATATTAAGTTAAAATTAAACAATAAACAGTATCACAATTTACTAGTATAATCTTAACACCACCACCTAAATTACCGTGCCCAAAAGAAAGGAATCAAATTTCACGGGAGACGAAGGGAGTACTATAGTAAGTACTTACTTCGTATAAATTATAATAATACCATTAGACTCCAATCCAGGCCAATAATCAATGCAACTCCAAAGGTCAAGTCCAGAGTCCAGAATCAAATGAAAAATGAAACCTCTTGTATGTACCAATCATTCTACATTAGCAATTAAGTTACTATACTGACTATTATAAATCTGCATATGCGGACATGTTCCAGCAAAGTGCATCATCATGAGGTGCATTCATTCCATTTAGAGGTATTTATTAATTAGGGATAGTGGGGTATGTGTCATCATGAGGTGCATTCATTCCATTTAGAGGTATTTATTAATTAGGGATAGTGGATCTGTCAATGGACGTAATTAGTGCGTGATTGTTGCATTCACATTGTGGGGTTCAGACTTAATTGGCAGAAATGGATGCTCGATGACAGAACACAATGTGAACTGGATGACAGCATATAGTAGTTACTATTTTTCAATACTATTTACTACAGCATCAGTTAAACAGAGACAGAACACAATGGGAACTGGTTGGCAGCATGTAGTAGTTACTATTTTCCCATACTATTTACTACAACATCAATTAACACGACAGAACACAATGTGAACTTGTTGGCAACACCTGTTATTTATTATTTTCCCCAGACAGTATAAGTAAAAAAGGTACAGAACACAATATGAACTGGTTCACAGCATATTTACGCATAATTTAATTAGTAATTCGATTGACATGCCATAGTAATATTCCACACAAAATCTTTTGCTAAAATTAAAAAAATGTAAAATCTTCTAAATTTGGACAAAAATCTTGGCCCACCTCACATAAAAATGCCCCACGATTTCGGGAAAAAAAATAGCAACATCCTTTCATTTGGCATAATTTAATAAAGTATAAAAAAGGAAAACATAAAAACTTCTACTGCCATCTGTCAAAGGAAAAAAAAAATAGCACAACTTATACTTACCCATAGCAAGTCTGCATTTCCTGACTCAGTACACGAACCCACTCCCTACATTAGTACTAAGTATATTTTTAAGTATTTATAGGCAGCCCAATAATAAATGCCAACTTCAATGGTCAATGTCAAAGTCAGCCTAATCAATTTATTCTTGTTTATGACACAGTAGATGAATACATCCAACCACCACCAAAGGAAAGGCCAAAGGTACTTCAGTACTCAAATCACTCTACTAGTAAGTAAAATTATATCATATCACATTATACCATCTATACATGTTACACAGATTATATTTTCTGTGTCTCTCCAATTGCAGTAATTGGACAAACTCAGCTCTTCTATACAAATCATTGCTGGGCTGGGCCACTTGCTGCTGTATCCACAAAAAGGCTATGCTGTTGGAGGTTGCACTTGCACTTTCAACATACATGGGGATGATTGGATGAAGAGGATGCTGAGGAAACAGGGAAAGGGCATGGTTTCTCTGATATATATATGTACTAATTGTAGATTCTAACAGGCTTCTCAAATGTGTGCCGACTCTGCGCACCATCAAACATGAAAACAATGCCCAACATGTTGTTCATAATTTCCATTTCATTATGCAGCATTGGATCTTCGGATTCCAACTGTCGGTATTCAACAATATAAGCATACCACCCTATTTCCCCCTAAATATTAGTAAAAGAAATTGTTTGTCCTTAAGTATCTTAGAAAGCAAAAGGAAAAAAGGACAGAAACAGCAGTGAGCAATGACTATTACAGTTGCACAACCTAATAAAAAATTTTAGTCTAAGAATAGAGGGAACTCTGGATAGTAATGGAGGAGAAAAAAAAATGCTCAACCTATAGAATTTTAGTGGAGGAGTTGCGCAGAGCCGCAGACATTACAATAGTTACATATAATCAACAAAAATGTAAGTCAAGTCATTTTTTCACATCCATAAAAGTGAAACCATACAGTTAAAGAACCCATAGTCACACTAACTAGATTCATAGATGAACACACCTGGTTGGCAGCAGAAGACCTTTTTGAAGCATTGTCAGTGTGTTCTAATCCGAGATATTGCTCTCAGGCATAAACATCTCTTCTCTGGTAGCAAATTATCAAAATGAAAGTGTATATTTATTCATGCACCTAACATAGTAGTAATAAATCCCAAAAAAACATGATATGAAGAGCTGGGGAAGAAGAATGATCAAGACCTGAAAACAAGCAGATACAATGTCTGTATCTATAAGATATTCCGGTTGACCCAGAGATAGAAACGCAAACTTCCACTAGAAAAGGATGATAGGTCAGACACATGAAGGAAGAAAATGGAAACTGCTCTAAAGACAAATGGCAAGTGGAATAAATCTGATGCATAAAAGAATGAAACTCAGAATCTACAAACCTCCGAGTACTCCTCATCAGTGACTCGTAATTTATTCTGTATGCGCTTTTTAACCTCGGCTAAAGTCTCTCCCTCATGAATGAGCAAGAAAAAAGGATCACCAAAATTTGTCACCTGCTGTTAGGAGGCCATAGGGTCACTAGAATCAAATGCATAAGCGTGACACAGCAAATCAAATATGAAATCATTTGCCCATTTTAAACTTACAATTTGATTCTGAGAAATGTCCTTCACAAAATGGTAGACATGAATTAATAGATCATTAGGATCAATATTTTTCTCCTCCTCAGGAATCTAAAGAAAGAAAAAATAAATAAATAAATAAAAAGGCTTCAAGATTATAAAAACAGGTTCATAAAATTATCTTTCTAATCGATATCTCAATTGAAGTTGGCTATGGTGGCTTAGTTAGTGTTAATAGATATGGATAATAGTAGAATTAGTACTAAATTATTTGTGTTTCGAAGTCTTAAATTGATTCAGCGTATTTTTCACATTAGAATTTAGAAGTCTAATAGAATTATAAGTCTTGTAACCTTTTAGGGGTTACATATAAATAAGCATTGGCAGCCCAGTCGATAAACATTCATTCATTATTAGAATAATGAATGAATGCTTTTGGGTGAGTGCTTTTGGCTTTTGCTTCTGCCAAAAGCACTTCTGATAAAAAAGAGGTGTTTGTTTTGGCTTTTGGAAAAAAGCAAAAGCACCATGAGAAGCCAAAAAAGTGCTTCTGGGAGAAGCAGCCCAGGGGTGCTTCTCCCAAAAGCAGAAGTCAAAAGCACTTCGTAAAATGTCCAAAGACTTAAATACCCCCACTACTTAATATAAATTACACTATAAATATATCTTATTATCATATTAAATAGCATGTCCTTTTTACTGATTACCACATTCCAAAAGCACTTTTCATTTTTATTCATCCAAACATATTTTTAAAAAAAGCCGCTTTTCAAGCATTCCATCCAAACACAAAAGTTACATGCTTTTGCTTTTGACTTCTGCTTCTGCTTCTACTTTTGGCTTCTGCTTTTTTCAAAAGCCAATCCAAACGGGCCCTAAGAGTTGGCCCTAGTGCTAGGAAAAGTTTTCCTGAGTTTCTCTCTTTCTATTTTCCTTGTTCTTCACTTCATAACAGTATCTGAATATGCACCTGTGAAGGTTGTGTAGAAATCATAAAACTTGTTCATGGAGATAAGCAAGAAATAGGTCACCATCCATTCGATCAAGTAGATAGCTAATACAAGTTCGGTGTTTCATTTGTAAAGAGTATTTTATCAGACCCCTAGGCCCCCACTCACAAAAAGTCAGAAACAGATGTTTGTGCGGAGCCTTCATTACTAAATTCTTTTGTTACCTCAAGTTGCTATCTTATATGTTCTCTGGTCCTTTTCCATAACTGATACATATTGATGTATAACCTAATTATTTGTCAGTTGTGACATGGTATGCCTTTTCTCTTCCAATAATGCACCAAGGAGATTTGCATATCACTGAAGTTAAGATTGAAAGGTAGGAGAAATGGCATCAAAAGGATTCTAAAGTTTTTGACCCAGTTAAAGGGTTCATGTCTCTCATCAATTAAAATGAAAACCAAGTAGTACTGGTTCACTAATACCATGATTCCACTTTCCCAATAAATACATGCAGAAAGTCAAAAACACACTTGTGCAATGTGAGCAATTAACTCAAGTCTCAAGTGCAACTGATCAAATGATCATCAACTCACATCTTTGTTATCTATTTTTCTATGCCCAAACCCCACCTGCTTATTGCAATTTAGGAGAAAAGCGGACTCCTTCTTCCCTTTCCAAAGAGGGAGTCCGCTATGCCCAAGTATACAAACACACAATCACAAGTGCGCACACAAAAAGAGTGGTCACTACATGTGTCGGTTCCTCATGATCTAAAACAGTGTAAGAGATAGTCCATCACTCACACTACAAACATAACCCTTGTGCAAAAAAATAATAAATAAATACATAAATGCATCAATTATCAGAGGTTCATTTAGGTAAGATCACCATTCAATATGAAGGTCTCATGTTTGAATCTCCACTTGTGAGGGGGAAAAAGCAGAAAGTTTCACAGTCAATGTTTTACAAAAGAATCTACACGAGTGTGTGAGAGAAATTAACAAAACCTTAAATAAAATGGCTCATTCAGGTTCTTTTAGGTAAGAAAACCATTCAGCTTTATGCTTTCAGGTGAAAATAAGCATCAACCCTATAACATGACACTGGAAACTGTTGGAGATAGATTTCAATATTTTGATTTTGAAGGTTACAACAGAAGTAGAAAATATGGAATCTGAATAGCAAAGCTGCGGCTTGCTTTTTTCATTGGACAAGAGAATAATTTCTTGATTCACTCATACAGTTGGTGCTGCCATTTTAAGTGATATTACAAGTGAATAATAATAAAGAGTGCAATAATGAAAAGACTGCTACTTTAATTTAAAAGAAATAACTTCTCTTGGAGGATTGAAACAGCTTCTTGTCTCTGCATCTTCAGAATTTATTTGAGTCTTGGGAATTACAAATTAGCTTTTAACAGAAACAACATTATATTCTACTAAAATAATTTTGCATTTCATAACAAATATTTAAGGATGATTGGAATTTAGGGTGGAATTTAGGGTGGAATTTGGGTATTTTACAAAATAGAAAGGCCTTTAGACCTCGAAAACTTAACAAAACACAACAATAACCAAGTTATATATCCATTACCTGAGTTATATTTAAGCATTTCCATATACAAACAAAATGGACTTCACTAGTATTGTTTTAGCCTTTAGGCACCCATTTTTTAGATTCATCCAGATATTATTTAAGGTTTATTTAATCTTTATCCGCAAATCACAAAGACTCTCAAATATTTGGTTTATCATTTATATTATGTTCATGATCACAAATCACAATAAAGAAAACTAGGATCGAAGGGCACCCAAAGAATATCCTTATTGGCTATTCTTCTACACAATAAGGTTATTAGGCATATAAGTGGGCACATACACACAAACCTCAAACCTTGCACCCTAAAATTAAAAATCCAATGGAGAAGAATCTTAATTGTCTTCAGGGTGATAAAAGATTCTTGAGTTGTTGGGGATTTGTTCTGGCTATGTCAAATCTCAAAACACATTTCAAATAAGTGCTAAACCACCAGGAAAAATCACTATAAAAACCCAATCAAAGTACTATATCTCTTTAACTTGTAAACCTTATAAAACTAAAACAACTCTCTTGATATCAAGCATTCAGAGAAAAAGCTTATTACATAAAAGATCATTAATTTAACATGTCTACATACTGATGGGTCAATTCGACTACCAGAAAATGTGCTAATAGTTTGAAACTATGATTTCAAGTTTTTGAAAATATGAAATACTAATTCCACATATGAAAAATTTTTAGGAAGAAGAAGAAATGAGAGCAGTGATGAGGATTGAAGGGGTACTGGAAGAGACGAACAATGCTGGCTCGTGATTATAGGTGACGGGCCCGCGGGGCGAAACGGGCCGGACCGTGCAGGCCCCCGCGTTTTTGCGGGCTTGAACGGGGCGGACATAAATGGGGCGGGCTCAAAATGTCTAGGCCCGACCCACCCCACACGCGGGCCGCGGGTTATGCGGGCGGCCCGTGGGCTTTTTATTTAAATAATAGTATTATTATTTTTATTTGTAAAAAGAAGAATCGGATATATTTTTTAATGTATATATTAAAAATAAAATAAAGAGATTTATAATTGGTATTTATGATTATAAATATGTAAGTGTGTATTTATTGGCACAATTATTTATTTTAATGTGGGCTTGTTGAATAATTATTTAAAAGAATTTATGATTATTTCATTTTTAATTACTAAAGGAGTATATAATATTTTGCAAAATATAATGTATGACAAAGTTTTATAATTAATGATTGAACTGATTAAAATTTTAGGTCTCACAGATGAAGTCTTTGCTAGAGTTGTATTAAGTAAGAGTGTCTGAGCATAATTCATTAATTCTATATTTTATTAGGTAAAACTGTTTAGACATAATTCAATAAATTTAGTATTTTATTAGGTACGATTATATAGACATAATTTATTAATTTATATTTAAAAAAATAAAAAGTTGTCTGCACACAAAATTTTTAATAAATAGAATCATAAGGAATTTTAAACTTAAAAAATTGATATCCATAAAATTAATGAACATGGAAATATAGAAGAGACAAATAATTTGTATTAAGATAATTCAATATGCAATCAATTCAATAATTTAAATGTTTGATGACAATGCTAAAGATTCATACTAAAGAATAATAAATTCAATCGATGCACAACGTAAAAAAAAATAATAAAAAAAATTAAAGCCCGCGGGTAGGCCTACCCCGCCGCGGGCCTAACCCACAAAAGCCCGCCCCGCCGCGGGTTGGGCCCGCATCTAAACGGGCCTCAAAAAGTTGAGCCCGCCCCGCATTTTTACCTTGCGGGGCGGGCCGACCCAATGGGCTAAGCCCGTTTTGACATGTCTACTCGTGATGGAATTTTTGTCTGCTAATGTTTTTAAGAATGAGCATCAGTGTTATCATGCATCGTGTGAAAATATGGAAAGCTACCTTTTTTTGTTTTGATGCTGATCAAGGTTTTTGTGATACTTGTATAGCGGGGAATTTGAAAACTACCTTCAGTCTGCATTAAATTTTGAATTGGGCATGAACTATCTCTAATGGGAGTGACCTAAGGTTTGAACTTTAGGCAAGTGTCTGTAAACAGAATTTCCCATGTGTTTCTTCTATCTGATCAGAAGTCATTCGCTTGATTTGCATCTAGTTATGAACCCATTATTTCAGAATCAAGGAGAATGAAAAGATGCCAGAGACTAGACTAATATTTTCTGTTATTTTAATTTCTTCAAATGTTTAGAATCAGGATGAACTTCCAGATTCATCCCTCTTATATGGAGTATGTTCTAGTGTTTGGTGTTTGAACTTTAATGAATGTTCTTGCCTTTTTCAGTTGCAAGTTTTAGCTTGTGCTCTTGTTTCTTTTTACCACAACCGTCTAAAGATATTAGTAATTGCTTTCCAATATACAGCTACCTACTTGTGTTGCTCTGGTTGGTGATGTAGTGCGTCTTAATGATGAGAAGGTATAAACTAGTTTTCTGTGTATATGTTATTGCATGGCCTTCTTGATTCTGTGATTTAAAGGTTAATTGCTTAATATTCTATTGTTACTGAAAGCTTGTTCATTTTTGTAGTTTTGAGTTGTGATCTCCATCATCCTTTCTTGAGCATACACCTTTTTTCAGGGGCAGTTTACAATGTGTTGATGTTATGACTTATTTTGTGCCATCAGAGTGTCAATTTGAAGTTGGCACATGCATTGGTTTCTAACTTTAATCACCAGAGGAAACCTTACTTGTTAACATTGTCACATTGACATCACCCTGTTTTGGGTTAAATTATTGAATAATATAGGGGCCGGGAGACTTGTATTTCTCATTCACAGATCCATCTTTCTTTATGCTACTCACTTTCAGTTTGATCCTACTTTCTTTTCATTTTGTTACTAAAAGGGGAGGAGGAAAGTCAGTAGTAAATGTTTTGGAGTGAATAGTTGAGGCCCTCTTTAAAAAAGGAATTCAAAAATTAAAAAAAAAAATCCGATAATTTTATCCGAGACAATCCAAATCCGTTATATACTCGACATGTATCCGTACCGTATCCGTAATCCAAAATATTCGAAACCATATTCGTATCCCGTCCATCCATATTTGATTCCGTATTCGAAAAAAAATATGGATAATATCCGTATGCGATACTATCCGACCGTATCCGTACCGTTTTCACCCCTAACTGGAGCCTTGTTTCGTTTTTAAAGTAGTCATTTTTAACTTCTAACTTAAATTTTTACTTTTTAAATTTTGATTTAAAATTTTATTATTATAATTATGTAAGAAAATCACAGTTAAATGAGATTTTGTTAGATTTAAAATATTATCTTTTTATAATTTTCTTTGTACACAATATAAGTTATTAACCAGTATAAAGATTTAACCTAGTGGTCAAGTCCTTAACTTCCAACATTCAGGTTGGGGTTCCCCACCCGATCACATTCCTCCCATTTGTCTCTTTGTAATTTGTGTGGCATGAGTTCGTCGGAGGCCTTCGTAACAAAATCTGTATCATATCTTATGATAAATCTTAAAATAATATATTTATTGTGTTACTTATATTATTTTTTAAGTTTTACTCCCTCCATCCCAGGTAACATGTCTTGTTTGATTTTTTTATACTGTTCATTGTTCAGCTTTGACTCAATGTAATTGTAAGTATATATTTGGAAAAAATAGTCGATTTGGGTCTTGTTAGAATCGCATGATCATGTAGTTTTATAATATATATTTTATATAATTTTTCATTGTACATATTTTGAGATATTAACAATTAAAAAAGTACTTTGGATTATGTGTAGAAATCAAACAAAACAACTTAAATTGGACAGAGTGAGTAATATATAATTACAAGATATGTATATATATCACATAAAAATATATGAGGTATATAAGCTAAAATCGCCCTATCCTAAAAATTCTAAAAGAATAGGATTACAAATATAATTATTTCCGATCCCCCCTTCATTCTTTATCTACTATCTATCTATCTACTAATACTATATAAGCGGGAGATGAAAAATTGAACAAGCTGAATTCAATTATTAACCGTTGGATCAGAATTGAATTTTGTTTGTGACCGTTGGATCATTTTCTTCTCTATACTCATTTCAGGAAAAAAGGCCAATATAGTCCTTTTTTCTTACAAAAAAGCCAAATCAGTCATTTTTTTATTTTATGTCCCAATTGGTCCGCTACATATATTAATTACGTCCCAATCGGTCCTTCACCCACTAATTATGCCCTAATTACACATTTAGGCCAAATCGGTCTTTTTTTTCTTTCTAAAATCTAAATTGGTTCATTATTAATTTTTGCCCCTTTCATTCAGTCCAATGCACATTTCAAATCACTAATAACTCAAATTCGATATAAGTAAAAATTCTAAAATTTCGATATTTACTCCCTCCGTCCCACTTGTATTGTCCCATTTTGACTTTTGACACTGTTCATTGATCAACTTTGACCTAATGTTATCACAATTATATCAACAAAAAACTATAGTCAAGTTCGATCTTGTTGGATTCATCTAATCGTGTAGTTTTAAAATATATATATTTTTATAATTTTTACTTTTCTACATTTTAAGATATTAACTGTTAAACAAAGGCATTGAACTACGTGTCAAAAAGTTTTGAGACATTTCAAATGGGACAGAGGGAGTATAAACTGCACGACGAGACGAATCTAACAAGATTCTACTTGGTTCATTTTAATTTGTATATCAGTATATCTAGGTCTGTCTCGTCGTGTTAATAACGGACCTAGATATACAAGTTAAAATGAGCCAAGTAGGATCTTCTTAGATTCGTCTCGTCGTGTAGTTTATAAATATCAAAATTTTAGAATTTTTACGTATATCAAATTTGAGTTATTAATGGTTTGAAATGTGTATTGAACTGCATGAAAGGGGGCAAAAATTAATAACGGACCAATTTAGATTTTTGAAAAAAAAGAGACTAATTTGGCCAAAAATATGTAATTAGGGCATAATTAGTGGGTGGAGGACCAATTGGAACGTAATTAGTATATGTAGCGGACCAATTGGGCCAAAAAATAAAAAAAGGACTAATTTGACTTTTTTGTAAAGAAAAAGGACTATATTCACATTTTTTCCACTCATTTCATTTCTCTTCTCAGATGCAATTCCATTTCCTTTGAGTCTCCCCAACTTGTGCCCTTCTTAGGGTTCGTATTTCTCTTTTCCCGTGTTCCCTCCTATCGCTTCTTCTTCTATTTCCTCCGATTCAGGCCCGATCGTCCCACCGCCTCCTGCGCCATTGCCTTTCGGGAAATCCATCCAAGATTCTTCTTCAGTCTTTTCATCTTCCTGGCCCTAATCCCTCCCGCCTGATTGACACCGCCGCTGCGAACGCTGTGTTAAGGTGACGTTCGCTCGCCGCCGGTGGAAACTGGCACATTACCTCGATTTGATCAGACGGAGTGTGGTTGTTGGGGCTGCCAGCACGCCCAGCTTTTGACCGGAACCCTAATGCTCCGGTTTGTCTTCGCCTTCCCTAATTCATTTCGGACGTTGTTCTACTTTGCAGCCTCAATTGTCCGCGGCCGTTGTCCCTTGTTTTTTGGTAATATTTTTCCCGATTTGATATCCAGTTGGCAGATTTTTTGTGGTTCCGTTCATGTTCTGCACTATTACTTTTAGCTGTTTGTTTGTTTCTGCTTCAATCCTATCTTCGCCGTTGTCCAACCACCTACAACCTTTTATTAATTTCTTTTCCGTTAGTGATTTTGTTTAAATAATGTAAACTGTTGCCTGGCATTGCTGTGTAAACTTTTATTAATTTCTTCTTGAATAGTTAGTTGGATGAATTTGGAATGATGGGAGGGAGCTGTAACTATGTTAGAAGTCTGTTGGATGAAGTCTGTTGTTTAGGGTAATTCTGTATGTGTCCATATATGTTGACTTCGTTGGTAGTGGTACTGATTATATATGCACTTTGTTAGATTAAGATGACCCAAATGATGTTGAAGTAATGATATGGAAGCAAAAGTGAGATATATGTTGTGGATGAAGGTATAGAGAAAGCGAGATATATGTTGAGTCTATGAAATGAACATCCAATGGCAATCCGTGACCCGAAGCTAAAATCCTAAATAGAAAACGAGTTCATGTAAAATCTGATGGAACAATTTAAGGATGCAACCAACGTATTAATGGAGAGTAGTAATAGGATAATGATGAATGCATAAAATAAAATTCAAGGAGAGATAGGGAAAAGGTTGTACAGTGGCATAACTATGGTAGAAGCCTGACGAATGTGAAGATTACCTAAAGACTCGGACTTTTATATTAGAGAAGAAGTAATGATTACTTGAAAGTGTGAATCAAGGATCCACAGCCTGGGCCGATGGTGAAAGAAATGCACACTGCACAACCTGGGCCCTGGTGCCTGAGAAAAGCCTCATACTTGAGAAATCATCACCGAAGATGTAGGATCATGTGCAGTCTGAGAAAGCCCCAAAAATCCATGGACATCACTAAACACATTGGAGGCGGAGGGAGGCATAGCTAGATCTGTGGACATAAGGAAATAGTGATGGCACCATTTATTGGGTTAGGGTTTTAGTGGCTAGAATACTATGTGCATTGCAGGAAATATTCTCTGTTCTCTCAATTTATAGAATGTAGTTACAAAATATATATATATATATATATATATATATATATAAACAAAACACATATATGCTCTAATTTTAATATTGTTCAACAAATAGTTCTTTATGGATTCGTGTGTTTTATAGTCTGGAAGCATCAATCATTTCCATTCATTCCTGGTCTTTTGATACCTTTATTAACTTTGATATTTTTAATGTTAGTGTTTTGACTCCGTACTATACGGAAGAGGTTCTCTTCTCATTCCCTGAGCTGGAAGAGCCAAATGAAGATGGTGTTTCCATTCTCTTTTATTTGCAGAAAATTTTCCCAGGTTTGTACTTTGAGGTATATAGACCAAACAATATTTCTATTTTCTACCAACCTTATATGTGAAAATCGTGCAATCGTGCAGACGAATGGAACAATTTTTTGGAGCGCGTTGATTGTCAAAGTGAAGATGGCCTTAGAGAATCTGATGAATTAGAAGAGCAACTACGCCTTAAGGCATCATATAGGGGCCAGACATTAACAAGAACTGGTACGAACACAACTGGCTTCGTGTTTTTTATCTCCCCTTTTGATTTTCCTTTTCGCTGTTTTCCTGAGGGTGGGTTTGGGGTTCACTGGGTAGATGCTTTGAGAGAAATACCGAGATGTGTTTAGTTTATTTCATTCATTGACTTAAAATTGTCAGCAGTTCAATTGTTTCTTCTTTGAGATAAACTATACCTGCGAATACCCTCACTTACTGCTTTGATATAGCACTTAATCAATCAACCGATAGATGTGTCAGGTATGTAAAACGAATTTGGATACATCATGGGCTAAGCTGTCAGCCTGTTTTATCTTTGATCTATGGAATAGGTTCTCATGTAGTTCTGTCAATTTATTCATGTGTTTCATTGTCACTTATATAATTAAAAGGAAGTTCATCAATATTATGCTCGTGTTGAAAATATATTTGGTACTCGTGCATCATTTACCTAAAATCTTGACAGTGAGAGGAATGATGTATTACAGCAAAGCACTACAACTTCAAGCCTTCCTAGATATGGCTAAGGATGAAGGTATTTCTTTTTGTTCTCGTCTCTCTGGAATGAATGCACTGAGCAAACATTAGGTCGACTGGCTGCTTATTCTTTTATGTAAATTCATGTTAAACAGATTTAATGGAAGGCTATAAGGCCATTGAGTTGAATGAGGATCAAATGGAGGGAGAAAGGTCACTATGGGCACAATGTCAAGCAGTTTCAGATATGAAATTCACACATGTTGTATCATGTCAGTCATATGGTATTCATAAACGATCTGGAGATCAACGTGCTCAAGATATATTGAGACTAATGACAACGTAAGAGTTGTATAGATTATAGCTTTGCAGCTGTTACCACTTACCAGGTAATGTCATTATCTCATGATTCAAATCTTTAAGCAGGTACCCATCACTTCGAGTAGCTTATATTGATGAGGTCGAAGAACCAATTAAAGACAAGTCCAAGAGGATTAATGATAAGGTTTACTATTCTACTCTTGTGAAGGCTGCTTTGCCAAAAAATTCTTCAGAACCAGGACAGAATCTGGACCAGGTAAAAGGGCATCTAATTATTTAAGGGAAATGTGGCTACACAAAGGGTATATAGTTTATTATTTCTATTATATTATTGAGAGATAGGAATGGAGTCATCCCCTTCCCGGCTCTTCAAACTCTACCCCTAGGTCTTATGTGCTACTGATTTGCAGTTTTCATCTCTAATCTAGCCTGAGAGGCCTTGATTTCCTTGTGGAAGCTATTTTTCTTTTTTTTTTTTTTATTTCCTTTTTCTGTTTTATAGTTTAACCTCTTGTCATGAATGGATTACTACATGTTCTGACAGATATAATTCCTAATTGCAGGTTATCTATCGTATAAAACTTCCAGGCCCTGCTATCTTAGGTGAAGGGAAACCTGAGAATCAAAATCATGCCATCATTTTCACACGTGGAGAAGGCTTACAATCAATTGACATGAATCAGGTAATCTTTCTTGTTTTATCTCTTCTGTTTCGGGTTTATATCTTTTCGGTTTTGATATGAATATCAATTGCAGGATAACTACATGGAAGAAGCACTGAAAATGAGAAACTTACTTCAAGAATTTCTTAAAAAGCATGATGTAAGGCAACCCTCGATTCTTAGTTTGAGGGAGCATATCTTCACTGGCAGGTCAACATTCAATCATAAAATATTATTTCCTGACGGAGGATCAATCAATTCATGTGTTCTTGATTTATGTACAAATATTGCTTGTTATGCAGTGTTTCCTCTCTTGCCTGGTTTATGTCAAACTCAAGAAACAAGTTTTGTTACCATTGGCCTGAGATTATTGGCAACCCCTCTAAAGTAAGCTTTACAATTTGTGCTGCATCCTCTCCATTTTTAAAATAAAAACTCAATCTTTGGATTTGTATGCTACTTGAAGCATAAATAAAAATTAATGCTTATGGTTGGATGTATTTTTAGATTTATTTATTTTATATTTTTGGAGAAAAACTATGTGTATGATTGTGATTGATCTTCAGTTTCATGTTACTGCTTTCCTTATTCTTATAACTTCTGTTGCATGTTTATTTTATCTCTTTTTAACCTTTGTTTATAATAAACATGTTTTATTTGTGTACTAAGGCACAAGCTTGATGCAACAATGACATTTTCTCATGTAGGAGTTATGCAAAGTATTTTATGTTGAGAATATTTTACTTTTATTGGCTGCCTCCCTATATGATATGACAGTTACTTTATGCACCCCTATCTTCAGTGGGATTTGAACTTTTCTTTTATCTAATTTTTATTGGGTTTGGTCAATTGGTTTGATGATGTTCCTGGAATTTAGGAACTCAATGGTGTCTGATTTGGAAAATCACAAAGAAGAGAAGTTTGGAATAGATCTTATGGTGAGTAGGAAGTCATTTCCAACACTTTATGCTATTCGTGGTCGAAGGTAATATTGGATCTTATTGCTTGAGTTATATTTCAGGCTCCGCCACCAGTGGCAAGATCCTCTCCCGAGAGGGAAAGCATGGTAGAGTCAAGGATAGTTGTTGGGGATCAAAAGCCAGTTCTGTCCAATGTTGATTCTGTAAGCAGATTACGTTGAAATAATTTTAGTGATGGTTTTTGGATTGAAATAGGAGGTGGTGACCCTGAATTGAATGATTCAACCAGATACAACAAGAGATTAAAGCAATACAGCCCCACCCTCGGCTGCTCCACGACTTTCCACATCTACTTTCCTCCATCATCTTTGCCGTCTCAAAAATTCCTGGTAACTCCAATCGCCCAACATTAGTTTCTTATTTCTCCCAGATAAATGTAATTACGGAATTTAATTGATTTCAGTTCTATGTTGAAGAGCATTAATCAGCTTCACTTTTTTTTTTTAATTCGATTCTTACATTTCTTCAACGTATGGATATCGTAGAGTAGACTATGTTTTTACGTAATGGCAATAGGGCGATGTAGCGTCCTGGAAATATTGGTTTCATTGATAGTTGGTGTTCCTATTTTTGTTTAATTTTTTGATCTCTTGAAATGTTTATGCAACTGGGATTGTGCAAATGGGAATTCTTGTTGAATAATTCTTGAAACTTATATTGATGTTCTTGCTGGACAACTTGTGGCATTATGTAATCTCTACCTTTATAACTTCAATTAATTCTTCTGTATAGGCGCTATATTGGCTTTCTGGATTTAGTTGCACTGATGAGAATTTTATAATCAAATCCGGTGCACAGCTGGCTGCTTCCAGCTTGGGTGTTGCACTGATTGCCCCCAGATACTTCTCCAAGTGGGCTCTTTTGAAGTCCCAATTTTTTGTATTACATTGCTCTACTTTTATGGTTTCTTGCATACTGCGGCGAAGATAATTCAATCGTTGCCATAGGTTTTCTTCATGCGAATGATTCATCCTTTATTGCAGGAGGGTTGAATATTGAAGGAGAGTCAGAAAGCTGGGATTTTGGCGTAGGTTTGTTCATTTTACAAAATTTGCTCACTGTGTGTCAAATTCACTTTTGTTTTCTAAATTCATTGAGGAATGAATTTGACTTCAGCTTCATGTATTCTTGAATCTTAAGCAAGCTGATTAACTTTCAGTGAATCACTGAAAGCGTGGTCTTTCTTGTACCTACTTTCCTTTTAAAAAAATAATCAAAATACTCTGTTGAACGTTGCTTAGTATGAATTTTGTATTTTTTCCTCTTTAAATCTGTGCATCATGATATCAGCTGCCTGGTAATCAGATTAGGTCCATAATCGCCTTATTTTCCAATTTCTCTCATAGGTGCTGGGTTTTATCTCAATGCGACACATGATAAGTGGAAGAACTGGTGTATGTATGACTATGCTCTGAAGGAATTGCCTGCAGTTCTTCAGGAAAACTTTCCACAGCTTGATACATCTCGAGCATCTATATCTGGCCATTCGATGGGCTTGGTAGTAAGTTTGAGCAGTGTTGTTTTTCCCCTCGTAATTTTAAGAGGCCTCGGAGGCTGATTTTGGGGAGGAGCTGTCACTAAAACATAGTGTTGATGCTTGATAGTTTTGATCTAGGGATTTGAGTAACTTAATGCTTGTTATAAAGCCGCCACTATGGGACAAAGAGAATCATTTCTTTTGTGAATGATATGGCCTTTGCCTTAAATGTTCTTATCTGGATTCTGGTACTAAGGAAATGTTTACTGCATTTTTTTTATATGATTATGGAATTTGCTCGGACAGGGATGCTTATGGGTTTGCTATGAGACCTCAACACTTCCAAAGATAACGGGAGTATGCAAATATATACAAGGTTATGCTCAGCTCCATGAAACTATAAGATTTGAAAGAAACATATGTCTACATGGCCATTTCTTTTTCTTCATGTTCTCTTTTGAAAATACTAAACATGATTTTGTCTGATGGCTTTTAGGAAGAAGAGGAGGAGAGGTCAGATAGGTGGAAGTCCTTCCTAGAAAGGCAGTGTGAAACTGCCAGTTGGATGAGCTCGGGTCATCAAATAATGGTAATGTGATAAATGTCTCGAAACCTGAAAGTTCAAGCAAATCGAATAAGGAGGTACCTTCTACAACAGAAAGTGAAATTCACCAAGTTCAGATATGGAAAGAAATCAGATTATCTCTCAGTGGAATAGAGGATATGATGAGTTCCCGCGTAAGAAAAAGGGTTGTTCATATTAAAAATGAGCCAGAAGGTAGTGCGAGAAAGCCACTTCCATCAATTGAAGAGGCTACACCTGCAAAAGGATCATCTAAAGAAGATTATGAAGAATTTTATGATTTGGAGAGATCAGAATCAGACACTCTTCAAGACATCCCATCAACTGATGCCATTTCAGGAGTTGTTGACAATGCTACTCATCCAGGAGATATACCTCCTTGGAAAGATGAGCTGGAATCTCTTGCTCGAGGTGGGGTTCCAATGGCATTAAAGGGTGAGGTAAATTACACATCATTGGATTAGATGGAGCCTTTTTTCACTTGAAATTGCAGTTTTGTCAAGCATTTGTGGTGTTAAAGAAGCTTACACATTTTATTGGATTAACTATTAACAATTTCATCTCACATTTATTGTTTATGCTTTTCAAATGAATCTACAGCTCTGGCAACCATTTGCTGGTGTGAGAGCACGCCGAGTTGAGAACTACTATGACAGTTTACTTGGTTCAGATGCTAAGGTAGAAAGGAATCAAGGGATGAAGCTAGAGTGTTTAGGTGTACCTGAGAAATGGAAAATCCAGATTGAGAAGGTTGTTTGTTCTTTATTCAAGTTACTTTTACCTTCCAATCTACAACTATAACAGTGCTCTTGAATATCCTACTTTATCTCTTCTGACAGGATTTACCACGAACTTTTCCTGGTCATCCTGCTTTGGATGAAGATGGCAGAGATGCTTTGAGACGCATACTTACTGCTTATGCCGACACAATCCCTCAGTTGGTTATTGCCAGGTCTGTTCTGGTTCAAATAGATTGTTTTACATGAGAAATTTGTGTTACCTATGTTGCTGTATTTGGGTTTGACTGTTTATTTCGTCCATTTTAAAGTGTCTTTGTAGCTTCATTCTATATTAAGATTCACTCATAATCCTTATTCTCTCTTTCTGCAAGTGTAGAAGCATAAACTATTCTGTATATTTCTTTCTGAGAATGTTCCCTTGTATGAAATTTGTTCTTTTTTTCCTGCTTGATGCAGGCAATGAATTTCTTTGCGGGGTTGTTACTACTTCTAATGTCAGAGGAGAATGCATTTTGGTGGGTTGAAATATTCAAATATATTTTGCATCATATAAGGGTGATTTTTATTTGAGAATGTGAAGTGTTCTCCGCTCGAAAATTTAGTGCATGAATGAAACACTTGAAGGAACTGGGATTTATGCACTGTCATTTTATCGGCCGGTGGTTTTTGCTGTTCGTTTAAAACATTGATGGGGCCAGGGTGGAGGTTTGCATTTTTGTGAAATCATATGGGGATTTGGAAATTCCCAAAATTTTGTTTTTCCATATTGTTGAGTGGCTCAACATTTTCCTTTTCTGCTAGGTTCCTTTGTTTACAAATCTTTGATGTTTTGAATTTATAACTATACTGGCACCTTGTAGGTTGATCTCTGTGTTTAGGATTTAAATTAGATGATGATGTGTTTTCTGCTACTGCTAGATGCCCTTTTCTCATTCTTTTTTTTTTTTTTTTTTTTTAATGACTGAAGCAGATATTGGTAGAGGTTATTGACAGTGAGGCTGAAGGTGTATAGGTTCCATCCAGGAGAATGGTTGTGTACAAAATGGAACCCTAGCTGTCGTGTCTTTACATTCAGGTTTCCCCACTCCTGGACGTATATTTGCAAACAAGAATTCATCAACAAATGGCAGTTCAGACTCTCAATTGCAAAATCTAAATATGGACAGGACCTGTGGATCAAGTGGTGCCAGTACAAGGGGGTCTTCATATGGTCTCACTGGACTGTTGAATCTTGGAAACACTTGTTTTGTGAATAGTGCAATACAGTGCCTTGTTCATATACCTGAATTTGCTCAGTATTTTTGTGATGATTTTCATCAAGAAATAAATCGACAGAATCCCTTGGGCATGGTGGTAAGAACTGTTGCAGATTTTTGTAGTCTACTAGAACTGCAATTGTTGGGGGATCACCATTGGCGGTTTCTGATTTGCACCGGTTCTGATCTATCTGCTCATCTACCTATCTCCTCGGATTCTGATTTGCACCGGTAGTGAACTTGCGGTTTCTGATTTGTACCGGTATTAAACTGGCAAATATGTTTATATAGGTGTTTCAAAGTGGGGGATCACCATTGGCAGTTTCTGATTTGCACGTGTTCTGATCTATCTGCTCATCTACTTATCTTCTCTTTAATTGAGAACACAGAATGAGGACTAGGTACTGTTTAAAATGTCATATTTCATTGTTGACATACATTTTGGTTAGACAACCTTTTAGGATTTTGCTCAATATACTGTAAATGAGGACTACAGACTTATAACTTTTATGTTCTGGCTCTTTCGAGTGCAAGGTTTATTTCTTAGGCCTTCCTTTGTTTGCTTGTAAGTGGTCGTGGGAATTTGGGATTTCAACCAGTCCAAATTTATGAATTAAGTGAAGTGTACAATTATGGGCCCATGGAACTGCTTCTGGATAAGGTCCGGCTGGGAACTCGGGACCGGAGTTCTTTTGCTAAAGAGTTCAGTGCTGAATCCAAGTCGCTATGGAAGTTTCACATACATCTGTCAGTATTCCTTGGGCGCCCTCACGCGGACGTTTACCGGACAGGTCGGGGCCTTGGAGCTAGCCGCCGTCTCCGTGGAAAATTCTGTCATCGCTGGACTTGCTTTTGGGGTCATCGTAATCCTCAATTTAGGTAAATGGTTTTCTTCGTATGATTTTCATTCAGACGTTTTGTCGAATACCCTTTGGTTTTGGTCATTCTCGGATCGGAAAGTTTATTTCTTGATTTCAAAAAGCAATGCAGCTGGGAATGGGGAGTGCGTTGGAGACGTTGTGTGGGCAACATTCGGTGCGTTGGAGACGTTGTGTGGAGAAAGGCCAGGATTTTCAATTCAACACCAGATTTGTCAAATCAACGATTGAAAGCATTTTCAGGTAGAGAATTACACAATTGGTATCACCTTCTAAGGGTCATGATTTTTGAGGAAAAAAATATATAGATTAAGGAGCATAAATATATTTTAATCGGATCATGCATCATTTTTTTGTTTTTTCTTTTGAATTTTAACTGCAGTGTAGATACACTTCATTTTATTTTGATTGTGGCTTTCATTGGTTCTCTTGTGGTGATGCTTCAACAACCTTTTTTCATTTTTGTGACCAAAACTTGACTATCTTTAAGCATACGCCTGCACTAATGTCCAACATCACACTTCAATATTGCATACGGCTTGACTTTCTTTTTCACCATGTATTGTGGCTTCATTTTGCTTTATTAAATTCTGAAGCATTTTATTTGGGCATTTTTTTAGTTGGAAGTATCTCTCTCCGTTTCTTGAATGAAATTAGTGATAGAAGGTAATTGAAAAGTTTGGATCCTCTGTGTAATTCATCCATCATATAAAGAACTTTTTGCAGACACTATACTTGTTACCAAGTTTGGATCCTCTGTGTAATTCATCCACCATAGTGATAGAAGGTTCTTCTTTGTCTGCTATTATGTCTGTTGTGATGATTATCCTTTATATCCTCGATTCCTAGATTCATTTTCCTTACCTAAATGCGGCGAGCTCAGGCATGCTCATTGACTGCTATATATTATCAAGTCACTATTTGTGCTGGTTTAGCAATACTAGCAGTCCGTGACAATAGCTTGTTTAGTTGGAGGTGTCCTATCATGATTATAATCAATACTTTGTTATATTCAAACATTTTTACTCAATTTCTTCACTATAGTAGATGAGAACCCACGTACACTTACCTATAATTATTTTTTCTTTCTCCATGGGCAGTTGTACATTCCTTTTACGCTGTGCATCGCACAGATTAGCCACTAGTATTTAAATAAATCAATTTATATTCAAAATTTTAAAATATATTGTGAAAAAAAGTGAAAATGTCGATGGTTTGGGATTGAATTATTGAAATTAATTAAGTTCTTAGTATATTTTATTAGTTTAAATATATATATAATTTTGATACTAATAATTAACATAATACATAACAGTGGTAAATAATATATAGATATCAATGGTAATAATAAATAATTTTGGATGGTAATTTTAATGCATAGATAGAACCTTTTTGCATAAGAATTTATGAATTTATAATTAGTATGTATTATATTGGTATTGATATTGAAAAAAAAAAATATTAAAACCTGCATAGCGCGGTAGAAAAAAAACTAAATACTCGTAAAGAATATTAATGACACCATTTTAGAGTCTTTGATTTAAATTCATGCTCAATCAGAACCCAAAAGAAATCACATTCTACTTGTCAGAATTTTTTGAGTGACAAAAGACTTGGGGTGTGAAGCATTGCCACAATATGATCCTCTCCAGTCCACTCAAACAAATCTACATGTTCAGCAGTTTCAGTCCTGCTACAGAAATAAAATAGGCCTTGTTCTTGCCAAACAAACACGTACGATGTCGCCATCTTTAAAGACCTTTAAAGGCCAAACACCTTCGTAAATAATCCAATCAAAATCCACTGTTCCCCAACACCGTAGTCCTTCATAGCCCTCATGACAATTTCTTTGTCTCCGGAGCAGTCTCATACACATAAACAGTCCTCCAAGATCACCAAGCTCCCATATCCCTCAAAGGGGATTGAAAATGGAAGCTGTGGAAAGGAGTTAAACAATTCTGTTTTCAAGATTGAAGCAAGCAATGAATGAATAACCCTCTGCATGCATCTCCTACCAGCCAGCTAAGACTGGTTCCACTCAGAAAGGCATGGGGAAGCAAACTATTCAATTGGAATGTGATTCCCACTGGAATGCTTCTCCATGATCCTCTTCCCAGTTGGTACAAATCACGCACTTGAGATCTTGAAAATTCCTGGAAGATTTCCCAGTTGAAGAAGTTACAGGGCCCTGGCTAATCCTAACCAATTTATATTCTCCACTAGATGAGCTCGCACCAAATCCAAACACGGCCACACCATGAATCGACCAAGAACCTCTTCAGGCTCCGGTAGATCTGTATACTCACGTGTGATTGCATTACATATGTAAAATTCATTAAAAGTAAACACTTTCAACCGAGCAAAGAAAGCCATTGATAGAACCTCGCATCCATGTGGTGCCATCATGGGTGGTACTAATATCTCGGGGGTCAAAGTTCATCAACTGCTTATAATGAAGATCATGGTGTTGAACCTCTACCTCATCCTCAAAATTGAAAATTTTCCACAAATATTGGCTCGACTGTTGGATAATTAGGCCAGGGGTGGATCTGGGAAGGTGGAGCTCAGCAAAAGCTGCACTTGTGATCAACTCAAGCAACTCTCTGCAGACGTCTGCATTGGTACCTCACAATGGTTGGAATGGGATGTCTTGAGAGGATATCAAGGATATGATTTCTGGTGGTAGATTCATCAAGATCGCCTGATTGTCGTTCATTTTTCTTGATTCCTTGGATGGGATAATTGTTTCTGATGATGAACTCATCCTGAATCTGTATTTTGAGTTGAATCGGTGGTAAGGCAAGTATATACTCCCTCCGTTCATTTTTATTAGTCGTTTAAACAAATTTCTCACATACCAATGAAAAGGCATCATTGCCCCAATATTTCCACTATTACCCCTCTCTTGGAATTCTATTTGGGGCTGTCTATTCTTTCTTCATGAGAGAGTATGCACAATTTTCTTGAAATATAATTTATGAAACTATAAGGGTAATATTGGAAAGTATGATATAAATAGGTAAAATGACAACTATTTTGAAATGTTTTTTTATTTCTAAAAAGAAAACTAAAATGAAACGGGAGTAGTATAATTCAGTGTTTGCTCATCTCTGAGTTAATGTGACTGTGTTTTAGCCTGGGGGCTTATATAGTACTGCTCTTTAGAAATGTTCAAGCTCGTTTCTGGAAAAAGTATGAAATGACAGGCTTTTCTTTTGAATTAGTCTTCTTGACTGGGCACTCGCTAATCCATGTTCCTCGATTTTTATTCACTTGTCAAATAAGTTACCTAGTGTGACTTTTCTCAGGAGTATAAGTTACCTTATACTCCTTTTTCCTGAGGAGGAAGCACAAAAAAAAAAAAAAAAAAAAAAAAAAAAAAGCAGTGTTAATTCTACTAACATCATCTAAAAATATCGCATATTAGGAAAACAACATTTTGACTGGAGAAGAGGATCATATTTCATGACACATTGACAATATCTGTAAGCTTAACAACCCAATTTACCAACATATTCCCCTTATAAAAAGGCTTTTGGATAACAAGAAAATTTATATAAATTATAAAAAGATGATTAGACGAATCCTACCTTATTTGACTATGCTTAGCTTGATCTTATATAGCTTTGTTAAACAATTGAATAAAAGTTACTTAATAAATAGTATCAGCTAAGCAAATGGTTAATGAAAGGGGAAAAAACGGAGGGAGTATATTACAAATTCAAAATGTCATCCGACATTGATCTCTAAAATTCACTGAAAGAGTAATCTGAAATTGGTATACAAATTCAAAGCAGATTGAAATGATTGCATGAAAAACTAAAAAGTCAGGGCACCAAAATCACAATTCAATATTCGAAAGAAGCCACATTTTCCTTCTCAAATCTCTTGAGCGACAAAAGACTTGGGGTGTGAAGCATTGCCACAATCCAACCACCTGCATTCCACTTAGACAAATGTATATCTGAAGCAGTTTCAGTCTTGGTAGAGTAATAGAGTATGACTCGTTCTTGGCAGACAGACAAGATATCGCTATTTTTATAGTACAACTTTAGAGTCATAACATTGTCGCTACGTATACGATAAAGATTCTCTATTGGCTTGCTGATAACATATTCTCTAGTCCAAGATTCTTCAACACCATAGTCCTTCATAGCCCATATGACAATATCTTCGTCACCGTAGAAGTCAAATTACACATAAACAGTCCCCCAAGACCCCATATCCCTGAAAAGGGAATGTAATCCTTGGAAAGGAGTCGAACAACTCTGTTTCAAGATTGAAGGGAACAATGAATTGAGTAACCCTCTGCATCTCGTACCAGCCAATGAAGAATCCCACTCAGAAAGGAGGCATGGGCAGAATACAAATTCAAGTTGGATGTGATTCCCACTGAAATGCTTCTCCATGATCCTGTTCCCAAGGTGTAAATCAGGCATTTGAGATCTGGAGAATTCCTCCCTGGTGAAGCTGCACGTTCATGGCTAATCCTAACCAGTTTGTATTCTCCACTAGATGAGCTCACCCCAAATCCACACAAGGCGTTTCCGTATGGACAAAAAACCTTTTCAAGCTCCGGTAGAGCCATATACTCACGCTGTGATTGGATTACATATGTAAAAGGCATTCAAGTAGTTAGCCATATTAAGCAAGCAAAGCAAGCCACTGACAGAACCTCCAATCCACATCCATATTCTGGCATTAGGGGTGGCAATAATTGCTCTAGGGTTAAATTCCATCAACTGCTTATGATGAATATAATGGTTTTGAACCTCTACCTCATCCTCAAATTCGAACATTTTGCAAAAAGGATCGCTGGAGTGTTGGATAATTAGGGCAGGAGTTGATCTAGGAAGGTGGAGATCAGCGAAAGCCGCACTTGTGATCAGCTCAAGGAACTGTCTGCACACGCATTTGCACCTGACAATGGTTCAAATTGGAAGTCTTGAGAGGATATCAAGGATGATTTCTGGTGGTAGATTCATCAAGATCGCCGGATTGTGGATCATTTCTGTTGATTTCTTGCATTGATTTACGTTTCTATTATATAGAAGAAAAAACATAGTCGAGATATTGTTGGAATGTGTCTGATCATTATTTATTTTGGAATATCAAATTTTTATAATTTTTACAGCGTGAGTTAATAATCTGTTAAAACTAAGCATTGGATGCGTGCGCAGAGTAAATGTTGCGGATTCATCAAAATAGAGGAAGTATATATTTTAGATTTTAGTCGGGTGTTATCAATTCCAGTGAACTCTATTCTACTGTAAGAAGAACTGGAAATGTGAAATTGATTTTGGAATTTGATGAATGACCACCACCTGTCAATTTCTAAATCTCATCATCCAGTGGTTACCCTGGTCCAGGGAAGTTTATCCTTGGAGAATGAATAGTCTGAAAAGATTGGAAACGAGCCCTTTCACGTGTCAGCGTCATCAGAAGGTGGAGTTATTGAAGCCAAAATGTGGAGGAAAAGGGGAAAGCGGCAGAATCAACTTTTAATGTAGGATCATTATTGTCCAGGAGAGTATGGAAACGCCGTTCATCGATGAAGATAACAGAAGAAGGTAAACAACAGAAGGCAACCTTGTTCTTCAGAAACAATTTTTTTTGAGGATGGCAGATCTTTAATGGATTGCCACTTGCAGCTTAAACAAAAGAAGATCAACAGAAGGTCTGAATCACTTCAAGAGAAGGCAAACCAACCCAGTAAAATGAATGACTTCATATGTTCCTTCTGTCACCGTAGTGGTGAATTAATCATCTGTGATCAATGTACATCCGGATTTCATACCCGCTGCCTTGGCTTATTAGAGGTGTGTGCATTGATCACTTTTATGTTATGTTGAAATTGGTAGCAGAAAGGAAGAAACCGAACAATATTGACGGAGGAAGTTATTGATTAATGGAATTGGCGGATTACACAGAGGTGGAGGAGTTTAAATAGTGAGCCAAAAACGTGTTAACGCTTTAGCTAAAAATATAAAGCAACTACTAACAGGCTAATAAAGGAAAAATAACCAAACTACAAAAAATGAAAGAATAGACAGTCAACTCCAGTAGTGCATCATCCAACTCCAGTAGTGCATGACGCTCTATTCTTCTGTAGTGCATTCTTCTGTAGTTCAACATCCCCCCGCAAGCTGAAGGTTGCCAAAGCTTCAGCTTGGAGCAATTGAGTTGAAACATCTTTGGAGGTAATGCTTTTGTAAACATGTCCGCTAGTTGGAGTGAAGAAGGAACATGATGAGGTGCAATCAGATTTTGTTGATAGTAGTCTCTGACAAATTTGCATCCTATGTCGATGTGCTTGCTCTTCTCATGGTGGACAGGATTCTTGACCAGTTGTATAGCTGAGGTGTTGTCACAATATAGTGGAAAAGGACCAGGTAAAGGAAGTCTTAATTCCTTAAAGAAAGAGCCAACCCATAACAATTCTTGTGTAACAGTACCTAAAGCCCTGTACTCAGCTTCACATGTACTCTTTGACACCACATCCGGTTTTTTAGTTTTCCAAGAAATGAGGGAGCCTCCAAGAAACACACAGTAGCCTGTGAGTGAGCGCCGAGATACGGGACAGCTGCCCCAGTCAGAATCACAATATCCCTTTAACTCTAGAGGAAGTCCATGAGGATAGAAGAGCCCAACATGTAAAGAATTTTGCAGATATTGAAGAATATGGATGACAGCAGACCAGTGTTTAGTTGTGGGAGCATGCATAAATTGACTTAATTGTTGGACACTATAGCAAATGTCCGGCCTTGAAAAACCAAGATATAAAAGCTTCCCCACCATTTTCCTGAAGAGATAAGGATTATCAAAAAGGGGGCCATCTGAACTGAGTGTCTGATTAGGCAGACATGGAGAATGAACTCTGGGATTGGCAGGGACATCTACTTCAGTGAGGAGATCTGTGGCATACTTTTGTTGTGTGACTGAGTATCCAAATGATGTAGCAGATATTTCTAATCCAAGAAAGTAGGATGCTAAACCAAGATCTTTGATAGTGAACTTTCTATGTAAGCCCGATTTTATACCAGCAAGTTCTTGCTCATCACTCCCAGTGACCAAGATATCATCGACATAAATCACAAGAATAGTCATACCATAAGCAGTGAATTTAGTGAACACACATGGGTCACTGTATAGTGAGGAATAACCAGATTGTTGCAAGAAAGCAGCAAGAGCAATGTACCATTGCCTTGGAGCTTGTTTAAGTCCGTAAAGTAACTTCTTAAGTTTGCACACCTTTCCTGATGAAGAAGGTAGTCCAGGTGGGCAAACCATGTAAATTTGTTCCTCAAGATCTCCATGAAGAAACGCATTGTTAATATCTAATTGAGACAAACTCCACTGGAAAGAGGCTGCTATAGCCAGCAGTAGCCTGACACTTGTTGTTTTTGCAACAGGTGCAAAAGACTCATGATAATCTTCTCCTATTCTTTGATGGAAACCTTTTGCAACTAATCTGGCCTTGTACTTTTTTATAGTGCCATCACGATTGTGTTTAACTCTGAACACCCACTTGCAACCGATTGGTTTCTTGCCATGAGGTAGATTCACCAGTTCCCAAGTGTTGTTCTCATCAAGGGCTCTCAGTTCAGCTTTAACTGCATCGTCCCAATGTGGAATACCATGTGCCAAATCAAATGTATGAGGTACATACTCAGGATCCGTAACAGATATACAAACATAATCCTTGTACCTTGATGGCCTTCTAATTTCCCTTCGTGGTCTAGTAGGTTGCACAGGCTCCTGAGCTTGTACTACTTCTGTGCTCAAAGAATTTGAACGAGGATGCGCCATAGGAGATGGCACATCTGAGGATGAGTCTCTTCTGAGGGACTCACCTGAATCATTTAATTGCTGCTCTTCAGTAGGAGGAGCAGTAGATTGTTCTGAAGAGGTCAAGGGAGAGTGGACTGTAGGCTGAAGTCCAGTGAGGACAACAGGGATAGGCACAGGGTCATATGATGCTGGTATATAGGGCTGGATCACAGTGGGTGAACTAGTGGTTTGGGATGATGTTTCAGTCACTGAGTTTGATTTTAATGGAAAGATTGTCATAGAAAATAACATCTCTTGACACAATGATTTTTCTAGCAGGAAGAGTAAGGATTTTATACCCCTTTTGGTTCGTAGCAACACCCAAATTCACACCCTTAAGGCCTCTAGGATCTAGTTTTCCCACCCCAGGATTTGGATCTTTCACATAGCTAAGGCAGCCAAAAGAATGAACACTGGATAAATCAGGTTTGGATCCCTTTAGAATTTCATATGGAGATTTCCAGGATAAAACTTTGGTTGGTAGACGGTTAATAATGTAAGCTGAAGCCAATAAAGCATCACCCCAGTAATGTTTAGGAACTCCAGATGTAAGAAGAATACTTCTTGCCACTTGAACCAAGTGTTGATGCTTTCTTTCAACCCTTCCATTTTGTTGGGGGGGTGAAGATACAGGAGGTTTGATGAATTATACCCAGTGTACTAAAGAGATTAAGACACCTTTTGTTACAAAACTCGGATCCATTGTCTGTCCTAAGGATTTTTACAACACCATTGTACTGAGTAAGGATGTGTGCAAAGAAGGCTGATAATAGACTGTGTGTATCAGATTTTTGGTGAAGGAAGTAAACCCAGGTTACTCGAGAAGCATCATCTACAATCGTAAGCATATATCTATGTTTGGATCTATCTAAAATAGAAAAGGGGCCCCATAGATCACAATGCACCAAATCAAACACATTTTTTGCATGAGATTCACTAATACCAAAAGGAAGTCTATGCATTTTAGAGATATGACAAATATCACAAGGTATGTCAGATTTACTATCATTCAACAATCCAAGTTTTGACAAGACCAAAGAGGAAGGATGGCCTAGCTTAACATGCCAGGATACCACAGAATCACCATTACAGGAGAAAGCAGAATCAAAAACAGATATATCATTGTTTTTGGACTTACAATTATAGGTGTAAAGTTTATTGCTGAGTGAGCCCTTGAGTAAAGTTCTTCTAGATGTCAGTTCCTGCAGCAAGCAAGAATTGGAATCAAAGGTAGCTATGCAATGGAGTTCTCTTGTAAGTTGGCTAATAGACAATAAATTTAGAACAACTCCAGGAACATAGAAAACATGTGGAACTATAAGGTCATTAGACAACCTTATTGAACCAATGTGAGATGGTGATTTGAATGTGTCATCTGGCAGAATGATAGGATGAGAACGGGTAAATGGTTGAGGATCAATCAAGAGAGAAAGATGAGCACATAAGTGGCAGCTAGCACCAGAGTCTAGCAACCACTGACCACTAAGGAAATTAGATGATAGGGAACTACCTGCAAATTCGAATGCACCTCCTCCTACTTCAAATGCACCACCTGCATAGTCAAGTGGGTGGGACAAATTAGCTCCAGATTGAGCTCTCACCAGTTCCTTTATCAAAGCATTCGAAGACAGGATCATCTCTTCAAGTTTCTGCATTCTAGCATCAGAGGAAGATGTCACTGAAGTTTCAGCTCCAGACTTGCTGCCATTACTATCTGATTCTGTATTTGATGTTGAATATGCAGCAGCAACAACAGATTTTCCTTTTCTTTTATCAGCCATATTCTTATACCACTCGGGAACAACTCCAGTGAGTTGAAAACAGTTGGCCTTCACATGGCCGGTCTTCTTACAGTGGTCACAAATGGCAGTCTTATTGGCCAATTGATAACACTTCTCCCTTGTATGCCCTATCTTTTTACAGTAACTGCACATAACACCATTCTTCCTTTCACCACTATTTCGATCAGTGACAGCCAGAGCAAAGCTAGTTGCGCTATCATTTCCTAAATTTTCTTGAGCTCCCTTTGTTTCAACACTGTGGATCATCCCATATGCAGCATTCGCAGAAGGCAAAGGGTTCATAATTAGGATCTGGTTGCCGATATGAGTATATTCGTCATTTAGACCCATAAGAAATTGTATTAGGAAATCACTGTCGTCTTCTTTAATCAATAGCTTCAACAACTCTGGGTTGTCTGTGTCAAAAGGCTTTAGCATACGAAAATCACTCCACGTCATTTTAAGATCAGTAAAATAGGTAGTCACAGATCTGCTTGCTTGAGTAAAATTCGCTATCCTTCTTTTAAGCACAATAATTTGTGGTCCGCTCACTTTACCATAACTTTCATTCAAATCAGTCCAAAGAGAAAAAGCAGTATTATTGTGCACAAAACGTCGAGCCAAATCGGGAGAAATCGAATTACGCAGCCAGGTTAGCACTAGGTTATCTACTCGTTTCCACAACTTAAAAGAAGGATCGTTTTTAGGAGGAGATGGAAGAGTACCATCAATGAAACAGTCTTTCACCTTGATGTTGAGTGCAGTTTCAACTGCAATCTTCCAGGATGTCCAATTAGATCCGTCCAGTAAGTCGGTGGTCAATTGGAGTTGTGGCTGGTCGGCGGTGGTGAGAAGCAGCTCTTCACGAACCATTATAACCGATGTGGGATACCCAACACCTCCCTCGAGATGATACCATCTCAAAATTAAATCCCAAATTCAGGATCAACCATACCCAACCCGGGCACATGGCTCTGATACCATGTAGAAATTGGTAGCAGAAAGGAAGAAACCGAACAATATTGACGGAGGAAGTTATTGATTAATGGAATTGGCGGATTACACAGAGGTGGAGGAGTTTAAATAGTGAGCCAAAAACGTGTTAACGCTTTAGCTAAAAATATAAAGCAACTACTAACAGGCTAATAAAGGAAAAATAACCAAACTACAAAAAATGAAAGAATAGACAGTCAACTCCAGTAGTGCATCATCCAACTCCAGTAGTGCATGACGCTCTATTCTTCTGTAGTTCAACATGTTAGAGTTACCTTGTGTTTTTCATGGTATTTCCTCAGGGAAATAAATGTCGATTGCTGGATTTTATTTGTTCTGGTTATAAAAGGATAAAGTAGAATTATCTCTTATAATTGTTTTAATGGCTGCACAGGGAGTTTCAGAGGGTGATTGGTTCTGCCCGGCATGCTGTTGCCAAATTTGTGGGCGGGGAAGTTTAGGTTGCAAAAATTGAAAAGTGGCAGAGTCACGTTATCATTTGTGGGCAGTGCGAGCAGCGATGTAAGTTATGTGGCCTGATCTATTTCCTTTGCACTCGTGAGCTGACAATAGAAATTTTATAAACCAAATGCTGTAACTTGCTGATTTCATCATGTAGATCATGTTGAATGTCTAAGATATAAAGAAATTGCAGAAGTAGATTGTCATCCTGAAGGACATTGGTTCTGCCAAGATACTTGCAAACAGGTAATATAATCCTATTTCATGGAACTCTAAGATTACTACTGTGGCATTTTCCGTAAGTATAAGATTTCTATAGTGCCTCCTCATTGGTTCTTATTTTATTGGTAAATTACTCAAGTGTTAAAGTGAAATCACGTAATACTATTTAGTTGCCTTCATACAAGGTTAAGCATGTGAGAAACATGAATAATATATATAGATATATAGGTGTGTATTAATAATATGTTGGTTTTGAAGATACATTATGGACTCCGCAAGATACTGGGGAATCCAATAGCCATTGGGTGTGGGAGTGAAAATTTGATCTGGACTTTAATTTGGTGAAATATGATCGCAACACATGCCATGATGAGCGTTTGATGGAGAATTACATCAAGCTTATGTATGAATGTTTAGGACCTTAGAGAAAACCATGATACCAAGAGGGATCTGGTGGAAGATGTTATCATTAATAGATGGTATTATTGAGCTTATATGTAAATCTTTTATCATCATATTTTATGTTATGTGGTCCTATATTACTAACTCCCCTCGTGCAACCTGATATCTTCATTCTAGTTTGTTTTACTCTTATTTAGTTGGGATGTTGATTTAGGCGGCCTTTACTGAGAAAAGTAGATATTCCTAGGCTCGAGTATTATCAATTATAGATTGTATTGGGAGTCTCTCTCCAAAAGTAAATTATGGCCATCACTCAAATAGAGGGTAATGAATTTAGGAGTTAGATGTGATCTATTACCCTGTTTCATATGAAAGGAAGCTAAGACTGACCACTGATTACCTATTCTTCACTATCTACCTAGTCTCTGCAGTTTCTCCATTTTTCATCAATAGAATATAAAGTCACTGAAATTGATTGATTGTGTATATGGAACCATTTTTCTTACAATTTGTACCTGGTGCGAAAATTTTATTGTGCGGGAAATATGTGCTTACTTGCTTGGATCCATAATTTGTTTGGTGAATGAATCATAACCTTGTTCAGTTCTGACACTACTATCTAAATCTTCCAGGTCAGAGTTAAGCCTGTTAAATTTTCAAAGGTTTTATAATTTACTGTTGGAGAAGAATGAAGAATTAATTTCAGCAGCTAACGTGAGATATGTTATGCCTTCAAATTTAATGCTTACAAATATTGTAATCCTGAAATTGGAGAAATTCATTCTTATGTCTTGTCATTCTAGGATATTCGGGACAAAAGTGGCAGAAGTGTCTCTTGTGGCTACACATTATAAATATTCAAGACTTAACGTGTTTCAAGTTCTGATGAATGAACTGGAAGATGTAACCAAGAATCTCTTAGCATGTCTTGTCTTTCCTTTGCTTCTGTCCTTCCGGAGTTTTGTTGCACTTCACAAAAAAGAAATAAATATTGAGTTAAATGTTTAACATTTTGATGTCATTGTGCTCCTACTACCATCTGCGAGCTTGTGTGTTACTGTTCTCTAATGTCATTACGGATTTCTGGTCACTTTTACCTAACTTTGGGGAAAAAAATACTCATTAAAATAAATATTTCACTTATTGATATCCATGTTGTTTTATTTATTCAATTTTTGTACGTCTCTATAAATTTCTTGTACAGAATTTTTTATCTTCACGTGTTTTAATTGATTGCTTTTCTGATCTTATTTTGTGTCATTAAAAATCCTTAGCTAATGAATGAATACAAGGATACTTCAATTATATATGCTGCAACATAACTTGTTATTAATTGCAAATATTTATGTATGTATTTAAAAGATATGTTTAGACATCATTTCTAACCAAAAGATATTGTTCATTTTTTACAATGATTTGGTCTGAAGGCGCTGCGTTATTTGCTAATATGAGCCAATTTTTCATTTGCAGAACCTCAAGAAATTAGGAGTGGAGAGAGTGGTTTTGCGAGCTCATCGTAGGGCGCTAAACATCTGTAACAAGTCATTTGGATTGTCTATGATGAATCAAGCAGAGAGATTAAGTTATTCGAATAATGTCTTTCTAGACTTCCCTGGCACTGTAATTTGCCAGAAAATGCTAACAAGTAATACCTCCTCAGTGTCTGGTAAGTTAAATTCTTCAAAAATCTATTAGATGTCATAGTCTCTTCGGTTATCTGATAAAATAGATGCATTGTTAATTTTTATACAGGAACTCAATTGATAGATGGGAACACATCAGTTTCTGAAAAGGAGGAGATATACAATTCCGATGATAGCTCTATTGAGAGTTCCGATGATGATGATGATAAGGATATGGAAACATTGGCAAAACCCACATATGTGTATAGTAGCTGGCAACACAGAATACGTCGTTTAACCTTAACTGAAAGAATTATGTTAGATAGAACACCACTTGCTCACCGACCAACCATCATTGATATTGAACCTCGCTGACCTGCATTCATTCACTAGGCTTCAGTCTGAATCTGTTGGCAAAAACGTGTGGATGATCACTTTAATTTTTTCTTCATGTTGTAGGGAGTATACTATTTATGTTCAAAATTTCTTATGCTATAAATGTTAAACTATTTTCTTATGTTTCAAAAGTCTAGATTGTGTTCTTTAATATTACATTTATCAACGTACCACACTTTTTTCAAGAGAGAGATAGATATAGCAAGTCTGTCTATTTTTCAACATTTCAATTTTCACCCAACCAATAATAGTTTACCTGCAAGTGACCACGATAGCAAGCATAGGTGGATCTACACACAATCCTATGGTGGTACATGATATTACTCAAATTGATAAAATTATAATTTTAAGTTAAGAAAACTTTAGATTTTACTTTATTTTGCTTTGTGTGCAACCACTATAATCAATTTAATCTATTTTTTTTGTGGTGATACCACTATAATCAATTATAATCTATTTTTTTCAATAGGTTTTTGTTGTTGTACTAACAAAACTCTTGTGCAGATGACACTGTCCGAATAGCAGTTTTGGGTTTGTTGTAACTGCTTCTATGTAACTGCTCTTTGACAGTTTTGCTCTCGCCCGCACAGCAGTCTTTCAATCGATTGTTGATTCTACTTAGATATATATATTCCCTGTGATTAGATCGATTGTATGAATTAGTTGAGTTGTAATTCATTGTTGAGTTTTTACTCTTTGAGAATAGTTTAGTTTCTCTCTCCAAGATTTCATAGAGTTTCTTTCTAGAGAGTTTTAGAGTCTTGATGGTTCGTTCTTCTTCGAATGAGATTCTGTGATCAATCATCAAGATCGTGCTGCACATTGCTTCAATTGGCATTGCCAAATTGAAGAAATCTTTTCTCAATCAAGCTTAGGAGGTTGATCCTTGCGAGGAGCCTCTGAAGGATCGAAAGGAGCAACTCAGTGTGTCTTCTACACCAAAGTTCTGAAATCTGAAGGGTTTGGCAATCAAGAAATCAGATTGGACGGGTTGTCCAGCAATCGGAGTTGTGGGGGAGTCCAGACTACGATTGTTCTACCGGAATT
Source organism: Hygrophila difformis (assembly GCA_030278955.1). Taxonomy (NCBI): domain Eukaryota; kingdom Viridiplantae; phylum Streptophyta; class Magnoliopsida; order Lamiales; family Acanthaceae; genus Hygrophila; species Hygrophila difformis. Next base: position 10,356,778 of record JAOANR010000004.1, on the reverse strand, counting down.
GTCGTCTCGGTAACAGAGTCTGTCTTTTGGTTGTTTTTCAAGTCTTGTTAGGTTTAGAATTTTTGAGTGTTAGTGATAGAACCTGGATTGGCATCCCCCAGACGTAGATCCGTTTGGATCGAACTGGGTCACCAAATTCTTGTGTTCTTGTTTACATTCCGCTGATCACTCTGCACACACATACACATATAATCTGTTTACTCGTAGTTTTAACAGACAGCAAACGACAAGCTCATAGTTCAAGATAGTAAACTGGGACCAACATTTGGTATCAGAGCGGCAGACTCTGACGAACTAGAGACGATTTTGATAAATCTTGAAGAATGAGCAGAGAGGGTGCATCTGTTTCTAGGCCACCATTGTTTGATGGCACAAATTATCGATACTGGCGAACTCGAATGAAAATTCATTTGATGGCACTCGGAGATGAAGTCTGGGATGCAGTCGAAACAGCCTGGCAACCACCAACACGACCACGTGCTACAACTGTTGGAGCTACAGATCCTCCTGGTAGTCGACCAGCAACAAAGGCTGAATACACACAAGCAGAAAAAGATGCCAAGAAAGGAAATTATACAGCTCTTAATGCAATCTTTAGCGCCATGGACGAAACTCAGTTCCAACTTGTTACAAATCACACACTGGCCCATGATGCATGGAGGACTCTAGAAGTGATGTATGAGGGTTCTGAAGACGTTCGAGCGACCAAGTTACAGCGAGTTGAGACAATGTTCGAAAATCTGAAGATGAAGAAAGATGAGTCGATCTCTGTTTACTATGGAAGGTTCAAGGATATCGTAAATCAAGCCTATTCTTTGGGTTTGGTGTACGATAATCAAAAGCTTGTTCGAAAGATGTTAAGGACTCTTACCAAGAAATATGCTCCAAAAGTTGCAACACTGGAAGAATTGGATAAACTGAATACAATAACTTTGGATGGTCTTGTGGGAATTCTTCAAACCTACGAGATGAATCACCTAGAAGAAGAGTCAATAAGGAATATTGCACTCAATGTAGAAGAAGATTCTGGTAACTCTTCTGAAGATGATGTATCTTATATTACCAGAAAAGTGGCTAAGATGTTGCAAGAAAGGAGAGCTAAACAGTTCAACAAACGTCAAGGCCGCAGTTCCAATGATGTTCAGACGACGGACAGACTACCACGTAAAGATTTCAAAAAGAAGGATAACAGTAAGGGTGATCGATTCAATTCAAAGAAGGACTATGGCAAACCTGATAAATTCGGATCAGTAATATGCTATGAATGTGGAGGTAAAGGACACATTCAATCTGAATGTGCTACTACCAAGAGAAGAGAATTGAGGGAGAAGAAGGTATTCCAGGCAACCTTAAGTGATGATGATCTTGAGGGAACTACTGATGAACAAAAAATAGATGATGAAGTCGTTGCCTTCACCTCAAGAGTTGCAAGCCCTACAATTAAAGGTATTGTCAAGTCCATATGTTTTTCACCTAACAATTGTGATTCTGATTCAGGTGAAAGTGATGACGAGTATGATCAACTCCTTGCTGACTACAATGAACTTAAAGAGGACTTTGAAGTTGCTGTCCAGGAGAACAAAAAAATGTTGGGACAACTAACAGATGTTGGTATTGCATATGACCTTGAAGTTGAAAAGAATGAAGTCATGCAAAAGGAGAACAACACTCTTAAAGGCAAAATTCTTGAAATGGAGAAAAAGCTTGATGATCTTAAAGTCAAGAATGATGAGCTTCAAAAGGTATCCAAAGGTAAAAACAAACTTGATGAAGTTCTTTCTATGGGAAAACGTGTTGGTGATCAAACAGGGTTAGGATATACAAAGCAATCTACACCAAGCAAAAAAAAAGTTCACGAGTGGAGGATATTTGCCCCCAACTCATGAAGAATCTTATGCTGAAGAAGATTGTTCGTCCAGACGAAGACGAGACTGTCTTTATTGCAATCTGCCTGGACACACAGCAGATACTTGTATGCGAATTTTGAGAGATCTAATGAATGGAAGACCAGTTGTTTGGCCAGATCAAGAACTACGAAAGAAATTCAGAATGCAAAAGGTATGGATACCCAGAAATAAGATTAAAAATAAGAATTCTGTATGTTTTGCTGTTCTTTCGCTACAGGCACATCAGAGAAACGATCAATGGTATTTTGATTCTGGATGCTCTCGACACATGACTGGAAGGAAAGACCTCTTAGCAAATTACAAGCAAAAGGATTGTGGAGATGTCATTTTTGGAGACGGTAAACGAAGTAAAATAGCCGGTTTTGGTAAAGTAAAGGATGTATTACTTTCTAAACTATCACGAGTTTACTATGTTAAAGGACTAACAACTAATCTTATCTCTATTAGTCAACTTTGTGATGAAGATTTACAGGTCCTTTTTACCAAACACTCATGTAGAGTTTTTGATGACCAAGATGAAAGCATATTGAAAGGAGGTCGTTCAAAGAATAACTGTTATATCTTAACTGACAACGCCTCTCAAGCTTTGCTTACCAACATTGATCAGACTAACTTGTGGCACAAACGTCTTGGACACCTAAACTACAGATCTTTGCACAAGCTAAGCAACTCTAACGTCGTTCGAGGGTTGCCGAAACTATCACAAAACGACCAGACCACTTGCAGAGATTGTGCCAAAGGAAAGCAGACTCGTTCAAAGCACAAACTAGTTGATCAGATTACCACAAAGGATTGCCTTGACTTAATTCACATGGACCTTATGGGACCTACCCAAGTCGAAAGTCTAAATGGTAAAAGGTATATTCTAGTTTGTGTAGATGATTATTCACGCTTTACTTGGGTTTATTTTCTTAGGTCAAAGGATGAATCATTTGAATATTTTGAGGCCTTGAGTTTACGTTTGATGAATGAGAAGCAAAGGAAGATTACTCGAATTCGAACTGATCATGGTAAAGAGTTCGAAAATCAGTCGTTCGACCGTTTCTGTGATGAGCATGGAATTGCACACGAGTATTCTGCCCCCAAAACTCCTCAACAAAACGGAGTGGCTGAACGAAAGAATAGAACTCTACAAGACATGGCAAGATCCTTATTACATGCAAGTTCAATGAGTAAGATGTTTTGGGCTGAAGCTGTTAATACAGCCAATCATATTGCAAACCGTGTGTTGCTCCGACCACATACAAACACCACACCTTATCAATTGTGGAAAGGTAACACGCCTACGGTAAAGTATTTTCATATATTTGGTTGTAAATGTCATGTTCTTAGAGATAGAGAAAACTTAAAAAAGTTTGATTCTAGATCTGATGATGGCTATTTCATTGGTTATTCAAATACTTCAAAAGCTTATCGTGTGTATCTCCTAAATGCTAAGAAGGTAATTGAAAGTACTAATGTTGTTTTTGAGGATTTTGATCTTATAGACAACAGGACTGATGATGATGATCATCTACCCCAACAAAATCAAGAACCTATTGTTGAGAATGAACAGATCATTCCTGAACAACAAGAAACAGAACCAGATAGTCCACCTGAAGTTGAAACTACAGTGGAACAGGAATCTGAGGAACAACCTGTAGAAGAAGTTCAAAGCAATAGAAAAGGATCAAGGGTTCTTAAGCATCATTCTACTAATGATATCATTGGTGATCCTAAAGCACAGCGGCAGACTAGACATAAAACTATAGATTTCAAGGAGCTAGCTGGTTACAATTGCTTTGTGTCAAAGATAGAGCCTAAGAACACTGTTGAAGCCTTGAAGGATGAGTACTGGATCGCTGCCATGCAGGACGAACTACTTCAATTTGAAAGAAATGATGTTTGGGAGTTGACAGAATTACCTCCAAATGTCAACGTGATTGGTACTAAATGGGTGTACAGAGACAAAACTGATGAGAAAGGCAATATAGTCAGAAACAAAGCAAGACTAGTTGCACAAGGATACACTCAAATTGAGGGACTCGACTACGGAGAGACGTTCGCACCTGTTGCACGCATGGAGGCTGTAAGAATTCTTTTAGCTATTGCTTGTTCATTGGATATAAAGTTGTACCAGATGGACATAAAAACCGCCTTTCTAAATGGGAAGATCAAAGAAGAAATTTATGTTGCTCAACCTAGTGGATTTGAAGATCCGGTGCATCCAAATCATGTCTATCGTGTCAAAGGTGCTCTATATGGATTAAAGCAGGCACCTCGAGCATGGTATGAAAGATTATCAAAGTATCTTGTTGCTAGTGGATTTAAGAGAGGAAATGCATATAAGACGTTGTTTGTCAAGCGTCAGGACGACGACTTAACTGTTGCTCAGGTATATGTCGATGATATAATCTTTGGTTCGACTTCAACAAAATTCAGGGATGAATTTGTTAATTCGATGAAATCAGAATTTGAGATGTCTATGATGGGTGAGCTGCACTACTTCTTAGGACTTCAAGTTACACAAGAAGCTGATGGTATCTTTTTGAGTCAAGAAAAGTATGCTAGGAATATGTTAAAGAAGTTTGACATGGATAGTTGCAAAGTAATCAGAACGCCCTTAGGACAACAGGAGAAGCTGACTAAGGATGAAGCTGGGAAACCAGTAGATCAAAAGGTCTACAGAAGCATTATTGGAAGTCTACTTTATCTTACTGCTTCTAGACCTGACATTTCTTATAGTGTGGGAGTATGTGCTCGATTTCAATCCGATCCTAAGGAATCACATATGAAAGCAGTGCGAAGGATTATGAGATATATAAAGGGATCTTTACAAATGGGAATTTGGTTTTCTAAACGATCAACACTTGATCTAATTGGGTTCACTGACTCAGACTGGGCTGGTAGTTGTGACGACAGAAAATCTACAACTGGAGGATGCTTCTACTTAGGAAACAATCTTGTTAGCTGGTATTCAAGGAAACAAAATATCGTAGCTCTATCCACAGCTGAGGCGGAATACATTGCTGCCACATGTTGTTGCTCCCAACTTCTTTGGATGAAGCAACTACTTCAAGACTACGGTATTAGTAAGGATAACTTTTTAGTTTTCTGTGATAATACTAGTGCTATTAACATATCTAAAAATCCTGTTTTACATAGTAGGAGTAAACATATAGATATTCGATATCATTTTATTCGAGATCTTGTGGAGGATGAAATTTGCAGGTTAGAGCACATTGGAACACTGGAGCAACGAGCAGACATATTAACAAAGGCATTGGATGGAGAAAAGTTTGAAGGCTTAAGAACTATCTTAGGCCTTTCCTATCACAATTAAACACTTAAGTAATTGGGCCTAATGATTTGCAATATATAGAAAATATTACCTTTGCAGGCCCACAAAAGGAAACAGGCCCAAACAATTGGAGAAGCCTTATCCGGAACGCCATCATCACGCGCGGGAGACTGGCTGACGTCACGTCGGCTCTGCAACTGCTGCAGACTGGTCACGTCGCCCACGTTTTACGAAAACTGTCCTCCGCCCCTTCGATTTCCGGCAACGCTCCTCCTCCATTAAAAGGTCGTTTCTTCCCTTTCTCTTCATACGCCTTTTTCTACTAATCTTCTCTCTTCTTCTTTTGTTTTCTGCTCGAAGTCTCTTATTTTCCTCTAAAGCTCAAAACGCCCAAAAATGGCGATCATCACCGATCTCGATGACTCCTCTTCCGCCACTGATTCCACCACTCCTCCACCTACTGCCCCAACTCTGTCCGCGCAACCAATTCGCCTCAACCCTGAAGCCATTCAACATATGGTTGCTGAGATTTTAAAAAACTGCCCAACAAGGAAACCCTTTACCCCCAAATTCCTCAAACCCTAAAGCCACCAGTTCGAATCCCCCTCCTACATTTGTTCTCTCCCCTGAAGGCGTTGTTCATGTCAGTTCCTCCAATCCACCCCCAACTGCCACTCACGCTGAGCCTATGAATGTCGCACCTTCATCTCCTCAACCACAAGTGGACATGGGAGCCGTGGACGAAATTGTCCAGGAACTAAACGCTGAGCACGGTGATCCACCGTTGTCGCCATACGCACACCAAGGCATCCACGACCTCACTCAAGAAGAGATGGATGATATTATTGAGTCGCACCAAGGCCGCAGACGCAGAGCAGCTTCGCAGAGTTCTCAACCACCGCGGAGGTCTTCGAGGAAGAGAAAAGCTCCTACTCCTCAACCTACTCCTCAGCCTACTGCTCAACCAACTCCAGTGGCGTCCGCAGCAAAGAAACCTCGAAAAGCCCCAATTTTGTTGGATGCTGAGAAGGCTTTTAGTAAGAAGTATTTTACAGAGGATATGCGCAATTTTTGCCACGAAGTGCTCAAGGAAAGAGATTTCAAACCAGAGGAAGTGTTCAAGCATGTGCACTACACTACTCTTGGTTTCTCGGACTACCTTGCTGAGAGGCATCTTTTGCACTGGGCACAAGGCCTTACCCAATACTCGCCCTCACATGTTCGGGAGTTTTATGCCAATCTCCATCCTGAGATTCTCAACCCTAATTCGGCCTGGTTTGGTAAGATTTACATACGTGGCAAATTTCATGATCTGACTCCATCTGTTCTTTGTGCGTTGTTAAAGCTACCTCAGAACGACGAACCTAGTGATGGCTTGGAACTTATGCCTGAGGATCTTAACACTGTGGCCTTTGAAATTTCTAATGAGAAAGTCAAAGAGTTTGGACGAAGCAAGTTCAGTGTTGTTCGTCTCACTTTGAAGTACTATTGCCTCTACCAATTCTGCAGCTCCAATGTTCTCCCTACGAAGAATCAGTCCCAAATTAGTACCAATATGGGTAAACTTCTTCTCTGCATACATCGTCATATGGGACTAATGAATTTTGGCTATTTTCTTTTGAAAGAAATGTTAAGGTACTCCAATGGTCGCATTAAGATTGGTGCTAAACTCCCCTATCCGGCATTGATCACGGAGTTCCTTCTTTCCATTGGTGTCAAAATCAAAGAAAGCAAGATGGTTGCTTTGAAGAACTACAATCCTCCACCGACCCTCTTATTCATGGACAATGATTTCAAGCATGCTCCCCTTTCTGGCCCTGCTTTGGTGAACTCTCTTAAGAGTCGACTCCTTCGTCAGAATGAACGCTTAACTGCATGGAGTCAGGAGGCTATGTTGATCAAAAGGGAGAATATGAAAATTATTTCTTCACTTCCATACTCTTTTGATACTTCTAACGTGCAGGCTGGTGATGTGGATCCTGATGATGAGGAGTGATAATCCATCATGGGGGAGATAATATGGTGTTGGTTGGTGGATGACTGAATTGGTTCTGGTATTTTTAAGCAGTTCTGACTGCTTGGTAACTATTCCTGAAAAACTCTCACTCACTTTTTGATAAACTTGTTTTGGTTAATGTTTTGGTTTGAATGAACTCTATTATGGATTGTATTTTTTGTTTTTATGGATTCTGAACTTTTGAATATTTTTAACTATGCGGGTCTGTAATAGTTAGGTAACTTGGATTACTGCTGAACTATCTTTTGCTATCTGCACTGATGGTCCTTCCTCTGAATGTTTTGATGGATGTTGTTTCTAATGTGTTTAGACTACTTTGTGACATCCTTCTTATTGATCATGTTTTGTTATTGGTTTACACTGTTTACTTGGTCTCTTGTACTCTTTGGACCTAGATAGATTCAACACCCTTAGGTGATGGAATTATCATCTCCACAAGAGTGGGGGAGATTGTTGTTGTACTAACAAAACTCTTGTGCAGATGACACTGTCCGAATAGCAGTTTTGGGTTTGTTGTAACTGCTTCTATGTAACTGCTCTTTGACAGTTTTGCTCTCGCCCGCACAGCAGTCTTTCAATCGATTGTTGATTCTACTTAGATATATATATTCCCTGTGATTAGATCGATTGTATGAATTAGTTGAGTTGTAATTCATTGTTGAGTCTTTACTCTTTGAGAATAGTTTAGTTTCTCTCTCCAAGATTTCATAGAGTTTCTTTCTAGAGAGTTTTAGAGTCTTGATGGTTCGTTCTTCTTCGAATGAGATTCTGTGATCAATCATCAAGATCGTGCTGCACATTGCTTCAATTGGCATTGCCAAATTGAAGAAATCTTTTCTCAATCAAGCTTAGGAGGTTGATCCTTGCGAGGAGCCTCTGAAGGATCGAAAGGAGCAACTCAGTGTGTCTTCTACACCAAAGTTCTGAAATCTGAAGGGTTTGGCAATCAAGAAATCAGATTGGACGGGTTGTCCAGCAATCGGAGTTGTGGGGGAGTCCAGACTACGATTGTTCTACCGGAATTGTCGTCTCGGTAACAGAGTCTGTCTTTTGGTTGTTTTTCAAGTCTTGTTAGGTTTAGAATTTTTGAGTGTTAGTGATAGAACCTGGATTGGCATCCCCCAGACGTAGATCCGTTTGGATCGAACTGGGTCACCAAATTCTTGTGTTCTTGTTTACATTCCGCTGATCACTCTGCACACACATACACATATAATCTGTTTACTCGTAGTTTTAACAGACAGCAAACGACAAGCTCATAGTTCAAGATAGTAAACTGGGACCAACATTTGGTATCAGAGCGGCAGACTCTGACGAACTAGAGACGATTTTGATAAATCTTGAAGAATGAGCAGAGAGGGTGCATCTGTTTCTAGGCCACCATTGTTTGATGGCACAAATTATCGATACTGGCGAACTCGAATGAAAATTCATTTGATGGCACTCGGAGATGAAGTCTGGGATGCAGTCGAAACAGCCTGGCAACCACCAACACGACCACGTGCTACAACTGATGGAGCTACAGATCCTCCTGGTAGTCGACCAGCAACAAAGGCTGAATACACACAAGCAGAAAAAGATGCCAAGAAAGGAAATTATACAGCTCTTAATGCAATCTTTAGCGCCATGGACGAAACTCAGTTCCAACTTGTTACAAATCACACACTGGCCCATGATGCATGGAGGACTCTAGAAGTGATGTATGAGGGTTCTGAAGACGTTCGAGCGACCAAGTTACAGCGAGTTGAGACAATGTTCGAAAATCTGAAGATGAAGAAAGATGAGTCGATCTCTGTTTACTATGGAAGGTTCAAGGATATCGTAAATCAAGCCTATTCTTTGGGTTTGGTGTACGATAATCAAAAGCTTGTTCGAAAGATGTTAAGGACTCTTACCAAGAAATATGCTCCAAAAGTTGCAACACTGGAAGAATTGGATAAACTGAATACAATCACTTTGGATGGTCTTGTGGGAATTCTTCAAACCTACGAGATGAATCACCTAGAAGAAGAGTCAATAAGGAATATTGCACTCAATGTAGAAGAAGATTCTGGTAACTCTTCTGAAGATGATGTATCTTATATTACCAGAAAAGTGGCTAAGATGTTGCAAGAAAGGAGAGCTAAACAGTTCAACAAACGTCAAGGCCGCAGTTCCAATGATGTTCAGACGACGGACAGACTACCACGTAAAGATTTCAAAAAGAAGGATAACAGTAAGGGTGATCGATTCAATTCAAAGAAGGACTATGGCAAACCTGATAAATTCGGATCAGTAATATGCTATGAATGTGGAGGTAAAGGACACATTCAATCTGAATGTGCTACTACCAAGAGAAGAGAATTGAGGGAGAAGAAGGTATTCCAGGCAACCTTAAGTGATGATGATCTTGAGGGAACTACTGATGAACAAAAAATAGATGATGAAGTCGTTGCCTTCACCTCAAGAGTTGCAAGCCCTACAATTAAAGGTATTGTCAAGTCCATATGTTTTTCACCTAACAATTGTGATTCTGATTCAGGTGAAAGTGATGACGAGTATGATCAACTCCTTGCTGACTACAATGAACTTAAAGAGGACTTTGAAGTTGCTGTCCAGGAGAACAAAAAATTGTTGGGACAACTAACAGATGTTGGTATTGCATATGACCTTGAAGTTGAAAAGAATGAAGTCATGCAAAAGGAGAACAACACTCTTAAAGGCAAAATTCTTGAAATGGAGAAAAAGCTTGATGATCTTAAAGTCAAGAATGATGAGCTTCAAAAGGTATCCAAAGGTAAAAACAAACTTGATGAAGTTCTTTCTATGGGAAAACGTGTTGGTGATCAAACAGGGTTAGGATATACAAAGCAATCTACACCAAGCAAAAAAAAGTTCACGAGTGGAGGATATTTGCCCCCAACTCATGAAGAATCTTATGCTGAAGAAGATTGTTCGTCCAGACGAAGACGAGACTGTCTTTATTGCAATCTGCCTGGACACACAGCAGATACTTGTATGCGAATTTTGAGAGATCTAATGAATGGAAGACCAGTTGTTTGGCCAGATCAAGAACTACGAAAGAAATTCAGAATGCAAAAGGTATGGATACCCAGAAATAAGATTAAAAATAAGAATTCTGTATGTTTTGCTGTTCTTTCGCTACAGGCACATCAGAGAAACGATCAATGGTATTTTGATTCTGGATGCTCTCGACACATGACTGGAAGGAAAGACCTCTTAGCAAATTACAAGCAAAAGGATTGTGGAGATGTCATTTTTGGAGACGGTAAACGAAGTAAAATAGCCGGTTTTGGTAAAGTAAAGGATGGATTACTTTCTAAACTATCACGAGTTTACTATGTTAAAGGACTAACAACTAATCTTATCTCTATTAGTCAACTTTGTGATGAAGATTTACAGGTCCTTTTTACCAAACACTCATGTAGAGTTTTTGATGACCAAGATGAAAGCATATTGAAAGGAGGTCGTTCAAAGAATAACTGTTATATCTTAACTGACAACGCCTCTCAAGCTTTGCTTACCAACATTGATCAGACTAACTTGTGGCACAAACGTCTTGGACACCTAAACTACAGATCTTTGCACAAGCTAAGCAACTCTAACGTCGTTCGAGGGTTGCCGAAACTATCACAAAACGACCAGACCACTTGCAGAGATTGTGCCAAAGGAAAGCAGACTCGTTCAAAGCACAAACTAGTTGATCAGATTACCACAAAGGATTGCCTTGACTTAATTCACATGGACCTTATGGGACCTACCCAAGTCGAAAGTCTAAATGGTAAAAGGTATATTCTAGTTTGTGTAGATGATTATTCACGCTTTACTTGGGTTTATTTTCTTAGGTCAAAGGATGAATCATTTGAATATTTTGAGGCCTTGAGTTTACGTTTGATGAATGAGAAGCAAAGGAAGATTACTCGAATTCGAACTGATCATGGTAAAGAGTTCGAAAATCAGTCGTTCGACCGTTTCTGTGATGAGCATGGAATTGCACACGAGTATTCTGCCCCCAAAACTCCTCAACAAAACGGAGTGGCTGAACGAAAGAATAGAACTCTACAAGACATGGCAAGATCCTTATTACATGCAAGTTCAATGAGTAAGATGTTTTGGGCTGAAGCTGTTAATACAGCCAATCATATTGCAAACCGTGTGTTGCTCCGACCACATACAAACACCACACCTTATCAATTGTGGAAAGGTAACACGCCTACGGTAAAGTATTTTCATATATTTGGTTGTAAATGTCATGTTCTTAGAGATAGAGAAAACTTAAAAAAGTTTGATTCTAGATCTGATGATGGCTATTTCATTGGTTATTCAAATACTTCAAAAGCTTATCGTGTGTATCTCCTAAATGCTAAGAAGGTAATTGAAAGTACTAATGTTGTTTTTGAGGATTTTGATCTTATAGACAACAGGACTGATGATGATGATCATCTACCCCAACAAAATCAAGAACCTATTGTTGAGAATGAACAGATCATTCCTGAACAACAAGAAACAGAACCAGATAGTCCACCTGAAGTTGAAACTACAGTGGAACAGGAATCTGAGGAACAACCTGTAGAAGAAGTTCAAAGCAATAGAAAAGGATCAAGGGTTCTTAAGCATTATTCTACTAATGATATCATTGGTGATCCTAAAGCACAGCGGCAGACTAGACATAAAACTATAGATTTCAAGGAGCTAGCTGGTTACAATTGCTTTGTGTCAAAGATAGAGCCTAAGAACACTGTTGAAGCCTTGAAGGATGAGTACTGGATCGCTGCCATGCAGGACGAACTACTTCAATTTGAAAGAAATGATGTTTGGGAGTTGACAGAATTACCTCCAAATGTCAACGTGATTGGTACTAAATGGGTGTACAGAGACAAAACTGATGAGAAAGGCAATATAGTCAGAAACAAAGCAAGACTAGTTGCACAAGGATACACTCAAATTGAGGGACTCGACTACGGAGAGACGTTCGCACCTGTTGCACGCATGGAGGCTGTAAGAATTCTTTTAGCTATTGCTTGTTCATTGGATATAAAGTTGTACCAGATGGACATAAAAACCGCCTTTCTAAATGGGAAGATCAAAGAAGAAATTTATGTTGCTCAACCTAGTGGATTTGAAGATCCGGTGCATCCAAATCATGTCTATCGTGTCAAAGGTGCTCTATATGGATTAAAGCAGGCACCTCGAGCATGGTATGAAAGATTATCAAAGTATCTTGTTGCTAGTGGATTTAAGAGAGGAAATGCATATAAGACGTTGTTTGTCAAGCGTCAGGACGACGACTTAACTGTTGCTCAGGTATATGTCGATGATATAATCTTTGGTTCGACTTCAACAAAATTCAGGGATGAATTTGTTAATTCGATGAAATCAGAATTTGAGATGTCTATGATGGGTGAGCTGCACTACTTCTTAGGACTTCAAGTTACACAAGAAGCTGATGGTATCTTTTTGAGTCAAGAAAAGTATGCTAGGAATATGTTAAAGAAGTTTGACATGGATAGTTGCAAAGTAATCAGAACGCCCTTAGGACAACAGGAGAAGCTGACTAAGGATGAAGCTGGGAAACCAGTAGATCAAAAGGTCTACAGAAGCATTATTGGAAGTCTACTTTATCTTACTGCTTCTAGACCTGACATTTCTTATAGTGTGGGAGTATGTGCTCGATTTCAATCCGATCCTAAGGAATCACATATGAAAGCAGTGCGAAGGATTATGAGATATATAAAGGGATCTTTACAAATGGGAATTTGGTTTTCTAAACGATCAACACTTGATCTAATTGGGTTCACTGACTCAGACTGGGCTGGTAGTTGTGACGACAGAAAATCTACAACTGGAGGATGCTTCTACTTAGGAAACAATCTTGTTAGCTGGTATTCAAGGAAACAAAATATCGTAGCTCTATCCACAGCTGAGGCGGAATACATTGCTGCCACATGTTGTTGCTCCCAACTTCTTTGGATGAAGCAACTACTTCAAGACTACGGTATTAGTAAGGATAACTTTTTAGTTTTCTGTGATAATACTAGTGCTATTAACATATCTAAAAATCCTGTTTTACATAGTAGGAGTAAACATATAGATATTCGATATCATTTTATTCGAGATCTTGTGGAGGATGAAATTTGCAGGTTAGAGCACATTGGAACACTGGAGCAACGAGCAGACATATTAACAAAGGCATTGGATGGAGAAAAGTTTGAAGGCTTAAGAACTATCTTAGGCCTTTCCTATCACAATTAAACACTTAAGTAATTGGGCCTAATGATTTGCAATATATAGAAAATATTACCTTTGCAGGCCCACAAAAGGAAACAGGCCCAAACAATTGGAGAAGCCTTATCCGGAACGCCATCATCACGCGCGGGAGACTGGCTGACGTCACGTCGGCTCTGCAACTGCTGCAGACTGGTCACGTCGCCCACGTTTTACGAAAACTGTCCTCCGCCCCTTCGATTTCCGGCAACGCTCCTCCTCCATTAAAAGGTCGTTTCTTCCCTTTCTCTTCATACGCCTTTTTCTACTAATCTTCTCTCTTCTTCTTTTGTTTTCTGCTCGAAGTCTCTTATTTTCCTCTAAAGCTCAAAACGCCCAAAAATGGCGATCATCACCGATCTCGATGACTCCTCTTCCGCCACTGATTCCACCACTCCTCCACCTACTGCCCCAACTCTGTCCGCGCAACCAATTCGCCTCAACCCTGAAGCCATTCAACATATGGTTGCTGAGATTTTAAAAAACTGCCCAACAAGGAAACTCTTTACCCCCAAATTCCTCAAACCCTAAAGCCACCAGTTCGAATCCCCCTCCTACATTTGTTCTCTCCCCTGAAGGCGTTGTTCATGTCAGTTCCTCCAATCCACCCCCAACTGCCACTCACGCTGAGCCTATGAATGTCGCACCTTCATCTCCTCAACCACAAGTGGACATGGGAGCCGTGGACGAAATTGTCCAGGAACTAAACGCTGAGCACGGTGATCCACCGTTGTCGCCATACGCACACCAAGGCATCCACGACCTCACTCAAGAAGAGATGGATGATATTATTGAGTCGCACCAAGGCCGCAGACGCAGAGCAGCTTCGCAGAGTTCTCAACCACCGCGGAGGTCTTCGAGGAAGAGAAAAGCTCCTACTCCTCAACCTACTCCTCAGCCTACTGCTCAACCAACTCCAGTGGCGTCCGCAGCAAAGAAACCTCGAAAAGCCCCAATTTTGTTGGATGCTGAGAAGGCTTTTAGTAAGAAGTATTTTACAGAGGATATGCGCAATTTTTGCCACGAAGTGCTCAAGGAAAGAGATTTCAAACCAGAGGAAGTGTTCAAGCATGTGCACTACACTACTCTTGGTTTCTCGGACTACCTTGCTGAGAGGCATCTTTTGCACTGGGCACAAGGCCTTACCCAATACTCGCCCTCACATGTTCGGGAGTTTTATGCCAATCTCCATCCTGAGATTCTCAACCCTAATTCGGCCTGGTTTGGTAAGATTTACATACGTGGCAAATTTCATGATCTGACTCCATCTGTTCTTTGTGCGTTGTTAAAGCTACCTCAGAACGACGAACCTAGTGATGGCTTGGAACTTATGCCTGAGGATCTTAACACTGTGGCCTTTGAAATTTCTAATGAGAAAGTCAAAGAGTTTGGACGAAGCAAGTTCAGTGTTGTTCGTCTCACTTTGAAGTACTATTGCCTCTACCAATTCTGCAGCTCCAATGTTCTCCCTACGAAGAATCAGTCCCAAATTAGTACCAATATGGGTAAACTTCTTCTCTGCATACATCGTCATATGGGACTAATGAATTTTGGCTATTTTCTTTTGAAAGAAATGTTAAGGTACTCCAATGGTCGCATTAAGATTGGTGCTAAACTCCCCTATCCGGCATTGATCACGGAGTTCCTTCTTTCCATTGGTGTCAAAATCAAAGAAAGCAAGATGGTTGCTTTGAAGAACTACAATCCTCCACCGACCCTCTTATTCATGGACAATGATTTCAAGCATGCTCCCCTTTCTGGCCCTGCTTTGGTGAACTCTCTTAAGAGTCGACTCCTTCGTCAGAATGAACGCTTAACTGCATGGAGTCAGGAGGCTATGTTGATCAAAAGGGAGAATATGAAAATTATTTCTTCACTTCCATACTCTTTTGATACTTCTAACGTGCAGGCTGGTGATGTGGATCCTGATGATGAGGAGTGATAATCCATCATGGGGGAGATAATATGGTGTTGGTTGGTGGATGACTGAATTGGTTCTGGTATTTTTAAGCAGTTCTGACTGCTTGGTAACTATTCCTGAAAAACTCTCACTCACTTTTTGATAAACTTGTTTTGGTTAATGTTTTGGTTTGAATGAACTCTATTATGGATTGTATTTTCTGTTTTTATGGATTCTGAACTTTTGAATATTTTTAACTATGCGGGTCTGTAATAGTTAGGTAACTTGGATTACTGCTGAACTATCTTTTGCTATCTGCACTGATGGTCCTTCCTCTGAATGTTTTGATGGATGTTGTTTCTAATGTGTTTAGACTACTTTGTGACATCCTTCTTATTGATCATGTTTTGTTATTGGTTTACACTGTTTACTTGGTCTCTTGTACTCTTTGGACCTAGATAGATTCAACACCCTTAGGTGATGGAATTATCATCTCCACAAGAGTGGGGGAGATTGTTGTTGTACTAACAAAACTCTTGTGCAGATGACACTGTCCGAATAGCAGTTTTGGGTTTGTTGTAACTGCTTCTATGTAACTGCTCTTTGACAGTTTTGCTCTCGCCCGCACAGCAGTCTTTCAATCGATTGTTGATTCTACTTAGATATATATATTCCCTGTGATTAGATCGATTGTATGAATTAGTTGAGTTGTAATTCATTGTTGAGTTTTTACTCTTTGAGAATAGTTTAGTTTCTCTCTCCAAGATTTCATAGAGTTTCTTTCTAGAGAGTTTTAGAGTCTTGATGGTTCGTTCTTCTTCGAATGAGATTCTGTGATCAATCATCAAGATCGTGCTGCACATTGCTTCAATTGGCATTGCCAAATTGAAGAAATCTTTTCTCAATCAAGCTTAGGAGGTTGATCCTTGTGAGGAGCCTCTGAAGGATCGAAAGGAGCAACTCAGTGTGTCTTCTACACCAAAGTTCTGAAATCTGAAGGGTTTGGCAATCAAGAAATCAGATTGGACGGGTTGTCCAGCAATCGGAGTTGTGGGGGAGTCCAGACTACGATTGTTCTACCGGAGTTGTCGTCTCGGTAACAGAGTCTGTCTTTTGGTTGTTTTTCAAGTCTTGTTAGGTTTAGAATTTTTGAGTGTTAGTGATAGAACCTGGATTGGCATCCCCCAGACGTAGATCCGTTTGGATCGAACTGGGTCACCAAATTCTTGTGTTCTTGTTTACATTCCGCTGATCACTCTGCACACACATACACATATAATCTGTTTACTCGTAGTTTTAACAGACAGCAAACGACAAGCTCATAGTTCAAGATAGTAAACTGGGACCAACAGTTTTGTATTTTAACTTCCATCATTAATTTTAAGAAGTTGTGATACCACTAAAAAAAAATTCTGGATCCGCTACTTAGCAAGCGTTTCAGTGATTACTCAATTTTTACTTATATTGTTGCTTCCTCAATTTTAAATTCAAACTTTTCAAATAGAAGGAAATAGTATAACAACGCAGTCCCAGGTTGTTTGTGATTCCAAACGTTTCAAGGTTTTTATATTCTTAAGGCTTAAATAGCCTATATATGATATAGCCTTAGTTCTCTTTTCACTTGTTAAATTAGGCAATACTATATACTCTGGTTGTCTTGTGTCTATAACAACTGGTCTGCTGTTTAACAAATAAGTTGAAACAAGTGTGCATGGTCCGGTGCCAGAACATTCTATATGCTTCATTCAAGAAAGGGCAGAGATCATAGAACAGAAAACTCGGTAGCTTGTATATGGAATTTATTCATAAGGTGTCACAACAAATCATCCACATGCATTCATTGTAGAAAGGTAATCATTGGATTGGAAAGAGTATTCTACACAGTACCACAACATAAGGGAAGACAACCCTATATAAAAGCAACAAACTGAACCACTGGCATTGCAAGTCCCGGATTTACTAAAGTTCCTTACTATTTGTTCTATAGATATCAGATGTCATAATTTTGGTGACTTTTACCTGTTCAGAGTTTTAAGATAAATCATCTATGATACATATAATCTTTTATAACTTAGATGTTCTATCATACTGTGTAGGACCAATTTCATCGACATTTATTACTGGAGGCTCAAAGAAAACAATTGAGAGCTGTGATTGAGAATAAGTCCCGTATTCTTCTTGTGCATGCTTCTTCTGGATACAAGTAACATCTGTCTCCTTTCACTATGCCTTGCATCAGTTTCTTACCAGAAATTTGGATTTACAATTTATTTCAATGGCCAACAATCCCTCTTATTGTGTACATTGCCTCTTCTACCTTTTATGTTCCTATGCACTTCAGATTAAATGAAGATATATAAATATTTTTTGGTATTTTGTCAGGATTGATCAGTTATAGTAATAGTATTAAATAAATAGCATTTCGCTCATCCAAAAAAAAATAATTAAATAAATAACATTTCATATCAGGTTGACTGAGAAACTGGTAACTGAGCTTAGTGTTTCTTATGTTTCTTATAAAGTCTAAATCTGAATGTTATAGAATAAAAAACTTTCAATCCAAAGACCCTTTTTTATCCGATGCCTAGCTCTCTCTCCCAGAGAAAGATTCTAAAGGTCGAATAGAAAATTGGTAGTTGTTGTTAATCCTACCAAGTTGACTGTCCAATCTCCAAGTTGATGTATTGGGCGGGATCTTCCTTTCATTACAGAAGGTAGTTGTTGAATTAGATGCTTCTTGCCCGGCTGATACATTACTTCTTTATGCTAAGTGTTTAAGACCTCTCTACTCTACGTTGTTTAATTTGAGACCACAAGTCCTCTGTTGCATGGGTTGATAGTTCACATGCTGTGGGCACTATAATTATAGTTGGACATTGTGGGTAAGTTTTTGTTGTCTTGAAAAAAATGTCACAGACATAGTTTGAGAGAGGTTTTGGATGCTCCAAATGTTATGAATATGATTAAAGATACAAAAAGCTGCACAGGAGGTATTACTGGACGTAAACGACATAGTCTCTCGCCAAAAAGTAAATTATGGCCATCACTCAAGTAGAGGGTAATGAGTTTAAGAGTTTGTTGGGGCCATACGAAATAGTGGGCCGCGAAAGAGCTATTGGGCCATAAGACATGGGCCGGAAGAAAGAGGAAGTCCAAAAAGAAGGTGGGCTCGAGATTGGTAAGGCCGAAAGTGCATAGTAAGCCGAAGGAAGGAAATCAAAGCTGATAAAGATTTCGGCCGAAATGGGAAGAAATAGCCGAAACCAAAACAACCGAATTGAAGAGAGAAAGAGTTCGGCTCAGGGGAGTTAGCCGGAGAGCGGTTATTCCAGCTCCGGCTATAAATAGGGGTCGACGCACTCAAAATCAGAGAGATCAATCCAACCCCCAAATTACTTTTATCAATTTTAATTCCTTGTTATCTTTACTGCTTTCTTTACAGCTTTCCTTTACAGCTTTCCTTAGAATTTAGCCTAGTTTGTAGCGGTTACCATTTCCAAATCCACCGTTGCTCCTTAGCAGCTGGTAGTTTGATTCTCTGTTTTTGGTGAATTCCGCCATTGTTCCTTAACAACAGGCAGATTCTCCGTTGTATCGAGTTATTGTTGATCAATTCAAGGAAGATTCATTCAATTGTGGGCGCATTATTGTCAATTCGAACCCGTAATCGGTTTGATCCTTTTCCGATAGCCTCCCTTGAGGAGAAAAAGGTCCTTGGCTACACCAGAGCCAAACAGTGGCACGCCCAGTGGGACGCAAAATGGCGTTTGAACAAGCAACTCCAGCAGCAAACACGGCGGCGAGGACTGATTTGCCGCCGATTCAGGAAGAGCGCGCACCAGAAGCCGGAGAATTCCCCCCAGGGTTCCCCGGACCATCACATTTCCATAATCAGGAGTTTTCAAATGATGATTTAACCCCGCGATTCCGAGATCAGGTTCAATTTATGGTGGAGGCGGCGGTTACCAACTCGGTTCGCCAAATCGAAGGAAATATCCTGGCAGCGATGCCAGCCATGTTTAGAGCCGAAATTGCGAGGAGTATGTATCCGATGGGAGCGCAGCAAGCTCCAGTGGCGCAAAATCCACCGCAAAATCCTCACAATTTTCAACAGCAGGCCTTTAGGCCGCCAGGAGGGCATGGAGCTCGGCCTTTTGTTCCTCCGCAGCAGAGGTACGATCAGCAACAGAATCAACCGCCTCAACCAGTAGTTCAACCGCCTGCTCCAGTGGTTCAACAACAATACGCACCACTTCAGCAGAATCCACCACAACTGGTTGACAGAGAGCTGATTGCCGAGATTATTCGCACACAGTTTGGGAATCTCATCGGCCAGGAGAATAGGCCGATGTATCGGAAACCTTATCCAGACTACATCGAGGAGCAGTATCCACTGCCTAGAGGGGTGAAGGTTCCAGATTTCAACACTTTTTCTGGAGAAGTCGGCCGCTCTACCATCGAGCATATCGGCCGATTTACAGCTCAATGTACCAGAATCGCGCAAAATGATTTTCACAAGCTGATATTGTTCAGTTTGTCATTAACTGGCCCAGCATTCGAGTGGTACATTAACCTGCCAGCGGGATCGGTCAATACTTGGGCCGAAATGGAGCGGTTATTCCATGACCGATTCTATAATACTAGTCCTGAAGTCTCGGTAGTTGATCTGACGTCAACCAAACAGAAGGCGTCTGAATCGGTTACTGAATTCATTGAGAGATTTTATGCAGTGAAGGCTCAGGTGAAGACAATGCTGCCTGAGCATGAATATATTCAAATTTTAAAGCAGAATTTGAAGTTTGCCATCAAGGACAGATTGATGGTAACAAGACCGAGAACGGTAGCCGAATTAACGGCTGAAGCGATAAGGATGGAGACTTATTTGGCGGAACAGGCGGCTTTCAAATCAAGCCGAAGTCAAAGTGGAAGGTCACAACCTATCCAGTCAGCTGCCTCATTTGCTGAATCTCTGGATAGATGTGAAATTCAGGAAGAGTACAATGCGGAAGACGTTCCTGCATTAGCCGAGGTTGCAAGGGCAGAGTTAATCATAAAGAAGCCAATGACGTGTCCAGCACTTCGGCCAGCCAGAGGCAAGGAGAAAGAAGGAGGAGATGAGTCTCAAAGGTTTTACTCTTTCGACTTGTCACAAATGGACGAAATATTTGATTATTGCCAGAAGAACGGATTGCTAGAGTTTAAAGGAAACCATCCGCAGCCTACCAAGGATCAGTTGGAAGCCGGATGGTGCAGGTTCCACGGATCAGCTACTCATTCCACGGCCATTTGTGGGCATTTTAGGAAGCTGATTCAGAAGCATGTTGATGATGGGAAGCTGAAGTTCCCAGAAAGGCTTATGGCAGTCGATAAGAATCCGTTCCCGGCTGCCAACATGGTGATGGTGCAGCCCAACCAGAATAAATCGGTGCATGACCGATTGGGGGATCAAACATCATCCAGCAAGAGCTCCGTGCACGATCGGCTTGGGGATCAGCCATCGGCTCAGAAGTCAGGAGTATGGAAAAGGCTAGGATCTCCGAAGGGAAAGGAGAAAGTTACCGATGTTTTTGACCGATTGGGGAATTATGAGGTGAAAGAGTGGATCAAGCAATCGGAGAGACATCAGGAGATCGAGGTTGGAGATAAGAGTGAGAGACCAACGTTGAAAATCATAACCAACGGATGGGACTCAGAGATGAAGTTAACAGCCGATAAGCAGAATGGAAAGACTGTGATACAGATCACGGTACCGGAAGAAGCTGTTAGCCCCGAAATGAAAAAGCTTAGAAGGCCACCAGCAAATACTCAGGTAGGCCGATGGGTCCGAAACTCTCCAGAAAGAAGGCATTTCGATCAACGCCGATTTGACCATTCAGCTTGGAGGACAGAGGAAAGGAAAGTCCCAAAAGGAAAGGGATCATATCGTACTTTCAAACGAAGAATGCAACGGCTTAAAGCAGCTGCTGCTTCTGAGCAAGAGGAGTATGATATGATGCATATGGAGGAAGACTTCCCTGATGATTGTTCGTTCTCGGGAGGACGAATACTCAATAGGGTATTTTCGGCTCGTTTGAGGTCCGAATCAAAAGAAGAGAGGAAGCCGAAAGAAGGACAGGATCGGCTGAAGAACAAAACTGAATTTCGGCCAAAAGTAATACAGCCGAAAGTTGAAAGTGAACAGCCGAAATCGAAAGAGGAATGGAAGCCTAGACCAGTCCGAACCAGGGAGTGGAAGCCGAAGACAACTATCATTCCGAATAGTGATACACCCCCTGTTGGGCAGTTTAAATTCGACTTCGGGTCTAGTGCGAATATGGTGACAGTAACCACCGAAGAGAAAGAGGAGTACTGGTCGGATTCCGAACCAGCGGTGGTTTTTTGTCAAAAGGATGGGGAATACTATGGTGATGAAGAACCCATAGTGGATTTCTGTTTCGATAAACTTGAGATATTTCGGCCAGAAGCCGAAATAGAGAAATCTTTTGAGGAAGGATATAAGGCATTCGTTCCGGAAGCTCAACCAGGTACGATTTTGCCTCCAACTGCGCAAATGTCCCAGCATGTGAGGCCTTTATACGTTAAAGGTTGGGTCAATGGGAGACCACTCAGGAGAATGTTTATCGATGGTGGGGCCACAGTTAATATCATGCCACTATCAACGCTAACGAAGATAGGCCGCTCGAAGGAAGATTTACTCCCTACGAGAATGAAGGTTATGAGTTTTGTGGGGGCTCAAACCGCGGCCGAAGGATGTATACTGGTGGATGTAACGGTCGGAACAATATCAATTCCGACCATGTTCTTTGTGGTGGATGCAGAAGTTCCGTATGCGGCCCTATTAGGCCGATGCTGGATTCATACATCCCGATGTTTGCCATCGACGCTTCACCAGAAAGTATGGTTCTGGAAGAAAGATGGCACAGTAGAAGAAGTGGATGGAGATCAACCTCCATTTCCAGTCAGCTCAGCCGGACGAATTGATGCGGTGTTATATGAAGAACCGATTCAACCATTCCTAGCAGTGGTAGGGGATCGGTACCCGCAAGTGATCGAGTGTGATTGGACTGATTTGGGGTTTGAAATCAGATACCAGGCCGATGAACGGCCAATCGAAGAAGAAAGTAAATGATGGAGTCACAACCGAATCAAGCGACCGAGTTCGAATCGGCCGAACTCGAAGTTTCAGACGACAAAGCAGGATGGAGCGATTTAATAGACGCAATTCCAAAGCGAACGCCGGATTTCAAAGCTCAAGACCCCTTGAAAATGATCAATGTTGGTACAGACGAACACCCGAGGGAGATCCCGTTGAGTGCGAATCTTGATCAGCAGATGACAAGCCGATTCAAGGAGGTGCTAGTCGAATTCAAGGATTGTTTCGCATGGGACTATACAGAGATGCCAGGATTGGAGCGGTCAATTGTAGAGCACAGACTGCCTATCAAAGAAGGGTTCAGGCCGCATAAACAGCCGGCCAGGAGGGCAGCACCCGAAATAGTCCCAAAAATAAAAGAAGAAATAGAGAAATTGTTAGCGGCCGGGTTTGTTAGGCCAGCTAAATATGTAGAATGGCTATCAAATATTGTTCCTGTAATAAAGAAGAATGGAAAATTGAGAGTTTGCATTGATTTCAGGAATCTTAATATAGCCACTCCAAAAGATGAGTATATGATGCCTATTGTTGACTTGTTGATTGATTCGGCCGCAAAACAGGGGATGCTATCTTTCATGGATGGATATTCAGGGTACAACCAAATTTTTATGGCCGAAGAAGACATTCACAAGACTGCATTTCGGTGCCCTGGCGCCATAGGGATATATGAATGGGTGGTGATGCCATTCGGGCTGAAGAATGCAGGAGCTACATATCAGAGAGCCATGAATTATGTTTTCCATGACCTCATAGGGGATTGTGTTGAAGTCTATATTGATGACGTCATGGTCCGATCCAAAGATATCGAAAGCCACTTGAACGATTTGCGGAAAGTATTCGCGAGGATGAGGCTGCATGGAGTCAAGATGAATCCAGCCAAGTGTGCTTTCGGAGTACAGGCAGGGAATTTTCTCGGGTTCCTGGTACATAACAAAGGAATAGAAGTTGATGCGAACAAAACCAGGGCCATCCAAGAAGCCAAACCTCCACATGATAAGAAAAGTCTACAAAAGTTTCTTGGAAAAATCGGTTTTCTGAGACGATTCTTAGCAAATGCGGCTGGAAAGTCGAAGCCACTAACCGATTTATTGAGGTTAAAGAAGGAAGAGGAGTTCAAATGGGGAATCGACCAGCAAAAGGCCTTTGAACAATTGAAGCAGGACTTGATGAATCCACCTGTGTTGGTTCCTCCAATTTTAGGACGGCCATTGAAATTATACATAGCAGCGGCCGAAGAATCTATTGGAGCATTACTGGCGCAGGAAGACGATGAAGGAAGGGATCGGGCGATCTACTATCTTAGCCGAATCCTAAGGGACGCCGAAGTAAGGTACTCGCCGATTCATAAACTATGTTTAAGCCTTTATCATGCATGCCAGAAATTAGAATATTATATTCAACCAAGGCAAGTGATAGTAGTAGCTTCGGTTGACATAGTTAAGATTATGATGAATGATCCGGTCAGTAGCCGAAGAATGGCCAAATGGGCCATGAAGTTAAATGCATACGATTTGGGATATCAACCTTTAAGGGCTATGAAAGGACAGATTGTAGCCGATTTTCTGGCTGATCATGTGACACACCCGATAACCGATGACATCGATCATCAGGATCGGCCAAAAGAAGTTGGTGAGATAGGAATTGTATACTTGCAACCATGGGTAATGACATTTGATGGTTCTAAAGCCGCTTCAGGAGTTGGAGCAGGGTTTACCCTACAAACGCCGGAGGGCAAGATATACAAATATTTCGTGCAACTGCCAAAGTCATATACGAACAACCAAGCCGAATATAAAGCGTTAATTTCGGGATTACAACGGTTGATAGAAGATGGAGTCAGAGCAATCATTGTCAAAGGAGATTCGCAAGTAGTTGTCCAGCAACTGCTAGGCGATTTTTCGGTTAAGAGTTCGCAATTGATTAGACTGTATGAAGAAGCGGTTACTTTGTTAGAGGAATTTGATGAGGTGTACATTGAATACATCCCGAGAGAAAAGAATGAAGAAGCCAATGAATTGGCTCAACATGCGGCTAAATATCGGTTGATGCCGATAGCGGGAAATGTAGAAGTGCGTTTGGCCGAAACAGAGAAGGCCGAATGGATTAAAAAGATAGCACAGATATTAGAAGATCCTTCGGAGGCTAATCCAGCCGAAAAACGGAAAGCGATGGACTACGTCATAATAGGAGGATTATTATTCAAGCGTGCTATTGATGGAATATTGCTCAGATGCGTCGGAGAAGAAGAGGCAGGAAAGTCGATGAAGTGGAGCATTATTCGGCTGGGATATTATTGGCCGAATATGGGTCCTGATTGTGAAAAATATGCAAGAGGATGCACCGAATGTCAAAAGCATGGGCCGATTCAGAAATTACCGGCCGAAGAATTACATATAATGATCAAACCATGGCCATTCAGAGGATGGGCCATGGACATCATAGGAAAAATTCATCCCTCGTCGTCGAAAAGACATGAGTTCGTGCTAGTGGCAACAGATTACTTCACAAAATGGGCCGAAGCTCAGGCGTATGTCAGCATTTCACAAGAGGAGGTGATTGAGTTCATTAAGAGACAGTTGATTTATAGATTCGGGATCCCACAGACGATTTTGACAGATAGAGGAACTGTATTTGTGGGGGAAAAGGTTAAGGCCTTTGCAGACGAATACGGAATAAAAATTATACATTCGTCACCATATTACCCGCAAGGAAATGGACAAGCAGAGGCCACAAACAAACAGCTAATAGGAATCATAAAGAAAATGATTGAAGATCAACCAAGAAAATGGCACGAAAAGTTATCTGAAGCACTGTGGGCTTATCGAAATGCCAAAACCTCAGCTACTGGGTTCACACCATTTCGGCTGACTTATGGAATGGATGCAGTATTGCCAGCCGAAATAACAGTGCCGACTTTGAGAATAAGCCAGGCGGATTCAATATCAGCCGAACAGTATGATTGTGCAATGAAAGATGAGTTATTGGAGGTAAATGCCAATCGGGTGCAGGCCTTTGAGAATTTGCAGAAAAATAAAGATATTGTGGCCGATTGGTACAATAAGCGAATTCGTCTCAAGCGCTTTGAAGTTGGAAACTTAGTTTGGAAAGTTATATGGCCGCCGAAGCAGAAGGACGGCCGATTAGGTAAGAGGAGTCCCAATTGGGAGGGACCATTTATTGTTCATACAAGATTACCGAATGGAGCATACGTTTTGGTGGACGAAAATGGTGAGCAGATGTCAAATCCAGTTAATGCAAGATACATGAAGAAATATTATCCATCAGTATGGGATTGAACATTAAGCGATGCGAAAAAGTAAAGATTTTATTGCATGAACGAATAAGTACAAAGAAGGTGCTACTTCGGCCGAAAGCGGCGTCGATAGCCCGAAATTACAATATACAAGGGAAACGTCCTATACTAAGCAGGCATATACAAGGGAAAGGTCCTTGAAAGACACTCAGCCTTGTAGAAATGCCGCTAAAACTATCGGCAACACAGAAGCGGGGCACGGTTGCTTGCCCCAGAACAGTATTGCCGATTTAAGTCCTACCACCGAACTTCTACTCTAGGATACGATAGAACGAAAAGTACAACGTCCCAGAGGTAGAAGTCAAACTCGGGTACAGCCGCCGCACGACCTCAGACAGAAGAAGAATAGTGCAGCGAGGCAGTCACCCAAAAGCGGTGGAAGGGGGAAAGGAGGGAGGAATAACTAAGGGTAGTTATTCCCCCCATTAGAAAAGGTCCGACTGGATATGCATCCGCAAAGTCGAAAAGGGGCACGTCAGCATAGCCGTCGAGACCTGCATTTGGAATAACATATAAAGATCCTCTCCCATACGAACGTGG
Organism: Hygrophila difformis; assembly: GCA_030278955.1. Taxonomy (NCBI): domain Eukaryota; kingdom Viridiplantae; phylum Streptophyta; class Magnoliopsida; order Lamiales; family Acanthaceae; genus Hygrophila; species Hygrophila difformis. Next base: position 10,330,404 of record JAOANR010000004.1, on the reverse strand, counting down.
TGAAAAGGGCATTAGTTGAACTCGTGTTGCATAAGCAAAAAATTTTCGTATCACGTCTGGAAATCCTCGCACAAGAATATTTGCCGGAGGCCATGGGGGAACTGGAGACAGGAAGTTGAATAAGGAAGAAGGAAGATCCATATTGCTATAGAAAAAAGAAAAAAAGGAAGTGATGGATAAGTGTCAACAATGCCGGGTATTTATAGAAAAGAGATAAGTGCTTGGCGGAAGAAACGGTCAATAGTAAATGTTATTTATGGGAAAACGTTACAGCTGATTCCCAGAAAAAGCTGCTAATATTCAGAAATCAGCAATAAAGGAGACCGAAAACAGTGGAATTAACGGGATACGAATCGCATTACAAAAGATACAAAAGATACGAATCCAAGTACAATGTATCGGCCAACATAGTCTGAAAAAGGCCGATTACAGCTGTCAAGAAAGGGAAAAGTGACCGAAATTTACACTTAACAAAGGACGAATCAAAACACAAAACTGATATGCAAAGATAAATTAGTGGTCTTCCTGGACGTCAGAAGGAACAGCATCATCCAAGCCTCGCGAGGTGGCAGTAGCAGGACTAGCCGAAGATGTCATCAGATTCGGACTTGTCGAAGGAAAAGGACCAGTAGTTTCACCAGGAGGAAGGTGAACGGTCGATGAACCAGCACCACAGGAAGCACCAGTTTTCCCTAGAAGAAAAGAAGAAAAGGGGGAATAATAAGTAAGAGAGTATAAAAGAAAAATCATGACAGGAAATAGAAGGAAGCAAGGTACCTGAAGGAATGATCGGCAAAGGTGGGTTATCGCCCGAAGGGGAGGACTCTATTTCGGAGGGGTCCAAAGGAAACAAGACATGTGGAGAAAGGACATGAACAACACTGTGCCCACCAAGGCTCTTGATGGCCGAATCCAGTTGACCAACTAAGGACTGGGTTTCGGCCCATTTTTCTTGGAAGGTACCAATAATATAATCGTTGAAACTGATCCGCATGGCCAAATAAGAAGCATCCTCCTGAGAATCCAAGATCTTGGCCCTAGGAGCTTCGGCCGATTGATGAAGAATTTTGATCGATTGTTTCAGATCGGCCGATTTTCGCTTAGTGTGAGCCAAAGTTAATTCTAAATCCTTCTCTTGTCTTTGGAGTTTGGTTATCTCAGATCGAATCAAAGCAAGATCCTCGGACTGTTTAAGCTCCTGAGATTCCACTTCAGACAGCTTACTCATTTGAGCCCGATACTCTGCAGAATAATTGTCAAAGATGGCTCGTGAAGAGGCTGCAGCCTCACGTTCGGCGGCAAGCTTATGTCGCATCTTTAAGTGAGCCAGGAGTTCCTGATCCATCGAGAGGACAGACTTCGTAATCATCTGAAGGGTACCATTCAGATTCAGAGATACCATCTCGTCATGAAATTGCTGCTCAAGATGGGACAAGAGAATAAGGATCGGTTTAGGGTTGACGAATTCCACGTCAGATTGCCGGCCGATTAGATTGCATAACCTGGCCAGACAATCGCCAAGGTGAGTAGAAAGATCCGATGGACGAGAAACCAGAGACGCAGGAGAAAAGAAATCGTCCAAGACATGCCGATCAGGAAATGGCGATAAAGGGATATGATCGGCAGGGGTTTCATCAGCAGCCATACCACTAGGAAAGGAGCCAGACGGTGTCGGAACAACTAAGGATGAAGGTGTGGCAGAATCCGTAATAGGCTGAGGACGGTCGACCGAAAGAGGGACGGAAGGGTCGGCCGAAGTAGAGCTCGCGATCAAACCACGAGGGGTAACAGCAGGGGAACTAGCGGGAACAGCCAAATTACTGGTACTGGCCGATGTGCGAAATTCGGCTACCGGAGGAACCGATACCACAGTTGGAAGTGGTTGAACATCAGGTTGTGGTAAAATGGGTGGGACCTGACAAGAATAAGAAAAGGGAATTAGTCGAAGGAAAGGAGCCTGGAAAAGGAGAAAAAATAGTGTAACGAACCGCAAAGAGGGAGGCAGGGATTCTGCCAAGCGGTGAATGAGATGAACGCTTCCTGGTCTGAGTAGGAGGGAGAAAGTCGACGAGAGAGGCCGAAGGCGAAGCGGGCCTTTTTCGACCAGGTTCTGAAGTAGAGGAGCAAGGAACATCTGGAGAAATCGGATAAGTGAAGATATAAAGAAAAAGGAACGAGTAACGACTGAAGAAGAAAGGAAAGGAAAAGAAACATACCTGGGCGAGAAGCGGAGGACGAACCGAGAATGCGCTGAGGAGCGGAACCCGGAGATGATGAAGGGACAGTGGAGAATGCCAGAATAGGAGAAAAACCACCCCTCCGCAGGACCGAATCAAGGTTGGCACTAAAGAAGACACCAGCAACACCGTTCCACCAAGACTGGAAACGGGAGGTAACAGACCCTGGACGAGCGACAAACTTCCAAACCTTGAAGGAGATCAAACGTTTGTGATAGAGGGAGCATTGCTGACGACTGGTAGAAGCAGAGAGGCGTCTACCGGCTCTGAGGGCCTCCACTAAGTCTTGACCAAAGCCGAATTGGCGGCTAACCAGATGGGGATTGTAAACTTGAAAAGGAATAGCAGACTTGGCAGGAACAAATGTGGAACCATTGAAGATCGGGCGGGGTAATATACACCTGTTCCATATTTGAGCAAAAGCCAAAGGAAGAGGAGTCCCGAAGGGGGAAGTAACAATATCCCTGACCCAAGCAAAGTCAGCTTTCCGGTAATGATAATGAGAAAAGGCTTGATCGGCAGTACGACCCAGGAAATAGTTGATCCAGTGAGGGATCGACAAAGGAGGAAGGGGGGCTCTAAGAAGATCAGGAGCGACGAAATAGTTAGGACGAATATCATGGGGAGGAAATTGGGAAATATCGCGAAAGTGCCAAACTAACCACAAGTAAAGGAACCATAACGGGCCACGGGCTTTATCAGACGAACCTTTTTCCCAACCCGACACAGTAGCCGAAATACCCGCATACAGATGAGCGAGGAAGAAATCGGCTGAAGGCAGGGTCACATGATTAAGAAGTGCCGAAGCAAAAGAGTGTGTTTCGAGGAGAACACCCTTGGAAGGAACGCACCAGAAGAATTTCGTAAGGAAATACATCATAAACGCCAGAGGCTCTGAAGGGTGTGGAGCAGGCGAAATAGGATCACTCTGATGGGAAACGATCCAATTAGCAAAGGAATCTCCAGAGGGAAAACCAGTATTTTTCTCTTTGGGCAACGACATAATGGCGAGGTTATCCCCACGAACAGAGAGGCCAAGGAGAAGTTTCACATCCTGAATGGTGGGAGTCATCATCCCCCAAGGGAAACAAAAACAGTTCACAGAAGGATTCCAGAAGCAAAGAAGGGCCTGAATGGGGCGAAGATCTGTGGGAAGTGGCAAGGTACTAAGGGAAATCATACGGTAGACATATGACTTATGCCAAGAGTCACGACAGTGGGGCTCGAGGTGATGATACCACGCCACATAATCTGGAGAGGGCGAAGACCAATTAGCGAAAGATGAAGGGAAAAGCTTGGAAGAGAAACAAGGCTCATATAGAAGAACGGAACGATTTTCGAAGATCCGAGCAGTGCATTCATCGATATCTTCAGGAATGCCCAACGGACCTAAGGCGTAGAAGCCCTCAGGCAAGAGACGAACTGCGGATTGAGAAGCAAAAGAGTTCTCAATTCTAAGAAGATCAGCAGAAAGAGCAGTAACAGGAGCAGAGGGATTTTCCATCGGAGGAAGTGGAAAGAGAAAGAGATAGAGGAGAAGTTGGAAAGGCAGTTCACTCCGAGTACGTGGGGGGCTACGTAAATAGGGGGATGAGGGAGAGCATCCTCGAGAAGGAGAAAATAACCGCCAAAAGGAAGAAGAAAGGGAGGTTACTTGGGCTCTTTCGCATGGAAGCAATTCGCCCAAGTAAGGAGGGCATCTGTTGGGGCCATACGAAATAGTGGGCCGCGAAAGAGCTATTGGGCCATAAGACATGGGCCGGAAGAAAGAGGAAGTCCAAAAAGAAGGTGGGCTCGAGATTGGTAAGGCCGAAAGTGCATAGTAAGCCGAAGGAAGGAAATCAAAGCTGATAAAGATTTCGGCCGAAATGGGAAGAAATAGCCGAAACCAAAACAACCGAATTGAAGAGAGAAAGAGTTCGGCTCAGGGGAGTTAGCCGGAGAGCGGTTATTCCAGCTCCGGCTATAAATAGGGGTCGACGCACTCAAAATCAGAGAGATCAATCCAACCCCCAAATTACTTTTATCAATTTTAATTCCTTGTTATCTTTACTGCTTTCTTTACAGCTTTCCTTTACAGCTTTCCTTAGAATTTAGCCTAGTTTGTAGCGGTTACCATTTCCAAATCCACCGTTGCTCCTTAGCAGCTGGTAGTTTGGTTCTCTGTTTTTGGTGAATTCCGCCGTTGTTCCTTAACAACAGGCAGATTCTCCGTTGTATCGAGTTATTGTTGATCAATTCAAGGAAGATTCATTCAATTGTGGGCGCATTATTGTTAATCCGAACCCGTAATCGGTTTGATCCTTTTCCGATAGCCTCCCTTGAGGAGAAAAAGGTCCTTGGCTACACCAGAGCCAAACAGAGTTAGATGTGGTTTATTACTCTGTTCCATATGAAAGGAAGCTAAGACTGAACACTGATTAACTCTTCTTCACTATCTACCTAGTCTCTGCAGTTTCTCCATTTTTCACCCATTGAATATAAAGTCACTCAAATTGATTGATTGTGTATATGGAGCCATTTTTCTTACAATTTGTACCTGGTGCGATAATCCCTAGTTTTATTGTGCGGGAAATATCCGCTTACTTGCTTGGATCCATAATTTGTTTGTTGAGTGAATCATAGCCTTGTTCAGTTCTGACACTACTATCTAAATCTTCGATGCCAGAATTAAGCCGGTTAAATTTTCAAGGGTTTTATACTGTACTGTTGGAGCTGAATGATGAATTAATTTCAGCAGCTAGCGCGAGGTATGTTGTGCCTTCAAATTTAATGTTCACAAATGTGGTAATCCTGAAATTGGAGAAATTCATTCTTATGTCTTGTCATTCTCTAGGAAATTCGGGACAGAAGTGGCAGACGTCCATCTGAGAATTCTTAATTGGCTAGTTGTAAATAGCCCATGGCTATGGAGCAAAGGATTATCCGGGACCTACACCGAGGTATTGACAGTCATTTGCAAATCTCGCATAACAGAATGGGATACGATGAGATAGAAACAAAGACAGGTCTTTCATCTCCTTTTCGTGCTTTCCCTCTCTTCTTATAAACCATGTAGGAGCTATAAAAATGAAATTCATTGGTGTTACGGGAGGTTTTTTATTCTTAAGTGTTAAGGCGGCTTCAGTAATGATTCATCGATTGAATCGGGCATTTCTTCTACTTTTTTTTCAAGGATGGATCTTTATTTTGAGTTTACAGTGTGTTATGAAATGATAACGCAAGTTGGTACAGTTCCCAGCTAGAATAGAATGGATTTCGAGAGGATGGAAAGGACATTCCAGTTAATGACGTGTGTTCGCTAGTTAATCAACAAGTTAGTATTAAGGCTGAAGAATACAAGGATAACCTGATCAGTAGTATTACTCTTCGAATCTATCAAACCGGTAGGAAGTCTAGCACGCATCCAATTCCCTCGGATGAAGAGATTGATAGCACGATCCATGAATGCATGGCCAGCAAGATAGTAGTTGAACCTAAAGAAGCTAAGAAGATCAAAAAAAGCCTCTTGTGGCTACACAATATAAATATTCACGACTTAATGTGTGGCGGGTTCTGATTGAATGAACTGGAAGAGGTAACAAATCTCTTAGCATGTCTTTCCTTTCCTTTGCTTATGTCCTTTCTGAGTTTTCTTGCACGTCACCACAAAGAAATAAATATTGAGTTAAATATTTTACATTTTGATGTCATTATGCTCCTAGTACCATCTGCTAGCTTGAGTGTTACTGTTTTCTTATGTCATTATTGATTTCCGTTGTCACTTAACTTTGGGGAAAAAAAATACTCAAATTAAATATTTCACTTATTGATATCAATGTGGTTTTACTACCATCTGGGGTTGTGACATTCTATTCATTGAAATTATTGTATGTCCTTAAATTTCTTGTATAGAACTTTTTTTTATCTTCAAGTGTTTTAACCGATTGCTTTTCTGATCTTATTTTGTGTCGTTAAAATCCTTAGCAAATGAAAGAATACATAGATACTTCAATTATATACACTGCAACATAACTTGTTATCAATTGCAAATATTTATGTATGTATTTAAAAGATATTAGACATCAATTCTAATCGACAGGTTTTTGTTCATTCTTTTACAATGACTTGGTTTGAAGGCGTTGTGTTATTTGCTAATATGCGCCAATTTTTCATTTGCAGAACCTCAAGAAATTGGGAGTGGAGAAAGTGTACTTTAATCAAGCAGAGAGATTAGTTTTGCGAATAATGTACTTCAATCTAGACTTTTAAAACATAAGAAAATAGTTTTAACATTAATTCCATAAGAAATCTTGAGAACATAAATAGTACTCCCTACGACATGAAGAGAAAATTAAATTGATCATCCACCTGTTTATCTAACAGATTCATACTCAAGCTTGCCAGCTAGTCGATGCAGGGCAAAGAAGTCGAATATCAATGATGGTTGGTTGGTGAGCAAGTGGTGGGCAGCAGGAAGTGGTAAAGCAGCAGTAGAGTAAATTGGATCGGATTTTGCTGTTTTTTCTTCTGCAGTTGGTGTTCTCTTACAAACTCCAATATTGAGATATCGCTCTAACATAATTCTTTCGGTTATACGATGTCTTCTGTTGTGCCAGCTACCATGTAGGGGTGGGCACGGTTCGGTTAACCTGAATTTTTCAAGTATTTGTATTTGTATTTGAACCGGGCAAATACTTCATTTCAGTATTTGTATTTGTAACCGGAGTCCTCGGTTAACCGGGGGTTCGGTTTCGATTCGATTCAGCGGTTAAACGATTCGGTTCGAATATTTAAAATCTACGAAACTCAAAGATTTAAGAAATAAAAACTTGATTATACATTTTTAGGGGGCCGGACGAGGTTATTAAACTACAGAATATATATATATATAACTATTGAATTCAGTGGTTCTTTTCAATGTTATCAAAATATGTTAGTATATGTAACGAATCTTAGTGTAGAGGTATAGTTCAATAATAAGGTATTCTGAAAGACAAAAATCAATATAGGCTTATTAAATATGACGATATATTTTGATAGTTAGTTCTTTAGTTTTCTATATACTTAAATAATTAAATTCATAATGATATATATTATCTATATATAATTTTATACCATCAAATGTCTATAATATTTGCAATATATATAACTTTTAAAATAAAATAAATATATTCGGTTCGGTTCGGTTAACCGGGGGAAAAAATTAAAGTATTTGTATTTGTATTTGAACCGGACGAATACTAAAATATGATATTTGTATTTGCTCCGGAGTCCTCGGTTAACCGGAAATTCGGTTCGATTTCGGTTCGATTCAGCGGTTCAATGAATCGGTTCGAATATTTTGCCCACCCCTACTACCATGCACATATGCGAGTTTTTCCAATAAATCAATATCCTTATCACCAGAATTGTCAATATCCAACATACTACACTTTCAAGACATAGATGCCAACATTTCAAACACATACATTTCAATTTTCACCCAAGCAATAATAGTTTACTTGCGCAAGTGACCATGATAGCAAGCATTTTCGTGATTCCTCAATTTTCACTTATATGATTGCTAATTCAGTTTTAGCATTACACTTTTCAAATAGAAAACAACATAATAAGCAGTCCAGACGGTTTTTGTGGGATCCCATACATTTCAAGGTTTAGTCTAGAAATTACACTACTTACCACAGTATATAGTATTGCCGGATTCTTTTAGCTTAAATAGCCTATATATGTGATAACCTTCTAGTTGTCTTTTCACTTGTTAAATTAGGCAATACTATATACTATAGTTGTCTTGTTCATAACAACTGGTCTGCTGCTCAACAAATAAGTTGAAACAAGGGTGCATGGTCCGGGCTAGAACATGCTATATGCTTCATTCAGGAAAGGTTAGTAATCACATAACAAAACACTCATAGCTTGGGTTAGAGCTGAATTAAAGAACACAAGCTTATGCTTGAATGCATTTATAAAGAATAATTTTATTCATAAAGGATATATTGTGTTCAAGCAAAGAAGACGACTGAATGGAACTCATAATGTGTCACAACATAACATCGACGCGCATTCATGTGGACAACATAGGGGAAGACAGCACTATATACAAGGAACAAACTGAACGATTGTCATATGCATGTAGATCCTAAAAAAAAACTGCAACAGAGAATATACCTAGCAAGTATCTTCTGGTAAGTTAAAGGAAGCAACAATATAGCAAACTCCCATGCATAGTACATCAAGTTTACAAATTTTATCTTGCTACATCATCAAACATGGTTACAAATTTCATCTTGCTATATCATCAAATACCATCATGTTCTCTGTAAAATTTTCAAAATTATACATTTTCTACCCATCTTCTTTCTAATTATTCTTGTGGGAACACGGTAGCAGACCACTCCACTCCTCCACGGGTTGAAAAATACTCGGCATGCATAACGAGCATTGTTGACCAAAGATCCTAGCATTGTGGTAACTAATCTGAACGGAATGTTAATTTTCTCCGACTTACCACTTTCATGACGTATATACACAGAGGTTATGATTTTCCAACTCAAACAAGTTCATCAATTCTCAGGTTTTCTCTAGCCATTCCCTGTATGAAAAGTTTGTTAAAATAAACTAAGAATTTACATAATGTGAAATGCGAAACACACAGTTTTGCAGCATATTTGCAACGATAAATATGAATGTACCTCTCTGTCTAGCGCTTTAACCCAATATTCAAATATTCTCTGCCCATAGATCAGACCATCGTGATGACCTTGATTCACCAAATAATATAAAACAACCGGATCTATCCGTGGAAACTTGGGATATGGGTTTTTAACTGTTCCTGGTTTTGGCATGTTTTAACTAATGCAAAGATACTACCTACGGGGAGCATCCGATAGACCTCCTTATGTCTCACCTTATGTCTCAATATTGGCATGTTTTTCCATGGTAACATCTGCAAGGAAAAATATTAGATTCATTGACAAGTATAAAAGAGAAACAAAAACCATCCAAAACCACACACATGATGTACTACATCTATGTTTAAATGAGTCTTAAGTTAATATACTAAGGTATGATCTAATGACATTTCAACGCACCGGGACCTCAAAATCCAAAACCAAAGTGATTGGTCTTCTGTTCATCTGTTCAATTCCAGATATTTTGACCATTTCTTTAAACGATGACTTAATTTCTTTTTCAGGCCACATTGTAACATAGCATTTTCCTCACAATCTGGCCACTCCCTGGTTTTGGCATGTTTTAACTAATGCAAAGATACTACCAACGGGGAGCATCCGATAGACCTCCTTATGTCTCAATATTGGCATGTTTTTCCATGGTAACATCTGCAAGGAAAAATATTAGATTCATTGACAAGTATAAAAGAGAAACAAAAACCATCCAAACTACACACATGATGTACTACATCTATGTTTAAATGAGTCTTAAGTTAATATACTAAGGCATGGTTGTTATGGCGTCGACTTGGCGTCGCCACGGCGACGACATGGCAGTGTGGCGGTGGTAGAAGACCGCCAGAGAAGGTCGACTCGCCATACAGTTCCAACAGCCCCTAAACCCAAAAACTGCCCTAACCTTAAACCCAATTCGGAAACCCTAGCTCTAGACTTACCAAAAAAACTTATACCGCCCTTCTCCTCCGGCCGTCCGCCGTCACCTCTCCGGTCACTGCCTCCCTCCCGTGACCACTACCAGCCTTCTGCATCGGTTTGCCTTTGGTGTGTTGTACGCTGGCTCCCAAATTCCATAGGGATTAGTATCTTTTTTTATCAATAAATGTAGTGACCTTCACTCTTCCCTAGAGTTCATTTATTGTAATTTGGTCTTTCCTCTTCTTTGTTCTTAAAGAGTGCATTATTTCTTTTCAGCTTTTATTAACAATAATAATAATAATTATGTTATATAAGCAATTAAAAATACTTTTCTCATTATATAATATTATTATTAAAAATTATAATTATAATATAATACTATAATACTACTATTATTTTATTTTATATAAAGAAAATATATATATTACACGATATGCCATACTCGCCATATTGTCGCCATGGCGGCCGCCATAACGCCATGGCGGTATGGCGGTCCGCCAGCGCCGCGCCATAATAGGGCGCCGTGACAACCTTGTACTAAGGTATGATCTAATGACATTTCAACGCACCTGGACCTCAAAATCCAAAACCAAAGTGATTGGTCTTCTGTTCATCTGTTCAATTCCAGATATTTTGACCATTTCTTTAAACGATGACTTAATTTCTTTTTCAGGCCACATTGTAACATAGCATTTTCCTCACAATCTGGCCACTCCCCTAACATGAGATATTTCCAAGGACCCAACCAATTGCATTCCATATCCCTGATCCAGAAAGACATTTTGGCATGAAGGTTTGATGATTGTTTCGATAAATGCGGACTCGAAACAAAGAATAGGTTAGTCGAATGAATACTACAATGAAAATTAAACAGCTCAATAAAAGGTTGTGATGTGCCATTTATTAATTATCAAGAATTTGCGTAGATATTTGCCAAATCATTTAAGGTAGCTGAAGAACAACCTAGGCGGTATAGGAATTTCCCTTCAACAAATTCCTAAACTCTGGGGCGATCTCATCGATTGCTGACCAGTCTCAACTCTCAGGACACTCCAAGTTCTCGTCAAAATTATTGTCAAAATCGATGTAACCTAGCATATTATAACATGAGCTAGCATCATCAACTGAGGTTTCATGTATGACAGCGAACCAAATTGAACTTAGCACAAGAGAAGGAAATGTGAAATAGCACAGAATTCTCAAAAGTGCATTGTCTTTTGAATAGAATACCTTTCAAAGTTTTCAATATTGGCAGTAGCACAGTATGCTGATCAACTGGAGATTCAGCTGGGATAAGAGAATCCATGCTGAGATCCAGCTCTGGAATTGTGGGAGAATGCAAGAGTTTGTTCAATAGGCAAACATAGACCATGTAACCAAACTACTGCATATGACAAAAAAAAATTTCAACGAATTCTTTTAGCTCTTCAGGTGAAGATAAGGAAATAAACAGGCAACAACAGTACTCCATGGCATCACAATTCGTCAGTACAAACCTGAGGAAATGAGGTACATCCTGAGTTCCTGACTAGTTGAAGCCGAGGTTGATTTAAGAAGTTCCTGATTATCATAGCATAAAGTTACTAGGCAAAGTACAGATTTGTGTTAATAAGAACAGGGAACCTCTATAGTACAAATTCACGTATGTCCTACTTATAAATTATAATTACTCTCTGTTATTTAAACAATAAACATCTAAACTTTCCTTGTACACAGTTTTCCATGCGGAGCAAAGATTAGGAGATAATATCTTCAACCAAATGCCAGAATGAGTAGAAAAGGAACATTATAACTATAGTTATACAAATACTAATATTGTCGTATCAGAAATGAATCACAAAAAGGAATGTTGGTCAGTTAGTTTTTATAATGAATGTCATTATTGTAATAAAGAAGAAATAAAACCTGACGTCCTGCACCTGCGAATCTCTTTTTTACCCGCCAACTAAATATCATATCTTTTTTGCACGAAAAAACAAAACAGACACTCGACCATGGGATTGGTTCGTGGGTATTGGGCATGGACCATGCACGAACCAGTATGTTTAAGTCTCGACCACGTTGGACAGGTAGCGGAGTGGCTCATGGCTTTAGAACTGATTCGTGCACAAACCGGCAACGAACCAATTATAAATCTATTATGCCTTATTAATGGTATATATTATTTTATTATTAGTAGTATTTATTTGGTTTACAAATGTTTCTGTTTATTATTATTATTATTATTATTATTTTATTTACCTACATTGACAAAGATTTTCCGAATTCTATCATTCCTCCGTAATTGACAGATTTTCAAAAATATCCTACATTTAAATAACCAAAGATAATGATATTAATGGAAATGATAATGGAGATGATCTATAAAAGACTGGAGAACTTACCTCTAGTGAATCATTGTTGGAAATTCATCCAACAAAATCTCTCTCTCGTCATCCATGACTAAAAGTCTTGGAATTTCCAGAGGTGCTTTGCCGAATCCTCTCATTCCCCTGAATCCAATCATTCCCCTGAATCCTCCCATCTTGTTCCTATCGATGCAGAACCATTCGTTCATGAGGTTCAGGATCCATGTATTGCACTATTTAATCTAATTGTTGTATTGTTCAATCTACAGTATGATTTGTTTAATCTAATGCGGAGAGAATGTTGTGTATGCAATTGTTGAAAACAACCATCGATTCGAGAACAATAATAACAACAATTTTAACAAGGAAAAATGCTCACTTAAAAGCTATAGCCCTCTTGTCGACATGTAACGATTCACATGTTAAAAAGTCATCTTTCATTCTTCGCACCTCGTTGCTCGTTGTTGTGTGTTCACATTCACCGAATCCTTCCATTCCTCTGTAATTCACAAAGGCGTTCGAAATTAACCACATTTAAAGAACCAATAATAATAATAATAATAATAATAATAATAATAATAATAATAATAATAATAATAATAATAATAATAATAATAATAATAATAATAATAAAACCACACTGGTCCTTGCAACCTTCTTCAAAAGGCAAGATGTAACGCCACAAAAATTTTAAAATATTTTTCGGGACGCCACCGCCATATTAATTGTTCTCTTGATCACTTAGCTCAGACATCCAACACGAAGCAAGGTATAAACATGTTCTACATCCCAGTTAAATAGATGCCAACAAAAGCAGTAAGATTCGAGTAAATTCCTTTTTTGTTGTCATTTGTACATTCACCTCCTTTTGTACCAATATACTATTTCTACTTTTTCAAAACCAAAAAATCCTTCTGAATATAGTAATAAGTAGGTTAAGAAATACAAAAAATGCATATACATGTAGGAGCACAGGGTTTCAGCTTATGGGTTTCAAACAAGGAAGGCATAGACTAAATCAATACAGTTGCAGAACTCTTTAATAATCAACAGAGTTACAATCCCCAACCCTAAGCAATCAATTTTATTATTATTATTATTTTTTAACTTAACGGACTAAAAACATCAATACCTGATTCACAAGGGCTCGGAAGGTGTAAGGGCGAAGAAGCGGCGACGGGATGACACTGGTGGATGGACAGAGCCGACCGCGTCAAAGCAGAAAAGAAAAGGGGGCGTGAGACGGTGAGAGGTGTGGGGAAGAAGAAGGGCGTGTGAGAGGGAGCAGGTCAGCAGGCAAATAGAAATCTGAAAATGGGGGTGTGCGAGCGTGAGAGCAACGGCGAGCTTGAGTCCCTAAGCGGGAGCGGAGAAGAAAGGGAGGGAGGGTGAAGCGGAGTACAGAGAATGTAAGGAGCATATGCGTAGGAGGAGGGTTAATGGGCGAGATGGGAACGGGACCCGACAATAAGGGCTCGCCAATGATATCGCCATTGGGCTTATATTCGGCAGCGGGATGATAGTGCTGGCGGCGACAGGGCTAGGGCAACATGCCAGGCTTCGAAGCACAAATGGGAAACAAAAGGGGATGGGGAACGGGCCAACGGCGGAGGAACTCGTAACGGGCGCAGCAGTCCTTTTGTCGGGCGGGGGAGCAAGCCAGCGCACAAGTCGAATTTGTGACGGGTAGCAGAAAACGCATCGGTCGTCGTCCAGAGGAAAATAAGATAATTGCGAAATTGCGGAGTCCGGAGCTTGTGTGAAAATGCGAAACCCTAGAGGGAAATAAGATGCGTAAGTCTATTCTAACTCTATAGTTTGCTAAAATCACCCAATCCCTTATTCATTCTATTTACTAAATACTTCATCTCTTTTTTAAAGATTGCTACCGACTCACCCAACATGTTGTTTAATGCACATTTTAAATCATTAATAACTCAAATTCGGTACATGTAAAAATTCTAAAAATTCGATATTTAAAAACTATAAGACGAGTCCAATCTAACAAGATCTCACTTAACTATATTTTACTTGTAAAACCATGATAAAACTTTAAGTCAAAGTATATGGGTGAACAATATGTATTTGTCAAACATAACTAACAAAGAGAAAAACGGAGGAAGTATATTACTTTAAAAAAGAAAAAATAATCTACACACTCTTTGTTTGTACTAAATTCACCCCACTCTAAACCATCAACCTTCGTCTTGCATGGCAACCATTTGCTGTACATTGCACAAGCCGCACGACCACTATCTGTCGTGCACTACAAATACCGCTCGATTACCATTCTCCATGCACTACACATGTCACATGGTCACCATCCACTGTGCACTACAAATACCGCACGGTCACCATTCTCCGTGCACTACACATGCCGCAGGGTCACCATCTACCGTGCAATACACATGCCGCACGGCCACCATCCGCCGTGCACTACAATGTCTCACGACCACTCTCTGTTGTGCATTGCCCTTCTAATTTCAATGTTTAGAGTTTAAACTATAATTTTTTAGATTGGATAATAACAATAATTTTTTTGGTATTGGATTAGAATTATCCAATAATTTTTTTGGTATTGGATTAGAATTTTTAAGGTTTTTAAATGCAAAGTCCTCCTTAATTATACAAACATAATCAATATTGATTAAAGACACATAGGTGTTCACAATTTTTTTCTTAAATAATCATTTTTTACATATAATGTCGATTTTTTTCATTATTATTACAGTTTCAATATCATTTTTCAAGAGACATAAAACCTTTATCATGTGTTTTTAGATGGAGGAATCAATCTCAAGTCATGAGTTTAAAATTCGAAACATTCATCTTAAGCAATCGGTAAATCAATTATTAACATTCAATATATACAATTTCAATGGATACAAAATCAAACACAACATTTATATGGTAAAAGCTATGCCAGAAAGAACTAGAAAGGTCCAAACATGAAACTAATACATCTATTCGTTCAACACCACCAACCCAATACATTCAACTAATACAACATCTATTCGTTCAACACCACCAACCAAAACATTCAACTTGTACAGCACAATATGATCACTATGAATCAAGTATTATTTGTAAAGCTAGACATTCAACTCCACTGCCACAAATCAAAAATTATGGCTTCATTTGTTGTTGAATCTCGTCTACACCGTGTTGTCTTTCATTTCACTAATTTGTTGTTGAATTCCTTCTATTCCTTGCTCTCTTTCATCCATTATGACTTCATTGAAAGCAATCTCATTTTCCAACATCATCACTTATTGCCTGCAGTTAGATGGGATCAGCAAAGAAATTTAAGAACACGATATACAGTGTTATTTAAAGAACATGATAAAATAATGCAATGCAATCTCTGTGTGCAATATCCCTGAGCAATTACTCCTGAAATTAAAATAAAGATCTCCAGGGTCGAGCAACTTTGCCATTTCTAAAGCACAAGAACGTTCACCCATAGTGTATATATACATCTCAAACATACCGCTGGCTTCTTTTAGAAAGTTGTGAACAAATAGCTTCAATTTTATCATCATCTGTATCCGGACAACTCCTGTTTTTCAGGTTATCTGATTGTTTGCAAATTTCCAGTCAAATCATATGTAATAATAGGAATATAATACAAGGCAAAATAAAAAATAAATAGAGCAAGTGGTCCAGAAAGAATACTTGCTCAAAGAACATGATAAAATAAGGGAAGCCCAACAATATCCTAATGGCAGGCTTCTTTTTTCCTTCCAAATCCCAAACTCTTATAAAATAGAGCAAGTGCTCTACTTAGATATTACAGATAGAGATAGGCTCACTTACAAAGTTGTGGTCTAGAAAGAATAACAAATAAATTACATGAGATCAGAAGCAACATACTCAAAATGCTCAAAATGTAATGGTAATCATTACATGGATTACCATCCTGGACATATTAGTACCAGCAAACATGCTTAAAATGCAAGGCCTGTGAAAAAGGGAAGCATAAGGCCGCAAAACCAGCTCAAGACTTCACAAATTTCTGAATTACCTACATGATCGATTAATACCATATAAAGAATAGATACCACGCCTTGACATGCTTAATACCATCTCTCTTCCATTCAATGAAATTATAATATCTAGTGAAATTAGTGAGATCAATCACCAAACGAAGCTTAAAGTAATCAGTAGATATTTAAATATACAAGAAGCAATTAAAACAAAATTTACCTAAAAACTGCAACATGGAGCATTACTGAAAAAAGCACACCAATTAATATACGTCATTCATGCACAAAACATAGATTGATATTAGACTTCCATAGAGCAACACCAGAAAAATTGGCATGAGGATATGATAGTTAACGATGGCTACTTCCACATTTCCCAGTTAATACTGCCACCTCAATAACCTTATTTCCAACCTCCCCAATCACCCATCGAAAAATACAATCTTGAATACAACATGATCTTAGTAATAGTATAAATCAATCCTAAAGCTCTATTTTTATAAATTAAATAACAGAGAAATTCATAAGTAATAAAAGGATTTACCCACCTTTTTCCCTAAAGCTCTTTGTTGATCGAGAGCCTACCAGTATCTTCTACTGGGGAGGGATGGAGACATAGAGTCATTGAATGGTTCACCTAAAGGAATTTTCTCAGGGATAAGAAAATCTAAGCAATCTGTAAAAAGGGGAAAAGAGAGCACCTGAATCAGCGAGCAATGCACGACGTCTACGGAGGGTGCGCCTTCTGGGTGCACGGCGCCAACTTCCGTGCACCCAATGATGTGCACGCCGACCATTTCCGTGCGCAACCCACAGCGCACGGCGGCCACAGCCGCGCACCAAGCACGGTGCACGGCACACCAGAGCCGAATAGGCCCGGTGTTTTATATGCCGCAGATCGCATCACGAAACTCACTCATCTCACCCATCCATTTCAAAATCTAATTCAAATGGTGAATTAAAATTGAAATGAAACTTTCCAACCTCTAAATCTCTCCAAGGCTTTCCAAATTAGCTTCTCGTTGTTGTTCTCTATTCTTCTCTTGCAGATTCATCCGGTGGCTTCTTCCGACGAGATGATGCGGCGTTGCTTCTTTCTTCTTGGCTAGTGATTGCGAGGTAAGTGAGTGGGGGTGAAGACAGGTAGGGCTGACTGTAGAAAAATAGCGAAGGATTGGGGTGAGGGAGTGGGATGATTATAGAAAATAGAGATGTCGAAACGGGTCCGCGGGCGACACGGGCCGGCCCGCGTGGGCCCCACATTCTTGTGGCGGGCTCGAATGGGGCGGACTCAAAATACCTAAGGCTAACCCGCCCCACGTGAGGGCTGCGGGTAATGGGGGCTAGCCCGCGGGCTTATTAAAAAAAAAAAATTCAGATTTATTTTTTAAAATAAATTTTTTAGTGAACTTTTTAAAAATGAAACTGACAATTGAAGTATAAGAAACAATTATTACAACAAATTAATAAACTTTTTGTAGTAAGTTTCCAGCAGAACCTGTAATACAAATGGAATCATGATCTGACAAGCATAAAAGTGCAATTACAGTTCAACAATTTGTCCCCTGGGAACTACAAAGAAAGACATAGCACAGCAAATTAATTCAATCCATTCAACACCATTGTCCATTTATCCTAAAAAAGACAGAGCTGAAATTTGGAACTACAAGTACTGTGCTTAAAACCAGATAAATCAACGACCTCCTTGTTACGCAAAAACATGCTACTTCAAGTCTCTAACAAAAGTGAAATACCTAAAACAAATTAATTAAGTGAGTCAAGAGTTCATCCTTTTTTAAAGACAACACAAATAAATCAAATTGAATTAAATAAGAATAAATCCACTTCATTTCACCTTTCAAAAGGATTCGAGTTCATCAACATCAAAAGCCTCTTCATTTTGATCATCGCCTTCGTCAATACTATGCAAGTCATTCGATCCTTCACATAAAAAGCTTCCTTTGCTCTTCAAAATATCACCATCTGTTGCAAATAAAATATGATTGAAACAAATAAAACATAGAACTTGTCTGCAAGCATAGACTTCTATATCATTAACATGTAAAGGATTATACTTAAAATGAAACAAATTTAAATTTAAATATTATAACTTAATACAATTTACCACTAAAGAAAATCCATGTAACCAATTACGTGTGCAAACCAAAGTTTGGAACTTGTCTGGAAACATAGAACTTCTATATTTGATTAGCACACGACCACCAATAGAGAATGCTGATTCGGAACCAACTGTGGTAATTGGAATGGCCAATACATCACATGCCATTAATGCAAGCTCGAGAAATCGATGGCATTGATCTTTCCAATATGCCAAGACATCCATATCTTGATAGTGCTTGTACTCAAGTTTTGGTTCCTCCAAATAAATGTCCAATTGACTATTTCCTGCACTTGTCATGCTTTGACTTTCAAATGCTAATATTTCCTGCATAAATAAGAAATGTTATAAAAGAATAAATATAAGAACAAGGCTCAATAACAAAAAATAAGTCATATGCTAAACCTAAATAAAGTTTGCCAAGGACTACAAATCTTTCTTTTATAATGCACTCAAGTTCTTGAATTCCAGCACCAGAGTCGGATCACTTGGATTTATTTACTTAAAATAACTAGCTCTCTTAACAGATACAGACCAGAGTAGTACAACCTTCTCAAATCTCAAAACATTATAACAATGCCAAAGTCATCCATGAAATTAATAGTTATATGCCAAAATAATACGATGTCAGGTCATTAAAAAGAGAGAGCATACAATACAATACTAGACAGCAAAATACAGAGAAATGTCTGTGTAGATTAAACATTCCAAATCAGGCAAAAAGTCAATGGATACAATGCCACCTCTCAGATGATCCAGAACAATAAAGAACATAAACCAAAAAGAACAGAACAGAATAGGCACATTTCCTCCAATGCTAAACCTACTGACCTACTTAATTTCACCTGCAAGTCACATTTCCTTTGAACAAGTAAATAAATAAAATTAGATAAATACCCACATTGAACAATTTCCCAGTGACTCCCCGAATTTGCTTTGATGTAGATTGATAATAAGTTTGCAATTGTGAAGAACTTGAATTTGAAGAATTGTTATAGCTTTCAAAAAGCTTATACAACTTCCTCTTTACAAGTGATATCTTCTCTTGGCACATTGAATCATCACTTTCAACCTTAGAATAAAAATAACCCAACAATTGCAACTTTATTCTGGGGTCAAGGACGGCTCCAAGTGCAAGCATAATACTATACTCACTCCAATACTTGTCAAATTTAACAATTATACTTGCACACATAGAATTTATGATTAAATCATTATTCAATAAGTTATGCTTTAACAAGCATTCGATCTTCCACACTTGCATAAAGTACAAATTTGAGGTTGGATATGAAGTGCCCGAAATCAAGTTAGTTGTCTCATAAAAGGGCTCG
Source organism: Hygrophila difformis (assembly GCA_030278955.1). NCBI lineage: Eukaryota > Viridiplantae > Streptophyta > Magnoliopsida > Lamiales > Acanthaceae > Hygrophila > Hygrophila difformis. Next base: position 10,310,794 of record JAOANR010000004.1, on the reverse strand, counting down.
AGAAACTCACACAACTTCTCACCTTTTCTCCATTCATCATTAGAAGGACACCATTTATAACCACTATCTTTCAATTGGAGAGAAGCAAAGGCTTTTTTATACCGTAGGGCACTATCCAACATCAAATAGGTAGAATTCCATCTAGTGCACACATCCAACTTTAAACCAACACTAGAATCAATATCCTTATTTTCCTCTACACACTTTTGGAATAATCTTTTCCTACGTTCAGAACTTTTCACATATTTCACAGAGTCTCTAATCTTGCTCAAAGCTTCAACACCAAACTTTAAACCATCTTGGACAATAAGGTTTAAAATATGAGCAGAATACCGAATATGAAAAAACTCACCACCACACAAGAGGTTTTCATTCAGTTGATCTTTCAAACTACCTTGCATTGCATCATTGCTAGAAGCATTGTCCAATGTCAAAGAAAATATTTTCTTCTCAATCCCCCAACCCCTCAAAAAAGTCAATATTTTGGAAGCCAATTCAATACCCGAATGTGGAGGGGGAAAATGCTCAAAATTCAGTATTTTGCTATTCAGCTTCTAATTGCTATCATTAAAATGAGCAGTCAAGAAAATATATCCCTCGCTAGTGCATGAAGTCCAAACATCGGAAGTTAAGCAAATTCTATGAGGAATACTAATTAAAACTTCAATGAGTTTAGCCCTTTCTGCTAAATATAACTTGTTTATATCAGAAACAAGAGTGTTTCTAGATATGCAAGGAATTGATGGACAAATATAGTTTAACAAACTTCTAATGCCATCATATTCAACAAATGAGAAAGGCAAATCATGCTTGACCACAACACTAGCTAGTAATCTTCGAGGAACTTTGAAATCCACCTTTTTACTCTTTGATTTTCCATCTACACCAACAAACATTTGCCGTACATCATGAAATTTCAGTTTCTTGCACCCTGCAATATGCCTCTTCAAAGTAGAAGTACCATATTTACGATCCCCACCTTTTAACTTTTTTTTTTTTTTTTACAGCCCTTACATTCAGCATCATCTCCATTCTTTATAAAATAATTCCAAACATCAGAAAATTTTCTAGATTTCCCAGTCGAATCTTTAGGTGGGGCTGAACTTTCTCTGTTCTCAATTTCACTCATTTTAAGAGTCAAAAGGCAGCAAATACAGTTATAAGTGTAATCTAAAATTCAGCTTACCACAACCACTGTATTCTATAAAAACATAAACAAAAGAAGAAAAAAACTAAATAAGAATCCCAACAGAATACTAAAGCTATTAGTTCTAGAACAGTCCCCAAAATTAAAGAATGAATACTTAAAACTCAAGTACAGTGGGCCGATTGAAAAACAGAAGCCGATTGGAAAACTTAAAACTTAATACTAATTCTAAAACTCAATCCGAATGAAAACTTACAGACTCAATGTGTAACAACCCTACCCCGGGCTGGCCTGCAGACCGTACACCCCAACCCCTCCCCATGTGTGAAATCACATTCACCCCATGGTAGGTTGTTGTGAGTGGGATTTGAACACCCAACCTCCCCTTTAACTACCCTTAAGGTAAGGTTGTTAACCATGTGGGCTGCAACCCACATGGTTAACAACCTTACCTTTGGGTGGTTGTTAAAGGGGAGGTCTAGGGATCAAATCCCACCTCCAACAACCCACCATGGGGTGCTTGGCTGGAGGCCTGGAAGGCACACATGGAGAGAGGTTGGGGTGCACGGTCTGCAGGCCCAGCCCGGGGTAGGGTTGTTACATAAAAAAGTGCACCCCAACCCGTCCCCATGTGTGCCTTCCAGGCCTCCAGCCAAGCACCCCATGGTGGGTTGTTGGAGGTGGGATTTGATCCCTAGACCTCCCCTTTAACAACCACCCAAAGGTAAGGTTGTTAACCATGTGGGCCACATGGTTAACAACCTTACCTTTGGGTGGTTGTTAAAGGGGAGGTCTAGGGATCAAATCCCACCTCCAACAACCCACCATGGGGTGCTTGGCTGGAGGCCTGGAAGGCACACATAGAGAGGGGTTGGGGTGCACGGTCTGCAGGCCCAGCCCGGGGTAGGGTTGTTACACAATGAGATGAGGAGCCGATTGGAGGGCCATCAGGCAACAACCGACGCAACAATTGTGGTGAAGAGGGCGACACCGTGATAGGTATGGTGGTCGGATTCAAGAGCAGGTGGTGAGCGAGCGCTGGAACGGCGGAACTGAAGAGAGAAGAGATCAAAAGCCGAATGGAAGAAAAATAAGTTTGCTGATTGCTGCGCTCTTTGGCTCTGGTAGGGTTTGGGCCAAATTTTTTTTTAAAAAAAAAATTGAAGCCCGCGGGCTAGCCCGCCCTAAACGGGCCAAACCCGTTTGGGCCTACAGTCCGTTTGGGTAAACCCGTTTGGGACCGTTTTTAAACGGGCCTTCATTTTAAAGGCCCAACCCGCATATTTTGGGCTGTGGGGCGGGCCGGCCCAATGGGCCGGGCCCGTTTTGACAGGCCTAATAGAAAAATAGCTTTCTTATTGATTTTGTTGGGCATAAGGGCAATTCAGTCATTGAAAGTGGGGTGAGTTTAGAATTTTATTAGATTTAGAATTTTTAAAGTGGTGTGAATTTATAAATGGGGTGAGTTTTAGTAAACTGTAGAATGTGAATAGCCGGACTCAAATAAGATAATTGAAACACATGTGTTGCTATGCAAATTCTCAAATATGCGGACGTGCGGAGGACGATCACAAGCCATTGATGAAATTTAAAATCCAACGGTTTATATTAATTATAAGGGTAATTTTGTTATTTTGATCATTTTACAATTTTGTAAGGTTAGAAATAATATAAAGGGTTCATTCTCGTGTCCAGATGTACTGTTACTTATTTGTTTGGATTTTACAAAATTTGATAGGATATTTAGATTCCTTGTATCGAGTAGATGATTTTCATATAAAGAACGTCCAAATCCGAAGACATATGGGAAAGTTGGAGCCAATCGAAGTTGTTGTGTAGGCTTTGTTGTATTGGCTTTGTCGCTGAAATTCATAGGTTACGTCGCTGAATTCTATAGTCCCCGTCGCTGAATTCCATAGGCTCCGTTGTATAAGCTCCATCGCTGAAAGTCGCAATGAACTTCAAATGGCTCTTACTTTCTCATACGAACTCTGGATTTCGGTGTTCTTTATATGGATATTCATCTACTCAATGCAATGAGTCTAAATATTTAATTAGATTTCAGAAATTCCTAATAGGAAAATAACATATTCTCATAACAACGAGCATTAGATATTTTTAAGGCTTCAACGACATGAATAGAACATTTCAGCGATATACCATACATACTTCAGCGACAAAGACCATGCAATTCAGCGACATAGCATATATAATTCAGCGAAATAACATATGCATTTCAGTGACATAGTTCTATGTAGTTCAGCGACATCATTATATGAGAATCTGCTTTTGTATTTGAAATTTCTAAAATCTTATAGGATTTTTAGATTCCTTGCATCGAGCAGATAGATTTTTATATAAAGAGCATCCAAATCCGAGTTCATTTGAGAAAGTTACAACTACTCGAAGTTTATTGTGTAGCCTTTGTTGTTTAAATCATGTTGCTGAATTGTATAGGCCATGTCGCTGAATTGCTTATGCTCCATCGCTGAGACTTAAACGCCCTGTTACCGAAAACTGGAATGAACTTCAAATGACTTTAACTTTCACAAATGAACTCGAATTTGGACATTCTTTATATGAAAATCTATCTACTCGATGCAAGGAATCTAAATATCCTATCAGATTTCTAAAATTCAAAACATGAAAATATGGCATCCGAATATGGTATGTAGATTTATTACTCAATTCATCAATATTAGTATTTTTTTACAACTATACCCTTAATCAATAATAGCCATTGGATGAAATTGAACGCTCATGATTTTATTTTGTACCGTACTTCCAATTACATGGAAGCACCGTAACTGTTCCCTAATTGAAATGTCAAAAAGCCCAATACCAATTTCACACAAGACAATGGCAACTGTGTAAATAGGTGTCCTAAAACTTTTGGGTACAATGTTTAATGTTGGGATAATTAGTTTTTAATATAGGGATAAATTAGTGGTTAAAATAAGGGTAAATTAAGAATTTACGTGATGCGATGATTGTGTATTTTAATTTTTAATTAATTTATTTATGTGTGATGTGATGGTTATATGTTGGAATTTATTAGTGGTAGTGAGTCTAAAATTTTAATATATTTATTTATTGATGTAATGTAATAAGACTAGATTTGTTGATTAATATTTAATTATTTTCTAAAATGGAAATGGAACAAATATGTTGGAAATGACAAAAAATGAAAGTGAGATATAAATAATAGGATTGTGGGAGTGTTATTTAAAAATAAAATTTAATAATAATATATTGTTTGGTTCAGTTAACCGAGGAAAATTTTCTTAAAAAATGTAATCGAACATAACCGAGCAAATACTTTTAATGAAGTCTTTGTATTCGAACCGAATATCATGGTAAACCTAAAATTCGATCGATTTCGATTCGGATCAACGATTCAACTGTGCGATTCGAATTTTTTACCCAGCCCTACTTGTAATTACACTAGTATTGAAACAATAAACATCTAAATTTTTCTTGTACAAAGTTGTCCGTGCGGAGCAAAGATGGGGAGATAATATCCTCAACCAAATGCCATAATGAGTAGAAAAGGAACTGTTAGGGTTGGGTTACCCAGTTATTATTGACAGGCCCAAGCTAATGTATAAAACCCTGTAGCATTGTTTGAGCGATGTCTCAACAACCTGCAAACCACAACCAGAGGCGAACACAAAACAGAGTGCGGAAATGAACATAAGAACACAAAGATTTTGGTTACCCAGTTCGATCCAGTGATCTACATCTGGGGGCTCCAAGCCAGGTTTTCACTAGATTCACCCAAACAATTGAATCACACATCAATACATCTTACACATCCTTATGTTCTAGTGAACTTCTCTATCTAATCATCCTAAATTAGAGAAACACAAGGGAGCATCAACTATCTACCCAAATGCAAGCAATTCACCAGCAGATGTTAAGATGGTGTTTGAGAATTCTAGCTACTCAACTAATCAAGCGCAGTGGTGATACAAACACCTACGATATGCAAGGATCGTGTTTACAAATGAAAATCCAGAAATGCCTAAACACAATCCCAAAACCCCATAGAAATGTAGGAGACACAACAACTAAAATTATACCAGTTGTAGAATGGTTGTTGGTGTCTTCTGGCAACAACGAATTTCAGGGGAATCCTTCAGCAGCTCCTAAAACACCATAATCCCAGCTAAGAATCTGCAAATACTCTGTAAATTGAGCTGTGATTGCGGCTGGAAGACCCTCTCATCCTTTCAGGACAAAGATAGGTATTTATATGGGTTTTAAGGCCCATCTAAACCCTTCAAAGCCTGCTAAGGGGAAATGCCACGCCATTGTACTTTTATGCTTTCCCAGTGAAGAGAAACAAGCGTTGTTGGCACGATGTTGCAACAACAACGAATAAAGCGAACATCTTCACAATACTAAAAAATATCCCTAACAATTTCCCCCTTTGTGGAGATGATCGGACCAAGTAGACAGAACAGTGGAAGAATGTAACACCCTGGTTTTTGGTCACCCAGGTCGGGGTGTCACCGCCACACCTCCCTAGCAAGACACGGTTTCTCCGAGCTTGCTAAAGAGATGCAAGGCTATGGTTTTTCAGAATTTAAAATATTCAAACAGCCCATTCATACATACTTTAAAAATAATGTATCAAAGTTGCAGCGAAAAATAATATTTACATATGTATAATGCAGCGGAATTTAAAAATTGGGCCAACACGGCCAAAACACGGGTTAAACAAGCCCGTTCATGCAAATTTTAATATAACGCCAAAATTTAACAATAAAGTATTTCCCCAAAAATTCCCGTGCATGCATATGATGATGCATATTCTTCAGCTCTGAAAGAAAAAGGGGAAAAATATGGTTTGGTCAGCAAAAACTTGCTGAGTAAGTTGACACGTACATGATCGTAAGGTTTTAAAGCCATTAATTTAATATTTACTAAAAACATGATAACAATAATAAATACATAATTTAATTTAATTACCAACCAATTTGCATAATTAATTCATGTCTCTAATTATCAAAATATTTGACATAATTTAAAATAAAAGCCATAATTAATTTAAATAAAGCATTTAATAATTTAATGAACAACAAACAAGTATTTTAATAACCCCGTTAATCCATAATCGAGTATCAAGATTTTATTGGTATTTCAAGTGTTTCGCGATTTCATCGCAATTCTCAACAAGTTTAGCCGGTAGTCCGGCGGCCGCAACCGTATCCGCCATACCCAGTACCACTCCGGAGCCTCGGGAAATCCGTATGGATATTCTCGAGAGTGTAGGCCCTAAATATCCCGCCGTTTTGGCGTAGTATCTCATGTTCAACACCATCGTCCAATCAGGCACGATGTGCAAAGCTAGGAGGGTACCCTGCAGAGCACTCACCCCCTACATAGATTACTCTCGTCCGTTTAGGCACGAAGCAAAAAGCTAAAGGGGCACCCGATGGGACACTCACCCTCTACGTAGAAAGCTCAATCTAGTCATAACGGGATTTCGAAAATGTTTGTTTATGTATCTTATTTCAAAGGAGTTTCTACTCGTTTAAACCTTAAAGGCCAATTTCCCAGATTTAGTAAGTTTCTCAAAAATATACTATTTCAGGACGCTATTCGCTCTGATATCATTTATAATCCTTTTCAACAAGAATTTCAAGATATGACTTGGTCAAAACCACAGTTTACTCCAAAATTTACTAAAAATCGGTTTTAAGTCCAAATTTCTGAAATTTGACCAGTGACTCGAAAACACAGAGATGAACAAGTTTCATGTTTTTAAGTGTTTCGATTTGAGATACGGAAGTAAGTCAAAAACATAGATTTCTATCAGGTTACAAATCTGTCCGAATCTTTACGACAGCAGTTCCTAAGTTTCGAGATCTACCCTAGCAAACCAACTCCAAACTTGATGAACTTTTACAAGGAGATGCTTAAGACATATATCTACAAGTTTCATGTTCAACAAAAGATCTAATTCATCCTATATCTATTGTCAAAAATGCCAACAAGTTCGGGCCAAGAATCTGTCAAGATTTCAAGATCTAAATAGAACAGTTCGGTTTGGAGTCGAATTCTGATATCAAAACTCAATGAAAAATTCCAAAAATTTACGGAGGTGTTCTTAACGTATAGATCTAAAATTCTTATGTTTAGCACCAATCCTAAAACGGTTTAGATCTAAGGTAAAAATCAACCCCAAGTTCGGATAAAGAATCTGTCACCGTTTCAAGATCTAAATTTAAAGCAGGCTCGTTTGCGATTGTTTTCGGATAACAAAACACGATGAAAAATTATGAAACTTTTACAGAAGGTAGATCTATGTTTTTGGAACGTTTTCTGTGTTTTAAGTTTTCTCGTTTGAACAGTTTTATGGATTCGGAAAAATCTTGCAAAAATGCTGCGCTGTATAAGTTTTCGTGTGGACAGATTTTAAGTTCTTGATTAAATCTTGAGAGTAGATATATTTTAATTCACCCAAAACCATAGTAAGGTTAACTTACTTGTCTTCGGTCATCCGGGGTCGTCGATTTCGGAGGCGTGGCTTCCAGTCCACCGTTTATCTCCTCGGTTCGTCGGGTTCTTCGTTCTCGATCCAGATCGGGGTGTAGAAAAGAAAAAGACTAAGTTAGGATTCGTTTTCGAATCAAAACGTAAGAGACGAATGGATCGGAACTTACCACGACGTAGGAGCTTTCCCAAAATTCGTCCACGACAGTCCCTTGGTTCGGCTTGTGCCTCCGACGACTCCGGAATTAGGGTTTTCGAACGTATAGAGAGTTGTAGGGTTTCGGAAAAAAATGTTCGGGGCTGTCAAGAGGTGTTATTTATAGATAGGCACGACCTAGGGACGTCCAAGGTCGGCCTTGGTGAGTCTTGAGCCGAAAGGAATACAATCGAAGCCGAAAAATCCGGATTCGGGCGAGAGAATCTCGCAACGGGCGAATCTGCTCGCCCCCAAGCCATACAGCGCGCGGCTAGCGCGCGGCTCACGCCTGGACTTCGGTCCGGGCGGGTCGTGCGATCCGTCGTGCTTTTCCTCCTCTCTTTCGGACTTCTATCCCCCTATGCTCCCGGATTCCGATTTCCGGGCTATCTCCGGGTTCCTATTTCGTATCGTCATTTCCTTCGGATCTAAATTTAGGTTTGGACTCGAGTTCTCGAGTTCATTGGTATCGGGTTCCCGTGTAACGATTTATTTAACTTTATTTAATTTCTTTTGTTTAATTACATTTCTTTAATTCCTTTTTAAGTTAAGTTTCATTTCTCATTTCCTCTTTATTTATTTGCTGTATCTTTTTTATTTATTTATTTATTTATTTTATGTTGCAAAATTCTCGGGTATTACAGTCTACCCTCCTTAAGAATCAACTTCGTCATTGAAGTTGTGTTTCGGATTTTCTCGTGCTAAGGTCTTTTTGTTTGTTTTATTTTGTGACTGAACTTAGAATTAAACTTCTAAGCTGCCTACGTACCCTGTGAAGGGATCAGGCCATAATGTAGTTCAAAACAATTTGAATATGTTTATTTATTTATTCGGAATACATATTGTTGAGCCAAAATCAAAAATAAATGCATCTACTTTATTGCGGGGTATCACAAAGAAGCACATAAAGATATAATCAGATCAAATGAGCATCATGATCCCAAGACATATTCATGCCATGAAAGATAAGAGCAGAAGAAGAGTAGACATAATCTAAATCAATCATCCATTATAGTCAATCCCATAGCCAAATAGCATAGCTTCAAAATATATCAGAAATCCATATTCAAATTCATCAAATACAGACCAGAAATCCAGAATACCAAAGTAGAGCAATGTCTGAACTAATAAAAGTCTGAACCAATAAAACAACAAAAAGTTATTGTTCCAACATCAGTGAAATAACCGAAACCTGCTGTCCCTTACCACTGAAGAACATTTTAACTCTAGTTATACAAATACTAATGTTGTCGTGCTAGAAATGAATAACAAAACGAAGGAAATGTTGATCCGTTGGTTTTAATAGTGAAGGTCATAATTGTAATAAAAGATTCAAAAACTAGATCAACCGGTGATTGCAGGCACAACCGTACAACTACAAGGGTACCTTTTAATTAGACAAAACTCAAATATTGAAGAACAAAAGGCAATTAGAACTTAGAACAATCCGCAGTGAAGTGGCATCCAACATAATCATGTAAGGTTCTGGCTTCAACTAAAACTTGGGAAACAGAACTGTTGTACAAGTACAAATTTCATTTACTATGCATCAAGTTCAAAGACAGCGTACCTCAAAATATTGAGGAAATATTATTAGTTCTCTCAAAAGGATTTTGCACCGATGCACATGTCTTATTTGATAGGTGTCAATCATGATATGATGTAGGTTAAGACTGGTGCCAATTAGGGGTGGGAATAGGCCGGGCTACCCGACAGGGGCCTACGGCCTGGCCTTTTTACCAAATAGGCCAGGCCCAGGTAAATTTATAGGCCTTTTTAGCTAAATAGGCCTAGGCCTAGGCCTTACGAAAAGCCTATTTTGTAACACCCGAGGAAAAACAAATTCAAATTGTTTTGAACTACGTCATGACTTGATCCCTTCGCAGGGTACGTAGGCAGCTTAGAACTAATTTCTAAGTTCAGTCACGAAATAAATCACAAAATACATCACGAATTAGACCACAAGGACGATAGGGGATGTTGAAACCAATTTAGACTAGGCCAATTAGGATACGGAAATGTTGCGAGCGATAAGCCGAACTCGCAACGAGATTAAGGAAAGGATTTCGGGCTAGAGACGACCCAAGGAATCGAGCTAACACGTAGAAAATCGATAGGGGAAAGCAAGGAAAGACCCGACGGAACACGCGGAGCCGAACCGGCCGGTCCGGCCGGCCCGCGCTGTCCGCGCGCCGCCGCGCGGCCACCGCGCGGCCAAGGGCGTCGCGACGCCAGGGCTGGCACGCGTGCTCCGCGCGGACAAAAGCTTAGGTGCGCGCCACCAGCGCGCCAGAGGTGCTGAAAGTGTAAACTTTCCTTCCATGGCGATTTTCTTGCCTAAATTAACATTCTCTTCGATGGTAAACGGATCCCAGCAGTAGGGAAGTGCATAAACTCGGTATTGGGCGCCCCCTACCCCTTATTTTCAGTAAACAAACCCTAGACACTCCATCTTCCTTCTCCAAGTTGAAAACTCCCTTCGACACCACTTTCCGGCGAGTATTCCGGCGACGACGGGACGACCGGGACAAGCCCCTGCCCTCTAGACTCTTGGTAAGCCATTGTGCAATGTTTCAATTCGTCCATAGACCCCTGAAACTCGAAATCTAACATTATTTCCTTACTACGATTTCACGTCGGAAAACGAACAAAAAGCGATCGGAGAAGTTGGCCGTTCGTCGTGACCCTAGGACATCCGGAAACCCAATCCAGCGACCCTAACATCATTCTAAGTAAGTTAACACCTTACTCACAAATTTTTGCGGTTGTATGTTGTTTAAATCTCGAGATATAGGCTTGTAACAAAAATCGGTTTTCAAAAACCCTATTTTCGTCCAATTTTAAAGACTCGCCAAAAACTCGACCTTCGGGAATTCAAACCGAAAACTTTTCAACATAGAAGTCGTTCCTAACACCTTTATCTATCTTGTGTCCAAATTTCAGCCATTGACATTAAGTTTTGCTATCCCAATTTTCGCCATGAACTTTCTGTATTGAACCGAACCGTTTAAATCTGTGACAGATTCCTTCATTCAACTTGATGCATGTTTTTCACCCATTTTTCGAATGATTTAACTTTGCATTTCTAAACAAAAGTTGTAGATATTTGTGTCTAGATTATGCCTACCAAGTTTCACGAATTTTGGTGTTCATTTGATATGTCAAACGGCCAAGTTTTTAGAACTGTTTTGAATTCGTTTTAAAGGCCATGAGTATGCAGTGTGTTGCACACGATTTTTGAGTACCAAGAATTCATTATTTCCAAAAACTTAAAACATGAAAGTTGTTCCTTAATGTGTCGTGTAGTTACTGTAAAAATTTCACATCGATTGGTTTTGAAATGAATTTTTAATCGGCGTTACACGAACCTGTGACGACAACAGTTTTTAAGACGTACATTATTCTTTGCAATAAACTCAAATTTTAACCCACTTCGGGACCTTATTTCCAAAAACTTAAAACATGAAAGTTGTTCGTGTGTGTGTTTTTGAATTACTGGCCAAGTTTCAGAATTTTTGGAGGAAAAACGAATTTTAAATTAAGAAAGGCGTAAACTGCCTCGAATAGGATTTTTCGAACTTGAGAAAACTCGAACTATGAAAACGCGACATCGATCCTTTGATAACTTTGAAATACGAACTTTCGAAAAATCCCGTTCACTAGGCTGAGCCGATCTTCATACTATCATTATCTTTGAGACTGCCTCGTTAGTGGTCTCCTTACTATCTGAGATTGCCTCGTTAGTGATCTCGCGCGCTGTATTTGTGGACTGCCTCGTTAGTGGTCCTACTATCTTTGTGGACTGCCTCGTTAGTGGTCCTACTATCTTTGTGGATCGCCTCGTTAGTGGTCCTACTATCTTTGAGACTGCCTCGTTAGTGGTCTCCCATTGTTTGGACTGCCTCGTTAGTGGTCCTATGTTGAGATTGCCTCGTTAGTGATCTCCCGGTATGGTGTCCTCTTCTTAGTTTACGGGATGAAAAGTAAAAGACTCGTGTGAGTGTTTCATTATGCTTAAATCGTATTTATCCTGTCTTTAATTACGTATTTAAAATTTATGCATCTTGAATTATGCTTTAAATTTCGCTTTTTAAATTAAGTTCTTTAATCCTAATTTTCCGCTGCTAATAAATCATGTACTTTTAAATTCTCGTACGATAAGCGAAATCTTTAGTTTAAACACTTGTAAACCCTTTTATTTGTTAGTTAGGGATTAACTTACTCAGTATATTTTTATACTGACAACCGTTGTCATTTTTCTTTTACAGAGTATGTCGAGTGACGCATACGCATGCACTTGGGGGAATTATTTATGAACATTTTTTTTTTCTGCATCGTACTGTTTTACCGGGTCTGTTAAACCCGAGGATTTGGCCATGTTGGCCGTGATTTACTTTCCGCTGCATTTACTCTATTTACTTTTCGCGTATGATGATTACTACTATCGTTTTAAGTATTATAAATTTCCGGACTATATCTTGAATGTTTTAAATCTTTTGCATACCCACAAGCCTTGCATTCCCTTAGCGAGCTCGGGAAGCCGTGTCTTGCTAGGGGGATGCGGCGGTGACACCTCGGCCTGGGTTATCAAATCCGGGGTGTTACAAGTTGGTATCAGAGCCCGGAATATTTTTAAGCTACTATTATTATTATTTTAAAATACTTTGAACTAAGTATTATATTTAAATTTATTATTATCATTATTATTTTTAAGACTACTAGTATTATTATTTTAGCCCAAAATTTGAGCCCAAAAATTTTCTTACCCAAGTAATATAATATTTTGAGCCCAAAAAGGGGGTTAAGCTATTTGGCCCAATATTTATAATTATTTATTTTAAGCCCAACCATTTCGACCCAATACCCATGTTTTTACTTTTTAAAGTCCAAACTATTATTTTGGCCCAATATAGGCCCAACTTTTTCCATGAAAAAAAAAAAAAAAAAGAAAAAAATTTACACTAAGATTAATTTTTGGGGGGATTGCATATGCATATTCATGTAGATTTAAATTCCTGCATCTCTTGACTTTTTATTCGAAGCATACTCTAACTCTAACCTCTTTGTTGACATTAGATGGCCGAATCCAACACGAACATGGTCAACTTGATGATGAAACTGACTAACGCATACCTAGAGTCCGAACAGCGGCTCAAGACCCGATTAGGACAACTAGAGGGCCAAGTAGCCCATCTAGGAAATCTTAGGGAGGCTGACCACCACGAAATAACCCAACTCAAGGCTCAAGTCGCCGAACTCCAAGCCCAAGTGGTCGCGCTTCAAAACAAGGATGAGGAGCTGAGGATGCAGATAGGGCACATGGGATGGGAACTGCTGTGCCTAGAGGCTGACATATTTCCTCCGAGCCCGAGCCCGGTGGGGACACCCATTGCTATCGACGTATCCAGCGACGAGGACGATCCCATCGAGGATGTACCTACCCATACCCTCTAGACTTGGAGCCCATACTGATGCACTACTATCTATATTCTTTTTTTTCAAACTAGTACCAACACTACTATTTCATTCCTGTTACGAATGCTTGTAAACAGCTGAAAAATTTTCTCTTGAGTAATAAATCTACAAGCATTTATTTTATACAATTATATTTAAAGTGTTCCTTACATTTTAACTAAATTACTTCTCTTCGAGTACCCTACTAAAACCCGATCAAACAAACGAACGAGTTAATAATAATCAATGACCTATAGATAACAACTAAACAAAAATACAAGTAGTAAATATATATAAATATACTTTGTATAGAGATAATTATCGGACAAGGATATCTCCAACCCTAAACCCTAAACCCTAAACCCTGAACCCTAGGGTCAAAAAAAAAAAAAAAAAAAAAAAAAAAACTGAACAGGTTACTGTTCACGAAAAAAAAAAAAATAATAATATAATAATAAAGATAATGATAAAATATATACAATACGTAAATATGTACATATAAATAAATAAATTCCAACAACCTTTACAAGAAAACCCCAATAAATTGATACCTATTAAAAGACTAATCATCCTTCAATAAAATTTTCCCCTTGCAAGCAGCTATTTATTTAACATATAAACTCTACCCCTTATATCTTATCACACTAGTTTATCTAAGTTCCTTGAAGCGGTTTAGTCAAGCAACAGTGCAAGTATTGCTGGGCAACCCGCACACATGTAGGTACGATAGGAAGGTAACAGTAAATCCAGGACATCTCAAACCATAAAATAGGCAGAACAATTGAACCATGTTTCTAAACAGCAGTAGACTACTAACACATGTCAAACACATAACTAAGCAATAACACAACGAAAATATAAACCACAAATCCCAGACAACAGAAACGTTCTCATAAGGAGGAGCCTAAACAAGGTACGCCTAAACGCAAAACCTAAACGAAAACACGAAACCAAGGGAGACATCACTGATCGGGAGGCGGAAACTGTCGGCGCATGAAGTCGTCCATCTGCCGCACATAGGCGTACATGTCGGACATGGTGGCCTGCTGCTGAGCCTGCCTCGTAGCAAACGAGTCCATGCGGGTCTGATAGAGGTCCAACCTAGCGTCGAGGGCGTCATAACGAGCCTGCCCAGCTGCAAACCCGGCATCCATACCGACCCGCATCTCCTGCATCATCTGCAGCATCTGAATCATCTCCTGCCCCTGAGGTGCCACGGCAGGAGGTGCCCCAGCAGGAGGTGGAACCCCTGGAGGAGGGGGTGGCTGCTCCGGTGGTACAACGAGGATCAGGCCGCCGTCATCAGGATGCGGGCGAAGTACAGCACGGGGAGCCCCACGACGTAAGGCGCTACGCCGCTCAGCATAAGACGGAATACGGTAGCAACGGCCAGGTGCTAGGTCGTACGGATCTGTCTCCGGTGTAGTGCGAATCCCCTGTGCCGCGCACAACCCACAGATGAGGTGAACATGGGTAATCACCCTGCTCCCTCGTCCTCTGCGCATACCCCGCAAGTTGTCCTCGATGCAAGCCCCTACATTCACCCTACCGTCCCGCGCGATAAAGCAAATGGTCTCGTAGACGTGATCCAAGACAATGTGGCTCCGGGACATCGGCTGGACACGCCCAAACCACAGCTGAGCAAGCTCTCGCCAAGGAGAGTCCATCGACGTCAAACGAAGCTCATGACTGTGCTCGAACGCAGGAGGCACTAGGGTGCATAAGGTGTTCCACGCAGGAGCAAGAACGCGCCCCTCAGGCTGGGGTCGGAACACGCCATCGTCGGGCAAGCCAAAATAGACGTTGATCGCCCGAGCACTGAAGTCGAGATAGCGACCACGGACCCATACTCGGGATAGATCGTCACCCTCCCCGAGACCGCCGATGTTGGCAATAACCTCCATAGCCAAATAACCGGAGGCGACGCCCTCGGGGTGACGTGCCAGACCAGTCCACTGTAAATACTCCAAGACCGCACTGACCCTGTCATCGCCCATGTGAAGAGGATATATGCCTCTCTCAGGGATGTAAGACCTGTTTCGACGAAGCTCGTCGAAATAAAAGTCCTGGGCAGCCCTCGTCCTAAACCGGAACCTGTCATGCCGGTGAGGACGCACCTCGTCCGGGAGGCCCCTAAGACGCGGGCCCCTCTGCACCTCATCCTCCTCAGACTCGCTCTCGTCGAAATCCGGCATCGCCGGAGCAGCATGACTGGGGCCAGCCTCATCAGCAACCCGTCTCCTAGTCCTCGGAGGACACATGAGAGACGCCAAAACGACCCACAAAAAGAGCAACATCCTGCAAGTTACCAAACACCAATTATAAGACTAAGTCCCACACAGAAGTCAAGCGGAAATACGAATAGGGCATTAATATATAATCCCAACGTGAATGTACCGTAAGAACAACAAATCCTACCGTTTACTAAGACCAACCAGGAGGTGACCTAGACAAAGAATATGCAAAAACTAGTGCCTAAACCCTATGTGGCATTTCGTCGAACACGTTATGTGCACAATAAACCAAAACCTAAGTTACTAACAACACGCGGGAATCGCCCACAGAACGAAACAATCATTCTAATAACAATACGGCAAATCCTACAGCACTAAACAACGAGGGAACAAACCAATAATCACACCCCAATAGCAACCAAGCATCAATAACTTCATAGCCTTCCTAAGGATTCGAATTCAACAAGAATTTGCCAAAAACATAAACACATTATAACATAAACATAGGCAAGGCAACAAGAGTAACAACAATTGCCACATACACTTGCTAAATTGCACAAATCAAGCCTAAAAATCATAAACCCCCAATTTTTGTACACAAACCCTAATTTCCTAAATTTCTTCACAAATCGAATCATTCAAAACATAAAAGTTGAAATTGGGAAGTGGGTTTAGTAGAATCGTACCTGGATGAGTGAAATTGAAGTCGAAATCGAGCAAAGGGGAAGGTAACTCGCCGGATTTAGAGAGAATTGGGGGTGTATTCTCGGATGGGAAATGGAGGAAGTGGCTCGCGCGGAGCGCGAGCCCTATTTTTTCGAACAGGGGTTGCCGCGCGCTCCCCGCGCGCCAACGCGCGGCCACCGCGCGAGACCCGGGTGGAGTTTTATCTTTCCTGTTCTGCTCAATCTCTTTCGCTGTACGCTCCTCGCTGAACCCGGGCATACATTGACAGAGAAATACGTCGACAGGGAGCATCGCCTGGCATTATTCCGGCAAGGACGGCGGAATTGCCTCACGCCCTCCTTTCACAGGACTACGGGAAACCCCCGGGACGTAAATACCGAGGGACCCTAAGAAATTCCGTAGGGAAATGAGAGCGGCATGTTAACTAACGACCCCACCACCGTTTGCTCGTGACCACAATGTGTTCCACGACCCCCAACTAAAGAAGTATGTGCCCGACACGTCGCATGTACTCCAACCGGACGTAATCGAATTGGATGATGACTTGACCTATGAGGAGACCCCGGTGCAAATACTCGACTACAAGGAAAGGGTGACAAGGAATAAAACTGTAAAGATGGTCAAGGCCCTGTGGTCCAACCACGAGACGGAGACGGCAACCTGGGAATTGGAAGCCGACATGAGGCAACGTTACCCTACCCTCTTCCAAGACGACCCGACCACAGTTATGGGGACATAACTGTATTCTTAAGGGGGGGAGGATGTAACACCCGAGGAAAAACAAATTCAAATTGTTTTGAACTACGTCATGACTTGATCCCTTCGCAGGGTACGTAGGCAGCTTAGAACTAATTTCTAAGTTCAGTCACGAAATAAATCACAAAATACATCACGAATTAGACCACAAGGACGATAGGGGATGTTGAAACCAATTTAGACTAGGCCAATTAGGATACGGAAATGTTGCGAGCGATAAGCCGAACTCGCAACGAGATTAAGGAAAGGATTTCGGGCTAGAGACGACCCAAGGAATCGAGCTAACACGTAGAAAATCGATAGGGGAAAGCAAGGAAAGACCCGACGGAACACGCGGAGCCGAACCGGCCGGTCCGGCCGGCCCGCGCTGTCCGCGCGCCGCCGCGCGGCCACCGCGCGGCCAAGGGCGTCGCGACGCCAGGGCTGGCACGCGTGCTCCGCGTGGACAAAAGCTTAGGTGCGCGCCACCAGCGCGCCAGAGGTGCTGAAAGTGTAAACTTTCCTTCCATGGCAATTTTCTTGCCTAAATTAACATTCTCTTCGATGGTAAACGGATCCCAGCAGTAGGGAAGTGCATAAACTCGGTATTGGGCGCCCCCTACCCCTTATTTTCAGTAAACAAACCCTAGACACTCCATCTTCCTTCTCCAAGTTGAAAACTCCCTTCGACACCACTTTCCGGCGAGTATTCCGGCGACGACGGGACGACCGGGACAAGCCCCTGCCCTCTAGACTCTTGGTAAGCCATTGTGCAATGTTTCAATTCGTCCATAGACCCCTGAAACTCGAAATCTAACATTATTTCCTTACTACGATTTCACGTCGGAAAACGAACAAAAAGCGATCGGAGAAGTTGGCCGTTCGTCGTGACCCTAGGACATCCGGAAACCCAATCCAGCGACCCTAACATCATTCTAAGTAAGTTAACACCTTACTCACAAATTTTTGCGGTTGTATGTTGTTTAAATCTCGAGATATAGGCTTGTAACAAAAATCGGTTTTCAAAAACCCTATTTTCGTCCAATTTTAAAGACTCGCCAAAAACTCGACCTTCGGGAATTCAAACCGAAAACTTTTCAACATAGAAGTCGTTCCTAACACCTTTATCTATCTTGTGTCCAAATTTCAGCCATTGACATTAAGTTTTGCTATCCCAATTTTCGCCATGAACTTTCTGTATTGAACCGAACCGTTTAAATCTGTGACAGATTCCTTCATTCAACTTGATGCATGTTTTTCACCCATTTTTCGAATGATTTAACTTTGCATTTCTAAACAAAAGTTGTAGATATTTGTGTCTAGATTATGCCTACCAAGTTTCACGAATTTTGGTGTTCATTTGATATGTCAAACGGCCAAGTTTTTAGAACTGTTTTGAATTCGTTTTAAAGGCCATGAGTATGCAGTGTGTTGCACACGATTTTTGAGTACCAAGAATTCATTATTTCCAAAAACTTAAAACATGAAAGTTGTTCCTTAATGTGTCGTGTAGTTACTGTAAAAATTTCACATCGATTGGTTTTGAAATGAATTTTTAATCGGCGTTACACGAACCTGTGACGACAACAGTTTTTAAGACGTACATTATTCTTTGCAATAAACTCAAATTTTAACCCACTTCGGGACCTTATTTCCAAAAACTTAAAACATGAAAGTTGTTCGTGTGTGTGTTTTTGAATTACTGGCCAAGTTTCAGAATTTTTGGAGGAAAAACGAATTTTAAATTAAGAAAGGCGTAAACTGCCTCGAATAGGATTTTTCGAACTTGAGAAAACTCGAACTATGAAAACGCGACATCGATCCTTTGATAACTTTGAAATACGAACTTTCGAAAAATCCCGTTCACTAGGCTGAGCCGATCTTCATACTATCATTATCTTTGAGACTGCCTCGTTAGTGGTCTCCTTACTATCTGAGATTGCCTCGTTAGTGATCTCGCGCGCTGTATTTGTGGACTGCCTCGTTAGTGGTCCTACTATCTTTGTGGACTGCCTCGTTAGTGGTCCTACTATCTTTGTGGATCGCCTCGTTAGTGGTCCTACTATCTTTGAGACTGCCTCGTTAGTGGTCTCCCATTGTTTGGACTGCCTCGTTAGTGGTCCTATGTTGAGATTGCCTCGTTAGTGATCTCCCGGTATGGTGTCCTCTTCTTAGTTTACGGGATGAAAAGTAAAAGACTCGTGTGAGTGTTTCATTATGCTTAAATCGTATTTATCCTGTCTTTAATTACGTATTTAAAATTTATGCATCTTGAATTATGCTTTAAATTTCGCTTTTTAAATTAAGTTCTTTAATCCTAATTTTCCGCTGCTAATAAATCATGTACTTTTAAATTCTCGTACGATAAGCGAAATCTTTAGTTTAAACACTTGTAAACCCTTTTATTTGTTAGTTAGGGATTAACTTACTCAGTATATTTTTATACTGACAACCGTTGTCATTTTTCTTTTACAGAGTATGTCGAGTGACGCATACGCATGCACTTGGGGGAATTATTTATGAACATTTTTTTTTCTGCATCGTACTGTTTTACCGGGTCTGTTAAACCCGAGGATTTGGCCATGTTGGCCGTGATTTACTTTCCGCTGCATTTACTCTATTTACTTTTCGCGTATGATGATTACTACTATCGTTTTAAGTATTATAAATTTCCGGACTATATCTTGAATGTTTTAAATCTTTTGCATACCCACAAGCCTTGCATTCCCTTAGCGAGCTCGGGAAGCCGTGTCTTGCTAGGGGGATGCGGCGGTGACACCTCGGCCTGGGTTATCAAATCCGGGGTGTTACATATTTAGCCTAATAGGCCGGCCTGTTTATTTTTTAATATAATTTATTAATAATATTATTTATTATTTATTTAATATTTAAATATATATTTTTTATAAAATTTAAAAATATACTAAATAGGCCAGGCTTAGGCCTATAAACTAAGCTTATTACAGGTAATAGGCCAGGCGTAGGCCTTACAAAACTTAGATAGGCCTAGGCCGTACAAGGCAAGGCCTGGCCTGGCCTGGCCTATTCCCACCCCTAGTGCCAATCGAAGCTTGCTGAAAGAACGAAACCCAAAAATAAGAATGTAGATTACTTAAGGAGTTGTTATCGATGATTCATTCCCTAAAATTATACCAACCATGGGAATGGGAATAAAGTTGGGAATCATCACTTAATTCATTCTATACTCACCATGGCCTTAGTCTTATCACCCTCTCAAACCTTCTATCATTCTATATTATTCACTCTAATCAAAGGACTTGTTAGCTGTGGACCACTCCACAGATCCGGTGGCTCATAATGAGTATTATTGCCCAAGTATGACATATTAAGTATAATTCAAGAGTAAATATAAAGATAAAATCCAACCAATCCTCATTCAGAAAGCTACGACATGAAAATAGAACTGTATGGTATAAACCCAAAACGTTAAACTAAACTAAAAATTCAAACAGGTGTATGTTCTGCATGTTATAAGAACTAAGAAGTAGTAGAAAATTAAAATGGTCATTATAAATATTCAATTATAATTAACAAAAATGTTACGTATGAGGTGATAAGTTATAGCTAAGGTTATTTGTTTTTAACTAAGGTTACATATACAAATGACCAAAATTGAATGGAAGGGAAAGGAGATGTCAAATCTTACCTTCTGAAAAAGAGTAGGTGCCGTAAAAATCCGGTTGAACCGAACCGATTACCCGATCCGGTCCAACGAGGATAGAAAAGACCCGACTAGATTGAAGGACCCGGATGGAATCCTATTGTGGATTTCCCAATTTTTAAGCAATAAGCCATCACCGTCGCCGTAGAGTCGCCGGAAGATGACCGGAGAAGCCGCCGGAGCATCGGAGCATCGTCGGAAGGTCAAACGGAGCTCGCCGGAAAGTTGGCCGTCGCCGGAGAGTCGCCGGAAGATGACCGGAGAAGCCGCCGGAGCACCAGAGCACCGCCGGAAGGTCAAACGGAGCTCGCCGGAAAAATGACCGGAAGTTCGCCGGAGGTTGGCTGGAACCACCACCAGTCGCCGGACAAATTTTGGTCAAAGTCGGAAGATGGTCGGATAATATTTACATATTATTAAGGCATGTAATAAGTAAAGATAAGTATGGTGGGGCTCGCATAAAACTTGAGGAAATAGGCTTATGACGCTATCCTTTGGCGTCATAGGTGTTATGACGCAATCCTTTGGCGTCATAGCTGCTATGACGCTATCCTTTGCGGTCATAAGCCTTATGACGCAATCCTTTGGCGATGCAATCCTTTGGCGTCATAGGTGCTATGACGCAATCCTTTGCGGTCATAAGCCTTATGACGCTATCCTTTGCGGTCATAAGCTGTGGTTAACGTCATAACAACCCCTTTTTGTGTTTTTGCTCATTTTTCATGTATTTTCTTATTCCAGAATTGACCTTTTGTAACGAGATCTATATATATGACTTCCCAAACACTTGTAAGACATATTTTGGCATGAATATTGAATGAGAACACTTCTCTCTTATCTTCCAAAGATCACTTAGAGTTTGTGGGAACCGAAAACCCTCAATGGAGAGCAATCTCAACCCAACCGTGTTCTAGACTCGGGCTAGTCCACACGATTTGGATTCTTGAAGCAAATCCGGGATCGAAATCACCATTGTTGAAGGATTTGGAGGAGACGGTGTTGCCGGGTTCGCTTGCATCTCCATCTCAAGATCTTCTTCAATATTGGAGCTTCCCTATCCTTATTTTAATTTTCTTGTATTTTTCCTTCCTAGTATTTTGTAGATCTATTGTATTTCTTTGTCGATCCATGGCAGTAGGACTTTTCGGAAGAGTACGAAGGATATTTTCAACCACGAAATAATTTCGTTTATCCCAGTGTCTGGAAGCATAGAGCAACATGGCCTATTTAACAACAAAATAACTAGAGTTAAACAATACAGGAGGAATTTTTGCTGCTCATGTATTTTATTACTTGATCGAGTACAACCATTGATAGTAAAAGACAAAATAAAAATACGTAATATCCATGGATGAACTGAGCATTGGATATCTATAATTTATAGTTGCATGCATACTCAGGGTAACATTTTAAGGTGAACTAACAAATATGGTAAATGAGTGCAGCACGCTCAACTGCCAATACATCTGCAGGAAAATTCTTCCCAATTGACCTAATTAGAAAAGGAAGGGTCTCTGAAGAGTACGTTGACAAGAACTGATATGCTTTGAATTAGAATGTTGTGTGCACAGTGGGAATCATTACAACAAAGTCCAGAAAGTTTCCCTGCACAACACAAGTAGTATGTCAATCAACAATAAACAAATGCAAATGATTTA
The DNA here is from genome assembly GCA_030278955.1 of Hygrophila difformis. Lineage (NCBI taxonomy): Eukaryota > Viridiplantae > Streptophyta > Magnoliopsida > Lamiales > Acanthaceae > Hygrophila > Hygrophila difformis. Next base: position 10,288,500 of record JAOANR010000004.1, on the reverse strand, counting down.
ATACTTCAGAAAGATATTCAGAACAGACTATACCGATGCAATTAGTAGTCTCGTGCAAAGGCCTCTGCAATCAAGAACCCAGACGATGCATACAAAGTCAGCTAAAGTGTTGCATTGCTCAGACTTAATATAAATGCAGTGATAACATTTCAACCTCTTGCAAAGAGGCTGCAATAGTGTCTTGAAAATTTGTAGCAGCACAATTAGAATTACAATTTGAAATATTTTTATCAATTTCAGCAGGAGATAGCTAAATGAATACCGGAGCATGTCTTTCTGTCACATTGCACAATCTCATGGTTGGATATCTCATTGGTTTCTGGCTAGGAGTCATTTTGTGAAGTTGTCTTCACTACCTTCATTGTCCTCCTTTTTCTTTTACTTTGAATTTTAGCTTCAAATTTATCATCTTGAAGATCATTTTCTTCAATATAATCTGTTGCACAACTAGAAAGTGAACTTGTGTCTTGCTAACCCTTGGTTCCATCGGGACTGCAGTAGTAAATCCCCCCCCCCTCCAGAAAGTGTTAGCTTCTCTATGCTGATTTATATGACATTTCGGCTTTTGTCACCCAATCTGCATGAGGCATTACTCCAGTACTCTAAGATATGCTCACGAATAAATCTCCAATTTGCAGGTCAAGAGAAATTGCAAACTTGCATGAACACCTTTTACCGAAAATAATATTATATTGGGCATCCAGGATTTTCTTAGCAAGAGAAAACTCCACTTGAGCTATGTCCCACAAGTTCTGCTTACACCATAATTTTCTTGATTAAGATAATAGACATTAAATGAGTTTCTTCTGGACTATGTATGATTCCTATTGTATATGAATGATTAGAAAAATGAAAGAGAAAGGCGTACCCAACATAGAAGAAAATGCAATTTGAAAAGGTGGCAAGAGTAGCATTAACAAATATTTCTACCCTCCCATAACAGGCTTCAGCCTCAGACACATTCCCTAAAATCTCCTCAACAAATCCAACCTGCAAAAGATTTCAATAGATGTTTCTATAATTACCTACAATAACTTCGGAGAAAATGTGATGTTTCCATCATTATCTGCAATGTACTTTCTAGGTAACATCAAAGCACATTCCAATGAGTTGCGATGCATTAGTTTTTTTTAGGTAAGCATTAGTTTTTTTTCACCACTCTTTTGCACGTCTTTTGAGGCTGACATTAATTTTTTTAGCTACCATTCTTTTGCACGTCTTTTGAGGCGAGCATTAGTATTTTTTAAATACTCCTCTTTTGCACGTCTTTTGAGGCGGATATTATTATTTTAAAGGGTGGTGCTAAATAGACACCCCATAAACACCCTCCACATCTTTTTCCGTATATTTTTTTGGAAGAGTTTTTTCTGTGTATTTTGAATAAAGTTTGGATAGTAGAATATAATAATATATTTATAATATTTACTTAATCTATATTCAAATAAATACACTTCTTTCATATTTTTCTTTTATTTATTTCTTTCTATTTTTTTTTTAAAAAAATTATATACTAGTAGTTTATTACTACTATATTCAAATAAATTTAAAATTATTAACTAGAGAATATCTTGATGAGAAGTTCATTTCTTATACCTTAAAATAATAAGTACTACATACTTCATAATCAATACAAGAATTATTTTATTTTATGTGAATTGAATTATTATATTAAATTTTTTACTTTTATTTAATGAATATTAATTAAAATATTATATATTAACCTAGAATATATTTATTAAAAATTTTAAATTGTATTTAATAAACATTAACCTTCTAATAAATTCATAAATAATATTATTTGCTACAATGAATAAATTTGAATTTTGTTAAATGAGTTATGTATTTTTAATTATATTGTGGGCATTTTACAAATAAATAAAATTTTACAAATTGTACATTGACCACATACAGAAATTTTTTATTTAAAAATAGACCAATTGACCAAAAATGCAAAAATAATTATATAATGGGATCAAAAATGAAAATTTCAGATATGTGGAATTAAAAGTAGATGGGAGAAAATATTATGAAATCAAAAGTAGATTTTTCCATTCAAACAACTCATTTACATTCTATTTATTTTTTTAATATTTTATTCAATTAACTTTCACATATATCTATGCAATTTATTCTTTTAAGACTTAGCCACATTTATTAGGGTGTGTTTTCAGTATGTTAGGGGCGTTTATTTAGCCAACCCCTTTTTTAAATCTCTTTTTTGCACGTCTTTTAAGGCGGACATTAGTATTTTTTTAAATACTCCTCTTTTGCACGTGTTTTGGGGCGTAAATTATTTTTTTAAATCTTTTTTTGGACGTTTTTTGAGGCGGACATTAGTTTTTTTTTATTATTTTTAGAAAAATTTTTATTTTTATTACTCCCTCTATCCCATTTTCCTTTTTAGTCCGTCCCACTTCAACTGTCCCATTTTCCTTTTAGGGAATAATTAAATACAAATTCACTCCTATCATATCACACACAATAAATATGTATATTAAAAAAATTCAAACACATTCTAAGCACATCACACATAAATAAATCAATTAAAAATTCAAATACATTCCAACCACATCACATAAATTCATAATTTATACCCACTTTAAACAATAATCTACCCCTACATCACATAAATCTGCAACAACTACACAACTACTTGCATGTTACACAATATTAGATATGTTATACCGAAGTCATTGCTACCACTGAACTGTGTGATGCCCAAGCTGGGTCACTGCGCAGCTACCAGTGAACTCAATACATGGGAAGAAATGCCAATGTCAATGGTGGTGTCGTCGTGCGTTGGGAAGGTTTTCTGTGCGTTGTAAAAAGGTTTTGGGGTTTTAGAAGAATTGGTCGTACAATATCCTCAAATAAAGAAAATGGTTCAACAATTTCTATATTTAACATATTACTTGGTACTCAACAACAGAACATCTATCAAATTTTTTTATTATAGACCGAAGCCAGATAAATATACTATGAATTCTAGATGACATGCTGAAAGCGTTACCTTGTATATCTTATAAGAGAACACCTCAAGTAACCTCAATTCGACATCTGGATGAGACAACTCAACCTGAGATAAAGAAAACCATAATACTAATGTCTACAGTACGGGGGAAGAAAAGAAGCCAAACAAACTATAGATATTACATTCATTTCACTTGACAGATAACGGATAAATATCATTGAAGTGGACTATACAAAATTGATCATTTTTCTCAAGATTTATAACTCTATGCAGTACTACGGCACTTGGTGGGGGATATGAGGCAAATCTTAGCCTTGAGATCAATAATAACATCACTCAGTACTCTGTTTTGGTAACCTAATGTTATGAATATCTTTGTTGGCTATTATTCTATACAATAACAATGTTATTGTGCAAATAAGTGTTTAGTGGATATTGGATAAAAGATTCTTGGGTTGTTGAGGATTTCTTCTGGCTATGTCTAAGCTCAAAACACATTTCAAATAAGTGCTAAACCACCATGAAAAGAGAGAGAATGAATGACAGACTTGGGAAGAAAGTTTTCAAACTATTCTACACATTTTCCTTGTTCTTCTACACATTCCATAAACGCATTTCAAATAAGAACAACTATTAGCACATTATTCTTGGGAAGAAATGTCAAAGTTTTCAAGAAGATTACCTTGGCCTTCAAGTGGAGGTCTTTCATGGAAGACCTAAAAACCTACTTCTTTACTCCACACCCGAGGAGAAAAAAGATTACCGAATTCCAGAGGCTTAAATGACTCCGACAATGACTCTTGAAGATTGCTACGCGAAGTTTACCAATATCAAGAAGCTAAAAACCAATTTATGACATTTATATATTCTATATCTCATATACTATGTTGTTAGGAGTCGAGGGAATGGAAGCACAAGAGTTAAGTAGCTGGAAAAATGCACACCTGCGGGCACGACGCACACGTAGCAATGCTGCTAGGCGCTGCAAAAATCATGCAACAACTACGCAACTACTTGCAGGTTACACAATGTTAGATACGTTCTACCGGAGTCATTGCTACCAATGAAGAACTGTGTGATGCCCAAGTTGGGTCATTGTGCAGCTACCCGTGAACTCAACACTTGGGAAGAAATGTCTATGGCAATGGCGATGTCGTCATGACATTGGGAAAGAGGTTTTCTGTGCATCTAAAAATGTTTTGGGGTTTTGAAAGAATTGACCGTACGTACATTCGCTATAATACAATGTCCGTACAATGCCTAAATGTTTCTTTTTTTTATTAGTATTTCGTTTTTGGCGCAAAATGATATAGGGGATGCCAAAATTTACACATTCATTTTTGGCTCTTAAAGACAATATTGAATAAGGTTTTGATGGATAAGAATACTATATAAAATAGGACAATAAATGAAGTTCATACACATCTGATATTGAAAACCTCTCCATGACCCGCCCCATGCCTCTCCACCGAAGATCAGAACATATTCCAAACCTCTCCATGACCCGCCCCATGCACTGAACACTTTCTTCATTCAAGTTTGAGCATAAAATTAGATCGTCTGCAAACATAACATGCGATATTGAAAACCCCTGTCCACCGCATCGGAAAGGTTTCCAACCACCCACATCCACGGCCTCCATGATTAATCTAGATAATTTCTCCATGACAATTACGAAGAGGTATGGAGAAAAAGGATCCCGTTGGTGCAACCCTCTTTCAGAAGATATTTTTTGCAAGGGAGATCCATTCCACAAAATTGAGAAGGAAGAAGTACTTTGGCATAACATGATCAATTCTTGAAGCTCATGTGGTAAGTCCATATCCTGCAAGCAACCTTAAAAGAAATTCCATGTCACCGAATCATAGGTTGCCAAATCAATTTTCAATAACACCCCTTTGTTATGTTCACGCCGGCTCTGCATAGTATAAATCAATTCCTGCACCAAAATACCATTGTCCCTCGTTCCTCTAAAGGGTAGAAAGGCCGATTGATAAGGTCCAACGTATTCACACATTAAAGGCCTCAAACAATTTGCAATGACTTTCGTAATAAATTTGAAAGAAACATTACAAAGGGTTAGAGGCCAGAACTGAATGATAGTTTAGGGAATCTCCACTTTCGGAAGCAGTACCAGGTATGCATGTGCTATATCTGTAGGAAGAGTACGACTCTCAAACACATTCCTTACCATCTTAAAGACCTTGTCCCCCAGAACATTTCAATAACGTTTAAAGAATTCCGCCGGAAAACCATCCGGGACTGGGGCCGCAAAGGCTCGCATTTGATTCTTCACCAAATCTTCCTCTTCCCTTTCTACCTCCTTTCCAAGAGACTCCTTCCAACATCCCTCAATCAGCCTCAGCTTAGGCTGCCATCCATTGCCTCAACTGTCCTTGCTGCAAACATTTGTTGAAAATACGTTCGTGCATGGTCTTGTAAAACATTCTGCTCCATACTTCAAACCCCATCCACTTGCAACCCATAGAGTGATTTCTTTTCATGTTAACTTTAGTACGTGCATGGAAATAGGCAGTGTTTCGATTGCCCGACTTAACCTATTTCTCTTGCCTTTTGAAACCATAACATCTCCTCTTGCAATCATATTTTTTCCAACTCAATTTTCAACCCACTCTCCAACCTATTCAGCCAAGCCGAATCCCATTTTTCCAACCTTTTTTCAATACCTTTAATACGAGAATCAACCTTTGCTTCATGTCCACAATATTACCAAACACCTCTTGGTTAAACGAACAAGAAGCCTTACCCATTTCCGACAGAAGCTCCGGTATAGCAGCATCCGCAAACTCCTCGCAGCATTTCTTAACTACCTGCTCATATTCCGAGTGATCAGCCCAAGCTGCTTCCCAACTGAAAGGTTTTGGGTGGTCGCTGTCTATCGGATTACTACAAACCAGCAAAAGCGGAAATGATCCGAGCCAAAATAAGGGAGGTGATGAATCCTAGCTCCACTGAAAATACCCTGCCAAGCTAAGTTTGCAACCCCTTATCCAGCCTTTTCTGAATCCTTCCATCCATTCCGACCCTTTTAACCCATGTAAACATAGTCCCTGTAGTGGGAATGCTTAGCAATTGACAAGCATTCAAGACTCCACGAAACTCCTCCGCCCTTTCTTGAATAAAAACGCCTCCACTTACTTCATCCTCCATAGTCACCTCATTCCAATTCCCAATCACCATCCATGCTCGAGTGATTAGGCCAGCTAGCGTTTCTAAATTTTTCCAATCCTCATTCTTCTATAGTAATTTGGATTTCCATAGTGAAACGTCACTGACCAAGACACCACACCTCGGCTCAGTTCCACGCTAATCATCCGAGGCCTCATGTCCATTTGACAGAGACAGCAACACTCCCTGAAAATCCAGAGTCCACCTGCTCTCCCCACTGTTTCTTGAATATGTAAGGGTTCGTACCCCAACCACCAAAACAACATGCGAACACGATTAAACCTTCCCTGAGATTCCATAATACATAGTATATCTGGCTTATTCGTCCTAACACAATTAGTGAGCCGCCTCTGTGCCTCCTCACCCATCAAGCCTTGCACATTCCACGCCATTAATTTAAAGTCTCTAAAATGCATATATAACATGTATAAAGAATCCCACAGCAGCAAGATCGCTACTGGCCATCCTCCTCAGCATCGGCCCAACAATCCTCACGTGAATCTGTACCACTACGTGTATCCAACCCCATAGTAGCATCACCCCAACCTAATGTCAAAATCTGATTACTCCCTTCATCCTTGTGTGGAAGATTACTCGGCTCCTTATCCACACGCGTCTGTTTTGCTCCTTTGGGAGGCGCTATAATACTCAAGAAACCTGGAGGCTTTTCCTTGTTCTTAGGTATATGAGCCTCCTGCTTTCCCTCAGAAACCAATCTCCGGCTCTTTCGTTTTATTCGCAACCTTTCCACCTTCCTCCTGACCCCTCGATATATTAGGCTTAACAGTTTCTTCCTTTTTGTTTTTTGAGTTCTCCTCCATCTTATTTCTTCCCACCTGATGCATCCTTCTCCGTCGTCTTTGGACGGTAATCCATTCCCCATATATTTCTCCTATGGCATTGCCTTCCTCACAAACAGCCGAAGTACCCCCAACTTCCTCATGTCGAAGATTATTCCCCTCGCCAGTATTCTACTCTGTCACTTTCTCTTTCCCTTTCCTCGCCCTCTCCTTGGCTTCCCTCTCCTTATTCTGTACATCAGGGTGCGAGTTCTCCGGACCCTTGGCCTTACAGTTATGTCCAAAATGGACATACTTTCCGCACTCTTTGCAAATAAAATATAACCCTTCATAGGCCACATGAATTTAACAGCCATTCACCAGAAATCGACCAGTGGCATGGTCCATCGTGCACTTGTCGAATCTAACAATTTCTCCAATCTATGAAGCAGGGGCTTGAAGAAAATCTTCCTTATAATGCTACAAGGAGATCCCCATCATACGTACCTGGCCACACCATAGTCTTTTTGATTTCCTTCGTTGCAGGGTCGAAATCCCTCCTCCACTTCATGATCGGCAAATAATGGTCCAACAACATCCATGGTCCACCATTAATCACCCTATCCCTATCTGCCGACAAAACAAACTTCGTTACATAGTATCCATAGCCCACGTCCTCTCGCACTTCCACAATCTTCCCAACCGTTCCTTAAAAACGCGGAAGTTCACTTGCAAGCCCATAGTTTTTACAATCAAAGCATCATTGTAATACCCGAGAATTTTATCACATAAATAAATAATTAATTAAAATGAAGATGAAAAGAGAAGGGGGGAATTTAATTCAAAGGTTAAAAGGGAATTTAATTTACAAGAACCCGTGAAGACGAAGGTAATTTAATTTAATTAAATTATCGCATGGGAGCCAAATACTAATGGACTTAATATTTCGAACCCGAAATTAATTTGAGATCCTAAATGAATTTAAAATAGGATTTAAAGTCCAAGAGATAGCCCAAGAAAATAGAAGGAGAAAGGCCCAAAAGAGAAGGACAAATGCCCAATAGAGAGGAGGAAAAGAAAAGGCCCAAAGGGATAGCACGGCCCGGCCCAGACCGCGGCCCAGCTTGGGTCCGCGCGGTCTCGGGGAGAGAGCACGCCAAGACCGCGCCACTACAGAGGCAGCTGTCCTTGCGCGATCTCAGCGATCTTATTGCCAAAATTTCGACCCCCGACGAAGGAAAGTCAATCTCAGTCGGGGGAAAGCTTTTAGGACGAGTGGGGACTGATTCTCCACTCATTTTCAGTCTTACAAACCCCATCTTCATTCCAAACTCTCCCAAAAACCGAAAACACAAGTTCTTCACTTTCCGACGACTTTCCGATCACTTTCCAGCGACGAAAATCGACGAAGGAGGCGTGGAGAACAATATCTTTAGTGTTCCAGATTGTGGTAAGTCGTCCATAGGTTTTTGTTTAAGTTTTCGAGTCCGAAAATGCAATCTAACCGTAGACTTTTACTTTCGGTTTCGTTTCGGGGCCAACGGAGAAGAGACGAAGTAATTGGGACGTGTTCGTAGCAAGCGTGGGTGCCCTGATCGATCTAGAGACGTCCTAGACATCATCCCCACTGTAAGTTATCACTTACTTGGTTTTGGGTGATTTAAAATGCAACCGAACATAGGGATTGAATAACTCTAAAATCTGTCAACCCGAAAAACCCTCGGCGCAGCGACTTGGTATGAATTTTTTGAACCCTTAAAACAGTTCAAACGGAAAAACTTAAAACACGAAAAACGTTCCTAAGACACTGTTCTAGTTCGTGTAAAATTTTCATAATTTTTCATTGTGTTTTGATATTCGAAAACGGCCTCCAACGAACCTGCCCTAAAAGTCGAACTTGAAACTGTGACAGATTTGAAATCGGACCAAAACCCCTATTTCGAGAGTTCAAAACGAAAAACTCAAAACTAGACTTTTGATGCTAACACATTAATCTATGTTTTGTAAAAATTTTAGAGATTTTCATCAACGTTTGCTATCTCAAATCGCACCAAACATAAACTGTGATTTCAAACTTTTTCGAAAATCTGGCAGTGCATATGTCCGAACTTGATGAACCAGTTTCTATAATTTCTAGTCCGATATAGCCCTTGCAATCTAAATAAAAGTTGTAGATAATCATGTCTTGTATGTGCATGTAAAAGTTCAGAATTTTTGGAGTCCATTTGATATGTGAAAAAGTCGCGTTTTGAAACTGTGTCAAATCTGAAACCTGACAGCATACTACTTATGTGAAAAACTTGATTTTTGACTTATTTCCTTAACCCGGATCGAAAAACTTAAAACACGAAACTTGTTTGTCTCTGGGTTCTCGAGTTACTGGTGAAATTTCAGAATTTTTGGACTTAAGATGAATTTTTAAATAATTATGGAGCAAACAGCGACTAGTGAAAGGTTACATTTTGAAAAACTTGTGAAATTTGAAAAACTTGTCCTTACCTTGCAGGTTCGATTCCCCAAGGCGTCTGTGTCCCTGCGGGTTCAATTTTCCAGGATGTCTATCAAATCTTGCGGGTTCAATTCCCCAGGATGTGTGTCAAATCTTGCCAATTCCCCAGGATGCCTATTAAATTTTGCGGGTTCAATTCCCCAAGAGGTGTGTCAAATCTTGCGGGTTCAATTCCCCAGGATATGTGTTGATTCCTACGGGTTCGATTCCCTAGGATGCGTTTAAATTCTTGCAGGTTCGTTTCCCCAAGAACAAATTATACTAGATCATATCGAACAAAAGTGAAAGAGTGAAATCCTGAAAATGCCAAATCCTGAAGTCACGAGAAAATTTAAAGGACTTGAATATTTTCTTTGTTTAAATTATACCTTTAAATTATGCCTTGCAGTTATTTTACCATGTAAGTGGAATTATGATTACGTGAAATCCTTGTTTTAAATTATGCCATTTATTTATTAGTGGATGATTAAATTAAATTGTGTATTATCTGCAAGTATACTTTTATTAAATTTAATTAAAGGCTTTGAAATCCCTAAATCATGCTAGGTGTTAACTTACTCAGCACGTTTTGCTGACCCAAACCGTTTTTCCCCTTTTCTTTCAGAGTATGAGGATTATGCATCATCATATGCATACATGGGAACAATTGGGAAAAACTCTATTTTTAAATTCCTGCATTTAGTTACGACTTGCATGAACGGGCATGTTTAACCCGTGTTTTGGTCATGTCGGCCCTATATTTATATTCCACTGCTATCTATATAATTAGCTATTATCTTCCGCTGCAACTGTAATGACATTATTTTCGAGTTATATTATAATGGGCTGTTTGAATGTTTTAAATTCTGAAAAACCATAGCCTTGCATCTCTTTAGCAAGCTCGAAACAAACCGTTTCTTGCTAGGGAGGTGTGGCGGTGACATCCCGGCCTGGGTTATCAAATCCGGAGTGTTACAATCATACCACTCCTTCGCCACCTCTTCTTCCAAAGCGTCGTCGATCACAAAACTGGGAACCTTGCGATCTCCTCCCGCGTATTCTTTCCGTATCAACTTTTCTGCCAAAGGGTCCCTCTTCATCCTCACATCCTCAGACTGCTTCAAATTGTTCTCAATCGCCTCCTTGAACAAAGAAAAATCGCGTCTTGCATGGTCATGGGAATTCGCCGCAGCCGTCGCCTTGTCTCTCTCTGGAAAAACCTAGTCATTGCTTAGAAAAATAAAAATCTTAAAATATACAAATGAATACAAATTTAAATAAAGTAATTAATACTATTAAATAAAAATGAAAATGAAATAAAAACTATCAAATAAAATACAATGAGAAACTAAATAGAATTAATAATTAATTAATTTTAAAGTTAAAGAAAAATAAATTTAATTTGATTTATCATTCAATTATTTTATGTTCTTTCATTACTGAAACAGAAAAACATAAGCCAACTCAAATAAAGTATGCAATTGATAATGTGTCATCCCGATTAAGGGGGTGGAAATAATTTGCCTGATGAGAAGCTGTCTTGTAAGAATTGGTTTCTTACATGTGGACAACTGGTTTCTAGTAGTAATTGCTTTTGCTTGGTGGAAATCTACGGATATCAATGTTACATTCTACCAAAAGTATATCACTATATTAACTAAATACATTTCCTACATTTTATTATTATATATAAATAAAATTTATTTAAAGAATTCGAGCTGAACTTTCCAGTATAGTACGAAGTACTATTTTACTAGAAACAAATAAAAGCCAGATGAAATTACACTTTAATACCTAAATCTATTAGTATAACAGCCCTTTATGGAGTACTATTATACTACTATACTAAGTTATAACTACACATGCATGGCACAATTTAATACACACAATATAAGTAAATGGGATTCCATCCCCACGCACGTGCAATCAGATCCGTACACTCGTGTCTACGTGTGTGGATTTAAATTTAAATAATAATAATAATAATAATAATAATAATAATAATAATAATAATAATAATAATGCATGCAACAAAGTCCAAAAGGATGGTGATGTTATGTATATATTTGTATCTTAATATAATTTCTATATATGAAATGTATCGGTGTATTCGTGAATATGTATAACTAAAACAAAGAGATAATTGAAGTAGTAATGGATAGAGAATGAAAATTGTAGTATATATTCCAATAAGATTAAGTACATATATATAGGCAGATGCACAGGCACAATTGCCACTATTTAGGATTAAAACAAAATCATTCTCATATCTTCATTGAAGACTTTAGGAAACACAACTTGCAATTAACTAATAATTTAATACGTAGCACTAGTTTGTAATAATTGACTATGTAGATGAAGACATTCACATATATCTTTAACACTCCCCTTGAATGACTTCGATACAAAGAATATGCCTCATTAAAACCTTACTAGATAAAAACCCTCTGGGAAAAAATCTAGTGAAGGAAAAAGAGTACATAATTCTTGTATGTTTACTTCTCTCCCTGATCAAAACATCAGTGAAGATTCTTTAGTTGGCGCATCCCGATACTTTTCACCAACTTCTCGAATGTTGCCGTTGGTAACGCCTTGGTAAACAAATCTGCAAGATTATCAGCTGAACGGATTTGTTGCACATCTATTTCACCATTTTTCTGTAGATCATAAGTGAAGAAAAATTTTGGTGAAATGTGTTTTGTTCTATCTCCTTTAATATACCCTCCCTTCAATTGTGCTATACATGCTGCATTATCCTCATATAAAATTGTTGGGGGTATTTTTTCTTCAGTAGTTATGCCACAATTTTTTAGTATATGGTGCATCAAAGATCGCAACCATACACACTCTCGACTTGCTTCATGGATTGCTAAAATTTCAGCATGATTTGATGAAGTAGCAGTCAAAGTCTGCTTCATTGATCTCCATGAAATTGCAGTACCACCACATGTAAAAACATAGCCAGTTTGAGATTTGGCTTTATGTGGATCTGACAAATATCCAGCATCAGCAAAGCCGATTATTTCATGTCGAGAATCATTTGGGTAAAATAACCCAAGATCAATAGTTCCTTGGAGATAGCGAAATATGTGTTTAATTCCATTCCAATGTCGTCTAGTAGGAGATGAACTGAATCTCGCTAATAAATTTACTGCAAATGATATATCTGGTCTAGTGCAGTTTGCGAGATACATTAAAGCACCTATGGCACTTAAATATGGGACCTCTGGTCCAAGAATTTGTTCACCTTCCTCTTGTGGTCTAAACGGATCCTTTTTTATATCAAGTGACCTTACGACCATTGGAGTACTCAATGGATGTGCTTTATCCATATAAAATCGCTTTAATACTCTCTGAGTATAAGCTGTTTGATGGACAAATGTTCCATTATTTAAATATTCAATTTGCAAACCAAGGCATGATTTGGTTTTACCAAAATCTTTGATTTCAAACTCCTTTTTTAGGTATTCAACAGCCTTTTGGAGCTCCTCTGGAGTTCCAATCAAGTTGAGATCATCAACATAAACTGCAATGATTACAAACCCTTGTCCATTTTTCTTAATGAAAATACATGGACAAATTGGGTCATTTGTATAACCCTCTTGTATCAATGACTCACTGAGTCGGTTATACCACATTCGCCCGGACTGTTTCAGTCCATATAGGGATTTTTGTAATTTGATGGAATACATATGTCTAGGATTTGATTCATATGTCTCTGACATTTTTAATCCCTCTGGGACCTTCATATAGATATCTGTATCTAAATTTCCATATAGATACGCAGTAATAACATCCATCAATCTCATTTCAAGATTTTGATGGACTGCTAAACTGATAAGATATCTAAATGTTATTCCATCCATTACGGGGGAATATGTTTCATCATAATCAAATCCGGGTCTCTGTGAAAACCCTTGGGCGACTAATCTCGCTTTGTATCTGACAATTTCATTTTTGTCATTTCTTTTTCTTACAAAAACCCATCTGTATCCAACTGGCTTTATATTTTCTGGTGTTTTGACAATCGGTCCAAACACATTTCGTCTAGCCAGGGAATCCAATTCAGATTGGATTGCATCTTTCCATTTTGGCCAATCTTTTCTTTTCCGACATTCATCAACCGAATTTGGTTCATGATCCTCATCATCATTTATGATGTCAAGTGCTATGTGGTACGAGAATACATTATCTATGATAATTGCATCTCGATTCCAAACATTTCTGCTTGTGACAAAATTGATTGATATTTCATTATTTTCAAGTTCATTCTCCTCTGGAGCTGCAAGTTCCTGCTCCTCTGGAGCTACTTGCTCTTCAAGAGCTTCTTTTTCCTCTGGAATATTTTCTGTAATTTTGTCACTTTCAATGATTTGTGATCCTCTTTTCTTTCGAGGATTTTTATCTTTTGAACCTGGTGGTCTACCACGCTTCAAGCGTGCAGTAGATTCATCTTTGGCACTTGTAATTGGTCCCTCTGGGACATTAATTTTGATTGGAACATTTGCTGCCGGTATAAGAGATTTTGTTACTCTTTTAGAGTCGCATAATGCATCCGGCAATTGATTTGCAATACTCTGCAAATGTACAATTCTTTGTACTTCTAGTTCACAATCATTTGTACGAGGATCGAAGAAATCTAACGGTGTTTTCCAGTTGATTTCTTTTTCTTTCTTCGGTTGATTTCTGTCTCCCCCTAATGTCGGGAAATGAGATTCGTCAAAATGACAATCTTTGAATTTCGCAGTAAATAAATCACCAGTTAATGGTTCGAGATATCGAATAATCGATGGTGATTCATACCCGACATATATTCCCAATCTACGTTGGGGACCCATCTTTGTGCGTTGAGGTGGTGCAATCGGGACATACACAGCGCAACCAAATATTCTGAGATGGGATATATTGGGTTCATGCCCAAATGTTAATTGTATAGGGGAGTATTCATGATAATGTGTCGGCCTTAACCGCACCAATTTTGCTGCATGTAATATTGCATGCCCCCAAGCTGTCAATGGCAATCCAGATCTCATTAATAATGGTCTGGCAATTAATTGTAAACGCTTTATAAGCGATTCAGCAAGTCCATTCTGTGTATGGACATGAGCAACAGGATGCTCAACTGTTATGCCAATTGACATGCAGTATTCATCAAACCTCTGGGATGAATATTCACCAGCATTATCCAATCGGATATTTTTTATTGTATAATCAGGGAACTGTGCTCGTAATTTAATAATTTGAGCAAGTAATTTTGCAAACGCATGGTTACGAGATGATAATAATGATACATTGGACCATCGTGTTGATGCATCAATTAGCACCATAAAATATTTAAATGGTCCACATGGTGGATCTATAGGTCCACATATATCACCCTGAATTCTTTCAAGAAAACTGAGGCTTTCAGTTCCCACTTTTGTTGGTGAATGTTTGGAAATTAATTTTCCTTGGGAGCAAGCAACACATATATAATCATTATGTTGCAGCAATTTTTGTCCCTTTAATGAATGGCCATGACTATTTGTAATAATTCGCCTCATCATTGTAGAGCCGGGATGGCCTAGGCGATCATGCCATATCATATATTCATCAGTAAACCTATGGCTTCCAATAGACCTCTGGCCTATTTTGGGATGATATATATTAGTGGGCCTCTGGCCATTAATAAACCTCTGGTTTATTTGGGGAATATTAGACCTGTGGTCTAAGTGATAATTTTCAATTGTATTTATCTTTGAAAAATACAATCCAGAAGACAGAGCTGGTAATTTTTCCAATATATATTTCTTACCATGTGTGGTATTTGTAATTAATAAATATTCGACATTCTCTGAAGTCGATGTCTCGAGATGATACCCATTTTCTCGGATATCTTTAAAACTTAATAAATTTCTTCGAGACTTGGGAGATAGGAGTGCATTTTTCACAATTAATTTTGTTCCCTTTGGGAAAATAAGGTTGGCTGTGCCAATTCCTTGTATAATATTTGCACTACCACATATTGTGTTTATATTTGTATCTCCCATTTTTAAATTTGAAAAATACCTTATGTCTTTTAGTATTGTGTGCGTTGAAGCACTATCAATAAGACATATATTATCACTTTTAAAATTCCCCATTTTGCTGGAATTAAAACAAGATATAATTAATATTAAAACAAGATTTAACATAAGTGAAATATTACAATACAGAGACAATAAGATAGCACACATACAAAAGTAAAGACAGATACAGAAGTTCAAAGCGTAATAAAAATAATAATACAACATAACAATTAAACCAAATCATTATATAAATCTTCAACTTGAAATTCTGGGATATTGGGCATATTCTCCTCAGAATTCATTCTGTCAACATGGTTTGTTTCAACCACCCTTTTTCCTTTATCCCTCTGGGAATCTTGATAGAGTTTCACCCAATGATCTCTGGTACGACAATTTTTGTACCAGTGCCCTTTTAGGCCGCATCTATCGCATTTTGCTTCTTCATAGTTCTGTTCTTGGACATCACCTCTGGTGTTGCCCTGATTCTGATTACGTGTGTCTGTCGTGGGCCTAATGTAAACATTGTTGCGGAAATGTTTTTTCCCACGGCCTCGGTTATACCCACGACCACGAGGTCTCTGACCCCGGCCACGACTACGGCCACGACCACGGCTGGAAGATTCAGTCACATGTGCCTCTGGCAATGGACTACTGCCAATTGGTCTCATTTCATGATTTTTTAATAATAAATCATTATTCTTTTCAGCCAATAACAAAAACGTAATCAGATCAGAATATTCAGTGAAACCCTGTGCTCGGTATGTTTGCTGTAACACCGTATTGGAGGGGTGGAATGTAGAGAATGTCTTCTCTAGCATTTGTTTATCAGTAATTGTCTCACCACACAGTCTTAATTGTGATACGATATTAAACAGAGCAGAATTGTAATCATTTACTGATTTAAAATCCTGGAATCGTAAGTGTGACCAGTCATACTGGGCTCGGGGGAGATTAATTGATCTTAAATGATCATATCTTTTTTCCAAATTCTCCCAGAGTTCAATTGGGTCTTTGACCGTTAAATACTGTGTTTTCAATCCCTCATCAAGATGATGGCGGATGAAAATCATAGCTTTCGCACGGTCTTGGTTTGAAGCCTGATTATCTTTTTCAATTATTTTTTCAAGACCCATTGATTCCAAATGGATTTCAACATCCATTTTCCAAGATAGATAATTATCTCCAGATACCATCAGTGGTCTGAAATCCTGCTTTGTCAAGTTAGCCATAATAGAATTATTGAAATACAAAATATTACCTCAAAGAAATTCCGGCAGAGCTCCGTTCGTAGCTCGTGCTGATAACGTGTTATGTATATATTTGTATCTTAATATAATTTCTATATATGAAATGTATCGGTGTATTCGTGAATATGTATAACTAAAACAAAGAGATAATTGAAGTAGTAATGGATAGAGAATGAAAATTGTAGTATATATTCCAATAAGATTAAGTACATATATATAGGCAGATGCACAGGCACAATTGCCACTATTTAGGATTAAAACAAAATCATTCTCATATCTTCATTGAAGACTTTAGGAAACACAACTTGCAATTAACTAATAATTTAATACGTAGCACTAGTTTGTAATAATTGACTATGTAGATGAAGACATTCACATATATCTTTAACAGGTGACAAATTATTAGTACTTTATATACGTACAAATTCAATTTCAGCCTCCAAATTCATCTCTTTTATATCCTTAAAATTATTAATATAATAATGAGGCTACTTGTAGATGAAAGATGACAAGGACTGAAAATACTCCATCCGTCCCATTATTTATGTCTCACTTTCCTTTTTTAGTTGTCCCAACACTTTTGTCACATTCCATTTTAGGAAATAATTAAAATATTAATCATTAAACTTACTTCATCACATCACATAAATAAATAAATATCATTAATAAATTCAACTCACAATTATCACATCACACATAAATAAATCAATTAAAAATTCAAACTCATTACCATCACATCACACAAATTCCTAATTTACCCTTACTTTAAACACTAATCTACCCCTACATAAATACTAACAATCCCCACATAAAATACCGTGCCCAAAAGTTTTGGGACACTTTAAACGGGACGGAGGGAGTATAAATTAGGCAGAGTCAAAAAGAAAAAAAAAAAGGCATAATGTCAAAGAAAAGACGAGAAAAAAATCCTACTTTGACAGAAACAGTGGTTTCAATTTTCTGCCCCTAAGACACATTTCAAAATGGCCAACTCTGGGAGTGAAAATTAGAAGAATACTACAACTCAAAATATCTTTTTCTCTGATTCATTTTTGGATAAATTTTTCTGATTCATTTTTGGATAAAATTTAAATTTTTCTCTGATTCAAAATATCTTTTTCTCTCTTACGGAACGGTAAACTTGACGCACGCAGCTGCTGCATGAAAAGCTGCATTATTGGTGGTGGTTTCTGCAGCAGCCAAATCTTCAGAAACAAGTAATTAAGTCATCCAATAGCACCCCTACAGCATACAAATTCCCACCATTATTACTAAACCGAAAAAAACAAAGATAAGAAGTTCAACTGCATTATTACTCTTTTAGACCATCTCTACTCCTATGATTAATGCAAGAAAATCTTGGCAGAAAACTTAAAAGCATGAAATTACCCGCAACACTTGAGGAGTCCTCAATCATGCGGCGCCCACCAACAAGAGCCCCTCCAGATACCTGTAGACGTGCATTAACAAAAACCTAGTGAAGACGGGTGAATGATACTGATGAGTAATGTCATTTCCATATGACTAAAAACAAGAGGAGAGAATACAATAATACAGGCACAGAGAACTGCTTGACAAAGAACTTACAAGCTGCATGTTGATATCTAAGGAGACGATGAAACATTAGGGGCAATAGTAGCGCATTCCCATCTACAGTCTCTATTAAGGATGTCAACTTTACCCGTAGGGTCGGGTAACCCGTCGGGTAATCGGGTATCGGGTAGGGTAGGATAGAGATAATCGGGTAATCGGGTAGCGTATTACCCGAAACCGAAATAAATCATATCGGGTGCGGGTAGGGTACGGATTTCATATATTACCCGATTACCCTACCCGATTACCCGATTAAATATATATATATTTATTTATTTATCTATATATACTTATATATATTTAATTTATATTATATATTGAGATATATTTATATGTTTGTTTATTTATTTATTTATTTTTTATATTTCAAATTTATTAACGTTTGAGATTGGCAGTAAAAAGATTTATGAATTCTTTTTACTGAATATTCTTAAATATTACAATATTTATTTATGGTTCTTTAGCGCTTTCTTTTAAATATTCTTTTAAATTTTGTTCTCGTGCAATAATGAATGTTTTATTTATTTTTTTATGGTGAAAAATAATTTTTTTCTTTATTAAAGTTGGGTCGGGTAGATTCGGTTAACTATGTAATATTTAAGATTTCGGGTACCCGTTTACCCGTGGATAATCCGCATACCCGACGGGTATTACCCGAATCCTACCCGATATTTAATTTTAGGGTAATAGGGTAGGGTAAGGGTAGGATAATTATATTTCGGGTAGTGAGTGGAGGTGGCCTACCCGTACCCTACCCTACCCGTTTACATCCCTAGTCTCTATGTTTCGTGAGCCCATATGCACTAGTGGCGTGGAAGCTCGGATCAACCAATCCGATAATTCGGACCCGATTTTATTTGGGCTTGGATTAATTAAATTGAGGAAGACAAATATTAGACCGAACCAACAAAAAGCCCAACAAGCAAATAATACAAAGGAGGACCGGCCCAAGTCCTATTTGTACGTCTCTACCCACCTATTACAAGCCCACTCTTCCGGCCCGAGCTCAATCCACATTTACTCAATTGTCCACAACATAAGACACGGCCCAAATGTTTGCAAAATGTTCATCTTGACCGAGCCCATGTTTTCAAGATTACCACTCTCACTGGGCCCCACACTCATATGTCCATCTTCCCAATTTACAAAAGAACGCAGCCAATGTGTATATACATATACTCACCTCTGTCGTCGTTCACTCACTCCGGCGAGAAGTCTCAACGGCAGCCTCTCCAACCTCCGTCGACCTTCCCCCATCCATGCCACCGTCAAGCTTCTATCTCCAGTTCGGGCACCAACGACGTCAACAGCAAGCTCCGGCAACCGCTTCCTTTGCCACAGCCATGGTCGGCATCCACTCATCTCCGGCGAAGCTCTCCCCCTGGCCGAAAGAAAACCCTTGAATTATCCTCCTTCCATGCTCTCCCATGTCCGGCAGCTGGCATCCCTCTTCAACAGCAGCCGCAGCGCCCGAGTCATCATCTTTATTACCCCCGAATGCCGCAACTATCGCGAAGAACAAAACCCCGACTCGCCGCTACTCCAATATTCCGGCCAGGTTCTCTCTCCGATCAACAGTCGGCTGCATCCTCCGTCATCCCCTTCGTCATCTCCAGCCGCGTCAACAGCCGGCCATCTCTTCACCATGTCCGACACGGTCACCATCTCCGGGAAAGCATTGGCCGCCACCATCCTCAACTTCATCACCAACATCCTCCTCCGGCAAAGAGAAGACCCCGTGGCTGCTGTTATCCCGTCAAGACCAGCAGCCCCGGCCAAGCACT
Source organism: Hygrophila difformis (assembly GCA_030278955.1). Taxonomy (NCBI): domain Eukaryota; kingdom Viridiplantae; phylum Streptophyta; class Magnoliopsida; order Lamiales; family Acanthaceae; genus Hygrophila; species Hygrophila difformis. Next base: position 10,268,402 of record JAOANR010000004.1, on the reverse strand, counting down.
CACTCGTCGTCGTGGGACTCCATCTCCGGTCAAGAACGCACCAGCTCCGACGAAAGCCGAAGCATTGGACGAGAGTACGAAAGAGAAGGAGCTGCGACGCAGGCCTTATTACAACGCGAGCCGAGGCAAGTACGACGCGAGCTTCACGTCGTCCGAAGACCCCCGAGCTTGGCGTCGTAGAAAATTTCTTTACAATCACTGGATTCATCTTCTTCCATTTCCTAACAGGTTGGCATCGTCGTCGCGGAGCTTAGCGTCGTCCCCTCTTGTGCTTGGCGTCGTCCGGCCTCAAGTCGTAGCCAAGGAAAGCTCGACGACGTGAAACGGTTCCGGACAAGGGAATTCCCCAATTTCAAATTCACTTGAACAAACCGTCGGGAGGTCCCTGGATCCTTGGTCCGGAAGCATACTAACTTTGGAGTTTCCCCTTCCGGATCTGTGCTCCCGTACCCTCGTACGCAAGACTCCAAAATGCAATTCTTTCCTTTTGGACGACGCGGACCTCTCCACCTTTGGCTCGCGTCGTGAATCACATTTGCTGTATCCCCTTTTCTTTTATTTTGCTTACTGTAATGGCTCTATTATTATTAGTTTAATTTAGTTAATCTCCTGTTTAATTCTCTAATTATGTAATTAGGGTTTTGCACTTTTGCTTTTGCCTATATATATGTGCATGTTCCCCTACTTTTTGTAAGACATCTTTTGTTTAAATATGAATGAGAACATATCTCTTATCTATTTCAAAAGACATATTGTGTCTAACCTTAGTTGCCACTAGGGGTGGCAAAACACGGCATACCGAAATACCGATACCGATACCGTACCGTACCGAAATTTTCGGTATGAGTAAAAACCATACCGATACCGATACCGAATATTTCGGTATACCGAAAATCGGTATACCGAAAATTTCGGTAACCTTTCATGTATACCGTTACCAAACCGAAAACTATACCGTACCGAATTTTCGGTTTTTACCGAAAAATACCGAAAATTTTACATACCGAAAAATGTTACATACCGTTACATACCGAAAAAAAAGCAATACCGTACCGAAAATTACATAAACTCCACCTTTTAAGTTCCAAATCTCTTAACACAACAATAAACATTAATATTCAACGCAAACATTGAAAATAAAACTTTTTGCATCTTTGTCTCCACATCTTCTTTGAGCCTTAAAAGCTGTACAACAAAAAGAATACACAAACACAAAATCAGTCAAAAGAAATAGGGGACACCAAAACTGCTAATGAGTCATGACTATTGCACTCTGCAAAAACAAACACTATTATGCACTCCCAAAATCTACATTCATTCAACACATAATGATAGATTGACAGTAAATGTTTTAATCAAAACTGCTATGGAAACTGGATGCAACTTGACAGAATTTGCATGAGCTTTAATTAAATTAATGCTGCTCATTTCATTCATTGTGCAAGTATTCTCAGTTCTCACCAGAAGAGGGTTGACCAGACCGGGCTTGACTCCATTCCTCATAATAGTAATGTAAGTTGTGCCCACAACGGTGCCTTGGATCAAATATGCAGCAGTAAAATCAAACATCCTTGACACATTATCAATGTCCATATTTTCATTATGACCTCATATTATAAATCTTGGTTGTACAACAAAAGCTGTGCAACAAAAATAATACCCGAAAACAATAAACTAATAGAAAATGAACAGAAACTATTAATATTTGACCTCATTGCATTAACAGGCATGGAAATAAGATGACCAAAGATGATTAGATGACCAAAATAAATTGGTGTAATCCTTTTCTTCCGATTTTTGCTAGGACACAGTAGCATTTCTCTTTCTTCAACAAATTAAACTTTGCTTCCAATATATTTGGACTTTCTATTTACTAATATACTACACTTGCTATGAAATCATTCGAATTGGTTAATCCAACACACACCAGGGACAATGAAATTTGTTCAAAATTTTGAATTGATTTGTTTTAACACACATGACACACCAGCCGTCCAGAAAATAATGCTCACGAATCTGTTCAACACATACTAGAGAATTAATTTGTACGGTAAACAAATAAATTCCAAATTTAACATAAAACTGCACAACCACCCAGTAAACGATTCGGGCCATTCGGCACTATTTATCTCACAAAATACACACTATAAAGCAATGAGAAATTCTTCATCAATTAAATATTTTCAAGAGTGTGCGTGTTGAGCTATGCTTTTGTGATACTAAAATATTTTCCACAAAACATTAGAACCTTAATAATACCTTATAGCCGTCCTTGCTGTCAAAGTTGAATGAGAGACAAGGAGACGAACGCAAACCACACGACAATAGGGAGGGGTCGGAGGGCTAGGGCACGAATGAACGAATCCGGGTCTTCCAAACCGATGGATTTGGAAGAGGAGAACGGAAGAGGCAAAAGAATTTAGGGGCTAGGGCACGAACGAACGAAAATGGGGGCTGCGTGAATAGGCGTGTAGAGTCTGAAAAGTGAGAGTGTGAGGGAACCACTTGAGAGTGTTGGGCTCCTGGAGATACATGGGCTTTATGAGTTGGGCTTTAAAGATGGGCCGCTGATATAGAAATATAGAATAGTAAAAATTTAAAATAATAGTAAAATTAATATTTCGGTATATCGGTATACCGAAATGCCGAAAATTTCATGAGTTCCATACCATTACCGTACCGATTTTTTCGGCATACCTAAATTTCGGCATACCTAAATTTCGGTATACCTAAATTTCGATATTTTTCGGTAACTTTCGATACGGTATGCTCGGTATACCGAGTTTTCGGTAATTTTTGCCACCCCTAGTTGCCACAATACCCTTTGTATGTTTGTATAGGAAACATTCATCAACCTTAGATTGAAGCTTCCATAGTTGATTATCCGACCGAGGCTCGAGTGGAAGAATTGGGATGAGGTCAAGGTTTCAAATATTTTGATTGCTTTCACCGACGATTCTTGTTGCGGTTTAAGCTTCCCTATCTTGTTCTTCATATCAGTTTTCATCTTCTTCCTTAATCTCCCATTTTCTTATGTTTAATCTATTTTAACAAGTTAATAACCAAGGGATCCATGGCAACTAGCCAATGGCTGCAATATCATTTAAACAGACATCAGGGGAGTGTGCATGTGTGGCTGCATAACATTTCCCTATACAAATGACCAATATCATTCTTGTGAAACATGCATAATCTATTCTCCACCACAGCTTTACAACTTACAAATTCTAAGTAAATTGTATATTGTATGCAAGAAAATACAAGTAGCCAATCTCTTCGAGGAAACTCAAGGCAGCATTTGAAAAAAAAAAAAAAAAGACAGAAGAATGGACTCATATAAAGGAAATTAAGAACACGAATACACAATTAACAGTACAGAAAAATGGACTTAAATAATGAAAATCAAGAGCACGAATACACGTTGTTAACATAGAACATAGTAATTAGATGAGTTTGTGGTGAAATCTGAAATGGTTGGAACAGCCGGACCTCTTCCCATGGCGTGTCCGGCACTTAATTGGACCGATTATTGTTGTACTACGGTTTGCAGGGAGCTCGAGTGCAGCATATACTTCGGGAGCGTGATCACATGGCAGATTCATGGGCCCGACTTGGTGCAACTGGTGAAGGCAAAATGGAGGAATGGCGACAGCAAGGATAGGAGGTGAAGTAATGCAGATTTGATTCTTATTTACATTTCAGTTGTTTTTGTGTTAGGCCTTGGTAACTTTGTTGTTGGATGATTCCGCCTACTCTTTGATGGAAAGTGTAATTGGTGACTTGGAGCAATATGTATTTAATCTTCTAAAAAAAAAAAAGAAAAAAAAAGATGCATTTTTCAGTACATGTTATCTCATATCTGACATGCAACATTATTTGCACGCAAACACATGGACATCAAGTTTCAAATTAAGAACCCTAATTTCTATAATGGGTGGATATTTTAACTCCATCATAATAAATGTATATGCATATAAAGTGAAAACGGAATTCACATAATGTCATCACTCCCAAATGTTGCATTGCCATATATATGGCGGTGCAAAATGATTAAAAAGTCTGTAATATAGACAGCAACAGTACCCTGCTTCATAAAATCAAATAAAATAAAACAAACAAAAAAGCAAAATCTTAAATCAAATTCTCATTGATGAAACTCCACAAAGAGCAAAGACAAAAACATCGATGGTGTAATACCCGATTTCGGTAATCCAGGCCGGGATTCCACCTCCACACCTCCCAAGCAAGACACGACTTCATTCGAGCTCACTTGAGAGATGCAATGCTAGAGGTATTTCAAAAATGATTTAAAAATAAGTCCGGAAATACTTAAATTGAAAATAGAGTAAGAATCATTCATGCACAATAATGATTAAGTTTGCAGCGGAATTTAAATAAAAGGCCGACATGGCCAAAACACGGGTTAACAGGCCCGTATGCAAGTCATATGAGATGATAAAGTAAATGACCAAAATGATCCCCCAATGCATGATCATGCTCCGTACTCTGTAATAGAAAAATATAAAACGACGTTTATCAGTATTAAGGAATACTGAGTAAGACAATTCCTAAAGTAGCAATAAAGGGGTTTTAAATTCTAATAATTAAATATATATATATATATTAATACATGCATATTTAAAACATGTAATTTGACTAATTAATAACAAGAATTTAATTTGCTTAATTCTCTTGGCACAACTAAATTTAAAAGTAACAAATATTAAGGCATAGGCAATAATTTAAAGCATGACTTAAATAAATAATCTATATCTATATTCTACATAATATATAAAAATAATATCCCTTATGAACAATAACATACTCTTATGAACAGTAACCTATCAATTCTCTCTCACAAAAGTCCCCTTATGAACAGTAACCTATCTATTTACTCAACATTCACTTTCTGCACGCAATCCAATACACATTTCTAATAATCAATAACCCATCAACAACTCAAAATGTGTACAAGAAAAAACTCTAAAAATTTGATATTTTAAAACTACATGATGAGACGAATCTAACGAGATCCACTTGACTATGTTTTTTTCTTATGTAGATGTTGTTTAAGTATTAGTCAAAGTTGAATAATAAACACTAGCAAAAGACGGTTCATTTTCATTATAAAAATGAAGGAATTATTTTAAAAAAAAAACATAGTGCACTTTCAAAATATAAGAGAACTAAATTCGAGCGAAATTCACATTAGATAATTTAATTTCATTAATTATTATAGATAAAGAATTCTACCAAAGAAAGGATGTATAAAAATTTTATGGGTTGATATTATATTTATTTTTAAAATATAATTTTAATATTTATTATTATTCTTAACCAATACTCTATTAATTAAAATTATAGTTAAAGAATATATTGTAAATTATATATTAATAAGTACCTTATAGACTATTAATTAAAATTATAGTTAAAGAATATATTGTATATTATATATTAATAAGTACCTTATAGACTTTTTGGGTGACACAGCCTATAGATGCGAGCAAAAGTTAAAAAAAAAAAAAGAAGTGAAAAAAGCAAAAAAACAATCAAAGGAAATCACAAAAAAAAAAAAAAAAAAACCAAAGCCCTCATCACCACCTAAAGCCACAGCCTGTTAACACCTCAAAAACACCTCGCCACTAGCGTATTTGTTCACATACTTTATAGATCGATATTATATTCATTAATGAATAATAAGTTGATGAAACTATAGTCATTTTAATTTGTCAATTGATTCATTTACTAGAGTATTTATTATTTTTTTTCATTTAATTTGGAAATATCTACATCTTTATAAAATTTCTAATATCTCAACGCTTTAGGTTGAATTAATATCAATAATCAATTATCGAGTACAATAGGATTTTACGTACTTTCTTTGTCAATGTAACGTTTTATCTTTGCTTTTTTCATTTTTTTTTTGTCCTTTCAGTTATTGTTTGTAGTATAAGTATTTTTTAAGATATTAAATTGTAATAGATAAATATTGGTGATGATATATGTTGGTCGATCTCTATGCAATGTATAGATGTACTCATATAATGCTTAAAATAGTTTAAGGAAGTTGAGAAATGTAATCGACATAATAAAATTGAACAATTTTATTTGTTAAATTGGATAATTCATATAGTCCATAATTTCCGCCCATTAGGCAGGGGAAATACTAGTAATAACAGAAATACATACATAATTTAAATTTAAGTCTTTTAGTTTTCCCGTGGCACCACAATTGAGTCTCTATAGTATCTCAAATTTTTCACGATTGCAAAGCAATCTCGACAGGATTTCACGATTGCAAAGCAATCTCGACCAAATTTCGTTGAGCCGGTATCCCCCGGCGGCCGCAGCCTATCCGCCATACACAGTACCACTCCGGAGCCTCGGGAAACCCATACGGATACTCCTGAGAGTGTAGGCGTTGATTTCATCGCTGTTTTGGCATAATTTCTCATAACGTTCACCCTCGTCCGTTTTGGTACGAGGCGAAAAGCTGGGGGCACCCTGCAGAGCACTCACCCCCTACATAGGTCACCTTCGTCCATCTAGGCACGAAGCGAAAAGCTAGAGGGGCACCCTATAGGGTACTCACCCTCTACGGGATTTTTGAAAATATAGCTTTGTCATATAGCGAGGGTTTCGATCGCTTTTTTAGAAATTTCAAATCTCACAAGTTTTAAAAAAACATTCGTTGTCACAGTTTACGCCATTTCGATTTAGAAATTCAATTTGAAGGCAATCAACTTGAAATTCATACAGCGCCTCAAAAACATGCTAACAAATAATTTTTGTGTTTTAAGTTTCTCGAAATTATGTAAGGAAACGAGTCGAATTTCACAATCTTTTAAGAACTCAAAATCTGTCGGTTTACCGGTAACAGCGTACCGTTTTTAAATCACATTTTTGACCTAGAAAACAAACTCCAAAATTTATGAACATTTAAAGGAACTTACAAGACACAAAAATAAACAAGTTTTATTAGAGGCATTTTATCCAAAATCATTTCGGATTAAATCAGATTTGTTCATCAAGTTCGAATTAGAAATCTGTCAAAATTTTCTTTCAAAACGCTGACTGTTCAGATTGATTTTTGACTACTCAAATGATAACGAAAAGTCAAGAAATTTTACAGACAAAATCTTGGGACAATTATCTACATCTTTCATGTTTACACCAAAGATTAGTTTGGACCGGAAGCAATAGAAAAATCCACATCAAGTTCGGATATGTATTCTATCAGGATTTTGAAAAGTTCTTATCAACTCAGAAAATGTCAGACGGGATTTGGGGTATTAAATCTTAATGAAAATATATGAAAATTTGAAAAAACCTAGATTAAGATGTTAGAAACAAATCTCTAGTTCGGAGTTTTCCGTTTCGGATTATTGAAATAGGGGTTTTCGTTAGATTTCAGAAAATGCGTAAAAGTGAATCTTTTAAGTGCGATTTTTATGTTTTGATTAAAACTAGTGTTACGAACGATCCTAAGCCACCGATATTGATACGTAAGGCATTATCTTGCAGTAGGTGAGTTCTTGATGGTCTCTGGTCGCCCGGAATCTACGGATTGTTTTGAACGGATCTACTCAACACGCTTTCCTCTTCCTTTGGCCACGAACCGGATTCGTAACTAAAAATCTATAGTTAGATTGAAGTTTTGGATTAAAAAAGGTGTAGGAAAACTTAAGAACACTTGCCAACAATCTGAAATCCTTGAATCCTTGTTCCACACGCCTCCTTGCTCGGATTTCATCGTCGGAATTTCAAGAACCCAAGAGGATTTGGGGTTTTCGGTTTTGGGAGAAGTTTGAAGAGAATATGGGGCTGCTTTAGGGTTGCTTAGGACGAATTTCGGGTGTAGGATCAGTTATAATTCGTCCATATACTCCTTCCATCGTCTGGGATCGAGTTACCAAAGTCGGGGGTTGAAAATAAAGTAAGAAATCACCGAAAATCGCAAGTTGATCGTATCCTGTCACATGGCGCGGCCTCGGCGCGGGATCCTTCCAGACTGCGCGGCCTCCGGCTTGGCTGCGGTCCGGGCCGGGCCGTGCGATCCGTCGGACCTTCGCTCCTCTCTTTCGGGTTTCTATCCTCCTACATTCTCGGGCTCGGTTTTCGGGTCGTTCTCGGATTATGATTCCTTTCTAAATTTTTATTTCGACTTAAATTGATTTCGTGTTTGAAATCTTAAATCCGTTGAATTTGAATTCGTCAGCTTCGAAATTCGTCGTCCTTCGACTCCCGTGCAGTAATTTATTTATTTAAATCATTTCCAACTTCACGGGTTCTTGGAATCAAAATTCCTTTATCTTCGAATTTAATTCACATTCTTTTTATTAAAAATTACGGGCATTACAGATGGAAATATTATGAATCCTAGAATACTAAAACAAAACATAGAATATGCAATCTGTTATTTAAGCAAGAGATCTTAAAATGACATTCACCCACACTAGTTACATCCCTCTCACCACATAGTAAAAGAAGAACATCTTAACATTGTTAGCATATTAACTACTTCAAAACATTATTTGGTTGTCATACAATAGAAATTATTGAATAAAAGAATACATTGCGAATCAAGGACATGTATATACGATAATTAATGGCAAAGTTAAGTAAACCTCCATGCAATGATACATAAGATGCTTAATAGCTAAAATTCATACGATAATTGAGCGGATTCCGGGAAATGCGTCTGAGGCTGAAGATGCGTTAATCGACGGTAGAAAGATCTCCCATATTCTAACTCTGTCACCTTTTTATCAGTTTTTACCGGATTTTTTTAAAAAAAAGAAAGCGGTAGAAAAAATATTTATATACTGTAAAAAACTATAAAAAACCGGAATGCAATTGTCTTATTTATAGATGTCTTATGCGTGCTTATATTGAGCATGCATTAAGCATCTACCAACAAACACAAACACAAGACACACCTATAACTGAAAGGTTAGCTCATAAACACAGGATGAAAAATTTATGGGAAATGAGTATATAAACATTTTTTCTGCCGTTTTTCAATGTTTTTTAAATCCACTTAAAAACCGGTAAAAAGGTGGCAAAACTAGAAAATGGAAGATCTTTCTACCGTCGATTAATGCATCTTGAGCCTCAGACGCATTCCCTAGAATTCCCTCAACAAACCAACCCGCAAAAGCTTTCAATGGATGTTTCCATCATTACCTACAATAATTTTGGAGAAAAAGCTTCAAATATGATGTTTCCATCGTAACCTGCAATGCCCTTTCTATGTAACAACCAAGCACATTCCAATGAATTACGGTGCAATTTTCAACAGTTTTAGAAACCTCAGCATCATTAACTTCAATGGAATCGATGGTTAAAAATAGGAAGGGATGATAATCTAAATATTTTTCTACTATTTTTCTATTTTTTTTTTTAAAAATCCGGTTAAAATCCGGTCAAAAGATGGCAATATGGGAGATCTTTCTAGCGTCGATTACGCTTCTTCAGACGCATTCCCTAGAATCCCCTCAACAAATCCAACCCGCAAAAGTTTTCAAATGATGTTTCCATCATTACATACAATAACTTTGGAAAAGAAGTTTCAAATATGATGTTTTCATCATTATCTGCAATGCACTTTTTAGGTAACAAAAGTCTATTTTCACAATGCAAATCTTCAACAGTTTTAGAAACCACGACATTATTAACTTCAATGGAGTCGATGGCTAAAAATAGGAAGGGATGAGTATATAAAAATTTTTTCTACTGTTTTTCTATTTTTTTTTCTAAAAACAAATCCGGTTAAAAGGTGGCAAAGCTAGAATATGCGATATCTTTCTACCGTCGATTAACGTGTCTTCAGCCTCATACACATTCCTAGAATCCTCTCAACAAATCCAACCCGCAAAAGCTTTAAATGGATGTTTCCATCATTACCTACAATAAACTTTGGAGAAAAAGCTTCAAATGTAATGTTTCCATAATTATCTGTAATGCGTTTTCTAGGTAATAGCCAAGTACATTCTAATGAGTTACGATGCAATCTTCAACAGTTTTAGATACCTCGGCATCATTAACTTCAATGGAGTCGATGGCTAAAAATAGGAAGTGATGAGTATATAAATATTTTTCCATGCCCACATTTGATTAAATAAAAAGAGATACTAATTTCTAAATATTTATTATTTTCTCTTTCACTTAATATCTCTTTTATTTATTATTTGTTTCAGAAGATCACTTGTGAATGAAGATAAATATGATGACCAGTTTAATATGAAAAGGATTAGAGATAGACATGTCAATTTGAACCTTGACTGCCGGTTCGACCAGCGATTCAAACCAGCCGGAAAAATCTTAACACAAACCGACCCAGCCGATCTGATTACAGTTGGGAGTTTTCCCCAACCCTAAACCGGCAGTTCGCACGGTTTTTCTATTTTTTTATATAAAAAATATGGTTAAAAATGGTCAAAATGTGGCAAAAATAAGTTCAATGGATGTTTCCATCATTACCTACAATAACTTCAGAAAACAAGCTTCGAATATGATGTTTCCATCATTACCTGCAATGCACTTTCTAAGTAACAACCAAGTGCATTCCAATGAGTTACGATGCAATCATCAAAAGTTTTAGAAACCTCGGCGTCATTAATTTTAATGGAGTCGATGGCTAAAAATAGGAAAGCATTAGTAACCTAATGTTATGAATATCTTTGTTAACTATTCTTCTACACAATAAAAGGGTTATTATGCATATAAGTGTTTAGTGGATAGTGGATAAAAGATTTTTGAGTTGTTGGGTATTTCTTCTGGTTATGTCAAAGCTCAAAACACATTTCAAATAAGTGCTAAACCACCATGAAAAAACACTATAAAACCCCACTCAAAGTACTATATCCCTTGAACTTGTAAACATTATAAAACCAAAACAACTCTCTTGATATCAAGCTCCATGGAAAAACCTTACTACATAAAAGATCATTAATTCAACATGTCCACGTATACGGATGGGTCAATTCGACTACCAGAAAATGTGCTAAAAGTTTGAAAACTTTCTGCATCATTAAGAATATAATCCTAGTTGCAGACTTCGATTTCAATATCGTATAAAACCATGGAGTGTGCGAATCACACAATACTCAAAAACTTCCACCAGATAAAACTCAGCAAATTAAGGAATAAGGTATTTGGTACTCTTAAATAAAAGAGAAGTTAGTGGAAGACAATACCATAAATACATCAAGCAATCACAGGTCTTAACTTTTCACATACTCTCTCTCAGAGTAGTAACTTGGCGACCTCTCATGATGTGCATTCAAATATTGTGCAACAATATGATAGAAAATAATATAAGGCGAAAGAGAAATACACGGATCATTTATGTTCTCAATCTTTTCATTCAGGGGAAAGATTTGTGGATAATCAACACATATTATAGTTTTCCAAGAAAACCATCAGAAGTGTTAAACATGCATCATAAAAACAAGTTTTACCTAAGAAATGTATATTCTCACATAAATTTGTAATTCAATATTTTGAAGGGATATGAATTCTTTTGTGAGACCTCACGACTAATTCTCTATCTAGTCACATTATACGTAACCCATAAATATGATGGAAAACAGCATATAACATATTATCATTCTGTATTATAGAAAAATATAAAATTAAACACCTCACCATGGCCAGCTTACTGGGATCTCCAATTACTGTGGAGAAATTATTTCCTAAATTCCATGTTTGCTCTTCAATGAATTAGCTCATTTTAGATAGAAAAATGATCTCATTAATGTCCTTCATAATTCCACTAAATAAGATGGGAGAATTTTTGACAATATATTAGCAATTTGAAGGAAGACAAAAATCAGAAAGTTTGATCAATAGGTGCCAAATAGAATATGCAGTGAATGTGATTTGGAAATAGGAACCTCTTGTCTCATCCTTAACATGACATCAGAGCCATGGTACCTGGATTGAGTACATTGTCAATCCCGGAGATGAAATTCGGTGTTTAGAAGTGGAGTTTTCCCCAACACTAAACCCTTAACCGGCGGTCCACACAGTTTTCTATTTTTTTTTTAAAAAAAAATCCGGTTGAAAAGGTCAAAAGGTGGCAAAACTAGAATATGGGACATTTATCTACCGTCGATTAACGCGTCTTCAGCCTCAAACGCATTCCTTAGAATCCCCTCACCAAATCCAACTTGTAAAAGCTTTCAATGAGTTACGATACAATCTTCAAATATGATGTTTCCATCATTACCGGCAATGTTCTTTCTAGGTAACAACCAAGCACATTCCAATGAGTTACGATACAATCTTCAACAGTTTTAGAAACATCGGCATCATTAACTTCAATGGAGTCGATGACTAAAAATAGGAAGGGATGAGTATATGAATATTTTTTCCAGTCCCACATCAGATAAAATAAAAAGAAATATTAATTTTTAAATATTTATTATTGTTTCTTTTACTTAATATCCTTTTAATTTATTATTTATTTAGAAAATCACTTGTGAATGAAGATGAATATGACAACCAGTTTAATATGAAAAAGAATGAGATATAGACATGTCCATTTGAACCTTAACTGTCAGTTCAATCGACGATTTAAATCGGCCAGAAAACCATAACACGAACCGACCCAGCCGATCCGTTTACGGCTGGGAGTTTTCCCTAACACTAAACCCTAAACCAGCGGTTCATCCAGTTTTTCTAATTTTTTTTTAAATTCCGTTAAAAACCGGTCAAAAGGTGGCAAAGCTAGAATATGAGAGATTTTTTCTACCATCGATTAATGCATCTTCAACATCAGACGCATTCCTATAATCCCCTCAACAAATCCAACCTGCAAAAGCTTTCAATGGATATTTCCATCATTACCTACAATAACTTCAGAGAAAAAGCTTCAAATATGATGTTTCCATCATTACCTGCAATGCTCTTTCTAGGTAACAACCAATATCATTCCAATGAGTTACGATGCAATCTTCAACAGTTTTAAAAACCTCGGCATCATTAACTTCAATAGAGTCGATGGCTGAGTATGTAGTTTCGGTGATCCGTGGCCTATGGTCCACATCAATGTACGTTCCATCCTAATTGACTGAATTGTCCTTTACAGAATGTCCAATAATAAATTTTTCATGTAAAAACTGTTCTGTTAATAGAAACGCCTTCTTTGTATATTCAAGAAAGCATATATTAACATTCTTTATAGCATGGTAATGCTGCAAGTCTTTCCATAATTATATAACTTTAGTTCTCAAGACATGTATACTAAATAAGTCATGAAACTTTAGTTCTCAAGATATATATAATAAATAAGTCGTGAAATACTTGATAGCTTGGTAATGCTACAATTAAACAAAAATAGTGGAAGCAGTATGTGAATGAAAGTTACCATAGTTATTCGACCACTAGAGAATAGTCGGTCGAACAATTCAAAGTAAAGGTTTGACAGCTGAAAAATTGAATCAGTGGTTTGTGGAACCTATCAACAGGAATTAGATGAGATAACATATTGTTCAATATTTAATTTTCAGCTTAAAATGTATTTGGAGAACATACCTGAGAAACAAGATCAGCAGCTGCTTCCTTAGTCTCACCATTGGTATGGTGAAATACAACTGGAACAGGCTTAAGTTCCTCCTTTAAATTTCTTCAGAATGTCCGAGAGTTCAAAAGACGGCTATAATGCTCAGAAAAAGTATCAGTGTTCACAGGTAGAGTACACAGAGCATGGATAAGCGTTCTGTCTTTCAACAGCGCACACATTGCATTGGTCTTGATACGACATTTCTCTTTAAACAATATGATTATAACATCATATAATTTTGGGTGAAACTTCAAATTGTAACACCCGATTTAATTAACACATAATTAATTTAATTAATTGTGGTTAATTAACAAAGGATTTATTATATGGATATTTTATAGGTATGAGTTTAATGAAGTGGAAGAATAAGTGGGTTCAAACCCACAAAAGAATAATTGTCAAGTGCTCAAATGGGTGTAATATGGGCAAGACTAGAGATGCAACCCATTAACCCATTTTTCCAACCCGACCCGGATCCACTTTGCTTGTTAAAGTCAGATTTTGAGTTTGTAAAACTCATTTCACCCCAAACCCAGTCCGATTTTGAGTTTGTAAAACTCATTTCACCCCAAACCCCCTCATTCCCGTCACCCCTCTTTAGTGACCTAGGGTTGGTGTCAAAACTTCATCAATCTCTCATTTTCTTCTGAAATTGGCTTGGGGGATTATTTATACAACTTATGATAAGTGATTTGGAAGCTTTACTTCTTGTTTTTGTGGACTTTTGGAGTGTTTTTGGTGAGGGGGCAGCCTAGGGACGAGTTTGAAGTGTTGGTGGTGTTTTTGTAGCATGGAGCTTGGGAAAGGTTGCCATTATCATCATTTGGTGTTTGAGACCTTGTATTGGAGTTGATATAATGATTTTCTGGCTTAACCCTTGCTTTGTGTTGGCTTTTGAATGCATGTTGGAAGAATTCTTGTTCTTGGGCAAATTTTGATGTTTTGGTGGTTGATTCTTGAATGTAGCTTGTTTTGGTGTTTGGAGAAGCTTGGGGAAGCTGCCATTGAAGTTATTGAAGTATTTGAACATCAAAATCTCAAGGCAAGAGTAGGATTTAGCTCAAAGTGGGGGAAGATTGGAAGAAAAGGGTTGAAATCGCTCATTCTGCCCTGTTGACTCTCCAGAAGGCGCCGCATTGCCTTTACGGCGCCCAAAAGTGGCATGAAGCGCCACTTCGGTGCCCCGGACCACAGAGTCTTCAGTACAGGTGCCACATTGCCTGTGTGGTGCCTGGAAACAGGTTTAGGCGCCACATTGGCGCCTCCTGTGCGCCTGAACAAACCATAAAATTGAATCGGCTATAACTTACACGTTTCTAATCCGATTTTCACAAACCATATATGAATCTGACCCTACTCGAAAAAAGGATTTCAAATATGCAATCGGAATTCAGAGATAATGACTCCTTAAAAAATTTAAAATAGGAATTTATAACCCTAGGGTGTCCCCTGTGTGCCGATTCACTGTTTTCTTCCATTTTTCGTTCCATTTCGTATTTTATCATTTCTTACTCGTTTCTAGGCCTCAGAAAATGTTTAAAAATGGTCTAACTATTGTTAGTGCCTATTATAAGTATTGAATTGGATTTGATAGATCTATCATCCCTTAGCTTAGGATGAGATTTGCGTTGCTTCTAAAAGGATGACTGTGAGTCGAGTGCCGTTACGTGGGGCTTGGCACACCCTTGATTCACGACTAACTCATGTGGAATATGCTAGCCGATATGTGGGGTTGGCGACCCGAATGCTGAACTTGTCGTTGGACTTGGGAATTATTTTAGTATGCTTTCGAATCTAGTGATTGGGCATGTGAATTATGATTATGGGAATTATGCGATGTATGCTTCCGAGTCGTGAGATTGGGCATGTGTTTGACATTATTGTGATTTGTGACTTTATGCCTTCGAGGATACAAATATCATGTCTATGCTTTCAAGTGTTAACTGGGCAAGCTTGATTATTTGATTATCCTGGACATGTTTATTGTGATGATTGTTGGTTATACTTTCGAGAACTATGTTTTGGGCATGTAGGCTTTCGAGAGCGAGATGCTCTGGGCCAATACCCGCTAGATGTGATTTGATCCTTGGGGATGCCACTCCATAAGTCCACTTGATCCTTTATGCATGTAGTGCTCGCGCGGGGGCACTGTAGGTATCTCTTCCGACCATTAAGGTGAGGTGAAGCCTTAATGGAGAAGAATGCTGGCCATGGTATCAGGATGTGCACGAGACATCTTCTGTGCTGCATTTAGGATAAATAGGCACTTAGGTCATTGCATTTCATTCATCATTCATATTATTATCTGTTTTGCAATGTATGACGTGGTTGAAGCACCGGTATGGGACGGTGTGATGTTTTAATTATGTATTTAATTATGGAACTATATAAACTGTTATTTAACTATACTAATCTTGTTCCCTGTTTCCCAGTTGTTCCTACTCTTGCTCAGTACTTATGTACTTACACCTTATATTTTGTCTTTCTTATAGATACTCCCGAGGAGGACGCAGAGCATGATCATGGTGATGGGTTTGGGGCTGAGTGATCTAGTAGGATTGCATATTATGCCTTGACTGAGATGTTGTATTTGGAATATGTTGTCTGTATCATGACTACTTGTATTTCCTGATTCTGAGTATTATTTGACTGTTGGGATTGGTTTGAGAATTGTTGTTTTGTTATTTCCCAATACACTTGGTATTTGGACAGGTTGACTTGAGTACCGAGATGAGGTATTGTATGAGTCTTGTAGCCGAGATATGATGATTATGTGATGAACTTGCTTCTGTTGCTTACTCTGTTACTCTGATATTATGTGGTGTGGTGTTTTCTGGTTACCAGGCTTCGTGTTATCAAACTTAAATTGATTGGCCAGAAGTTTAAGGGAGATAACACGGCAATGACGTCAAAAAATTGGTTTAAAATTTTTGGGGCGTTACACAAATAACCCTACAAACAAATATATACCAGTTGCAGCAAAACAAATATATTAAAAAATTCATATTGACTCTATGGAGAGCAACTTTTACCTTGATTGATAACAAATCAATCAACTGATATGGGTTCGAGACGAACTTTAACGCAGCATCAATATACTCATGAAATTTGTTGTTGAAACAAAGCTAGTGAGAGGTAGCAAGGATTCACAGGATGAAAACTTTATGGGAAACTTTCAGTTATTAATGTGTCTTGTGTTTGTTTTTGTTGGTATATGCTTAATGCATGCTCAATATAAGCACGCACAAGACATCTATAAAAAAAGGCAACTGCATTGTGGTGTTTTACAATTTTTTCTCCATTTTTTATCAATTTTTTCTTGTATATGGACTCCTGCATTATTTTCTTGAATTGATTATTTGGAAATAACTAATAAATCAAAAAAAGCCGTGGATGATAATAACTCACCAGTTTAGGAATGGAGTGGAGGGTGATGTCGACGTTCATGTCGAGGGCAATGGTGGTGGGAGGTGCGGTTGGGGTCGTCGAACGTTGGGAAGAAGGGGTTTTCTATGGGTCGTTGTGCTATAGAAGAAAAAGTTTTGGGGTTTTGGGAAGAAATGACCATACGTCCGTACGTTCAAAAATTCCCCTCCCCCCCTAAGTTCAACGGTTAACCAGAAATTTTTTAATTTTTTTAAGATTTTTGTTTTACCACTTTCCATCTCTATAAATACATCATTCATCAATTCAATTCCTCACACCTTTCTTTTCTCAATCTCTCAATTCTCTATATTCTCTCGCTTAAATACTCGTTCGAAAGCTCTATAAAAAAATGTTTTCTCTTAACATTCTTTCTCCAATCAATCTTCAAAATGAGGGTTGGAATTGGAATGAGGAACTTATGCAAGCCACGACGCTGCAATATGGTGTTGATTTTAATGCTCCTACTCCGGAAGAATTATTGGGTTCTCAAACTCAATCTCAACCGAAATATGAGACTCCTCTAAGTCAACCTAGAGAAGGAGGAAGAAAAGGTAGAGGAGGTTTGTCTAGTCGACCACATTGACGACCCTCAGATTCCGACGATGTCCGAACAGAAGGCCGGGAATCTTCCACTGTTTTTGTTTTGAATTACCCATAGGTGGCTAGGGAGGATGATCCCAACACCTTTGATTATTACTGCAACTATTGCCCCAAATTCTATCAATTCAATATGGGTGGAGGATATGGCATTCTAAATGGCCTTATCCAATCGAAGCATCCTTCAAAGTGCGAGGGAACAACAAGTCAAATGCAACTCAATTTCAAATCCAATGGAAGCTCCGACGAGATAAGTAGTTCTTCTTCTCCTTTATTTGGATATGATGATAAAATTGCTAGAAGAGAAATGGCTAAATTTATTTGTGCTAAACATCTTCATTATAAATTTTTTGATAATAATATTTATGAAATTGGGTTAAAAATACTCATAATCCTAATAGTAAAAGAATTCCTCGTACCTCTTTAACTCGTGAAGCAAATCATTGTGTAAGAGAATGGAAATTAGAAATTATTAATATTTTTGCTTCTTTACTACAAAGTGTTTCTATTTGTTCGAATATTTGGAGTGACGATTGGCAATATCATTTTTACATCGGTGTTACTTGTCATTGGATTGATAATTCTTGGACTACAAAAAAGACTTATTTTCTTATAGAAAATTTGATACCATTCATAATGCTCAAAATATGCTATGAAAATTCGTTTTATTTTACAAGAATATAGTTTACTTACAAAAGAAAAAAAATTCGGTTTCTTTTGATGATGCTAGTGGTAATAGATCTAGTTTAACTCAACTTGTGGAGGCATGTAAACCTTCATTTGGTGGTAGATTTTTTCATGTTAGATATATTTATCATTTTTAAAATTTATGTGTCAAGATGATTTAAATGCTTTACAAAAAGAGATTCGTCCTATTAAACATGCAAATACTTTTAACCATTAAAGATTCGTCCTATTAAAGAGACTAGTCAATACTTGTCATCTTATATCTGACATGCAATATTATTTGCACACAAACACGTGGCCATCAAGTTTCAAATTAAGAAACATCATTTCTATAATATGTGGATATTTTAACTCCATTGTAATAAATGTGATATGCATATAAAATAAAAAACGGAATTCACATAATGCCATTACTTCCAAATGTTGCACTGCCATATAATGGCGGTGCAAAACCTATTTCATAAAATCCAATAAAATGAAACAAACGAAAAAACAAATCCTTAAATCAAATCGATGAAACTCCATAAAGAGCAAAGACAAAAACATCATTTATTATGAGTCCTAGAATTCTAAAACAAAACATAGAATATGCAATCTTTTATGTAAGCAAGACTGCAAGAGATCTTAAAATGACATTAATGGCAAAGTTAAGCAAGCCTTCGTGCAAGGATACACACATTTCAACTGCGAGTCTGGGATCAAACAATTCAATTTAAATGGGCACAAGAAAGTAAACAAGTGAAGGGCTTACATTTATTTGCATTTTATTTCATTTAAAAAACTTCAATTTTTTTGGTCATGTTCAATATAGGGGATCAGATTATTTTGTATCACAGGTTGTTATTACGAGAATGAGAAAATGCCAATTGCTACGTAGGTTCACATATGCAAATGTGGAAGGGTAGAGAAACTCAATCTATATGCATACACACACAGAGAAATTACATATAGATTATAGAGAAGTTGACAACGACCATGCTCAGAGTTTTATCAGGAATGGATGGGAATTCATTTAACTTACTTTTTCATTCTTGAGATGCATGTATAACTTTCTTTTCACACACTATAAGAATTTTATGTTCTAGCGATCGAAAATTTTTGGTAAAATTTGGTCACTGAAGAGGTTAACGACCGAAATTCATTAGCTACCACAATTTTAGCTACCAAATCCATCCATAATTTTTCTAGTAGTGACATGAAAAGGAGAGTATCTTAATAAGAGTATTAACGTGCCACATTTTCGTGTGGAAGAAAGCAATGTTGTAACTTTGAATTTCAGTCCACTTGGCAGACAAATAGTTAACGCAATATATATACATATATCGACATGACGGAAATAAATGGTGTATCTTGAAAATTTAATATTGAATCCACAATCCACAAATGCTTGTGATCTTCACCACGTGCTTCGCGAGGGAAACAAAGTGGCGGATTGCTTGGCTCGATGGGGTGCATCCAAGGAAGAGTTTTTCACCACTTGGGCATTCCCGCCCGCTTTTGCTCGGGAGGAACTCTTTGCGGATGCCATAGGAACTGCGTTTCCTAGGGAGTAATCCACCCTGCTTTTCTGCTGTTTTTTCTTGTGCGTTTGTTTTCTGATTGTATGTTTGCTGGCCTATGGCTATTCCAAAAAAAAAAAAACAGCAGTTGCCACATGAGCTGCCCCAGGCGTGGGTGGTTCTCAAATGGAATGACAAACTCTCTCCTACAAAATCTAGCTAGGAAATACTAATCTGTTAAGACTATTGAATAACTTGAACTTACCAAGACCATTTATTAGTCATAACATCATAACAGTGCACATCACCAGTTGCTCCCATTAACCCTGCAGTAAAAATTCCAATCACTAACAACTCTAAGTCAACAAGTTAAGTTAATAGAGAATAATATCCCAACACTACCATCATTAATCTATAAGCATTGGAAGAATCTTAATTTCTCGTGAAAGGTTCGTTGAAAGACTGCTAAGAATCAAACTAACACAACAATACAACATTCAACTTCTGTTTTCCAGGACTCGATACTTGACGAGTATCATATCCGTACACTCGAGCTCGAGCTTGATACTTTATTAGGTAATCGAATACTCGACTCAAATCGAATTTTTCAAATATGAGTCGAGTACTTTTCGAGCTGAGTCCGAGAAGCTATACTCATTAATTACCCCTCTACTCTGATCACAAACCTAAATTTAATCTATGGACGTTTTTTCTTTGAACTCTTATGAAACTCTATACTGAGAAAAGGGAGGATGAGAATGTAATGGTGTTGCAATTCTATCGACAGAATTTTCTTTCCTTTTTTATGGAGCTAATAAGTTCGAGAATGCTTTGCATGCAATGAAAGTTTTGGTTTCAACCGTGTTATCCCAGGCCCAGCTAATTGCCCAGTGCAGTGCAGTCAGGGCTACTGCATAGGGCCCTTAGTTTTCGGGGCCCAATTTTTTTTTTTTTTTAAGCTGTTCTATTTATAATAGTGTAAATAATAAAGACATCCGCCCAATTTGTATGAATAGTTGCAACCTGCAAGCCCGTAAATGATATAAAATAAATGGATTCTTGACGTGACTTTTCAGCTCTTATCATATGTTCCGTTCGCCATTTGAAATGACATCATCTATTATGTTCAATTTTTTTTTAGAGAAAGTAAAATATGAGGGAATTGATAATTTTACTTCTAAAAATATTAAAGAATTGTTATTTTCAAGTAGAAACAATTTTCAAGTAGAAATTTGTTTCTATTATGTTCAAATTTCTTTTAGAGAAAGTAAAATAGAAGTATGATGGAATTGATGAATTTACTTCTAAAAATCTTAGAATAATTGTTATTTGTCAAGTATAAAGTTGTTTTGTTTTTTCATTTGTACTTTATTTTACTTTTCTTATTTGTAAATAAACTACGGCCATTGATACTATAAACCTTTCGGGTTAAATTTTTTATTTTAACTTTTTCTATTATAGTGTAAGTTTTACAAATTAGTATTTTATTAGATATGATAAGAGGGCCTAAATTTTTCATTAGAACAGGCATGATTAGACGGCCCTGGTTATCCCTAAGTCCATACTTTCGGAAACCGTTAGTTCACTCGGTTATCTATGATTCTATGTTACTATGAAATATTGTGTTTAATAATCTTCTTTTGAATTTATTGATTTCATGCTTCTTTCTTCAGTTGTTTTATAACTTATTTTTTAAATATTAAATAATATATTATAGTTTAATTATAATTAATTTTTTTGTTATTATATTTTGATTTTATTTGGATACTTAAATTCTATTTTATATTTTACATTGTATTATTTGATAGATTTTTTCTCATTTCATATGACTAAAATATAAAAATGGAAGTTTAACGAGCAAAATATATTGCTTTCAAACTCTTGGGGTCAAAATAAAATGTTTTAAAAGTTAGTGGATCATTTAAAAAAAATCAAAGGTGCAAATTATAGTTTTTTTCTAACATTATAATGTTTGGCTATTTTTTTGCCAAAATATTAATTTTACCAATTTTAAAATTTTCAAATAAATGGGGTATATTTTTTGAAATTTGCTCTTTATAATTTGATATTTTTTCCTCGGACACGGACGACTGTTAAGGATCATTAAAAGATTGTAGTCATATTTTAAATTCCTTTAGTACTATCTGCTTCAAGTTTTTTTACAAAAAGAAAAAGATCCAAATATTATTGCTTTGTGGATACAATGGTAAAAACAGTACTAATAAAACCAAAAATATTGTGTACATATAATTTTATTATATTTTTTTTATTTGCAAGAGTGTGTTGCAAAATGTACAAACAAGTTATGGCGAAATCTTACTTCGTTCATTTCCATGTCAATAAAGTTAGTGCATTTCTTGAATAACAATTGACAACACACTGTTGTTGTTTTTTTTTTTTTTTTGGATAACTGTGACGCTAAAACACATCGGCAAAGAGAAAATGCTAAACACATCGGTAAAGAGAAAAAACTAACAAAAAACTACAGAATTGGGGAAGGGAAAGAGAAGTAAGAAACATAAAATCAAAGTCGCGTGTACCAGGTCCCCGTAGAATCCACCCATAGGAATGGTTTGATCTCATCAAACACCCAAGTCGTGAAGAACTCCAGGGATCGAGCCCCCTTCTTTGCCTTGCAGAGTATCATCCACAGTATTCCCTTCTCGAAGAATATGATGCATTGGAATCCCGGATAATGCTCCAAGATTTTCAAAATACTGAGGACCAACGGAAATAGCCAATGTGTTCTATCGGTGCCATGTCTAATCAATCTCACCACCTCAAGGTAATCAGAAAGACAACACGTTTCTTCCACTCCCAAGGCTATAAGTTGTTTCAACCCATTTGACACACCATGTAGCTCAGCAACGGTGTTGGTTGCAACTCCAATATAGCCCGAAAAACCATCAACCCAATGACCATCACCCTCGCGAATAACACCTCCGAATCCCGGTGGCCCCGGGTTGCCAAGCGAACTTCCATCCACGTGAAGAATAGTGCCATGCCATCTACTGGGATTCCAGTTGACAATGCGTGGCACCACTTCCCTTATTTGTTTACCACATGCACGAAGGAGAGGCTCTCCTAAGCGACTTGCCTCCCTTACAATGCGATCTAGATGGATGACCTCAGCCCTCATACATGTTGCATTTCGTTGCTTCCAGATGCTCCACAAAATGGCCCAATGCCGACCATTCTAGTGGCAACACAGTTGGCGAAGTACAATGTCTGCCGGAAGGCTGCTATCCTGCCAAATGGCCAATGCGTCCAACTCAAATCTTCCCCAGCAAGCTACAGCCCAAGAGCAGCGAAAAAAGAGATGGGAGATAGTTTCATCATGTGTTCCACAAATCATGCAAATAGGAGAAACGGCCATTCTACGTTTAAAGCGAAGATCATGAGTTGGCAAGGAATTGTGAGCCATAAGCCATACAAGAAATTTAATCTTTTCAGGCGCTCTAATTTTCCAAACCTATAATTTGTCCATATCCGTACTTAACCCCCGCTAATTAAGTATCCACAAGTACCAAGATTTAACCGTGTATTCTCCATCCGAAGCTCCAATCCAGTGCCGAATATCCTCAACCGATTGATGCAGTACCAAAGGACCATGAGTTTGGATTTCAGTTTTGATTGTGTCTGGTATAGGCGTGTACACCTCCTCCGAGTGCCAAGCATCATGCCTGTAAACATCCTTAATCTGTAGATTTATATCCGAGATATGAACATACGGAACCCTGTGAGCCAAAGTCCTTCCTTTCAACCAAGCATCATACCACAAGATGCAACAGCCCTTTCCAAGTCATACTCTCATACCATTGCCAAGGAAATTAGTGACTTTAATCACAGATCGATAGAAAGCAGATGCACAGGTACGATGTACAAGAGTACCTTCACTAAAGCGACATTTCATAGCACAAGTTCGCACCCAAGGTTTTGAAGAATCAGAGATCAAATCAAAGAAGGCCTTTCCAAGAAGCGCAACGTTCATGTCGCGACTAGTTCGTATCCCCAAACCCCCATGCTCTTAGGACATGCAGCCTTCTCCCAACTAAGTAGGTGGATACCATGATTTTTATTATCTTTCGTCGAATACACTTGTCCACTTGTTCACAAATGGAGGAGGGCAGCCATACAAGTTGCATAACATAGTTAGAAATAGAAGCCAATACAGTCCGAGCCAAGGTAACCCTTCCGGCTTTGTGACAACACACTGTTGTTATTTATTAGTTAAACAGTGAAATATTTTATTATTTTCCTTCCAATAAAACCAAAAATGAGTAAGGAAACCTCTTGTAAGTACAATCGTTCTACATAATATTCCCTCCGTCCAGAGGCGGACCAAGGATTTTATTCCCGGGGGTCCTTCGACTTGAAGCGACACCAAATGCCGAAAGAACGATACCAAAAAATAAAGCGACAACAAACGCCTATGCCATGAAAGAACGACACCAAAAAATAGAAAAAAACTTACTTTTTTCTCGGGTTCTACCAAAGAAGTGAAAAAAAAAAAATGAACAAACACCTATAATAAAAACAACTAAGAGAATGTAATGGTTTGAAACTCATTCTCCCCATAAGCATGCTCAATCATATATGCCATTAAAAAAGAAAGAACGAACGAATATAGAATCTTGTCTAACATTGTTTTTCCCATTTATCTTTTCAAATGAAGCCAAAGTAATAATAAAAATATAATAAATTCTGTTATACAATAAACATAATATACTTTTAAAGTAGAATATATCCATTATTTGTTTGTGTCCTTAAACAATAGACCTAGTTTTTTTTTAAAAAAAAAAATAGAGATGACAAATAGAAATACTTATCTACAAATAATTAGAAAGAAAGACAAGAAAGAATTGGCAATAATTGAATTTGGTAGACTGAAAAATTAATTAAGCCTAAATGACTACTAATACACTAGTAATGGACTAAATATTTGGTGGGGCCTGGGGTGCCCAGGCCCCTTAGTCAGTCCGCCTCTGTCTTCGTCCCACGAAGTTTGACCCCTATTCCTTTTGTGGATGTCCCACGAAGTTGGACCACTTTCCATTTTTAGATAAATTTTAAATTAATATAAGTTTGATTAGAATCTTAATTATTGTCAAATCCCATTAAAGGTAATACTTTTACTATTCTGCACAAATTTCAATACAATTTTACTTTTCTACACAAAGTACTTGTATTTCTTTAATTCTTAGTATTTAAAAATTGGTACAAAAAAATTGTATAAAATATATATTCTAAAACTACACGATTAGACAATTCTAACTATACCACACTTGAATATTCTTCTCTAATTATATCATTACGATAATATTAAGTTAAAATTAAACAATAAACAGTATCACAATTTACTATAATCTTAAATACAAACACTCACACCACTTTAACTATTAAACCCCACCACCTAAACTACCGTGCCCAAAAGAAAGGAATCAAATTTCACGGGACGGAGGGAGTACTATAATAAGTACTTATAATAATACCACTAGACTCCAATCGAGGCCAATAATCAATGCAACTCCAAAGGTCAAGTCCAGAGTCCAGAATCAAATGAAAAATGAAACCTCTTGTATGTACCAATCATTCTACATTAGTACTAAGTACTCCCTCCGTTTCTTTTTAAACGTTACGTTTTGACTTTTTTTACTGTTCATTATAGCACTTTGACTTCTATTTTTATTATAGTTATTGAAGACAAAATATAGTCAAGTGAGATCTTGTTTGATTCGTCTCATATTGTAGTTTTTAAATATCAAATTTTTAGAATTTTTACTTATAACGAATTTAAGTTATTAATCGTTGAAAATGTACATTGGCATACGTGCAAATGAGAAGTGTAACCTTTAAAAAGAAACGAAGGTAGTATATTTTTAAGTATTTATAGGCAGCCCAATAATCAATGCCAACTTCAATGGTCAATGTCAAAGTCAGCCTAATCAATTTGTTCTTGTTTATGACACAATACATGAATACATCCAACCACCACCAAAGGAAAGGCCAAAGGTACTTCAGTATTCAATCACTCTACTAGTAAGTAAAATTATATCATATCACATTATACCATCTATACATGTTACACAGATTATATTTTCTGTGTCTCTCCAATTGCAGTAATTGGACAAACTCAGTCTTCTATACAAATCATTGCTGGGCTGGGCCGCTTGCTGCTGTATCCACAAAAAAGGCTATGCTGTTGGAGGTTGCACTTGTACTTTCAACATACATGGGGATGATTGGATGAAGAGGATGCTGAGGAAACAGGGAAAGGGCATGGTTTCTCTGATATATATTTATGTACTAATTGTAGATTCTAACAGGCTTCTCAAATGTGTGCCGACTCTGCGCACCATCAAACATGAAAACAATGCCCAACATGTTATTCATAATTTCCATTTCATTATGCAGCATTGGATTTTCGGATTCCAACTGTCAGTATTCAACAATATAAGCATACCACCCTATTTCCCCCTAAATATTAGTAAAAGAAATTGTTTGTCCTTAAGTATCTTAGAAAGCAAAAGGAAAAAAGGACAGAAACAGCAGTGAGCAATGACTATTACAGTTGCACAACCTAATAAAAACTTTTAGTCTAAGAATAGAGGGAACTCTGGATAGTAATGGAGGAGAAAAAAAAAATGCTCAACCTATAGAATTTTAGTGGTGGAGTTGCGCAGAGCCGCAGACATTACAATAGTTATATATAATCAACAAAAATGTAAGTCAAGTCATATTTTCACATCCATAAAAGTGAAACCATACAGTTAAAGAACCCATAGTCACACTAACTAGATTCATAGATGAACACGTGGTTGGCAGCAGATGACCTTTTTGAAGCATTGTCAGTGTGTTCTAATCCGAGATATTGCTCCCAGGCATAAACATCTCTTCTCTGGTAGCAAATTATCAAAATGAAAGTGTATATTTATTCATGCACCTAACATAGTAGTAATAAACCCCAAAAAAACATGATATGAAGAGCTGGGAAGAAGAATGATCAAGACCTGAAAACAAGCAGATACAATGTCTGTATCTATAAGATATTCCGGTTGACC
This sequence comes from Hygrophila difformis, assembly GCA_030278955.1. NCBI lineage: Eukaryota > Viridiplantae > Streptophyta > Magnoliopsida > Lamiales > Acanthaceae > Hygrophila > Hygrophila difformis. Next base: position 10,241,565 of record JAOANR010000004.1, on the reverse strand, counting down.
CAGAGATAGAAACGCAAACTTCCACTAGAAAAGGATGATAGGTCACACACATGAAGGAAGAAAATGGAAACTGCTCTAAAGACAAATGGCAAGTGGAATAAATCTGATGCATAAAAGAATGAAACTCAGAATCTACAAACCTTCGAGTACTCCTCATCAGTGACTCGTAATTTATTCTGTATGCGCTTTTTAACCTCGGCTAAAGTCTCTCCCTCATGAATGAGCAAGAAAAAAGGATCACCAAAATTTGTCACCTGCTGTTAGGAGGCCATAGGGTCACTAGAATCAAATGCATAAGCGTGATACAACAAATCAAATATGAAATCATTTGCCCATTTTAAACTTACAATTTGATTCTGAGAAATGTCCTTCACAAAATGGTAGACATGAATTAATAGATCATTAGGATCAATATTTTTCTCGTCCTCAGGAATCTAAAGAAAGAAAAAATAAATAAATAAATAAAAAGGCTTCAAGATTATAAAAACAGGTTCATAAAATTATCTTTCTAATCGATATCTCAATTGAAGTTGGCTATGGTGGTTTAGTTAGTGTTAATAGATATGGATAATAGTAGAATTAGTACTTGTTGGGAGAAAATAAGCTCTGATACCAATACAAACACACACACACTATAGAGGACCTATGACAATTCATTCACACAACACCAACGCTTTAATGTTGGTTAGCCTTTGACTAAAATTCTTAGTGCACAAGGATACTTAGGCGGCAGGGCCGACCATATATCATTAGGCGGTATAACCGACCATATATTAGTTAGGCGGCAGGGCCGACCATATAACTAATGCAAGTGCACCAAGAACTTAACAAACCAAGGCTTAACCGAGAGACTTAAACAAAGATAACACTTTTATAAATACAAAACACAATTACAAGAGATTTCACTACTCACACCTTATCACTCCTCAACTCTCAACTCACACCTCTCTACTTCACTCAACTCTCCACTCTTCACCGCACACTAAACTCACACCTTCTCTACACTCATTACAAATGAAGAGCCTCACCCCTATTTATAGAGTGGGCAAGAGTTCTAGAGTATTCTAAAAATATTCTTAAATAATACTAATCTAGATTATTCTAAACATTTCTATAAATAATTCTACACACCCCAATTTCTCTAATATTCTAGAATATTCTTTTAGTCTCACTAATACACTTCTTTTAATTTTGCATTGATCTCTAACACTCCCCCTCAATGCAAAATTCCTTCCATGGTTGATTTGCAGATCATTCCGAGTGCTTCTCTGAATTTTACGAATTTGAATTTACTTAAACTCTTCGTGAAGATGTCTGCAACTTGTTCATCTGTCTTTGTTGGCACCATCTCGATCTCCCCCTCTAGCACTTTCTCGCGAACATAGTGATAGTGCACTTCTATATGTTTTGTCCTTGCATGAAAGACTGGATTCTCTGCTAAACGTATAGCCGATAGATTATCACAGAAAAGCTCTACTTGATAATTTACTGGTTGGTGAAGATCTTCCATTAGTTGCTTTAACCAAGTGCTTTCCTGTGTTGCCGATGTTGCCGATCGATATTCCGCTTCGGTGCTTGACAACGACACTGTGGGTTGTCTCTTACTACACCATGATACTGCTCCCGATCCAAGATTAAATAGATACCCAGTTGTCGACCGTCGCGTATCATAGTCTCCAGCATAATCGGCATCGCAATATCCTGTCACATGGCATTCCTTTGTTTTCTTATATAAAATGCCAAAATCAATGGTGCCTTTAACGTACCTCAAGATACGTCGCACTGCATCGAGATGAGGCTTCTTTGGTTTGCTCATGTATCGACTAGCCACTCCAACTGCATATGCTATGTCTGGTCGACTTAGCGTGAGATATATAAGACTTCCGACTAGCTGTCGATACATGGTAACATCTTCTAAACTTTTCCCATCATCGGCTCGCAATTTTTCATTATGGTCCATAGGAGTTGCGATGGGCTTGCAGTTAAGCATTTCATACTTCTGCAAAAGATCCCGTGCATATTTCTGTTGTCCCAGAAATAAGCCTTCACTTGTCTGCTCTACTTCGAGTCCAAGAAAATGTTTGAGTTCTCCAAGCTCCTTCATATGAAATCTGATGGAGAGATTTTCCCTTGTCCTCTGGATCTCCTCGCCATGATCCCCCGTGATGATTAAGTCATCGACATATACTAATATTATAGCTAGCTTTCCCCGATCTTCTTTCACAAATAAACTCGAATCTGAAGGAGCAACTGTAAAACCACTTTGTATCAAGAACTCACCGATCTTCCCGTACCAAGCTCTCGGAGCCTGCTTCAAGCCATAGAGTGCCTTCTTCAACTTGTAGACATACTCAGGGCGGGTCTTGCTCTCAAAGCCTCTTGGTTGCTCCATATAAATGCTCTTGTCAAGTTCTCAATGTAGGAAGGCATTCTTGACATCCATCTGCCATAACTTCCAGGACTTGCTAGCCGCCAAAGCTAGTAGGACTCGAATTGTTGTGATCTTTGCCACCGGGCTAAATGTTTCTTCATAATCTAGCCCATATTGTTGTGAGAAACCTCGAGCAACAAGTCGAGCCTTATACCTTTCAATGGAGCCATCTGGTCGAGTTTTCACCTTGTAGACCCATTTACAAGATATTGGCTTCACATCTTTTGGTTTGGGAACTAAGTCCCATGTTTGATTTTCTTCCAATGCTTTGATTTCCTCTTCCATGGCTTTCTGCCACTCTTGGCTCTGCGCTGCTTCTTCATAACTACAAGGCTCAATAGGTGTAGATTCATCCACAAGGGCAGCATTGGCATACCTTGGATTAGGTTTTCTTAGCCTTGTCGACCTTCGCAATTGTTGTTCGTCTGCTTCGTTTCGGCTGGGAGAGAACTCATCGGATGCAGGTTGATGTATACCGGTCTTCCATGGACTCTTATCTTTGGTGGATTGTCTTTCTCCTTCGTTACTCAAATCCGATGTATGCTCTTCACCTCCTTCTTTTTCTTCTGAATCCTCCTTTAAGTCATGGGATTCTGGGAGCTCGATCTTTTCAGGTGTCCACCATGAAGAAGCTTCATCAAACACCACATTTCTAGAAGTATGACACTTTCCAGTAGTTGGATCACAACATCTCCATCCTTTTCTTGAGTCATCATAGCCGACAAAAATGCATCGAATGGCTTTCTTATCAAATTTGCTCCGTAGGTGATCTGGCACGAAGACGTAGCATATGCATCCAAATACCTTGAAATGATCAACGGTTGGTTTAATCCTCCATAACTTCTCGTACGGAGAAACAAATCCCAGATTTGCTTGTGGAAGCCTGTTGATCACATGTGATGCCGTCCTCATACATTCAGCCCAAAATCTTCCTGGAACATTTTTAGCATGGAGCATGCTTCGACATGTTTCTGCAAGGTGACGATTCTTGCGCTCCGCTACTCCATTTTGTTGTGGAGTATTAGGACAGCTGAGTTGCCGTCTGATCTTGTGCTTCTCAAGGTAGACATTGAACTCAGTCGACAAATATTCTCTTCCATTATCCGTGCGTAGGCACTGAATTTTCTCACTGAGTTCACTTTCTATCTTCTCCTTAAACTCTTTGAACTTCATAAAGGTCTCCGACTTCTCCTTCATAAAGTACACCCACACATACCTTGAGTAGTCATCAATGAATGTCACCATATACTTCATGCCTCCAATTGATGCTTGTTTTACCGGGCCAAAAACATCTGAGTGTATGAGCTCCAATGGTGTCTTGGAACGATGCTCCGACTCTTTGAATGGCAATTGATGAGCTTTACCAAATTGACATCCGACACATACGGTATTTGTGATGATATCAAGTTGAGGGAGCCCCTTTACGATTTGTTTCTTCATCATCTCCTTCAACTTGTTGTAGCTCACATGCCCAAGACGTTCATGCCAGAGATCAACCGTCTCATTCTTACGAGTCTTGTCCACGTATGCTGTCTCTGCAGATAGCACATAGACTGACTCTATTTTTCTTCCTTGCATAATTGGATCGCCAACCACCTTCATTTTCTGGAACACAGTCACATCTTCGGGCCCAAAGAGCACATATTTCCCCTCTGCTGTCAACTGCGATACTGATAGTAAATTCTTCTTCAGGCCAGGGACAAGATACACCTTCTCGAGCTGGAGCTGGTGAGAGCTATCTTTTGGAATTGTTGTCTTTCCAATATGTGAAATAGGCAACCTTGAATTGTTGGCTGTCAACACGACTCTCTTTCCTTTATATTCATCCATGTCGTGTAGCTTCTTCTCGTCGTTGGTCATATGATTTGAGCACCCAGAATCGACGATCCAATTATCTTTGTAGTTTAACTTTGTCTTCATAGTGGCAACAAAAGCTTGATCCTCCATGTCTTTCTCTATCTCGTCCTCGTCGATTCCAATAGAAAATCCAGCTTCGGCATCCCATTCTTCCTCACTGATGGATGCATCCAAAGTAACTTCTTTTGTTTCGTCTCTTGTGGTGGCCATGTTTCCTTGGAAGGTTCGCTTCCTTGGAAATCTACAGTCTCGAGCAAAGTGACCCTTCTTGCCACAATTGAAGCATTCACCATTTTTCTTTGTATTGTTCTCCTCATGTTGTTGATGGTGGTGTCCTTTTCCTTGCCGAACTCCCCCTGTGGTGTTACTTCTTGCATTTGGATGACCATTGCCTCCATGAGTCCACCTTTCTTTCGTCACATTTTGTGTCCGATTCATGGCTTTCTTCCTGTGAGTGAAGAGGGCCTCGTCTTCTCCTTTTATGGTGACTCCATTCATTTGCTTAGCTAATGCCTCTTGGTTAGCCAGCAAATTCTCCAACTCTATGAGTGATGGTTGAGTGGGCCATCCTCGCACGGCGGCTATAAATCCGTTATACTCGGGCCTTAGACCGTGGATGATAATTCTTTTCATCCTTGCCTCACTTATGTTCTCCTCAGGGGCGAGTTGAGATATCTCTCGGCAAATAGATTTCACCTTTGTGAAATATTGAGAGATTGTGAGGTTACCTTGTGAGATTCCCGCGAGCTCATTTTCCAAGAGCTGGAGGCGTGCTTCATTCTTCTTTGAGAATAACTTTTCCAAAGTCTCCCAGGCTGCCTTAGGTGTCTTCACATCCCGGATGTGCTCCAACAGGTCCTCCTCAATTGTAGTCTTCAATATGAACAGAGCTTTCCCCGCCTTGATTTTCCATTTTCTCAAGGCTTCAGCATTTTCCTGCGGTGGAGGAGTAGTATCGCTACCGGCGACGATCTCCCACAAATCTTGACCATGAAGGTAAGATTCTATGCAAGTCTGCCAATAACCATAGTTATGGCTATTGAGCTTCTTGATTCCACTGCTCGTGCTTGCAAGATCTGCCATCTTAAACGACGTCCAACGTCACGTAGGCTTGGTCCCAGACCACTCAACTTTCACAGTTCCAAACTGTGCTCCGGCAGAGTCTCCCCTTGCTGTTGACGAGTCAATGTAAGTGTCCAACACTTACAGAAGCTTTCCTCCACTAGCGGTTCGGAACCTGGTGCTCTGATACCAGTTGTTGGGAGAAAATAAGCTCTGATACCAACACAAACACACACACTATAGAGGACCTATGACAATTCACTCACACAACACCAACGCTTTAATGTTGGTTAGCCTTTGACTAAAATTCTTAGTGCACAAGGATACTTAGGCGGCAGGGCCGACCATATATCATTAGGCGGTATAACCGACCATATATTAGTTAGGCGGCAGGGCCGACCATATAACTAATGCAAGTGCACCAAGAACTTAACAAAACAAGGCTTAACCGAGAGACTTAAACAAAGATAACACTTTTATAAATACAAAACACAATTACAAGAGATTTCACTACTCACACCTTATCACTCCTCAACTCTCAACTCACACCTCTCTACTTCACTCAACTCTCCACTCTTCACCGCACACTAAACTCACACCTTCTCTACACTCATTACAAATGAAGAGCCTCACCCCTATTTATAGAGTGGGCAAGAGTTCTAGAGTATTCTAAAAATATTCTTAAATAATACTAATCTAGATTATTCTAAACATTTCTATAAATAATTCTACACACCCCAATTTCTCTAATATTCTAGAATATTCTTTTAGTCTCACTAATACACTTCTTTTAATTTTGCATTGATCTCTAACAGTACTAAATTATTTGTGTTTCGAAGTCTTAAATTGATTCAGCGTATTTTTCACATTAGAATTTAGAAGTCTAATAGGATTATAAGTATTGTAACCTTTTAGGGGTTACATATAAATAAACATTGGCAGCCCAGTCAATAAACATTCATTCATTATTAGAATAAGAGTTGGCCCTAGTGCTAGGAGTTTTCCTGAGTTTCTCTCTCTTTCTATTTTCCTTGTTCTTCACTTCATAACAGTATCTGAATATGCACCTGTGAAGGTTGTGTAGAAATCATAAAACTTCTTCATGGAGATAAGCAAGAAATAGGTCACCATCCATTCGATCAAGTAGATAGCTAATACAAGTTCGGTGTTTCATTTGTAAAGAGTATTTTATCAGACCCCTAGGCTCCCACTCACAAAAAGTCAGAAACAGATGTTTGTGCGGAGCCTTCATTACTAAATTCTTTTGTTACCTCAAGTTGCTATCTTATATGTTCTCTGGTCCTTTTCCACTAACTGATACATATTGATGTATAACCTAATTATTTGTCAGTTGTGACATGGTATGCCTTTTCTCTTCCAATAATGCACCAAGGAGATTTGCATATCACTCAAGTTAAGATTGAAAGGTAGGAGAAATGGCATCAAAAGGATTCTAAAGTTTTTGACCCAGTTAAAGGGTTCATGTCTCTCATCAATTAAAATGAAAACCAAGTAGTACTGGTTCACTAATACCATGATTCCACTTTCCCAATAAATACATTCAGAAAGTCAAAAACACACTTGTCCAATGTGAGCAATTAACTCAAGTCTCAAGTGCAACTGATCAAATGATCATCAACTCACATCTTTGTTATCTATTTTTCTATGCCCAAACCCCACCTGCTTATTGCACTTTAGGAGAAAAGCGGACTCCTTCTTCCCTTTCCAAAGAGGGAGTCCGCTATGTTGGAATTTTGAATTGGGGAGAAGAGAGTTTAGATGTTATTATTCTAAATCTCGTTCTGCTTTTTTTCGCTAACATTACACGGCTATTTATAGCCGGAAGGATTACAAATGTAAAGATATAAAATACAATATTTTTGACAACTACGGATATGCAATCCGCAAGTTTTGACAATGGCAATCAAACAAGGCGGCTACTTTGACGACGGCGTGCGCAACTCTTTTTGACGACGGCGGGAGCATGCGTTGTCGGGTGAGTTTATTATTCAACATTTCCCCCCCTTAAACTCATCCTCTTGAAATCTTGGATTCCCAGCTTCTTTCGCAAATACTGGAAGGTTTCAACTTTCAATGCTTTTGTAAAAATGTCTGCAACTTGTTCACTTGAGCTGACATACTTCAGCTCCACTTCTTTTGATTTTACATGTTCCCGTATGAAGTGAAAACGGGTATCAATGTGTTTCGAGCGTTCATGATGGACTGGGTTTTTTTGCAAGGGCAATGGCAGACTTGTTGTCGACATGAATCTTGATTGCACTATCTTGTTGTATCTTCAAATCTCCAAGCAATTTCTTCAGCCAAATTGCATGACAGACGCATGCAGCAGTAGCAATGTATTCTGCTTCACAAGTCGATAACGCGACAATGGGTTGCTTCTTTGATGACCAAGTGAATGCATTTCTACCGAGGTAGAACACGAACCCTGATGTGCTTTTTCGATCTTCTTTACTTCCAGCCCAATCACTATCACTGAATCCAACCAATTCAGTGCTTTGATTTGTAGAATATAGCATGCCATAATTGATTGTTCCTTTGATGTACTTCAAAATTCTTTTCGCAGCTTTCAAGTGTGAAGTTTTTGGTGTTTCCATGTACCTGCTAACAAGACCAACTCCAAACAAGATATCAGGTCGTGTGCAAGTTAAGTACCTCAAGCATCCCACAAGACTTTTGTAGTAGGTTGGATTTACTGGGTTTCCTTCACCTTCTTTGGTCAATCTGGTGCCAACTTCCAGCGGAGTGTCGACACTGCAACAATCTTCCATTGAGAATTTCTTCAGGATCTCTTTGGCATATTTTTCTTGTGAGATAAAAATTCCTTCTTCATCTTGATTGACTTCAACGCCTAGGAAGTATTGCATCAACCCTAGGTCGGACATTTCAAACTCCTTTTCCATTGATTTCTTGAACTCCTGGATCAAGGCCTTATCGTTACCTGTAAAGATAATTTCATCGACATATAGACATACCAATAAAAATTCTCCAGACAGGTTTCTTTTTGCATATAGGGAGTGCTCATATGGGCACTTTACAAATCCATTTTCGATAAAGTATTTATCGATTCTTGAATTCCAAGCTCTTGGTGACTGCTTCAATCCATAGAGCGCTTTCTTCAACCTGTACACCTTGTCTTCTTGACCTTCAATGATGAATCCAGGTGGTTGCTCAACATAGACAACCTCTTCAAGATTTCCATTCAGAAATGCGGATTTAACATCCATTTGATGTATCTGCCACTTCTTTTGAGCTGCTAGTGAAATGAGCAACCTCACTGTTTCAAGCCGGGCAACTGGGGCAAAGACTTCTTCATAATCAATTCCATATCTTTGATTGTACCCTTTTGCAACAAGACGGGCTTTGTGCCTTTCAATTTCTCCTTTTGCATTTCTTTTCGTCTTGAACACCCATTTGACTCCAATTGCTCGATGTCTGTCAGGGAGTGATGTGAGCTCCCATGTATTATTTTTTTCAATGGCTTGAATTTCTTCCTCCATAGCTTTTTGCCACTTAACTTCTTTAGAGGCTTCTTGAAATGTCAATGGGTCAAGACCTGCAAATAGACAGAAATTATTGAATTCATCATCAATTTGCTCACTGGAGTCATATATGTCCTGGACCCTTCTTGTTCTTCTCACAATAGGACTATCATCAGAGGATTGGCTTTCAACTTCAACATGATCAGGTACCATGTCCTCCATTTGTTGTTGCGGTTCCTTTTGCTTTTCCTGTTCATCATCAAAGGAACATGCTTGGTCTGCTCATCTTCATTCCATCTCCAAGATTGATCCTCATTAAAGATAACATCTCTTGACATCACCACTTTGCGGGTTACAGGATTGTACAGTTTGTACCCGCTGCAATTTTCACCATAGCCAAGAAAAATGCATTTTTGGCTTTTATCTTCAAGCTTTGTACGCTTTTCTTCCTGCACTTTTGCAAAACAAATGCTTCCAAAAATTCTCAGATGATCAACTTTTGGCTTTTTCCCACTCCAGGCTTCTTCGGGAGTTATGTCTCCAATTCTCTTTGTCAGGGACCTGTTCAACAGATAGACAGAACAATTTACAGCATCACCCCAAAATTCTTTGGGAATTTTTTCTCTTTCAGCATACATCGAACTATATTTAAAATTGTTCGGTTCTTTCTTTCTGAAAGACCATTTTGTTGTGGTGTATATGGCATCGTGAGTTGGTGTGATATCTCATGCTCTCTACAAAAATGATCAAATTCTTGAGATGTGTATTCTCCACCATGATCTGTCCGCAGGCACTTTAATTGGCACCCACTTTGTTTCTCAACAAGGTTTTTAAATTCCTTGAATTTAGAGAAAACTTCACTTTTTTCTTTCATCATGTAGATCCATGTTTTTCCACTGTAGTCATCTGTGAAGGTGAGAAAATACCTGTTTCCACCAATAGAAACTGGAGTAATTGGTCCACAAACATCAGAATGTACCAGCTCAAGTCGCGATCTAGCTCTTCTCACGCCATAATTCTTGAAGGTGTGTCGATGTTGTTTTCCCATGACACAAACCTCACAAACATTGTTGGAGGATTCAATCTGCGGCAGTCCTGTTACAATATTCTTTTTCTGTAACAATTTCAATGCATCAAAGTTAAGATGCCCATACCGGAGATGCCATAACTTGCCGCTATCAACAGTGGTTGCCTTAAAGCATTTTGAGTCATCTATAGTGAGCTTCAGAGGAAACATTCTGTTCGTCGTCATCTTGACATGTGTGATCAACCTGTTATTCTTATCTCGCAAACTAAGAGCCAAATTTTTCATTTGGATTTCATATCCTTTTTCCAACAATTAGCCAACACTCAGCAGATTACTTTTAATTTCAGGTACATAATAAACATCAGAAATGCATAGATGTTTTCCATTATGTAACTCAAAGGTAATATCTCCTTTACCTTCAATTGGCCTTTTCGACAGGTCACCGAATGTGATATTGCCCATTCGTCTTTCATCAAGTTTGGAAAAGAATTCCTTTCTTCCGCACATATGGTTTGATGCACCTGTATCCATGTACCATGTGACCGTATGAGGTGGCTCTAATTCTTTGCAAGACATTAGTACAACTGGACCATCATTCTCTTCTTTGTCGATGAGATTCGCCTTCTCATCTTTGTTGTTGTCTGCATTGTACCAACATTCATTAGCAAAATGACCAAATTTCTTACATACTCGGCATTGAACTTCTGATTTGTCAAATCTTCCAAAATTTTTGCCATGTCCGCGACCACGGGCTCGGAATTGTCCTCGACCTCGATAGGTATTCTGGCCACGTTCATTTCCTCCATTATTTTCGTCATTATTGCTTCGATTCTGATCATAGCGATTATTGACTCGGCCATCTCTTCCTCTTTGTGCTTGATAACGTCCACGTTGTGGACTTCCTCTGACAGCATTATTTCTTTTAAAAGACAATTTCGTTTGCAGTGCTTGCTCCAAGGATTGTTCGTCTCCCTTTTTGAATAGTCGATGCTCATGGGCTTGTAAAGAGCCCATTAATTCTTCAATTGTCATTGCCTCAAGATTTTTTGACTCTTCGATGGCAACAACGATAAAGTTGAATTTTGGGTCTAGGGACCTCAAGATCTTCTCCACAACACGAACATCATTGATCTCCTCGCCATTTTGTCTCATTTGATGAACAACAGAGATTACTCGGGAGAAGTAATCTGAGACGGCTTCTGATCTGCTTTGTTGTAGAGTTTCGAATTGTGCTCTCAAAGATTGGAGCCGGATCTTCTTCACTTTATCTACTCCATCGTGGGCTTTTTTTAAAATTTCCCAAGCATCCTTCGATGTTTTTGCAGTAGAAATCAACTCAAATGTGGCTTCATCTACGCCTTGGTATATTGTGAACAAGGCTTTTTTCTCCTTTTTCTTTATCTCCTTTAATTCCTCGTCGTCTTCTATTGTTGATGATAGTTCTGCAAAATTTGTTTCCAACATATCCCATACATCAAGGGATCCAAGCAAGGCTTCCATTTGGATACTCCACATTCTGTAATTTTCTTTTGTTAATTTGGGCACCTGTGATTGAAGAGAACTGGTTGACGCCATTGTGAACAATATTTTCTGAATAATTGCAGGACCTTCTTTTATTTTTGATTGCGCTTCCTTTTTTTTTGTACGCGTTGCTTCCTTCCTGTACTCCAACTCTTCAATTTGACTGATTTTTTACGCTGCTTCCTTCCTGTACTCCAACTCTTCAATTTGACTGATTTTTTTTTTTTTTAATCTGGAACACCTCATCTTTTTTTAAATGACAGACCTTATTAAAAGCAAGGCATGCTCCTTGACATTTAATTCCTTAATGGTCACCAACGCCCACCATTAAATTTGAGGCTCCACCATGGAAATGGGATGGCCAAAGTCTTGATAATAAATACTCCTTTCTCTAATCAATTGGCCAGCAAGTGACAGAAGAAGCTGGTAGCGGTAGTGACTTGATGGGAGTGCAGCACGTGTTCTGGGAGGCAAGAGACACGGGCTGCAGTTGGTCGGCGGCAGAAGGACAACGGCAGCAGCGGTAGGAGCTGGGCAACGCTCTGAGCAGGCGGCGGTAGCAGGCTGTATTTGAAACAGCGAGGCGGTGATTGGTGGCAGCGGCGGGAGCAGCTTCAGGAGGAGACAAAAATGGCACAAGCTCGTCGGAGGTGTGCCGGCGCTGGTGGTGGCCGCGGGCGGCGCTTCGGCGATGGCAAGAGGCTGCTGGGCAGCAGCTCAACGATGAGCAGATTTAAGTTTTTTTAAGTTTGAGTGTTTATACTCAAGTTATTTTTGCTCTGAGTTTAGATCTCAGTCTCTGATACCAATTCTGTTGGAATTTTGAATTGGGGAGAAGAGAGTTTAGATGTTATTATTCTAAATCTCGTTCTGCTTTTTTTCGCTAACATTACACGGCTTTTTATAGCCGGAAGGATTACAAATGTAAAGATATAAAATACAATATTTTTGACAACTACGGATATGCAATCCGCAAGTTTTGACAATGGCAATCAAACAAGGCGGCTACTTTGACGACGGCGTGCGCAACTCTTTTTTACGACGACGGGAGCATGCGTTGTCGGGTGAGTTTATTATTCAACACGCTATGCCCAAGTATACAAACACACAATCACAAGTGCGCACACAAAAAGAGTGGTCACTACAAGTGTCGGTTCCTCATGATCTAAAACAGTGTAAGAGATAGTCCATCACTCACACTACAAACATAACCCTTGTGCAAAAAAATAATAAATAAATACATAAATGCATCAATTATCAGAGGTTCATTTAGGTAAGATCACCATTCAATATGAAGGTCTCATGTTTGAATCTCCACTTGTGAGGGGGAAAAAGCAGAAAGTTTCACAGTCAATGTTTTACAAAAGAATCTACACGAGTGTGTGAGAGAAATTAACAAAACCTTAAATAAAATGGCTCATTCAGGTTCTTTTAGGTAAGAAAACCATTCAGCTTTATGCTTTCAGGTGAAAATAAGCACCAACCCTATAACATGACACTGGAAACAACATTATATTCTACTAAAATAATTTTGCATTTCATAACAAATATTTAAGGATGATTGGAATTTAGGGTGGAATTTGGGTATTTTACAAAACAGAAAGGCCTTTAGACCTCGAAAACTTAACAAAACACAACAATAACCAAGTTATATATCTATTACCTGAGTTATATTTAAGCATTTCCATATACAAACAAAATGGACTTCACTAGTATTGTTTTAGCCTTTAGGCACGCATTTTTTAGATTCATCCAGATATTATTTAAGGTTTATTTAATCTTTATCCGCAAATCACAAAGACTCTCAAATATTTGGTTTATCATTTATATTATGTTCATGATCACAAATCACAATAAAGAAAACTAGGATCGAAGGGCACCCAAAGAATATCCTTATTGGCTATTCTTCTACACAATAAGGTTATTAGGCATATAAGTGTGCACATACACACAAACCTCAAACCTTGCACCCTAGAATTAAAAATCCAATGGAGAAGAATCTTAATTGTCTTCAGGGGAATGTTTAATGGATAAAAGATTCTTGAGTTGTTGGGGATTTGTTCTGGCTATGTCAAATCTCAAAACACATTTCAAATAAGTGCTAAACCACCATGAAAAATCACTATAAAAACCCAATCAAAGTACTATATCTCTTTAACTTGTAAATCTTATAAAACTAAAACAACTCTCTTGATATCAAGCATTCAGAGAAAAAGCTTATTACATAAAAGATCATTAATTTAACATGTCTACATACTGATGGGTCAATTCGACTACCAGAAAATGTGCTAATAGTTTGAAACTATGATTTCAAGTTTTTGAAAATATGAAATACTAATTCCACATATGAAAAATTTTTAGGAAGAAGAAGAAATGAGAGCAGTGATGAGGATTGAAGGGGTACTGGAAGAGACGAACAATGCTGGCTCGTGATTAGAGGTGACGGGCCCGCGGGGCGAAACGGGTCGGACCGTGCAGGCCCCCGCGTTTTTGCGGGCTTGAACGGGGCGGGCCTAAATGGGGCGGGCTCAAAATGTCTAGGCCCGACCCGCCCCACACGTGGGCCGCGGGTTATGCGGGCCGGCCCGTGGGCTTTTTATTTAAATAATAGTATTATTATTTTTATTTGTATAAAGAAGAATCGGATATATTTTTTAATGTATATATTAAAAATAAAATAAAGAGATTTATAATTGGTATATATGATTATAAATATGTAAGTGTGTATTTATTGGCATAATTATTTACTTTAATGTGGGCTTGTTGAATAATTATTTAAAAGAATTTATGATTATTTCATTTTTAATTACTAAAGGAGTATATAATATTTTGCAAAATATAATATGTATGACAAAGTTTTATAATTAATGATTGAACTGATTAAAATTTTAGGTCTCACAGATGAAGTCTTTGCTAGAGTTGTATTAAGTAAGAGTGTCTGAGCATAATTCATTAATTCTATATTTTATTAGGTAAAACTGTTTAGACATAATTCAATAAATTTAGTATTTTATTAGGTACGATTATATAGACATAATTTATTAATTTATATTAAAAAAATAAAAATTTCTCTGCACACAAAATTTTTAATAAATAGAATCATAAGGAATTTTAAACTTAAAAACTTGATATCCATAAAATTAATGAACATGGAAATATAGAAGAGACAAATAATTTGTATTAAGATAATTCAATATGCAATCAATTCAATAATTTAAATGTTTGATGACAATGCTAAAGATTCATACTAAAGAATAATAAATTCAATCGATGCACAACGTAAAAAATAATAATAAAAAAAATTAAAGCCCGCGGGTAGGCCTAACCCGCAAAAGCCCGCCCCGCCGCGGGTTGGGCCCGTTGAGGCCCGCATCTAAACGGGCCTCAAAAAGTTGAGCCCGCCCCGCATTTTTACCTTGCGGGGCGGGCCGACCCAACGGGCTAAGCCCGTTTTGACATGTCTACTCGTGATGGAATTTTTGTCTGCTAATGTTTTTAAGAATGAGCATCAGTGTTATCATGCATCGTGTGAAAATATGGAAAGCTACCTTTTTTTGTTTTGATGCTGATCAAGGTTTTTGTGATACTTGTATAGCGGGGAATTTGAAAGCTACCTTCATTCTGCATTAAATTTTAAATTGGGCATGAACTATCTCTAATGGGAGTGACCTAAGGTTTGAACTTTAGGCAAGTGTTTGTAAACAGAATTTCCCATGTGTTTCTTCTATCTGATCAGAAGTCATTCGCTTGATTTGCATCTAGTTATGAACCCATTATTTTAGAATCAAGGAGAATGAAAAGATGCCAGAGACTAATATTTTAAAATTTCACCCATTGTTTCGTTTTTAAAGTAGTCATTTTTAACTTCTAACTTAAATTTTTATTTTTTAAATTTTGATTTAAAATTTTATTATTATAATTAGAGATATATATTTTTTTGGGCCATTACAAGGTTCAAAATCACATTTAGGCCATGACCAATTGAATTTCTAGAATTGGGCCACATCAAGGCGTTCGGGCTGAGTTTCTATCCAAATGGACGGAAGTTGAACCCGCATGGGCGGTGTGTCACCCACTTGCTCAAAATGCAACGCGCCAGATCACTTAACTCTGATTTACTAATTAATTGGGGAATCGAACGGCTTTAAGAATTCCCAAATATTAAACCCTTATTCAAACTTCAAGTTCAATACGAACAGTCTTGCTGCGATCACCGAATCCGTTGTTGCCTGAGGACGCCGCCGATCGCACGAGGAAGCAGCCGCCGTGGGAGGAGCCGCCTGCTACCGTCACCCTCTGCCGCTGCTGTTTGTGCCACCGAAGGACGACGACACCACCGCTGGGAGGATTGGTGACGACGATGCCATAGCCGTCATTTTTTATTTCTTCCTTCAATGGTATTTTATTAAAAAAATTTGCAACAATTATTGGCTGTTTATTTATTAAAATTTTTTGCAACAATTACTGGCTATTTTATAAGAGTAGTTCACAAATCTCATATCTGAAATCCAATGGCTGTTTCATTTAGCATTTGTCTCATATCTGAAGTCACCAGGTATTTGGAAATTTGGAAATTTGGAATTTGGAAATTCATTTCATTGTTGACAGTATAATCAAACGAAGGTATATGAAGATTTATTCATTTATTATGTTTTCTAATATTGATCTTCAAGAACAAAGCTAATACTGAAAATAGGAAATCGATTTTTCATTGAATTAATTAAGTAGGCATTTTGTTTATACAGTGAGTTATAATAGTAGTGATAGACAGAAATTCAAGTATCTTCTAACTTGAAATGATATTCTGATAATTCTCTCTTGATGCTGAAATTTTTGTGTCAAATATTGATTCTCATTTGCACGTTTGTTATGCTTGTTTGTTGAAATTTGCAAGTTTTTTATATGCTTATTACCTGGATATGGTAGAGCTTATAATGCATTTACATGTTTTTTGCTCAAACACAGCCTCTGTTACTTCCACCTACATCCCCTGTTGGTGGAATTGGAGACGAAGATATCACGAACAAATGCAAGGCCTTGGGCCACTACCTGTTAAGGAGGCAGCCCCTACAGAGGCGGATCATGGCGAGCATCACAATTCACAGTCGGCCGCAGGGGGCATATATCGCACAACCTGGAATCAAGTGATGGAGATGGCAGTGGCCGTGCGAAGAAATGAAGCTAGCATGCCTGTTTCTAACTCGGTTTTTTGAAAGAACTATGACAACTTTTGTAGTGAAAACCCAAACCTTGAAACACTTCTCATGCCATATTTTGCAACTGTCAGTTTTACCTTTATGTTTATTGGTTGTTTGGTACTCATTATGATGTTGGAGATGTTATGAACGTGGCAATGATTTGAGATCAATTGTGCCTATATTGGATCAATTTCTAAAGTCTAAAGTGAAAACATAGAGGTGCAGAAAAGTCCTTAGATTTGAGATAATGACACTGAGAGTCAGACATGAGAGTTTAGGTATGGCTCTTCAACACTTTTTTTTTTCAAGCAGATGGACTGCACACAACAGCTGAGTAAGAAGAATAGTTATAATTGTGTGACATCAATTTGAATGCTCCATGGTAATTGTCGAAGTTTTAGTTATACACAGTTACCATACCACAGGCACAGGCTTACTGCCTGAGTTATCAATCACATAATGCATACATCAGTGGTCATCAAAATACATTCATAATACATTCTACCCTATACGGGAGTACATTTCATTATGATTAAACATTCCACATTCAAAATCAATGCACTAGGGCATTACACATCAACCAAGTAGCAGTTTCTCCAAAATACAATACATTCCACCCTATACACCGAACACATTACTTCATCCTACACACAACTAACGAATCTGCTTCACCTTCAAGCAGTTTTTGTTATCATACAGGGCCTTGCTCAAACCACCTATTATCGCAATGCAAACGACAAATAAAACATACAAAATCTTCAAGTGGTTGTTCTCCTTCTTCAACATCCTAATTGTCATAGCTGGGATTTTCTTCTCAAACCCATTGCACTTATTCAACAAGCCGGGCACCAAAGATTGAGATCTTGGGCACATTCACCATCTGCCCAATCAAATAATCCACAACCTCCGGCCTACGATGAAACAATACAGAGAATATCAATGGTAATCAAGCATTAAAAACCACAATCAAATATCGAAGTCCTGTTGAAGCTACAAAATCAGTTTGCAATCCATTTGTACTGTGAACGAGCTCATCAAATTAAAATAATAAAATAATCAAATGCTAGCTACTATTATACCAACAAAATACAACTGCACACATATATGCATATAGCACCAAAATCCAGTAAGAACACTACAAAACACCAATCCTGCATCAATGTTTCACCATTCCAATTGCGCATTCTAACAAATTATTCGGGAAGTTTATAATGAAGCATCAAACTACTGTCTAAATCCCCAACAAACTACAACTCAGAAAATTAAACTTCAATACATCAGGCACCCAAAATAATCCAAAATTATTAACCAAAATCTAGATCACAATATTACCTTCCATCAAACTACATTTTACAATACAAACCCAGGAGGAAGACTTACCCGCAGAAACATTGCTATGGACGAAGCCCTTACCAATTATCCTCCTATGTTGATGAATTGGAACTCGCCATTGCTGAAGCAAAATTGCAGCTCCCCCTCTCCAGAAAAACAAAACCACCACCTCCAATTCCGGCGCGATGCAGCGACGGTGCTTCGGGCTCCCAGAGGTGGCATCGTCGTCCTTCGCTGGCACAAACAACAGCGGCAGCGGGTGACGGTAGCAGGCGTCTCCTCCCACGGCGACTGCTTCCTCGTGCGATCGGCTGCGTCCTGCGGCAACAATGGATTCGGTGATCGCCTCAGCAAGACTGCGTAATGAACCTGAAGCTTGAATTAGGGTTTAATATTTGGGCATTCTCAAAGGCCGGTCGATTCCGAATTAGTATTAGAAATATGAGTCAAGTGATCTGGCGCGTTGTCTTTTAGCAAGTGGGCAACACGCGGCCCACTCGGTGCAACTTCCGTCCATTTGGCTAGAAACTCAGCCCGAATGGCTTGATGTGGCCCAATTTTGGAAATTCAATTGGTCATGGCCTAAATGTGGAATTTAAGCCTTGTAATGGCCTAAAAAAATATTTATCTCTTATAATTATGTAAGAAAATCACAGTTAAATGAGATTTTGTTAGATTTAAAATATTAATTTTTTATAATTTTCTTTGTACACAATATAAGTTATTAACCAGCATAAAGATTTAACCTAGTGGTCAAGTCCTTAACTTCCAACATTCAGGTTGGGGTTCCCCACCCCATCACATTCCTCCCATTTGTCTCTTTGTAATTTGTGTGGCATGAGTTCGTCGGAGGCCTTCGTAACAAAATATGTATCATATCTTATAATAAATCTTAAAATAATATATTTATTGTGTTACTTATATTATTTTTTAAGTTTTACTCCCTCCATCCCAGGTAATATGTCTTGTTTGATTTTTTTATACTGTCATTGTTCAGCTTTGACTCAATGTAATTGTAAGTATATATTTGGAAAAAATAGTCGATTTGGGTCTTGTTAGAATCGAATGATCATGTAGTTTCATAATACATATTTTATATAATTTTTCATTGTACATATTTTGAGATATTAACAATTAAAAAAGTACTTTGGATTATGTGTAGAAATCAAACAAAACAACTTAAATTGGACAGAGTGAGTAATATATAATTACAAGATATGTATATATATCACATAAAGATATATGAGGTTTATAAGCTAAAATCGCCCTATCCTAAAAATTCTAAAAGAATAGGATTACAAATATAATTATTTCCGATCCCCCCTTCATTCTTTATATTTAAATAAATCAATTTTATATTCAAAATTTTAAATATATTGTGAAAAAAAGTGAAAATGTCGATGGTTTGGGATTGAATTATTGAAATTAATTAAGTTCTTAGTATATTTTATTAGTTTAAATATATATAATTTTGATACTAATAATTAACATAATACATAACAGTGGTAAATAATATATAGATATCAATGTAATAATAAATAATTTTTGATGGTAATTTTAATGCATAGATAGAACTTTTTTAGATAAGAATTTATGAATTTATAATTAGTACTAGCATACCCGCCCGCGCAATGCGCGGGAAGTAAAATTTATATTTTTCAAGAAAAATAGCGTAATAATTTAAAAATTCAAATATTCTATTTTCTAAACTTAATTTGGTCATGTCCACTTCCGACCATATATTATTAAGAAAAAAAGTGAGAAAAACGATGATAAAAAGAGAGACCGTACCATAAAATGTAAAGTAAAATTTTCTGGTAGTGAATATGGTGTTGTTGACTGCACCTGCAGAATGGTTGTAGGAGCTTTTATGTGATGCGCGCGATGATTTATGCGATGTTTAGATAATGGGTGATGGATTGCACAATTATGTCATGATTAAGTAATGTCAACACAATAATGCTCTCGAACATTACAAAAATTATAGTTCCCATTACGCCTGCACATGCAGGCAGAATATTGTCCGCACGCTAACTATATTGAAATATCCCTACCAAAATGTTCATAAAATAAAAGACTGTATGATAATTATTCACCATAATTTACATGAGATAAACAAATTGTTAGAGCACACTTTACATTATATAGGATGAATGTATTTCACCTTAAAAATTCAACATAAAATTTATGGCATACATGCCAATATATTTTCCTAATTTTATTTTTTAATTAATTTAGTTTTGCATTACTCAAATAAAATTAACAAATCTTTATCTTCTATAAATAAATAAAACTAAATCTTATAATACTATGGGGGCGTATTCAATCTGGACTCTGTAGGATTTTTTAAAGACTTTTAAAGTTGGGGTGTATTCAATTTAGATTTTAAAGAGTCTTTTAAAATTTTGAGGTATTCAATTCAAATTTAAAAAAGTCTTTAAAAATCTAGGTCATTTTGAAAAATCTTTAAAAATTTTGAGGTATTCAACAGTTCATGGATTTTAAATCTTTGTAGATTTTAATAGATTCTTTTAAAAAAATATAATTAAACAAAAATTATCCAAGCAATCCAAGATTTCTAAATACAGATAGTAAGGGGTATCCACTCCCTATGGCCATGTTCGCTGATGACTCCCAGGAACTCTTATCAATGGAGTCGTTTGGCACCTCGATGTCGACAAAATATAGATTAAAAAAAATGAGAAGAATAAATGGATAAATGAGAAAATGTAGACTCTACACAAAATCAATCAATTCTACATGGAGTTTATGTATTTTCCAAATCCACCAACTTTTTAAAATCTATAAAAGTTACCTTTTAAAACGCATAAAAGTCTAAATTGAATACACCCCCTAAATCTTCAAAAATATTATTTTGAATGCCTAATTTATAGGGATGAAATCGGTACGGATACGGTCGGATAGTGTCGGATACTGAGATCCATATATTCATTTCAAATTCGGAATAGAATACGGATGAGCCGGATACGAAAATGGTTTCGAATATTTTGAGTTACGGATACGGTACGGATTCAGTCGGATACAGATTATTGGATAATTTTTTATAAACTTTTTTTAAAATTTGATAATTTTAATTAAAATTACCTGATAATTTGATTTTTTTATAATTATTAATAATTTTAATTGATAAATAATAATATATTAATATATTCGGATATCCATATTTAAAATTCGGATAATATCCTATCAATTTTCGAATACGGTCGGATATTTTCGGATACGAATACGAATGCGAATATTAAAATACGGATTCGGATACAGATACGAATATTGAAATATTTGGTCGGATAGTCGGATGCAGATTCGGATTCGAATATAATCGGATACGGCACCAGATCGGTCGAATATTTACCGTACGCTTTCACCCCTTCTAATTTAAGAAAAGCGAACTAAATCTTTTAAAATGAAGGAATATGAAAAATCTATATCTTCTATAAATAAATAAAACAAATAAATCTATATCTTCTACAGTCTAATTTAATACTATAATAAATAGTGTAATACATTTGATTTATACATAATAATTAATACTGCACTAATCAAAAGTCACATAAAAGTTTATGGGAGGGAGTGTATATTTACATTTTATAAATAAATAAAATCAATTAATCTTTATCCTCTATAAATAAATGAAACAAAATTTTCTAATACTAAATTTTCGAAAACACCATTTGCCTAATTAAAAAAAGCCAATTAAATCTTTTGAAATCAAGGTATAAGAAAAACCTAAATCTTGTATAAATAAATAAAACTAATAGATCTATATATCATATATCCTAATTCCATACTATAATAAATTGTCAAAAATATTATATAGATAGATTATTAAGTTCAACTTGATTAGTAATAATTATACTTTGTCACAGAAAAAAATACTCACGAAATACATATAATGTTGAATGAAAGATAATTAAACTAAAATTATTAATTATAATATAAATAAAATAAAATTATTTTGTACACAAAATCTATTAATTAATTGGTATAAATCATTTTGAATCAATTATTTTTTGTTGTATATGTAATTTATTGTGATTGTGAAATAATTAAGTATTCTCTATATGTATTGACAGTAAAATATAGGGAAAGACTAAACCATAAAAGTAAATCATACAAACATATATAATTGACAGAAACAATATACAGAATACATTTAAAAAAATGAAGATACATTCATAGAAAATATAATTTTTTTAACTCATCACAACCAATCATTACATCAGAATTAATAACTATAGCAGCAAACTTTGCTACTATCTTTTGAAAGTTAAGCATAATATTTTCGAACCTAATAAGTTCCTCTAATCAAGCCACATAACGGATAGAATCACAAAAAAATACATCATAAATTGTATTAAAAAAATTCTGAATTTGAAGAACAATGTATGTGATTGTAGAAAATCCACTGTCATGTTTAAGATAATCTCAAAACCATCTTCATCCCAGTTTACATTTCTTGTTCCCCGAATGTAGATTATAAAAGTATTCGATCACACCCTTGTCAAATTCTCTTTTTGGGAAGAAAATTGATGTACATGCCTTTAATCCACTCTACCATTCAACATTATTAATGGATATCCCTGCAATGATAGAGGCAAAAGAAAAAATCAATATAAATAAAATAGACAAATTTGAATTTTTCTTCTTCCCTGAACAGTCCCATGACTTTTTATATGAAGAGAATCCTTGATAAACGCATATGTGATGTACGGAAGATATATTTTTCCTTAAAAAATTGATGAAAGAAACTTATTAAATGATTAAAATCATCTATAAAACATAAAGTATAATAATAAGATGATATCAAAAAACTAAGGAAAAAAAATTAAAATACAAATAGAAAAAAAGTATACATAAGACATGCTACAATCATATACATATCGATTCACATGAGTCAATCACGTACACGCTACAAAAACCAAAAGATGAATAAACATTATATTAGAGAAAAATGACTAAAAATTATCTAAAGCAATAAAAAAAATTGCAAAATATGAGATTTGGAATAGAGATAATGAAACGAATAAGGATAATTGGATGTATTTATAGTTAGTTCAAATAGGTGTATTTAATGGAAATAATTTAAAATTTTTAAGAGTGTTATAGGTTATAGATTTAGGGAGTATATATGATATGATTGAGTTTGTTGAAATTAAATATTAGATTATATATTATGGATTTAGGGAGTATATATAATTGAGTTAGTTGAATTAGATTATATATATATTAGATTTAGTGAGTATATATGAATGTTGAAATTGGAGAAAATAATCGAATGAGATGTTGAAAAAGGGGGGTGGGGAAGTGGGGGGAAATTAGACTGGAGTATTACTTTTATATAGATATATAGATATAGATATAGATGTATTATATTGGTATTGATATTGAAAAAAAAAATATTAAAACCTGCATAGCGCGGTAGAAAAAAAACTAAATACTCGTAAAGAATATTGATGACACCATTTTAGAGTCTTTGATTTAAATTCATGCTCTATCAGAACCCAAAAGAAATCACATTCTACTCGTCAGAATTTTTTGAGTGACAAAAGACTTGGGGTGTGAAGCATTCCCACAATATGATCCTCTCCAGTCCACTCAAACAAATCCACATCTTCAGCAGTTTCAGTCTTGCTAGAGACTGCAATAGAATAGGCCTTGTTCTTGCCAAACAAACACGTACGATGTCGCCATCTTTGAAGACCTTTAAAGGCCAAACACCTTCGTAAATAATCCAATCAAAATCCACTGTTCCCCAACACCGTAGTCCTTCATAGCCCTCATGACAATTTCTTTGTCTCCGGAGCAGTCTCATACACATAAACAGTCCTCCAAGATCACCAAGCTCCCATATCCCTCAAAGGGGATTGAAAATGGAAGCTGTGGAAAGGAGTTAAACAATTCTGTTTTCAAGATTGAAGCAAGCAATGAATGAATAACCCTCTGCATGCATCTCCTACCAGCCAGCTAAGACTGGTTCCACTCAGAAAGGCATGGGGAAGCAAACTATTCAATTGGAATGTGATTCCCACTGGAATGCTTCTCCATGATCCTCTTCCCAGTTGGTACAAATCACGCACTTGAGATCTTGAAAATTCCTGGAAGATTTCCCAGTTGAAGAAGTTACAGGCCCTGGCTAATCCTAACCAATATATATTCTCCACTAGATGAGCTCGCACCAAATCCACACACGGCCACACCATGAATCGACCAAGAACCTCTTCAGGCTCCGGTAGATCTGTATACTCACGTGTGATTGCATTACATATGTAAAATTCATTAAAAGTAAACACTTTCAACCGAGCAAAGAAAGCCATTGATAGAACCTCGCATCCATGTGGTGCCATCATGGGTGGTACTAATATCTCGGGGGTCAAAGTTCATCAACTGCTTATAATGAAGATCATGGTGTTGAACCTCTACCTCATCCTCAAAATTGAAAATTTTCCACAAATATTGGCTCGACTGTTGGATAATTAGGCCAGGGGTGGATCTGGGAAGGTGGAGCTCAGCAAAAGCTGCACTTGTGATCAACTCAAGCAACTCTCTGCAGACGTCTGCATTGGTACCTCACAATGGTTGGAATGGGATGTCTTGAGAGGATATCAAGGATATGATTTCTGGTGGTAGATTCATCAAGATGGCCTGATTGTCGCTCATTTTTCTTGATTCCTTGGATGGGATAATTGTTTCTGATGATGAACTCATCTTGAATCTGTATTTTGAGTTGAATCGGTGGTAAGGCAAGTATATACTCCCTCCATTCATTTTTATTAGTCGTTTAAACAAATTTCTCACATACCAATGAAAAGGCATCATTGCCCCAATATTTCCACTATTACCCCTCTCTTGGAATTCTATTCGGGGCTGTCTAGTCTTTCTTCATGAGGAGTATGCACAATTTTCTAGAAATATAATTTATAAAACTATAAGGGTAATATTGGAAAGTATGATATAAATAGGTAAAATGACAACTATTTTGAAATGTTTTTTGATTTCTAAAAAGACAACTAAAATGGAACGGAGGGAGTAGTATAATTCAGTGTTTGCTCATCTCTGAGTTAATGTGACTGTGTTTTAGCCTGGGGGCTTATATAGTACTACTACTATATATGCTCTTTAGAAATGTTCAAGCTCGTTTCTGGAAAAAGTATGAAATGACAGGCTTTTCTTTTGAATTAGTCTTCTTGACTGGGCACTCGCTAATCCATGTTCCTCGATTTTTATTCACTTGTCAAATAAGTTACCTAGTGTGACTTTTCTCAGGAGTATAAGTTACCTTATACTCCTTTTTCCTGAGGAGGAAGCAAGGAAAGAAAAAAAAAAAAAAAAAAAAAAAAAAAAAAAAGAAGCAGTGTTAATTCTACTAACATCATCTAAAAATATCGCATATTAGGAAAACAACATTTTGACTGGAGAAGAGGATCATATTTCATGACACATTGACAATATCTGTAAGCTTAACAACCCAATTTACCAACATATTCCCCTTATAAAAAGGCTTTTGGATAAAAAGAAAATTTATATAAATTATAAAAAGATATTCTAAAACTATGTGATTAGACGAATCCTACCTCATTTGACTACGCTTAGCTTGATCTTATATAGCTTTGTTAAACAATTGAATAAAAGTTACTTAATAAATAGTATCAGCTAAGCAAATGGTTAATTAAAGGGGGAAAAATGGAGGGAGTATATTACAAATTCAAAATGTCATCCGACATTGATCTCTAAAATTCACTGAAAGAGTAATCTGAAATTGGTATACAAATTCAAAGCAGATTGAAATGATTGCATGAAAAACTAAAAAGTCAGGGCACCAAAATCACAATTCAATATTCGAAAGAAGCCACATTTTCCTTCTCAAATCTCTTGAGCGACAAAAGACTTGGGGTGTGAAGCATTGCCACAATCCAACCACCTGCATTCCACTTAGACAAATGTATATCTGAAGCAGTTTCAGTCTTGGTAGAGTAATAGAGTATGACTCGTTCTTGGCAGACAGACAAGATATCGCTATTTTTATACAACTTTAGAGTCATAACATTGTCGCTACGTATACGATAAAGATTCTCTATTGGCTTGCTGATAACATATTCTTTAGTCCAAGATTCTTCAACACCATAGTCCTTCATAGCCCATATGACAATATCTTCGTCACCGTAGAAGTCAAATTACACATAAACAGTCCCCCAAGACCCCATATCCCTGAAAAGGGAATGTAATCCTTGGAAAGGAGTCGAACAACTCTGTTTCAAGATTGAAGCGAACAATGAATTGAGTAACCCTCTGCATCTCGTACCAGCCAATGAAGAATCCCACTCAGAAAGGAGGCATGGGCAGAATACAAATTCAAGTTGGATGTGATTCCCACTGAAATGCTTCTCCATGATCCTGCTCCCAAGGTGTAAATCAGGCATTTGAGATCTGGAGAATTCCTCCCTGGTGAAGCTGCACGTTCATGGCTAATCCTAATCAGTGTGTATTCTCCACTAGATGAGCTCACCCCAAATCCACACAAGGCGTTTCCGTATGGACAAAAAACCTTTTCAAGCTCCGGTAGAGCCATATACTCACGCTGTGATTGGATTACATATGTAAAAGGCATTCAAGTAGTTAGCCATATTAAACAAGCAAAGCAAGCCACTGACAGAACCTCCAATCCACATCCATATTCTGGCATTAGGGGTGGCAATAATTGCTCTAGGGTTAAATTCCATCAACTGCTTACGATGAATATAATGGTTTTGAACCTCTACCTCATCCTCAAATTCGAACATTTTGCACAAAGGATCGCTGGAGTGTTGGATAATTAGGGCAGGAGTTGATCTAGAAAGGTGGAGATCAGCGAAAGCCGCACTTGTGATCAGCTCAAGGAACTGTCTGCACACGCATTTGCACCTGACAATGGTTCAAATTGGAAGTCTTGAGAGGATATCAAGGATGATTTCTGGTGGTAGATTCATCAAGATCGCCGGATTGTGGATCATTTCTGTTGATTTCTTGCATTGATTTACGTTTCTATTATATAGAAGAAAAAACATAGTCGAGATATTGTTGGAATGTGTCTGATCATCATTTATTTTGGAATATCAAATTTTTGTAATTTTTACAGCGTGAGTTAATAATCTGTTAAAACGAAGCATTGGATGCGTACGCAGAGTAAATGGTGCGGATTCATCAAAATAGAGGAAGTATATATTTTAGATTTTAGTCGGGTGTTATCAATTCCAGTGAACTCTATCCTACTAGTATAAGAAGAACTGGAAATGTGAAATTGATTTTGGAATTTGATGAATGACCACCACCTGTCAATTTCTAAATCTCATCATCTAGTGGTTACCCTGGTCCAGGGAAGTTTATCCTTGGAGAATGAATAGTCTGAAAAGTTTGGAAACGAGCCCTTTCACGTGTCAGCATCATCAGAAGGTGGAGTTGTTGAAGCCAAAATGTGGAGGAAAAGGGGAAAGCGGCAGAATCAACTTTTAATGTAGGATCATTATTGTCCAGGAGAGTATGGAAACGCCGTGCATCGATGAAGATAACAGAAGGCAAACTTAAACAACAGAAGAAGGTAAACAACAGAAGGCAACCTTGTTCTTCAGAGACAATTTTTTTTGAGGATGGCAGATCTTTAATGGATTGCCACTTGCAGCTTAAACAAAAGAAGATCAACAGAAGGTCTGAATCACTTCAAGAGAAGGCAAACCAACCCAGTAAAATGAATGACATCATATGTTCCTTCTGTCACCGTAGTGGCGAATTAATCATCTGTGATCAATGTACATCCGGATTTCATACCCGCTGCCTTGGCTTATTAGAGGTGTGTGCATTGATCACTTTTATGTTAGAGTTACCTTGTGTTTTTCATGGTATTTCCTCAGGGAAATAAATGTCGATTGCTGGGTTTTATTTGTTCTGGTTATAAAAGGATAAAGTAGAATTATCTCTTATAATTGTTTTAATGGCTGCACAGGGAGTTTCAGAGGGTGATTGGTTCTGCCCGGCATGCTGTTGCCAAATTTGTGGGCGGGGAAGTTTAGGTTGCAAAAATTGAAAAGTGGCAGAGCCACTTGTTCTCATTTGTGGGCAGTGCGAGCAGCGATGTAAGTTATGTGGCCTGATCTATTTCCTTTGCACTCGTGAGCTGACAATAGAAATTTTATAAACCAAATGCTGTAACTTGCTGATTTCATCATG
Source organism: Hygrophila difformis (assembly GCA_030278955.1). NCBI lineage: Eukaryota > Viridiplantae > Streptophyta > Magnoliopsida > Lamiales > Acanthaceae > Hygrophila > Hygrophila difformis. The sequence goes on along the minus strand of JAOANR010000004.1, from coordinate 10,213,419 downwards.
TAGATCATGTTGAATGTCTAAGATATAAAGAAATTGCAGAAGTAGATTGTCATCCTGAAGGACATTGGTTCTGCCAAGATACTTGCAAACAGGTAATATAATCCTATTTCATGGAACTCTAAGATTACTACTGTGGCATTTTCCGTAAGTATAAGATTTCTATAGTGCCTCCTCATTGGTTCTTATTTTATTGGTAAATTACTCAAGTGTTAAAGTGAAATCACGTAATACTATTTAGTTGCCTTCATACAAGGTTAAGCATGTGAGAAACATGAATAATATATATAGATATATAGGTGTGTATTAATAATATGTTGGTTTTGAAGATACATTATGGACTCCGCAAGATACTGGGGAATCCAATAGCCATTGGGTGTGGGAGTGAAAATTTGATCTGGACTTTAATTTGGTGAAATATGATCGCAACACATGCCATGATGAGCGTTTGATGGAGAATTACATCAAGCTTATGTATGAATGTTTAGGACCTTAGAGAAAACCATGATACCAAGAGGGATCTGGTGGAAGATGTTATCATTAATAGATGGTATTATTGAGCTTATATGTAAATCTTTTATCATCATATTTTATGTTATGTGGTCCTATATTACTAACTCCCCTCGTGCAACCTGATATCTTCATTCTAGTTTGTTTTACTCTTATTTAGTTGGGATGTTGATTTAGGCGGCCTTTACTGAGAAAAGTAGATATTCCTAGGCTCGAGTATTATCAATTATAGATTGTATTGGGAGTCTCTCTCCAAAAGTAAATTATGGCCATCACTCAAATAGAGGGTAATGAATTTAGGAGTTAGATGTGATCTATTACCCTGTTTCATATGAAAGGAAGCTAAGACTGACCACTGATTACCTATTCTTCACTATCTACCTAGTCTCTGCAGTTTCTCCATTTTTCATCAATAGAATATAAAGTCACTGAAATTGATTGATTGTGTATATGGAACCATTTTTCTTACAATTTGTACCTGGTGCGAAAATTTTATTGTGCGGGAAATATGTGCTTACTTGCTTGGATCCATAATTTGTTTGGTGAATGAATCATAACCTTGTTCAGTTCTGACACTACTATCTAAATCTTCCAGGTCAGAGTTAAGCCTGTTAAATTTTCAAAGGTTTTATAATTTACTGTTGGAGAAGAATGAAGAATTAATTTCAGCAGCTAACGTGAGATATGTTATGCCTTCAAATTTAATGCTTACAAATATTGTAATCCTGAAATTGGAGAAATTCATTCTTATGTCTTGTCATTCTAGGATATTCGGGACAAAAGTGGCAGAAGTGTCTCTTGTGGCTACACATTATAAATATTCAAGACTTAACGTGTTTCAAGTTCTGATGAATGAACTGGAAGATGTAACCAAGAATCTCTTAGCATGTCTTGTCTTTCCTTTGCTTCTGTCCTTCCGGAGTTTTGTTGCACTTCACAAAAAAGAAATAAATATTGAGTTAAATGTTTAACATTTTGATGTCATTGTGCTCCTACTACCATCTCCGAGCTTGTGTGTTACTGTTCTCTAATGTCATTACGGATTTCTGGTCACTTTTACCTAACTTTGGGGAAAAAAATACTCATTAAAATAAATATTTCACTTATTGATATCCATGTTGTTTTATTTATTCAATTTTTGTACGTCTCTATAAATTTCTTGTACAGAATTTTTTATCTTCACGTGTTTTAATTGATTGCTTTTCTGATCTTATTTTGTGTCATTAAAAATCCTTAGCTAATGAATGAATACAAGGATACTTCAATTATATATGCTGCAACATAACTTGTTATTAATTGCAAATATTTATGTATGTATTTAAAAGATATGTTTAGACATCATTTCTAACCAAAAGATATTGTTCATTTTTTACAATGATTTGGTCTGAAGGCGCTGCGTTATTTGCTAATATGAGCCAATTTTTCATTTGCAGAACCTCAAGAAATTAGGAGTGGAGAGAGTGGTTTTGCGAGCTCATCGTAGGGCGCTAAACATCTGTAACAAGTCATTTGGATTGTCTATGATGAATCAAGCAGAGAGATTAAGTTATTCGAATAATGTCTTTCTAGACTTCCCTGGCACTGTAATTTGCCAGAAAATGCTAACAAGTAATACCTCCTCAGTGTCTGGTAAGTTAAATTCTTCAAAGATCTATTAGATGTCATAGTCTCTTCGGTTATCTGATAAAATAGATGCATTGTTAATTTTTATACAGGAACTCAATTGATAGATGGGAACACATCAGTTTCTGAAAAGGAGGAGATATACAGTTCCGATGATAGCTCTATTGAGAGTTCCGATGATGATGATGATAAGGATATGGAAACATTGGCAAAACCCACATATGTGTATAGTAGCTGGCAACACAGAATACGTCGTTTAACCTTAACTGAAAGAATTATGTTAGATAGAACACCACTTGCTCACCGACCAACCATCATTGATATTGAACCTCGCTGACCTGCATTCATGCACTAGGCTTCAGTCTGAATCTGTTGGCAAAAACGTGTGGATGATATATCACTTTAATTTTTTCTTCATGTTGTAGGGAGTATACTATTTATGTTCAAAATTTCTTATGCTATAAATGTTAAACTATTTTCTTATGTTTCAAAAGTCTAGATTGTGTTCTTTAATATTACATTTATCAACGTACCACACTTTTTTCAAGAGAGAGATAGATATAGCAAGTCTGTCTATTTTTCAACATTTCAATTTTCACCCAACCAATAATAGTTTACCTGCAAGTGACCACGATAGCAAGCATAGGTGGATCTACACACAATCCTATGGTGGTACATGATATTACTCAAATTGATAAAATTATAATTTTAAGTTAAGAAAACTTTAGATTTTACTTTATTTTGCTTTGTGTGCAACCACTATAATCAATTTAATCTATTTTTTTTGTGGTGATACCACTATAATCAATTATAATCTATTTTTTTCAATAGGTTTTTGTTGTTGTACTAACAAAACTCTTGTGCAGATGACACTGTCCGAATAGCAGTTTTGAGTTTGTTGTAACTGCTTCTATGTAACTGCTCTTTGACAGTTTTGCTCTCGCCCGCACAGCAGTCTTTCAATCGATTGTTGATTCTACTTAGATATATATATTCCCTGTGATTAGATCGATTGTATGAATTAGTTGAGTTGTAATTCATTGTTGAGTTTTTACTCTTTGAGAATAGTTTAGTTTAATTCCCTGTGATGATGATAAACTTGTTTTGGTTAATGTTTTGGTTTGAATGAACTCTATTATGGATTGTATTTTCTGTTTTTATGGATTCTGAACTTTTGAATATTTTTAACTATGCGGGTCTGTAATAGTTAGGTAACTTGGATTACTGCTGAACTATCTTTTGCTATCTGCACTGATGGTCCTTCCTCTGAATGTTTTGATGGATGTTGTTTCTAATGTGTTTAGACTACTTTGTGACATCCTTCTTATTGATCATGTTTTGTTATTGGTTTACACTGTTTACTTGGTCTCTTGTACTCTTTGGACCTAGATAGATTCAACACCCTTAGGTGATGGAATTATCATCTCCACAAGAGTGGGGGAGATTGTTGTTGTACTAACAAAACTCTTGTGCAGATGACACTGTCCGAATAGCAGTTTTGGGTTTGTTGTAACTGCTTCTATGTAACTGCTCTTTGACAGTTTTGCTCTCGCCCGCACAGCAGTCTTTCAATCGATTGTTGATTCTACTTAGATATATATATTCCCTGTGATTAGATCGATTGTATGAATTAGTTGAGTTGTAATTCATTGTTGAGTCTTTACTCTTTGAGAATAGTTTAGTTTCTCTCTCCAAGATTTCATAGAGTTTCTTTCTAGAGAGTTTTAGAGTCTTGATGGTTCGTTCTTCTTCGAATGAGATTCTGTGATCAATCATCAAGATCGTGCTGCACATTGCTTCAATTGGCATTGCCAAATTGAAGAAATCTTTTCTCAATCAAGCTTAGGAGGTTGATCCTTGCGAGGAGCCTCTGAAGGATCGAAAGGAGCAACTCAGTGTGTCTTCTACACCAAAGTTCTGAAATCTGAAGGGTTTGGCAATCAAGAAATCAGATTGGACGGGTTGTCCAGCAATCGGAGTTGTGGGGGAGTCCAGACTACGATTGTTCTACCGGAATTGTCGTCTCGGTAACAGAGTCTGTCTTTTGGTTGTTTTTCAAGTCTTGTTAGGTTTAGAATTTTTGAGTGTTAGTGATAGAACCTGGATTGGCATCCCCCAGACGTAGATCCGTTTGGATCGAACTGGGTCACCAAATTCTTGTGTTCTTGTTTACATTCCGCTGATCACTCTGCACACACATACACATATAATCTGTTTACTCGTAGTTTTAACAGACAGCAAACGACAAGCTCATAGTTCAAGATAGTAAACTGGGACCAACATTTGGTATCAGAGCGGCAGACTCTGACGAACTAGAGACGATTTTGATAAATCTTGAAGAATGAGCAGAGAGGGTGCATCTGTTTCTAGGCCACCATTGTTTGATGGCACAAATTATCGATACTGGCGAACTCGAATGAAAATTCATTTGATGGCACTCGGAGATGAAGTCTGGGATGCAGTCGAAACAGCCTGGCAACCACCAACACGACCACGTGCTACAACTGATGGAGCTACAGATCCTCCTGGTAGTCGACCAGCAACAAAGGCTGAATACACACAAGCAGAAAAAGATGCCAAGAAAGGAAATTATACAGCTCTTAATGCAATCTTTAGCGCCATGGACGAAACTCAGTTCCAACTTGTTACAAATCACACACTGGCCCATGATGCATGGAGGACTCTAGAAGTGATGTATGAGGGTTCTGAAGACGTTCGAGCGACCAAGTTACAGCGAGTTGAGACAATGTTCGAAAATCTGAAGATGAAGAAAGATGAGTCGATCTCTGTTTACTATGGAAGGTTCAAGGATATCGTAAATCAAGCCTATTCTTTGGGTTTGGTGTACGATAATCAAAAGCTTGTTCGAAAGATGTTAAGGACTCTTACCAAGAAATATGCTCCAAAAGTTGCAACACTGGAAGAATTGGATAAACTGAATACAATCACTTTGGATGGTCTTGTGGGAATTCTTCAAACCTACGAGATGAATCACCTAGAAGAAGAGTCAATAAGGAATATTGCACTCAATGTAGAAGAAGATTCTGGTAACTCTTCTGAAGATGATGTATCTTATATTACCAGAAAAGTGGCTAAGATGTTGCAAGAAAGGAGAGCTAAACAGTTCAACAAACGTCAAGGCCGCAGTTCCAATGATGTTCAGACGACGGACAGACTACCACGTAAAGATTTCAAAAAGAAGGATAACAGTAAGGGTGATCGATTCAATTCAAAGAAGGACTATGGCAAACCTGATAAATTCGGATCAGTAATATGCTATGAATGTGGAGGTAAAGGACACATTCAATCTGAATGTGCTACTACCAAGAGAAGAGAATTGAGGGAGAAGAAGGTATTCCAGGCAACCTTAAGTGATGATGATCTTGAGGGAACTACTGATGAACAAAAAATAGATGATGAAGTCGTTGCCTTCACCTCAAGAGTTGCAAGCCCTACAATTAAAGGTATTGTCAAGTCCATATGTTTTTCACCTAACAATTGTGATTCTGATTCAGGTGAAAGTGATGACGAGTATGATCAACTCCTTGCTGACTACAATGAACTTAAAGAGGACTTTGAAGTTGCTGTCCAGGAGAACAAAAAATTGTTGGGACAACTAACAGATGTTGGTATTGCATATGACCTTGAAGTTGAAAAGAATGAAGTCATGCAAAAGGAGAACAACACTCTTAAAGGCAAAATTCTTGAAATGGAGAAAAAGCTTGATGATCTTAAAGTCAAGAATGATGAGCTTCAAAAGGTATCCAAAGGTAAAAACAAACTTGATGAAGTTCTTTCTATGGGAAAACGTGTTGGTGATCAAACAGGGTTAGGATATACAAAGCAATCTACACCAAGCAAAACAAAGTTCACGAGTGGAGGATATTTGCCCCCAACTCATGAAGAATCTTATGCTGAAGAAGATTGTTCGTCCAGACGAAGACGAGACTGTCTTTATTGCAATCTGCCTGGACACACAGCAGATACTTGTATGCGAATTTTGAGAGATCTAATGAATGGAAGACCAGTTGTTTGGCCAGATCAAGAACTACGAAAGAAATTCAGAATGCAAAAGGTATGGATACCCAGAAATAAGATTAAAAATAAGAATTCTGTATGTTTTGCTGTTCTTTCGCTACAGGCACATCAGAGAAACGATCAATGGTATTTTGATTCTGGATGCTCTCGACACATGACTGGAAGGAAAGACCTCTTAGCAAATTACAAGCAAAAGGATTGTGGAGATGTCATTTTTGGAGACGGTAAACGAAGTAAAATAGCCGGTTTTGGTAAAGTAAAGGATGGATTACTTTCTAAACTATCACGAGTTTACTATGTTAAAGGACTAACAACTAATCTTATCTCTATTAGTCAACTTTGTGATGAAGATTTACAGGTCCTTTTTACCAAACACTCATGTAGAGTTTTTGATGACCAAGATGAAAGCATATTGAAAGGAGGTCGTTCAAAGAATAACTGTTATATCTTAACTGACAACGCCTCTCAAGCTTTGCTTACCAACATTGATCAGACTAACTTGTGGCACAAACGTCTTGGACACCTAAACTACAGATCTTTGCACAAGCTAAGCAACTCTAACGTCGTTCGAGGGTTGCCGAAACTATCACAAAACGACCAGACCACTTGCAGAGATTGTGCCAAAGGAAAGCAGACTCGTTCAAAGCACAAACTAGTTGATCAGATTACCACAAAGGATTGCCTTGACTTAATTCACATGGACCTTATGGGACCTACCCAAGTCGAAAGTCTAAATGGTAAAAGGTATATTCTAGTTTGTGTAGATGATTATTCACGCTTTACTTGGGTTTATTTTCTTAGGTCAAAGGATGAATCATTTGAATATTTTGAGGCCTTGAGTTTACGTTTGATGAATGAGAAGCAAAGGAAGATTACTCGAATTCGAACTGATCATGGTAAAGAGTTCGAAAATCAGTCGTTCGACCGTTTCTGTGATGAGCATGGAATTGCACACGAGTATTCTGCCCCCAAAACTCCTCAACAAAACGGAGTGGCTGAACGAAAGAATAGAACTCTACAAGACATGGCAAGATCCTTATTACATGCAAGTTCAATGAGTAAGATGTTTTGGGCTGAAGCTGTTAATACAGCCAATCATATTGCAAACCGTGTGTTGCTCCGACCACATACAAACACCACACCTTATCAATTGTGGAAAGGTAACACGCCTACGGTAAAGTATTTTCATATATTTGGTTGTAAATGTCATGTTCTTAGAGATAGAGAAAACTTAAAAAAGTTTGATTCTAGATCTGATGATGGCTATTTCATTGGTTATTCAAATACTTCAAAAGCTTATCGTGTGTATCTCCTAAATGCTAAGAAGGTAATTGAAAGTACTAATGTTGTTTTTGAGGATTTTGATCTTATAGACAACAGGACTGATGATGATGATCATCTACCCCAACAAAATCAAGAACCTATTGTTGAGAATGAACAGATCATTCCTGAACAACAAGAAACAGAACCAGATAGTCCACCTGAAGTTGAAACTACAGTGGAACAGGAATCTGAGGAACAACCTGTAGAAGAAGTTCAAAGCAATAGAAAAGGATCAAGGGTTCTTAAGCATCATTCTACTAATGATATCATTGGTGATCCTAAAGCACAGCGGCAGACTAGACATAAAACTATAGATTTCAAGGAGCTAGCTGGTTACAATTGCTTTGTGTCAAAGATAGAGCCTAAGAACACTGTTGAAGCCTTGAAGGATGAGTACTGGATCGCTGCCATGCAGGACGAACTACTTCAATTTGAAAGAAATGATGTTTGGGAGTTGACAGAATTACCTCCAAATGTCAACGTGATTGGTACTAAATGGGTGTACAGAGACAAAACTGATGAGAAAGGCAATATAGTCAGAAACAAAGCAAGACTAGTTGCACAAGGATACACTCAAATTGAGGGACTCGACTACGGAGAGACGTTCGCACCTGTTGCACGCATGGAGGCTGTAAGAATTCTTTTAGCTATTGCTTGTTCATTGGATATAAAGTTGTACCAGATGGACATAAAAACCGCCTTTCTAAATGGGAAGATCAAAGAAGAAATTTATGTTGCTCAACCTAGTGGATTTGAAGATCCGGTGCATCCAAATCATGTCTATCGTGTCAAAGGTGCTCTATATGGATTAAAGCAGGCACCTCGAGCATGGTATGAAAGATTATCAAAGTATCTTGTTGCTAGTGGATTTAAGAGAGGAAATGCATATAAGACGTTGTTTGTCAAGCGTCAGGACGACGACTTAACTGTTGCTCAGGTATATGTCGATGATATAATCTTTGGTTCGACTTCAACAAAATTCAGGGATGAATTTGTTAATTCGATGAAATCAGAATTTGAGATGTCTATGATGGGTGAGCTGCACTACTTCTTAGGACTTCAAGTTACACAAGAAGCTGATGGTATCTTTTTGAGTCAAGAAAAGTATGCTAGGAATATGTTAAAGAAGTTTGACATGGATAGTTGCAAAGTAATCAGAACGCCCTTAGGACAACAGGAGAAGCTGACTAAGGATGAAGCTGGGAAACCAGTAGATCAAAAGGTCTACAGAAGCATTATTGGAAGTCTACTTTATCTTACTGCTTCTAGACCTGACATTTCTTATAGTGTGGGAGTATGTGCTCGATTTCAATCCGATCCTAAGGAATCACATATGAAAGCAGTGCGAAGGATTATGAGATATATAAAGGGATCTTTACAAATGGGAATTTGGTTTTCTAAACGATCAACACTTGATCTAATTGGGTTCACTGACTCAGACTGGGCTGGTAGTTGTGACGACAGAAAATCTACAACTGGAGGATGCTTCTACTTAGGAAACAATCTTGTTAGCTGGTATTCAAGGAAACAAAATATCGTAGCTCTATCCACAGCTGAGGCGGAATACATTGCTGCCACATGTTGTTGCTCCCAACTTCTTTGGATGAAGCAACTACTTCAAGACTACGGTATTAGTAAGGATAACTTTTTAGTTTTCTGTGATAATACTAGTGCTATTAACATATCTAAAAATCCTGTTTTACATAGTAGGAGTAAACATATAGATATTCGATATCATTTTATTCGAGATCTTGTGGAGGATGAAATTTGCAGGTTAGAGCACATTGGAACACTGGAGCAACGAGCAGACATATTAACAAAGGCATTGGATGGAGAAAAGTTTGAAGGCTTAAGAACTATCTTAGGCCTTTCCTATCACAATTAAACACTTAAGTAATTGGGCCTAATGATTTGCAATATATAGAAAATATTACCTTTGCAGGCCCACAAAAGGAAACAGGCCCAAACAATTGGAGAAGCCTTATCCGGAACGCCATCATCACGCGCGGGAGACTGGCTGACGTCACGTCGGCTCTGCAACTGCTGCAGACTGGTCACGTCGCCCACGTTTTACGAAAACTGTCCTCCGCCCCTTCGATTTCCGGCAACGCTCCTCCTCCATTAAAAGGTCGTTTCTTCCCTTTCTCTTCATACGCCTTTTTCTACTAATCTTCTCTCTTCTTCTTTTGTTTTCTGCTCGAAGTCTCTTATTTTCCTCTAAAGCTCAAAACGCCCAAAAATGGCGATCATCACCGATCTCGATGACTCCTCTTCCGCCACTGATTCCACCACTCCTCCACCTACTGCCCCAACTCTGTCCGCGCAACCAATTCGCCTCAACCCTGAAGCCATTCAACATATGGTTGCTGAGATTTTAAAAAACTGCCCAACAAGGAAACCCTTTACCCCCAAATTCCTCAAACCCTAAAGCCACCAGTTCGAATCCCCCTCCTACATTTGTTCTCTCCCCTGAAGGCGTTGTTCATGTCAGTTCCTCCAATCCACCCCCAACTGCCACTCACGCTGAGCCTATGAATGTCGCACCTTCATCTCCTCAACCACAAGTGGACATGGGAGCCGTGGACGAAATTGTCCAGGAACTAAACGCTGAGCACGGTGATCCACCGTTGTCGCCATACGCACACCAAGGCATCCACGACCTCACTCAAGAAGAGATGGATGATATTATTGAGTCGCACCAAGGCCGCAGACGCAGAGCAGCTTCGCAGAGTTCTCAACCACCGCGGAGGTCTTCGAGGAAGAGAAAAGCTCCTACTCCTCAACCTACTCCTCAGCCTACTGCTCAACCAACTCCAGTGGCGTCCGCAGCAAAGAAACCTCGAAAAGCCCCAATTTTGTTGGATGCTGAGAAGGCTTTTAGTAAGAAGTATTTTACAGAGGATATGCGCAATTTTTGCCACGAAGTGCTCAAGGAAAGAGATTTCAAACCAGAGGAAGTGTTCAAGCATGTGCACTACACTACTCTTGGTTTCTCGGACTACCTTGCTGAGAGGCATCTTTTGCACTGGGCACAAGGCCTTACCCAATACTCGCCCTCACATGTTCGGGAGTTTTATGCCAATCTCCATCCTGAGATTCTCAACCCTAATTCGGCCTGGTTTGGTAAGATTTACATACGTGGCAAATTTCATGATCTGACTCCATCTGTTCTTTGTGCGTTGTTAAAGCTACCTCAGAACGACGAACCTAGTGATGGCTTGGAACTTATGCCTGAGGATCTTAACACTGTGGCCTTTGAAATTTCTAATGAGAAAGTCAAAGAGTTTGGACGAAGCAAGTTCAGTGTTGTTCGTCTCACTTTGAAGTACTATTGCCTCTACCAATTCTGCAGCTCCAATGTTCTCCCTACGAAGAATCAGTCCCAAATTAGTACCAATATGGGTAAACTTCTTCTCTGCATACATCGTCATATGGGACTAATGAATTTTGGCTATTTTCTTTTGAAAGAAATGTTAAGGTACTCCAATGGTCGCATTAAGATTGGTGCTAAACTCCCCTATCCGGCATTGATCACGGAGTTCCTTCTTTCCATTGGTGTCAAAATCAAAGAAAGCAAGATGGTTGCTTTGAAGAACTACAATCCTCCACCGACCCTCTTATTCATGGACAATGATTTCAAGCATGCTCCCCTTTCTGGCCCTGCTTTGGTGAACTCTCTTAAGAGTCGACTCCTTCGTCAGAATGAACGCTTAACTGCATGGAGTCAGGAGGCTATGTTGATCAAAAGGGAGAATATGAAAATTATTTCTTCACTTCCATACTCTTTTGATACTTCTAACGTGCAGGCTGGTGATGTGGATCCTGATGATGAGGAGTGATAATCCATCATGGGGGAGATAATATGGTGTTGGTTGGTGGATGACTGAATTGGTTCTGGTATTTTTAAGCAGTTCTGACTGCTTGGTAACTATTCCTGAAAAACTCTCACTCACTTTTTGATAAACTTGTTTTGGTTAATGTTTTGGTTTGAATGAACTCTATTATGGATTGTATTTTCTGTTTTTATGGATTCTGAACTTTTGAATATTTTTAACTATGCGGGTCTGTAATAGTTAGGTAACTTGGATTACTGCTGAACTATCTTTTGCTATCTGCACTGATGGTCCTTCCTCTGAATGTTTTGATGGATGTTGTTTCTAATGTGTTTAGACTACTTTGTGACATCCTTCTTATTGATCATGTTTTGTTATTGGTTTACACTGTTTACTTGGTCTCTTGTACTCTTTGGACCTAGATAGATTCAACACCCTTAGGTGATGGAATTATCATCTCCACAAGAGTGGGGGAGATTGTTGTTGTACTAACAAAACTCTTGTGCAGATGACACTGTCCGAATAGCAGTTTTGGGTTTGTTGTAACTGCTTCTATGTAACTGCTCTTTGACAGTTTTGCTCTCGCCCGCACAGCAGTCTTTCAATCGATTGTTGATTCTACTTAGATATATATATTCCCTGTGATTAGATCGATTGTATGAATTAGTTGAGTTGTAATTCATTGTTGAGTCTTTACTCTTTGAGAATAGTTTAGTTTCTCTCTCCAAGATTTCATAGAGTTTCTTTCTAGAGAGTTTTAGAGTCTTGATGGTTCGTTCTTCTTCGAATGAGATTCTGTGATCAATCATCAAGATCGTGCTGCACATTGCTTCAATTGGCATTGCCAAATTGAAGAAATCTTTTCTCAATCAAGCTTAGGAGGTTGATCCTTGCGAGGAGCCTCTGAAGGATCGAAAGGAGCAACTCAGTGTGTCTTCTACACCAAAGTTCTGAAATCTGAAGGGTTTGGCAATCAAGAAATCAGATTGGACGGGTTGTCCAGCAATCGGAGTTGTGGGGGAGTCCAGACTACGATTGTTCTACCGGAATTGTCGTCTCGGTAACAGAGTCTGTCTTTTGGTTGTTTTTCAAGTCTTGTTAGGTTTAGAATTTTTGAGTGTTAGTGATAGAACCTGGATTGGCATCCCCCAGACGTAGATCCGTTTGGATCGAACTGGGTCACCAAATTCTTGTGTTCTTGTTTACATTCCGCTGATCACTCTGCACACACATACACATATAATCTGTTTACTCGTAGTTTTAACAGACAGCAAACGACAAGCTCATAGTTCAAGATAGTAAACTGGGACCAACATTTGGTATCAGAGCGGCAGACTCTGACGAACTAGAGACGATTTTGATAAATCTTGAAGAATGAGCAGAGAGGGTGCATCTGTTTCTAGGCCACCATTGTTTGATGGCACAAATTATCGATACTGGCGAACTCGAATGAAAATTCATTTGATGGCACTCGGAGATGAAGTCTGGGATGCAGTCGAAACAGCCTGGCAACCACCAACACGACCACGTGCTACAACTGATGGAGCTACAGATCCTCCTGGTAGTCGACCAGCAACAAAGGCTGAATACACACAAGCAGAAAAAGATGCCAAGAAAGGAAATTATACAGCTCTTAATGCAATCTTTAGCGCCATGGACGAAACTCAGTTCCAACTTGTTACAAATCACACACTGGCCCATGATGCATGGAGGACTCTAGAAGTGATGTATGAGGGTTCTGAAGACGTTCGAGCGACCAAGTTACAGCGAGTTGAGACAATGTTCGAAAATCTGAAGATGAAGAAAGATGAGTCGATCTCTGTTTACTATGGAAGGTTCAAGGATATCGTAAATCAAGCCTATTCTTTGGGTTTGGTGTACGATAATCAAAAGCTTGTTCGAAAGATGTTAAGGACTCTTACCAAGAAATATGCTCCAAAAGTTGCAACACTGGAAGAATTGGATAAACTGAATACAATCACTTTGGATGGTCTTGTGGGAATTCTTCAAACCTACGAGATGAATCACCTAGAAGAAGAGTCAATAAGGAATATTGCACTCAATGTAGAAGAAGATTCTGGTAACTCTTCTGAAGATGATGTATCTTATATTACCAGAAAAGTGGCTAAGATGTTGCAAGAAAGGAGAGCTAAACAGTTCAACAAACGTCAAGGCCGCAGTTCCAATGATGTTCAGACGACGGACAGACTACCACGTAAAGATTTCAAAAAGAAGGATAACAGTAAGGGTGATCGATTCAATTCAAAGAAGGACTATGGCAAACCTGATAAATTCGGATCAGTAATATGCTATGAATGTGGAGGTAAAGGACACATTCAATCTGAATGTGCTACTACCAAGAGAAGAGAATTGAGGGAGAAGAAGGTATTCCAGGCAACCTTAAGTGATGATGATCTTGAGGGAACTACTGATGAACAAAAAATAGATGATGAAGTCGTTGCCTTCACCTCAAGAGTTGCAAGCCCTACAATTAAAGGTATTGTCAAGTCCATATGTTTTTCACCTAACAATTGTGATTCTGATTCAGGTGAAAGTGATGACGAGTATGATCAACTCCTTGCTGACTACAATGAACTTAAAGAGGACTTTGAAGTTGCTGTCCAGGAGAACAAAAAATTGTTGGGACAACTAACAGATGTTGGTATTGCATATGACCTTGAAGTTGAAAAGAATGAAGTCATGCAAAAGGAGAACAACACTCTTAAAGGCAAAATTCTTGAAATGGAGAAAAAGCTTGATGATCTTAAAGTCAAGAATGATGAGCTTCAAAAGGTATCCAAAGGTAAAAACAAACTTGATGAAGTTCTTTCTATGGGAAAACGTGTTGGTGATCAAACAGGGTTAGGATATACAAAGCAATCTACACCAAGCAAAACAAAGTTCACGAGTGGAGGATATTTGCCCCCAACTCATGAAGAATCTTATGCTGAAGAAGATTGTTCGTCCAGACGAAGACGAGACTGTCTTTATTGCAATCTGCCTGGACACACAGCAGATACTTGTATGCGAATTTTGAGAGATCTAATGAATGGAAGACCAGTTGTTTGGCCAGATCAAGAACTACGAAAGAAATTCAGAATGCAAAAGGTATGGATACCCAGAAATAAGATTAAAAATAAGAATTCTGTATGTTTTGCTGTTCTTTCGCTACAGGCACATCAGAGAAACGATCAATGGTATTTTGATTCTGGATGCTCTCGACACATGACTGGAAGGAAAGACCTCTTAGCAAATTACAAGCAAAAGGATTGTGGAGATGTCATTTTTGGAGACGGTAAACGAAGTAAAATAGCCGGTTTTGGTAAAGTAAAGGATGGATTACTTTCTAAACTATCACGAGTTTACTATGTTAAAGGACTAACAACTAATCTTATCTCTATTAGTCAACTTTGTGATGAAGATTTACAGGTCCTTTTTACCAAACACTCATGTAGAGTTTTTGATGACCAAGATGAAAGCATATTGAAAGGAGGTCGTTCAAAGAATAACTGTTATATCTTAACTGACAACGCCTCTCAAGCTTTGCTTACCAACATTGATCAGACTAACTTGTGGCACAAACGTCTTGGACACCTAAACTACAGATCTTTGCACAAGCTAAGCAACTCTAACGTCGTTCGAGGGTTGCCGAAACTATCACAAAACGACCAGACCACTTGCAGAGATTGTGCCAAAGGAAAGCAGACTCGTTCAAAGCACAAACTAGTTGATCAGATTACCACAAAGGATTGCCTTGACTTAATTCACATGGACCTTATGGGACCTACCCAAGTCGAAAGTCTAAATGGTAAAAGGTATATTCTAGTTTGTGTAGATGATTATTCACGCTTTACTTGGGTTTATTTTCTTAGGTCAAAGGATGAATCATTTGAATATTTTGAGGCCTTGAGTTTACGTTTGATGAATGAGAAGCAAAGGAAGATTACTCGAATTCGAACTGATCATGGTAAAGAGTTCGAAAATCAGTCGTTCGACCGTTTCTGTGATGAGCATGGAATTGCACACGAGTATTCTGCCCCCAAAACTCCTCAACAAAACGGAGTGGCTGAACGAAAGAATAGAACTCTACAAGACATGGCAAGATCCTTATTACATGCAAGTTCAATGAGTAAGATGTTTTGGGCTGAAGCTGTTAATACAGCCAATCATATTGCAAACCGTGTGTTGCTCCGACCACATACAAACACCACACCTTATCAATTGTGGAAAGGTAACACGCCTACGGTAAAGTATTTTCATATATTTGGTTGTAAATGTCATGTTCTTAGAGATAGAGAAAACTTAAAAAAGTTTGATTCTAGATCTGATGATGGCTATTTCATTGGTTATTCAAATACTTCAAAAGCTTATCGTGTGTATCTCCTAAATGCTAAGAAGGTAATTGAAAGTACTAATGTTGTTTTTGAGGATTTTGATCTTATAGACAACAGGACTGATGATGATGATCATCTACCCCAACAAAATCAAGAACCTATTGTTGAGAATGAACAGATCATTCCTGAACAACAAGAAACAGAACCAGATAGTCCACCTGAAGTTGAAACTACAGTGGAACAGGAATCTGAGGAACAACCTGTAGAAGAAGTTCAAAGCAATAGAAAAGGATCAAGGGTTCTTAAGCATCATTCTACTAATGATATCATTGGTGATCCTAAAGCACAGCGGCAGACTAGACATAAAACTATAGATTTCAAGGAGCTAGCTGGTTACAATTGCTTTGTGTCAAAGATAGAGCCTAAGAACACTGTTGAAGCCTTGAAGGATGAGTACTGGATCGCTGCCATGCAGGACGAACTACTTCAATTTGAAAGAAATGATGTTTGGGAGTTGACAGAATTACCTCCAAATGTCAACGTGATTGGTACTAAATGGGTGTACAGAGACAAAACTGATGAGAAAGGCAATATAGTCAGAAACAAAGCAAGACTAGTTGCACAAGGATACACTCAAATTGAGGGACTCGACTACGGAGAGACGTTCGCACCTGTTGCACGCATGGAGGCTGTAAGAATTCTTTTAGCTATTGCTTGTTCATTGGATATAAAGTTGTACCAGATGGACATAAAAACCGCCTTTCTAAATGGGAAGATCAAAGAAGAAATTTATGTTGCTCAACCTAGTGGATTTGAAGATCCGGTGCATCCAAATCATGTCTATCGTGTCAAAGGTGCTCTATATGGATTAAAGCAGGCACCTCGAGCATGGTATGAAAGATTATCAAAGTATCTTGTTGCTAGTGGATTTAAGAGAGGAAATGCATATAAGACGTTGTTTGTCAAGCGTCAGGACGACGACTTAACTGTTGCTCAGGTATATGTCGATGATATAATCTTTGGTTCGACTTCAACAAAATTCAGGGATGAATTTGTTAATTCGATGAAATCAGAATTTGAGATGTCTATGATGGGTGAGCTGCACTACTTCTTAGGACTTCAAGTTACACAAGAAGCTGATGGTATCTTTTTGAGTCAAGAAAAGTATGCTAGGAATATGTTAAAGAAGTTTGACATGGATAGTTGCAAAGTAATCAGAACGCCCTTAGGACAACAGGAGAAGCTGACTAAGGATGAAGCTGGGAAACCAGTAGATCAAAAGGTCTACAGAAGCATTATTGGAAGTCTACTTTATCTTACTGCTTCTAGACCTGACATTTCTTATAGTGTGGGAGTATGTGCTCGATTTCAATCCGATCCTAAGGAATCACATATGAAAGCAGTGCGAAGGATTATGAGATATATAAAGGGATCTTTACAAATGGGAATTTGGTTTTCTAAACGATCAACACTTGATCTAATTGGGTTCACTGACTCAGACTGGGCTG
Source organism: Hygrophila difformis (assembly GCA_030278955.1). NCBI lineage: Eukaryota > Viridiplantae > Streptophyta > Magnoliopsida > Lamiales > Acanthaceae > Hygrophila > Hygrophila difformis. Next base: position 10,196,253 of record JAOANR010000004.1, on the reverse strand, counting down.
GTAGTTGTGACGACAGAAAATCTACAACTGGAGGATGCTTCTACTTAGGAAACAATCTTGTTAGCTGGTATTCAAGGAAACAAAATATCGTAGCTCTATCCACAGCTGAGGCGGAATACATTGCTGCCACATGTTGTTGCTCCCAACTTCTTTGGATGAAGCAACTACTTCAAGACTACGGTATTAGTAAGGATAACTTTTTAGTTTTCTGTGATAATACTAGTGCTATTAACATATCTAAAAATCCTGTTTTACATAGTAGGAGTAAACATATAGATATTCGATATCATTTTATTCGAGATCTTGTGGAGGATGAAATTTGCAGGTTAGAGCACATTGGAACACTGGAGCAACGAGCAGACATATTAACAAAGGCATTGGATGGAGAAAAGTTTGAAGGCTTAAGAACTATCTTAGGCCTTTCCTATCACAATTAAACACTTAAGTAATTGGGCCTAATGATTTGCAATATATAGAAAATATTACCTTTGCAGGCCCACAAAAGGAAACAGGCCCAAACAATTGGAGAAGCCTTATCCGGAACGCCATCATCACGCGCGGGAGACTGGCTGACGTCACGTCGGCTCTGCAACTGCTGCAGACTGGTCACGTCGCCCACGTTTTACGAAAACTGTCCTCCGCCCCTTCGATTTCCGGCAACGCTCCTCCTCCATTAAAAGGTCGTTTCTTCCCTTTCTCTTCATACGCCTTTTTCTACTAATCTTCTCTCTTCTTCTTTTGTTTTCTGCTCGAAGTCTCTTATTTTCCTCTAAAGCTCAAAACGCCCAAAAATGGCGATCATCACCGATCTCGATGACTCCTCTTCCGCCACTGATTCCACCACTCCTCCACCTACTGCCCCAACTCTGTCCGCGCAACCAATTCGCCTCAACCCTGAAGCCATTCAACATATGGTTGCTGAGATTTTAAAAAACTGCCCAACAAGGAAACCCTTTACCCCCAAATTCCTCAAACCCTAAAGCCACCAGTTCGAATCCCCCTCCTACATTTGTTCTCTCCCCTGAAGGCGTTGTTCATGTCAGTTCCTCCAATCCACCCCCAACTGCCACTCACGCTGAGCCTATGAATGTCGCACCTTCATCTCCTCAACCACAAGTGGACATGGGAGCCGTGGACGAAATTGTCCAGGAACTAAACGCTGAGCACGGTGATCCACCGTTGTCGCCATACGCACACCAAGGCATCCACGACCTCACTCAAGAAGAGATGGATGATATTATTGAGTCGCACCAAGGCCGCAGACGCAGAGCAGCTTCGCAGAGTTCTCAACCACCGCGGAGGTCTTCGAGGAAGAGAAAAGCTCCTACTCCTCAACCTACTCCTCAGCCTACTGCTCAACCAACTCCAGTGGCGTCCGCAGCAAAGAAACCTCGAAAAGCCCCAATTTTGTTGGATGCTGAGAAGGCTTTTAGTAAGAAGTATTTTACAGAGGATATGCGCAATTTTTGCCACGAAGTGCTCAAGGAAAGAGATTTCAAACCAGAGGAAGTGTTCAAGCATGTGCACTACACTACTCTTGGTTTCTCGGACTACCTTGCTGAGAGGCATCTTTTGCACTGGGCACAAGGCCTTACCCAATACTCGCCCTCACATGTTCGGGAGTTTTATGCCAATCTCCATCCTGAGATTCTCAACCCTAATTCGGCCTGGTTTGGTAAGATTTACATACGTGGCAAATTTCATGATCTGACTCCATCTGTTCTTTGTGCGTTGTTAAAGCTACCTCAGAACGACGAACCTAGTGATGGCTTGGAACTTATGCCTGAGGATCTTAACACTGTGGCCTTTGAAATTTCTAATGAGAAAGTCAAAGAGTTTGGACGAAGCAAGTTCAGTGTTGTTCGTCTCACTTTGAAGTACTATTGCCTCTACCAATTCTGCAGCTCCAATGTTCTCCCTACGAAGAATCAGTCCCAAATTAGTACCAATATGGGTAAACTTCTTCTCTGCATACATCGTCATATGGGACTAATGAATTTTGGCTATTTTCTTTTGAAAGAAATGTTAAGGTACTCCAATGGTCGCATTAAGATTGGTGCTAAACTCCCCTATCCGGCATTGATCACGGAGTTCCTTCTTTCCATTGGTGTCAAAATCAAAGAAAGCAAGATGGTTGCTTTGAAGAACTACAATCCTCCACCGACCCTCTTATTCATGGACAATGATTTCAAGCATGCTCCCCTTTCTGGCCCTGCTTTGGTGAACTCTCTTAAGAGTCGACTCCTTCGTCAGAATGAACGCTTAACTGCATGGAGTCAGGAGGCTATGTTGATCAAAAGGGAGAATATGAAAATTATTTCTTCACTTCCATACTCTTTTGATACTTCTAACGTGCAGGCTGGTGATGTGGATCCTGATGATGAGGAGTGATAATCCATCATGGGGGAGATAATATGGTGTTGGTTGGTGGATGACTGAATTGGTTCTGGTATTTTTAAGCAGTTCTGACTGCTTGGTAACTATTCCTGAAAAACTCTCACTCACTTTTTGATAAACTTGTTTTGGTTAATGTTTTGGTTTGAATGAACTCTATTATGGATTGTATTTTCTGTTTTTATGGATTCTGAACTTTTGAATATTTTTAACTATGCGGGTCTGTAATAGTTAGGTAACTTGGATTACTGCTGAACTATCTTTTGCTATCTGCACTGATGGTCCTTCCTCTGAATGTTTTGATGGATGTTGTTTCTAATGTGTTTAGACTACTTTGTGACATCCTTCTTATTGATCATGTTTTGTTATTGGTTTACACTGTTTACTTGGTCTCTTGTACTCTTTGGACCTAGATAGATTCAACACCCTTAGGTGATGGAATTATCATCTCCACAAGAGTGGGGGAGATTGTTGTTGTACTAACAAAACTCTTGTGCAGATGACACTGTCCGAATAGCAGTTTTGGGTTTGTTGTAACTGCTTCTATGTAACTGCTCTTTGACAGTTTTGCTCTCGCCCGCACAGCAGTCTTTCAATCGATTGTTGATTCTACTTAGATATATATATTCCCTGTGATTAGATCGATTGTATGAATTAGTTGAGTTGTAATTCATTGTTGAGTTTTTACTCTTTGAGAATAGTTTAGTTTCTCTCTCCAAGATTTCATAGAGTTTCTTTCTAGAGAGTTTTAGAGTCTTGATGGTTCGTTCTTCTTCGAATGAGATTCTGTGATCAATCATCAAGATCGTGCTGCACATTGCTTCAATTGGCATTGCCAAATTGAAGAAATCTTTTCTCAATCAAGCTTAGGAGGTTGATCCTTGCGAGGAGCCTCTGAAGGATCGAAAGGAGCAACTCAGTGTGTCTTCTACACCAAAGTTCTGAAATCTGAAGGGTTTGGCAATCAAGAAATCAGATTGGACGGGTTGTCCAGCAATCGGAGTTGTGGGGGAGTCCAGACTACGATTGTTCTACCGGAATTGTCGTCTCGGTAACAGAGTCTGTCTTTTGGTTGTTTTTCAAGTCTTGTTAGGTTTAGAATTTTTGAGTGTTAGTGATAGAACCTGGATTGGCATCCCCCAGACGTAGATCCGTTTGGATCGAACTGGGTCACCAAATTCTTGTGTTCTTGTTTACATTCCGCTGATCACTCTGCACACACATACACATATAATCTGTTTACTCGTAGTTTTAACAGACAGCAAACGACAAGCTCATAGTTCAAGATAGTAAACTGGGACCAACAGTTTTGTATTTTAACTTCCATCATTAATTTTAAGAAGTTGTGATACCACTAAAAAAAAATTCTGGATCCGCTACTTAGCAAGCGTTTCAGTGATTACTCAATTTTTACTTATATTGTTGCTTCCTCAATTTTAAATTCAAACTTTTCAAATAGAAGGAAATAGTATAACAACGCAGTCCCAGGTTGTTTGTGATTCCAAACGTTTCAAGGTTTTTATATTCTTAAGGCTTAAATAGCCTATATATGATATAGCCTTAGTTCTCTTTTCACTTGTTAAATTAGGCAATACTATATACTCTGGTTGTCTTGTGTCTATAACAACTGGTCTGCTGTTTAACAAATAAGTTGAAACAAGTGTGCATGGTCCGGTGCCAGAACATTCTATATGCTTCATTCAAGAAAGGGCAGAGATCATAGAACAGAAAACTCGGTAGCTTGTATATGGAATTTATTCATAAGGTGTCACAACAAATCATCCACATGCATTCATTGTAGAAAGGTAATCATTGGATTGGAAAGAGTATTCTACACAGTACCACAACATAAGGGAAGACAACCCTATATAAAAGCAACAAACTGAACCACTGGCATTGCAAGTCCCGGATTTACTAAAGTTCCTTACTATTTGTTCTATAGATATCAGATGTCATAATTTTGGTGACTTTTACCTGTTCAGAGTTTTAAGATAAATCATCTATGATACATATAATCTTTTATAACTTAGATGTTCTATCATACTGTGTAGGACCAATTTCATCGACATTTATTACTGGAGGCTCAAAGAAAACAATTGAGAGCTGTGATTGAGAATAAGTCCCGTATTCTTCTTGTGCATGCTTCTTCTGGATACAAGTAACATCTGTCTCCTTTCACTATGCCTTGCATCAGTTTCTTACCAGAAATTTGGATTTACAATTTATTTCAATGGCCAACAATCCCTCTTATTGTGTACATTGCCTCTTCTACCTTTTATGTTCCTATGCACTTCAGATTAAATGAAGATATATAAATATTTTTTGGTATTTTGTCAGGATTGATCAGTTATAGTAATAGTATTAAATAAATAGCATTTCGCTCATCCAAAAAAAAATAATTAAATAAATAACATTTCATATCAGGTTGACTGAGAAACTGGTAACTGAGCTTAGTGTTTCTTATGTTTCTTATAAAGTCTAAATCTGAATGTTATAGAATAAAAAACTTTCAATCCAAAGACCCTTTTTTATCCGATGCCTAGCTCTCTCTCCCCGAGAAAGATTCTAAAGGTCGAATAGAAAAATCGTAGTTGTTAATCCTACCAAGTTGACTGTCCAATCTCCAAGTTGATGTATTGGGCGGGATCTTCCTTTCATAACAGAAGGTAGTTGTTGAATTAGATGCTTCCTTGCCCGGCTGATACATTATTTCTCTATGCTAAGTGTTTAAGACCTCTCTATTCTACGTTGTTTAATTTGAGACCACGAGTCCTCTGCTGCATGGGTTGATAGTTCACATGCTGTGGGCACTATAATTATAGTTGGACATTGTGGGTAAGTTTTTTGTTGTCTCGAAAAAATGTCACAGACATAGTTTGAGAGAGATTTTGGATGCTCCAAATGTTATGAATATGATTAAAGATACAAAAGCTGCACAGGAGGTATTACTGGACGTAATGACATAGTCTCTCGCCAACAAGTAAATTATGGCCATTACTCAAGTAGAGGGTAATGAATTTAAGAGTTAGATGTGATCTATTACTCTGTTTCATATGAAAGTAAATTATGGCCATTACTCAAGTATAGTTGGAGCCATTTTTCATTTTTCACTATCTACCTAGTCTCTGCAGTTTCTCCATTTTTCACCAATTGAATATAAAGTCACTCAAATTGATTGATTGTGTATATATGGAGCCATTTTTCTTACAATTTGTACCTGGTGCGATAATCCCTAGTTTTATTGTGCGGGAAATATCCGCTTACTTGCTTGGATCCATAATTTGTTTGTTGAGTGAATCATAGCCTTGTTCAGTTCTGACACTACTATCTAAATCTTCGATGCCAGAATTAAGCCGGTTAAATTTTCAAGGGTTTTATACTGTACTGTTGGAGGCTCCTGGATGATGAATTAATTTCAGCAGCTAGCGCGAGGTATGTTGTGCCTTCAAATTTAATGTTCACAAATGTGGTAATCGTGAAATTGGAGAAATTCATTCTTATGTCTTGTCATTCTAGGATATTCGGGACAAAAGTGGCAGAAGTGCCTCTTGTGGTGGCTACACAATATAATATTCACAACTTAACGTGTGTCGGGTGCTGATTGAATGAACTGGAAGAGGTAACCAAGAATCTCTTAGCATGTCTTTCCTTTCCTTTGCTTATGTCCTTTCTGAGTTTTGTTGCACTTCACCAAAAAGAAATAAATATTGAGTTAAATATTTTACATTTTGATGTCATTATGCTCCTAGTAGTATCTGCTAGCTTGTGTGTTACTGTTTTCTTATGGCATTATTGATTTCTGTTGTCACTTTACTGAACTTTGGGGGAAAAAAATACTCAAATTAAATATTTCACTTAATGATATCAATGTGGTTTTACTACCATCTGGGGTTGTGACATTCTATTCATTGAAATTATTGTATGTCCTTAAATTTCTTGTACAAAACTTTTTTTTTTCATCTTCAAGTGTTTTAACTGATTGTTTTTCTGATCTTATTTTGTGTCGCTAAAATCCTTAGCAAATGAAAGAATACATAGATACTTCAATTATATATACTACAACATAACTTGTTATTAATTGCAAATATTTATCTATGTATTTAAAAGATATTAGGCATCAATTCTAACCGAAAGGTTTTTGTTCATTCTTTTACAATGACTTGGTTTGAAGGCGTTGTGTTATTTGCTAATATGCGCCAATTTTTCATTTGCCAAACCTCAAGAAATTAGGAGTGGAGAAAGTGCACTTTAATCAAGCAGAGAGATTAGTTTTGCGAATAATGTCTTCATATATTTCCCTGGTACTGTAATTTGCCAGAAAATGTTAATATGTAGTACCTCTTCCTTCAGTGTCCGGTAGGTTAAATTCTTCCAAGATCCATTAGATGGCATAGTATATACGATTATCTAATAAAATTGATGTATTGCTAATAATCTTTATACAGGAAGGAACTCAACTGATAGATGGGAACAGCTCAGTTCCTGAAGAAGAGGAGATATACAGTTTGGATGATAGCTATATTGAGAGTTCTGATTATGATGATGATAAGGATATTGACAATTCTGGTGATAAGGATATTGATTTATTGGAAAAACTCGCATATGTGCATGGTAGCTGGCACAACAGAAGACATCGTTTAACCGAAAGAATTATGTTAGAGCGATATCTCAATATTGGAGTTCGTAAGAGAACACCAACTGCAGAAGATAAAACAACAAAATCCAATCCAATTTACTCTACTGCAGCTTTACCACTTCGTGCCCACCACTTGCTCACCGACCAACCATCATTGATATTCGACTTCTTTGACCTGCATCGACTAGCTGGCAAGCTTGAGTATGAATCTGTTAGAAAAACAGGTGGACGATCACTTCACTTTAATTTTCTCTTCATGTCGTAGGGAGTACTATTTATGTTCTCAAGATTTCTTATGGAATAAATGTTGAACTATTTTCTTATGTTTTAAAACTCTAGAGTCTAGATTGTATTTTTTTTATATTACATTTCTCAACATACTACACCTATTCAAGACATAGACCATAGATATAGCCAGTCTATATCTATTTGCCAACATTTCAAACACATACATTTCAATTTTCACCCAAGCAATAATAGTTTACCTGCGCAAGCGACCATGATAGCAAGCATTTTCGTGATTCCTCAATTTTCACTTATATGATTGCTAACTCAATTTAGCGTTACACTTTTCAAATAGAAAACAATATAATAAAGCAGTCCAGACGGTTTTTTTGGGATCCCATACATTTCAAGACTTAGTCTAGAAATTACATTACTTACCAGAGTATATAGTATTGCCGGATTCTTTTAGCTTAAATAGCCTATATATGTGATAACCTTCTGGTTGTCTTTTCACTTGTTAAATTAGGCAATACTATATAGTCGTCTTGTTTATAACAACTGGTCTGCTGCTCAACAAATAAGTTGAAACAAGGGTGCATGGTCCGGCGCCAGAACATGCTATATGCTTCATTCAGGAAAGGGTAGAGATCACATAACAAAAACTCATAGCTTGGGTTAGAGCTGAATTAAGTAGGACTAAAGAAGACAAGCTTATGCTTGAATACATTTATAAAGAATAATTTTATTCATAAAGGATATATTGTGGTCAAGCAAAGAAGACGACTGAATGGAATTCATAATGTGTCACAACATAACATCGACGTGCATTCATGTGGACAACATAGGGGAAGACAACACTATATACAAGGAACAAATTGAACCATTGGCATATGTATGTAGATCCACCAAAAAAACCAAAAGAAAAAAAAAGAAAAAAAAAACCTGCAACAGAGAATATACTTAGCAAGTATCTTGTCGTAAGGTAAAGGAAGCAATATGAGTCCAAAACTTGTTCACGTGGGGAGCAACAATATAGCAAACTCCCATGCATAGTACATCAAGTTTACAAATTTTATCTTGCTATATTATCAAACATGGTTACAAATTCGGGATGAGGACTTAGCCCAAGTGGTTAAGTCCCCGGACTTCCAACGGAAGGTTGGAGGTTCGATTCCCACCGGCCCCCTATCCCTCCCCTTAATTCCCCTTTGTAATTGTGTGGAATGGGCTCCCACCACCCCTTTCCCAGGCCTTCAATGGCTCATCCAAAAAAAAAAACATGGTTACAAATTTCATCTTGCTATATCATCAAATACCACCATGTTCTATGTAAAATTTTCAAAATTATACGCTTTCTACCCATCATTCTTTCTAATTATTCTTGTGGGAACACGATAGCAGACCACTCCACTCCTGCAAGGGTTGAAAAATACTCAACATGCATAACGAGCATTGTTGACCAAAGATCCGAGCATTGTGGTAACTAATTTGAACGGAATGTTAATTTTCTCCGATTTACCACTTTCATGGCCTATATACACATAGAGGTTATGATTTTCCAACTCAAACAAGTTCATCAATTCTCAGGTTTTCTCAAGCCATTCCATGTACGAAAAGTTTGTTCAAATAAACTAAGAATTTACATAATGTGAAATGCAAAGCACACGGCTTTGCAGTATATTTGCAACTATAAATATGAATGTACCTCTCTGTCTAGCGCTTTAAACCAATATTCAAATATTTTCTGCCCATAGATCAGACCATCGTGATGACCTTGATTCACCAAATAATATAAAAAAACAACGGGATCTATCCGAGGAAAAATTTGGGACATGGGTTTTTAACTGTTCCTGGTTTTGGCATGTTTTAACTAATGCAAAGATACTACCTACGGGAGCATATGATAGAGCTTATAATGTCTCAATATTGGCATGTTTTTATGGTAACATTTGCAAGGAAAAATATCATATTCATTGACAAGTATAAAAGAGAAACAAAAACCATCCAAACTACACACATGATGTACTACATCTATGTTTAAATCAGTCTTAAGTTAATATACTAAGGTAATGATCCTAATGACATTTTAACGCACCTGGACCTCAAAATCCAAAACCAAAGTGATTGGTCTTCTGTTCATCTGTTCAATTCCAAATATTTTGACCATTTCTTTAAACGATGACTTAATTTCTTTTTAGGCCGCATTGTAACAAAGCATTTTCCTCACAATCTGGCCCCTGACATGAGATATTTCCAAGGACCCAACCAATTGCGTTCCATATCCCTGATCCAGAAAGACATTTTGGCATGAAGGTTTGATGATTGTTTAGATAAATGCGGACTCGAAACAAAGAATAGATTAGTCAAATGAATACAATAATGAAAATTAAACAGCTCAATAAAAGGTTGTGATGTGCCATTTATTAATTATCAAGAATTTGTGTAGATATTTGGCAAATCATTTAAGGTAGCTGAAGAACAAATCTAGGCGGTATAGGAATTTCCCTTCAACAAATTCCTAAACTCTGGGGCGATCTCATCGATTGCCAACCAGTCCCAACTCCCAAGGACACTCCCAGTTCTCGTCAAAATTATTGTCAAAAACAATGTAACCCAGCATATTATAACAGGAGCTAGCATCATCAACAAAGGTTTCATGTATGACAGCAAACCAAATTGAACTTAGCACAAGAGAAGGAAATGTGAAATAGCACATAATTCTCGAAAGTGCATTGTCTTTTGAATATAATACCTTTCACAAGTTTTCAATATTGGCAGCAGTACAGTATGCTGATCAATGCTGAGATCCAGCTCTAGAATTGTGGGAGAATGCAAGAGTTTGTTCAATAGGCAAACATCAGACCAAACTAATGCATATGACAAAAAAAAATTCAACGAATTCTTTTATGAAGAATAAGGAAATAAACATGCAACAACAGTACCCCATGGCATCACAATTCGTCAGTACAAACCTGAGCAAATGATGTACATCCTGACTAGTTGAAGCCGAGGTTGATTTAAGAAGTTCCTGATTATCATAGCATATAGTTACTTGGCAAAGTACAGATTTGTGTTAAACCTCTGTAGTACAAATTCACGTATGTCCTACTTATAAATTATAATTACTCTATGTTATTTAAACAATAAACATCTAAACTTTCCTTGTACACAGTTTTCCATGCAGAGCAAAGATTAGGAGATAATAGGAAAAAAAGCTAAATATATCCTTTTTGTTTAAAAAAAGCCAAATCTATCCTTTTTTTTATTTTATTACCAAATTTATCATCTACATATGCTAATTATATCCGGAAATATCCTAAATTCACTAATCGTGGAATGCCTGCTGACGTGACAATAAATTAACTTAAACCCTACACGCTGGATCGAATTTGAAGTGTGTCTCAATTAGGGCTGGGGAAAAAATACCGAATATACTGCATACCGCACATACCGTATCGAAAAAATACCGAAAATATCGAAATTTTTTGTATACCATAATTTTCGGTATGGTATCATACCGTACCGTAAGATTTCGGTACGGTAACGGTATAAATTTTTTTGATACCGCGGTATATCGCTACCATACCGAACTTTGGTATATACCACGGTATCGGTATATACCGCGATACCGTTATATACCGTAATATCGGTATGTTGGTATATAGCGAAAGTTCGGTATGCCGGTATATACCCGCAATACCGGTATGTCGGTATGTAGTGAATGTTCGGTATATCGGTATATACCGCGATACGGTATGTCGATATGTACTGAATGTTCGGTATAGCGGTATATACCGAACTTACCGGAATGTCGGCATGGAAACGGTATGAAAATATTTCATACCGAAACTTTCGGTATACCGATCTTCGGTATACCGAAATGTTCGGTACGGCAACGGTATGAAATTTTTCATACCGTAAAGTTCGGTAAGGTATACGGTACGGAGAATTTTTTTCGGTATGATACCATACCGAAAATTATGGTATACCGAAAATTTCGATATCTTTTTTCGATACGGTATGTGCGGTATGCGGTATACTCGGTATTTTTCCCCCGCCCTAATTGAGAGACACTTCAAATCCCATCCAGCGTGTAGAGTTTAAGTTAATTTATTGCCACGTCAGCAGCCATTCCACGATTAGTGAATTTAGGATATTTCCGGATATAAGTATATGTAGAGGATAAAATCAGTAATAAAATAAAAAAAGAATAGATTTGGCTTTTTTTAAACAAAATGGATATATTTGGCCTTTTTTTCGGAGATAATATCCTCAACCAAATGCCAGAATGGGTAGAAATTAGAAAAGCAACATTATAACTATAGTTATACAAATACTAATATTGTCGTATCAGAAATGAATCACAAAAGGAAGGAATGTTGGTAAGTTGGTTTTTATAATGAATGTCATAATTGTAATAAAGAAGAAACAAAACCTAACGTCCTGCACCTGCGAATCTCTTTTTCACCCGCCAACTAAATATCATATCTTTTTTGCCCGAAAAGACAAAACGGACACTCGAAGTGGGATTGGTTCGTGAGTTTTGGGCATGGACCATGCACGAACCAGTATGTTTAAGTCTCGACCACGTTGGACAGGTGGCGGAGTGGCTCATGGCTTTAGAATTGACCCGTGCACGAACCGGCTACGAACCGATTATAAATCTATTACTCCTTATTAATGGTATATATTATTTTAATTATTATTAATATTTATTTGGTTTATAAATGTTTCTGTTTATTATTATTATTATTATTATTTACCTACATTGACAAAGATTTTCAAAAATAACCTACATTTAAATAACCAAAAATGATGATATTAATGGAAATGATAATGGAGATGATCTATAAAAGACTGAGAACTTACCTCTAGTGAATCATTGTTGGAAATTCATCCAACAAAATCTCTCAACTCTCGTCATCCATGACTAAAAGTTCTGGAATTTCAGAAGTGCTTTGCCGAATCCTCTCATTCCCCTGAATCCTCCCATCTTGTTCCTATCGAAGCAGAACCATTCGTTCATGAGGTTCAGGATCCATGTATTGCATTGTTTAATCTAATTGTTGTATTGTTCAATCCAAAGTATGATTTGTTTAATCTGATGCGGAGAGAGTGTTGTGTATGCAATTGCTGAAAAACAACCATTGACTCGAGAACAGTAATAACAACAATTTTAAGTTTTAACAAGGAAAAATGCTCACTTAAAAGCTATAGCCCTCTTGTCGACATGTGATGATTCACATGTTAAAAAATCATCTTTCATTCATCGCACCTCGTTGCTCGTTGTTGTGTGTTGACATTCACCGAATCCTTCCGTTCCTCTGTAACTCACAAAGACGTTCAAAAGTAGCCTACATTTAAAGAACCAATAATAATAATAATAAAACCACACTGGTCCTTTCAACCTTCTTCAAAGGCAAGATGTAACGCCACAAAAATTTTAAAATATTTTTCGGGACGCCACCGCCATATTAATTGTTCGCTTGATCACTTAGCTCAGACATCCAACACGAAGCGAGGTATAAACACATTCTACATCCCAATTAAATAGATGCCAACAAAAGCAGTAAGTTATTCAAGGAATATTACGTGGCATATCCTGGCTACAAGCCCTAAAATAAATTAACAACATGGTCACAAGTCCAAATATAAACATATATCCCAAATAATTAAACACATAGGGATGCAGCCAATCTAGTCCGCTCAACCGTACCCATCATCATGTTCTTTGGCATCCATAAGAAGATCTATAAAACAAATAACAGCAAGGTAGCAAGGTACTCGCAAGAAATAGATATAGAAGGGGAAATGAGGTAACTAAAGAATAATTCTATATAATACTATACTAATTACTAATAATAATAATAAATATTATTAAGATATAAAATAAATACAGAAAATAAACATCACACAGTCTCATTCTAATGTTTCATAAATGACATACACTGCAACCACATGAATGATGAGTGATGAATTATATGCAATGACCTATGGTGTCTATCTAATCAATGCAACACATAGCATGTATAGTGCACGTCCTAGTACCATGACTAACATTCTTCTCTATTAAGTATCAACCTCCACTTAATGGTCGGAAGAGATGCCTATCGTGCCCCTCCGCGAGCACAACAGCTAAATAAAAGTAGACTTACATAGAGTCATCCCCTAGGATCGAACCTACAAATGGCAGGTTTATCCAGAGCATCTCGCTCTCAAAGCTTCAATGCCCAGAATTAAATTCTCGAAAGCATACATTATATTCTCAATCAAAAAATATGCACAGGATAAGTGAATAAATAAATATGACCAGTTCCTGACTCGAAAGCATATGTCTGATATTCATTATCCTCAAAAGAAGACGACACGTAAGGGATATGCCCAATATTATCATATTGACATATAATTCATAATCAATTCGCCTTATTTGTTATCATCAACCTTCAAGCTTCCTTTTTTGATAAGTCTTCCACCTTCCAATGGCTTTATTATGAACCTTACGATTGTTCCCGGAATATCATCATAAGATTTAAAATAATTCCCAAGCACCAACACCATCATCCCATCTCCAACACCAACATCCGCCTTCCAATCCTCCTCCTACATTCTCACAAATCAACCATCCAACAATTCTTTACCAACATAGAATTAGATAATTCTAAAATATTCCAACAAAGCCATTTAGCACTTCACATTTCACCAAATATTCAACCTATTCATAGAACACTTTAAATTAAGAAAATCCCTTCAAATTACACATCTAGAATCCATATGCAATTTAAACTATGGAACTCATCATCATTTAAATAATAAAATGCTTCAACCGATTAGTTAACAAACAAAACTCCCATTTCAAATAATTCCTAGCTATTAAAGAATTCTATCAATTCAACAATTCCAAAATAAAAGGAAGTTTTTATAGAATCCAACGAATTCAACATCTTCAATTATTAAAAAACAAACCCAATTTATTCAAAAGTCATCAACACCACCGACAACTTGAATTTAAGCACACCAATAAGATTCCTTGAGCACATTCAAACAAACCATTCTTTCAAACGAAATATTTGAAAATTACCAATTTAATCTATTAAAAGATTTACCAAGTAATAGATCCCAATTCTTTCTACACTTCACCAACAATCTCCAACAGTTAGATCTTATTGTATATGATCCTAATGACGTACTACATCTATGCCTAAATGAATCTTAAGTTTACATATACTAAGGTAATGATCCTAATGACATTTCAACGCAACTGAATCTCAAAATCCAAAACCAAAGTGATTGGTCTTCTGCTCATTGTTTAATTCCAGGTATTTTGATCATTTCTTTGAACAACGACTTAATTTATTTTTTTTAGGCCGCATTGTAACATAGCATTTTCCTACAACACAATCTGGCCATTCCCTAAAAGGAAATATTTCCAAGGGCCCAACCAATAGTGTTCCATATCCCTGATCCAGAAAGACGCTTTGGCATGAAGGTTTGATGATTGTTTAGATAAACGTAGACTCCCCACAGAGAATAGGCTAGTACAATGAATACTATCATGGAAAGTAAACGGCTCAAATAAAAGATTGTGATGTCATTTATTAGTTATAGCCCCACGTATGGAAAAGATGAATATAGGATAACAATATTTCTAAGTGAAGCTGAGAGTTAATTTCTTCCGAAATCAGAACATACCGAAAGAATTTGCGAAGATATTTACCAATCTTTTAAGGTAGCTGAAGAACAAATCTGGGCTGCATCCTGGGTGCTTATGAAAATAATCTGCGCCTGCATAGGAATGTCCCTTCAACAAATTCCTAAACTCTGGAGCGATCTCATCAACTGCCAACCAATCCCAAGGACTATCCCACTTTTCGTCAAAATCATTGTATCCCAATATATTATAATAGGAGGTAGCATATTCAAGTGCGGTTCATGTATGATAGCAAACAAATTGAACTTATCACAAGAAAAGGAAAAGTGAAATAACACAAAATTCTCAAGTGTGCATTGTCTTTTGAATATAATACCTTTCAAAGCTTTCAATATTGGCAGCAGCATAAATATGCTGATCAACTAGATCCAACTGGGAGAACAGAATCCATGTTGCTGGATCATCTAGAATTGTCGGAGAATGCAAGAGATGAAGAAAAAAATCAACAAATTCTTTTAGCTCTTCAGTGGCCTCTAGAGAAGACCTGAAGCCATCCGGAGGGGGTCCATAAGGAAATAAACAGGCAACAACAGTATTCCAAGGCATCACAATTAATCAGTACAAACCTGAGCACATGAGGTATCTCCTGAGTCCTGACTGGTTGAAGCCGAGGTTGACTTAAGAAGTTCCTGATTATCATAGTATAAAATTACTTGTAAAAGTACAAATTGGTGTTAAAACAGGAAACTTCCATAGTATAAATTCACTTATGTCCTACTTATAATTGAGGTGGGCACGGTTCAAATACTAGAGTTTTTTCAAGTATTTGTTAATCGAATCGAACCGAGCTAATATTCGAAGTTACTAACCAAAATTGAACCGAAAAATTCGGTTAATCGAGAAAAATCATACTATTCGCGGATTACTAGAATCGCATCGAACCGTGCTATCATAAGACAAATTATGTTGTCTGAATAACTGGAATTCCGGTTAACTGGAAGAAAGAAAGGGAAAAAAATCTCCTATTTGCAATTAATATAAACCGAGCAGAGGCTTCTGGAAAGATCCAACAATTATTATTGCTAATATGCAGCTAAATGATGAAAATTTTAAAAATAAGTAAATAAATAATTTTAGAGAATAAATATCAAAAATCAAATTATCATTCACAATCTTCCACAAAATTCCACAAAATGATAACCAAAGTATAGATATACAATTATACCAAATTATCCCAACATAAAAATATAATAGTCTCCAAATGTATAAGGGTTCGTCTCATGTTTCCACAATTTGAGGAAGCTCCCTTAAAATATATGGAGAATAAGAAAAAATAAAACCTCATAAACTGCTCACACCATGTTGATTGATTTTGCTGTGAAGAAATGATAAATCAGCCGAGAACTATTACAGAGTTTGCTGTGAAGAGGAAAACAACAAATTATGACTAGATCTGTAACAGTAGATATGTGAGTATTTATGTAATGGAGGACTTGTGTATCTTCACTGTCCACACATCCATAAACGGAAAAATAATAAAATAGAAGTATCAATGTTGTGTATCCATCTAGCAATTATGAAAGCAAATTACCACCCCTTCGCAGTTACTACCCTAAAGGCTAAAATAGACGATAGGAAAAAAAAATAAAAATTAAAACTTACGGAAAAACAAAAATTAGAGAATAAGGTATAGACCAGAAAACGATGGGCAATTAGAATCACACATTATGAGAACAAAAGATATGCTTACAACAAAAGAACAAGGCATTACGGGAATATGTAAAACCCACAAGAATAACACAATGTATTACAAGAAACATGTGAAAAAATGGGAGCCCAGACCAAAGTCAAAGCAAGAAAGAAGAAAGAAGAAACTGAGACAGCAAGATTTCAGGTTTCAACAGATTTCAACATTTACATTGTAGAGAAGCGAGGGCCGAGGGAGGAGCAGGGTAACGCGTACTGGGGCCGGGCGTAGCTGCCAAAGCCTGGAAGCTTGGACTAGTTGAACAGCGAAGAGCGAGATGGAAGACGGATTGGGGTTTTGAAGGGAAGTGAGCGGCGCTGTCTGGAGTTGGAGGAAATTTGGGGCTTTAGAATTAGGGTTGAGAGTTTTAGCCATTTAACTGCAGACGAAAACAAATTCTCTCAGCAGAGAAGGTATTGTTACCACTTACCAATAAGGAAAAAATAGAGGTACAAAAACTATTTATTAACGGCGTAACAGGCTTTCTTCTTAGCCATGGCATCCTAAAGCACAATTCACAAAAAGACCGGCAAAACATGAACATACTCAGTGGCGATTCCAGGATTTAGAAGTAGGGTGTGCAAACCCCGTCAAAATTTACAATACAATAATCATGTTTATTACAACACTCGTCGATGCACCGACATTTATTGGAAAAAATTGATAACTTAATCTACATCTACATCTATTTCATCTAGTATTTCTTTAGCAATACTCGTCGATGCACCGACATTTATTGGAAAAAATTGATAACTTAATCTACATCTACATCTATTTCATCTAGTATTTCTTTAGCAATACTCTTTAACAGTCAGTGTAAGCAACTTATTGCGACCTCCACCTTCTGCCCATTTTCCAATATTTTTCTTTTGCTAGTTCATTGATTTAAGACACACAGAATGCAAATAACTTTAGGGAGATGATGAACTTTTCCAGAAATTTCAACAAACCTTAGTAAGGATGAAAATTGAAATAAGCTTGGCTAAAAATTTCCATGACTAAGCAGCCAGCAGCACTAACCACATGTCCTAGAGGACCTAGACTAGATATACATCTCCTAAATTTCAATTTCCTGCATCTCAAAAGTGTTGCATGAATACTTCCAATGAGGCGAAATGCCTTGACCAAACCCTCAATACAATTCAAAATGGCCAGCAACCAAAAAAAATAGATAGACAGCACAAATAAGAGTCAATCTTCCTGACCTGGTAGTTTTCATAAAAAATGCGTAAGCACCCTAATCCAATTAAGAATTCCAAATCCATGTGTGTTAAATTCCTTTTTTGTTGTCATATGTACATTCACCTCCTTTTGTACCAATATACTATTTCTACTTTTTCAAAACCAAAAAATCCTTCTGAATATAGTTATAAAAAGTAGGTTAAGAAATACAGAAAATGCAGATACATGTAGGAGCACAGGGTTTCAGCTTATGGGTTTCAAACGAGGAAGGCATAAACAAAATCAATACAGTTGCATAACTCTTTAATAATCAACACAGTTACAATCCCTAACCCTAAGCAATCAATTTTATTACGTATTATTTTTTTTAACTCAACAGACTAAAAACATCAATACCTGATTTACAAGGGCTCGGAAGGTGTAAGGAGAGGCCACGACGGGATGACACTGGTGGATGGAGCAGAGCCGACAAGTCAAGGCAGAAAAGAAAAGGGGGCGTGAGACGGTGAGAGGAGTGGAGAAGAAGAAGGGCGTGTGAGAGGGAGCAGGTCAGCAGGCAAATAGAAATCTGAAAATGGGGGCGTGCGAGCGAGGGAGCAACGGCGAGCGTGAGTCCGTGAGCCTGAGCGGGAGCGGAGAAAAAAGGGAGGGTGAATCGGAGTACAGAGAATGTAAGGATCATATGCGTAGGAGGAGGGAGAGTGTGAGGAAGGGATACATAAAATAATTTTATACTCCTATATTATACAGTACTAGAGTATGTTTGGTTGTTAGCGGATTTAGCAATTCTCTCTCAATCTCTCTCACAATTCTCTCTTACAATTCTTACAATTCTGTCTTCAAATCTGCTATTTGCTGCCGAATCTGCTGACTTCCAAACATCCCCATAGATTTACCCAACAACAGGTAAACATGGAGGAAATTCTCTGAATCTGCTCAGGTTTCAGGCATTTGACATAAGTCGAATGGGCGAGGTGGGAACGGGACCCGACAATAAGGGCTCGCAAATGATATCGCCATTGGGATTATATTCGGCAGCGGCATTGGAGTCAGGCGATGATAGTGTTGGCGGCGACAGGGCTAGGGCAACATGCCAGGCTTCGGAGCACAAATGGGAAACAAAAGGGGATGGGGAACGGCCAACGGCGGAGGAACTCGTAACGGTACAGTGTGATGTGATGGGATGGGGATGATACTTTTAGGTACAGTGTTTAATGTTGAGATAATTAGAGCATGTTTGTTTTACTTTAATTTTTCTCCTTTTGATTTTTGTTTCTCCCAAAAGTCATTTTGAATTTTTTTAGTTGTTTGTTTTGAATTCTTTTTAAAATAAAATGAGAAGCAAAAGTTAAAATTCTATTTTTTTTTCTTTTTATCGGAGTAGGTAGGGGGTTACTTTTTTAAAAGGAGAAGTCATTTTAGTAATAAAAATACAAAAATAAGCATATTTAAAAAGGAAATAAAATTAATTATAAATATCCTTATAATATTTATGTCAATTTTAGTAATTTTAATATATCAAAAGTCCTTTTATGTACAATTTATCCAAACATGTTTCCGTTGAAAAACAACTTTAATAATATCCATCCAAACAATTATTTGAGCTGTTTTTGCTTTTGAATTCTCCTTCTCCCTCATTCTCCTCCTTCTACTGATTTCTCATTTTTTCACAGGCTAAAACAAAAAGGCCCTAGAGATACATTTCTGGTTAAAATAAGGGTAAATTAAGAAGAGGGTGTTTGAAATGGCTTCTAGCAATGTGCTTTTGACTTTTGCTTCTGCCAAAAATACTTTTGGTGGAAAATAAATGTTTGGTTTGGTTTTTCAAAAAAAGCATCGTAAATTGTACAAAGACTTAAATACTCTCATTACTTTTTTTTAGGAACCATTGAAGGCCTGGAAAGGGGTGGTTGGAGCCCATGCCACACAATTACAAAGGGGAATAAAAGGGAGGGATAGGGGGCCGGTGAGGAATCGAACTTCCAACCTTCCGTTGGAAGTCAGGTGACTTAACCACTTGAGCTAAGTCCTCATCCCCAAATACTCTCATTACTTAATATAAATTATATTTATCCAAAAGCACTTCGTAAATTGTGCAAAGACTTAAATACCCTCATTACTTAATATAAATTATACTATAAATATATCTTATTATCATATTAAGTAGCATGTCCTTTTTGGCAATTTAGACATTTAAAAACCACTTTTCACTTTTACACATCCAAACACATTTTTGAAAAAAAGTTGTTTTTCAAACATTCCATCCAAACACAAAAGTTACTTGCTTCTGCTTTTGGCTTTCACGTCTGCTTCTACTTTTGGCTTCTGCTTTTTTCAAAAGACAATCCAAACGAGCCTGAATTCATGTGTTTTAATTTTTAATTAATTTATTTATGTGTAATGTGATGGTTATGTGTTTGAATTTATTAATGGTAGCGAGTTTAAAATTTTAATATATTTACTAGAATTTTGACCCGCGCTTTGCGGGTGGTGTTTTTTCTTCTTTTTTTCCAAATAAAATCAAGTATTTGTGGTTTTATTATTATTTGTGCATAAAGTTTGTTTTACTTTAAATTTATAACATAGGCATAGGAAACCATAAGAATCTGTATCAATTTGATCATAAAACATACGACAAAATAAATAATCAGTTCATTACCTCGACATAATCAACATCAATTTTTATAGAAATATCTTGATTCACCAATTTCAATAAACCAAGATATTCTAAACCATGAGTACGAATCTCCGCAATTTCAATAAGACAGTAGGAGGGATTGATTCAATTAATTATTATACAAACTATTTTTTAGAAGACCTAAAGAATATTATATTTTAATAGAGTTGAGTATGAATATTTCATCATGAATAAAAATTTACAATAAAGAAAGCATTCATAATTAAACCTCAGCCCTATAGCAATTATTAGATTCGAATAAAGTTGAGCATCTATGTTTCTCCATGATTATAATAAAGAATCACTGATATCAGATCTCAGCCCTAATTTCAAAACCAAATGTAAGATTCAAAGACATGTGTGCATACTTGTTTCATTGAGGAATCGGAATACATAAGAAGATGTCATGAAGCATGAATATTAAAACGTGGATTATAATTCACAATATCATCTTATAAATTATAAGCTAATCAACGGGGAAGAAGGTTAAAAGATAATGTGTAAGAGTAAATCCTTAGGCAGTAAGAGATAATTGTTCACAACAAATAGAATTAGAAACCAAGAGAGGGCAACGGGCAGGGTAGACAAGTGGAAATCGAGTCACAGTCGGGCCAGAAAGAAGGTCATGGTTCGTTGAAGGCAATTGGGATTGAATTACCTCTGGAATTAAGAGCAATTGAAGCAGCACTCACTTCGGTGTTGGAAGGGAGAAATAGGAAGAATATAAAGGGTCGGAAGAGGGGTCGGAAGGCAGGGGAGAAAATCAAAAGGGGAAAAGGGGAAGGGAGCGTTAATGAAGAGGAATGGTGGGGAGGGTTTTGAGGAGCTGCAGTTCTCTACCATGTGATTGAAAGACGGAATAAAGGTGGTTGATATCTCGGAGGCAGAGGCTACTTTGGAGTTAGCAGATAAATTGGGTCTCGGTTGTTTGGTAAAGAGGGAGTTAGCAATGGACAGAGTGATGGCCGAGATGGCGAAGGAACAATAGGCAGTAGGTTAGTGGAGGGTAGGGTGTTCGGGTTGAGATTGGGTAGTTGCTATGAGATTGATCACATGTAATTTGAGGGGTTTCAATTGGGGGGGGGGGGGGTGTCAGGCGCAGAGATGTGGGGAGATTATGTAAAAAGCACCGGCCTTCAGTGTTATGTGTTCAAGAAACTAAGATGGAGGTGATTAGAGATGGGCTGGTCCATAGGATTTGGGGATCGAGAGGGTGTGAGTATAGTTTCCAACCTGCTATAGGCAACGCAGGAGGATTAATGGTGGTATGGGATGTGAATTGTGGGACTTTCAGGGTGATCGAGAAAGATTATAACTATATCTGGGTTAAAGGAAAAATTGGAGGGATTTCGATCGAGCTAAACATTTTCTGTATTCATGCCCCGAATGACAGGAGAGCTAGGGCAGAGTTTTGGGGAGTGTTGTTGTCAAAGTGCTTAATAGATAATGGGGAGCTTTGGTGTTTTGCAGGGGACTTCAATGCAGTGTGTGGAGAGAAAGAGAGGATTGGTGATAGCTTTGATTTCTGGTCGATTCGAGATTTCAAGTAATTTATAGATCAAGCGAGCTTGATAGACTTGCCGATGGGAGGTGGGCTTTTTACATGGGTTGGGAGAGGGGGCAGAGCGTGGAGTAAATTAGATAGGTTTTTGTTATCACCAGGGTGGTTGAATTTGGCGGGGGGGATGTGATCTAGAAGAGATAGGAATCCGTGCAATCTGATCATTATCCAGTTGAATTGGAAGTTGGAGAGAAGGAGTGGGGTCCTAAGCCGTTTCGATTTTTCAACTATTGGTTGGAGGATAAAGGGTTCATTGATATAGTTAGGAAGAAGTGGATTGAGGATCAGATGAACAGTTGGGGGTGGGGGGGGGGGGGATTACTTGGTAAGCTTAGATCATTTAAAGAGCAGAATTAGGAAATGGGGTATGCGGCATCCGCCTTAGATAATAAAATTAAGCAGATGGGGGAGGAAATTGAGGAGCTTGAAGGGAAGTTGCAGGGTGGTCAGGATGTGGAAGAGGCTAGGGCTGATTGGTTGAGAAAAAAAAAATACTCTACAAGGATTATTGTTGGCGGAAGAACGGAGATGGTTTCAATAGTCGAGAATACAGTGGTTAAAGAAGGGGGATTTGAATACAAGATTTTTTCATATAGCAACGGCATTACATAGGCGAAGGAGTCATATAGGCATGATCAAGTTTGAGGGGGTAGTGATTGAAGAGCCGAAGGAAATAAAGCATAAAGCATTCTTTTTTTTCAAGGATATGTTTACTAGGAAAATGGAAGTAATTTTCAACATTGAAAATGTTGGGCTATCCAGCGTTGGTGAACATGATAAAGAGTGGTTAGTCAGGGGATTTTCAGAGGAAGAAGTCCGAGCGGCCGTTTGGAGTTGCGATGATAATAGGGCCCCGGGACCCGATGGTTTCAACATTGGGTTCTTTAAGAAATTCTGGAAAGAAATAAAAGGTGACCTGCTCGACATATTTAGGAGGATGGAGATGGAGGGTACACTTCCTAAAGAGATTGATAAATCGTTTATATCTTTAATTTCGAAAGTCGAAAATCCTTTGGAATTGGGGGAGTATAGGCCGATTTCGTTAGTGGGTAGTACTTACAAAATAGTGGCAAAGGTGTTGGCGAGGAGATTGAATGAAGTTCTGGGCAATTTGATTGGTACCTCTCAGATGGCTTTTGTCGAAGGGAGACCAATTATGGACGGGGTCTTAATTGCTACGGAATTGATTCATTCAACTAAAGCTTCAGGGAAGGCAGGGTTTGTTATAAAGTTAGATTTTGCAAAGGCCTATGATAGCGTTTCATGGAATGCACTGTTAAGAGTGTTACAAGTGATGAATTTTGATTCAAAATGGATTGGGTGGATCAAGGAGTGCATCTCTATTGCCTCAGCAGCAGTGTTGATTAATGGGTCTCCTACTCGTTTTTTCAAGATGGAAAAGGGACTTCGACAAGGAGATCCTATCTCTCCTTATTTGTTTGTAATGGTTGCAGAGATATTAAATGGACTGTTGAAGAGAGCTCCAGAATTAGGTCTATTTAGAGGACTGGATGCAGGGGGTGGAGGTCCGATTGTCTCCCATTTACAATACGCTGATGATACGATATTGTTTTGTGAAGGAGAGTTGGACCAGGTTTTACTAATAAAAAGAATTCTCACGTGCCTTGCTCTTACCACGGGTCTGAGGATAAATTATGGAAAGTACAGCTTAATAGGGATCAACAGTTCACAGGCCACGGTGGTGGAAGCGGCTGAGTTTTTTGGATGCTGTGTGGGAGACAGGCCATTGAAATATCTTGGTGTGCCTATTGGTGGTCGGATTAATGGGGCTGAAATATGGAAACCAGTGTTGGACAAGGTTGAAAAGCGTCTGACAGGGTGGAAAAGGCGTATGTTATCACAAGCAGGGAGGCTTTGTCTGATCTAGTCGGTAGTTAGTAGCTTACCGACCTAATTTCTTTCAATCTATAAGGTGTCGAGAATGGTAGCAGAAAGACTTGAACTCCTGAAAAGAAATTTTTTTTTTGGAATGAGTGGGAAGGGAGGAGGAGGATCCACACAGCTTGTTGGGAATCTATTTGTTCACATAAGCAGGACGGGGGGGGGGGGGGGGGGGTTAAATATTTGGCAAATACAGTGCTACAATGAGGCTTTACTAATGAAGTGGAGGTGGGGGTTTGGGAGGGTAAATGGGCTATGGAAAGAAATCATCGATGCAAAATATTATGGTAAGAGTTCTCCTTTGATCCCGGCGGTGAAGTCTGATAGGTCTGTCTGGGGGAGAATCTGCAGTGCATGGGAGAGTTCGGGGTCGGTGGGGCAGGATAATAAATTTTCCATACAAGTAGGTGATGGCAGTCGCACGAAATTTTGGCTCGACAAATGGGTGGAGGGAGGCCTGACTTTGAAGGATTTATTTCCCAGAATCTATGCCCTTGCATTGAATAAAGATGGGGCGATCATGGATTTCGGGAATTGAAGTGGGTTAGAGTGGGAATGGAAAGTCGATCTGAGACGGTCGTTGTTTGAGTGGGAGTTAGAAGTATGAAATGGTATGTTGCAAGTTCTGAGAGGTCAGGTTATGAATCATTTTATGGTCGATAGAACTTGCTGGTTAAAAGAAGGGAACGTGTGCTTTACAATTAGAACATGCTACGTAAAGAGCGTGAAGCAGATAAAGTGCCCAATGAAAGCAAAACTACTAGTGTGGAAAGCGGTAATATGCGCATTGCCTGTTCGTGACGTCTGGGTAAGGAGAGGCTGCTCTCAGGTAACAAACATACTTTGTCCATGTTGTGGTAGAGAGATTGAGACAGATCATCTTCTGTGCAAGTGTGAAATAGTATGTTCATTATGGTATAAAGGAATATCGTATTTTGGAGTAGTAGGGGTGGTGCCTGGTAAGATCGGGTTATTAATGGAATGGTGGGTTGATGTAAATCCAAGTCGTGGATGCAGGGAAGCTTGGTGTATGGTGGGAGTTGCAATTTGTGTGGACGGTGTGGAAGATGAGAAACGAGACTGTATTTAAGGGCCAACCTTTTGATTTGAAATTGACAGAAGAGGTAATAAGGTGGAGGGTTGGAAGTTGGTGGCAAACGGTGAGTGGAGGATTCCATGTTAACACGACCTGTCTTGATTCAAGTTTTCCAGGGAGTCTAATTCAATCAACCAGAAGACGTTCAAAAGAACAACGTCGAGGCTTAGTTTGGGAACGGCCTAGAAAGGGATGGTGGAAAATTAACACGGATGGTTCATCCATGGGAACTCCGGTCCGGCGGGCATTGGAGGAGTGATCAGAGATGAGAATGGTGAGATGATTTTTATAGTATCTGATTCAATTGGAACAGTGGACTCGAACGAGGCAGAAGTAAGTGCTATAAGTAGAGTCTGCTTGGCGTTGATAAGAGATCAAGGTTTTCCACATCCTCAATTAATTTTCGAGAGCAACTCGCAAAACTTGGTAGGCTGGTTGAGAGAGCCAGAAAGGGCTCCTTTGAGATTTCAGAAGCAGTTGGTCCAGGTGTTGGCAATCCTTGGATGCTGTGGAGTAGTGAGGGTGCAGCATATACTGAGGGAACATAATGAACTTGCCGATATTGGGCTAGGCGAGGAGCAGCATGTGAAAGCCGAGTTGAAGACTGGAAATAAAATATGTGTTTTTAAGAGTGGAAGAGCGCCCGGAAGAGATATGAGGGGCTGCTTGTTTTCGGCCTTCAGGAAATGCTTTGTCGTTTGCAGTTATTTTAAACAGAATTGGCATATCCTGATTGTATGACTTTGGATTGTAAGTTTGTTTGTTGAAATGAATTAATGAAACTCATTCACAAAAAAAAAAAAAAAAAACAAAAACAAAAAAAACATGTGCTAAAAGACTAAAAATGCATAATCTCAAATATTAAAAAAAAAAGCATTAGCTATTACAAAGGTTTATGAGTTAATATGTTACTATAAATTACTCTTTTTCAACCATTGCATGGAGATATAGATAATCTGTTGCATTTGAATGAATAGCTTAAAATGATTTTTCAAGTTTTTGCTATAAAAAATTATATATACAAAATTTAATTTTTTCCTCAAAAGGTTCCAGATTATTTTTTTTTAAAAAAAAGAAAGAACAAAGCTAAAAAATAAAACGAAAATGGAATGGAAGGATTTTTACGAACACATTATATACTCTCTAATTTCTTATACAAAATTCACACATTAAGCAACCTAAATGTAAAAAGATATCAAATTCATTGCCATTTGCATCGAGAGTTCCCTTACAAATCAAAACAAAATTGGAACGAAAACCAAAGCGCTTAAACCCCATTCAAGAATTCTTAAATCTTATGCAAAAATATAAAATTCTTGATCATTTGTATCATAAAAGGAGAGAATTCAAATAGGAATAGAATGATAGGAGAGAATTGATTCAATAGTGTCATTACATCAATATTGTATTATAAAATTGCTAAAATCACCTGAAATGACTACAATCACACTGAATGAGATATGAACAATCAAATTCAAATAGGAACAAGGGGTTGGGGACTTACCCTAGTGGTCAAGTCCCTCGTCTCCCAACCATAGGTTGGGGGTTCGGTCCCCATCCGGCCCATTATCCCTCCCCTTTATCCCCCTTTTGTAATTTGTGTGGTTTGGGCTCCCACACACCTTTGCTGACATATGAGCGTCGCTGTTTACCAAAAAAAAAATTCAATAGGAACAAAATGATAGAAGAGAATTGATTCTATAGTATCATTATATCAATATTGTAATATAAAAACTAGTTATGTGGATGTTGTTAGGGATATTTCTAGTATTGTGAAGATGTTCGTGATATTTGTAGTTGTTGCAACATTATGCCAACAACGCCTATTATTCTTCTCTGGAAAAGCACAAGATAGTACAATGACGTGACATTTCCCCTAGCAGTCCTTAGAGGGTTTTAGATGGGCCTTAAACCCCATATAAATACATTTCTTCATCCCAGGGAGGTTTAAGCATCTTTGAGCCGCAATCACAGTGAGTTTTACAGAGCATTTTGCAGAATTCCAAAGCTGTGATTATGGCATTCAGGAGCTGCTAATCAAATCCCCTGCATTTCGTTGTTGTCAGAAGACACCAACAACCATCCTACTACTGGTATAGCTTTAGTTGTTGTATCTTCTTCATTTCTATGGGATTTTGGGATTGTGTTTAGTAATTTCTGGGTTTATCCTTTGTAAACACAATCTGGGTATTTTGTAGGTGTTTTAGCACCATTGAGCTTATCTTGTTTTGAGTAGCTAGATTCCACAAACACCACCTTAGCACCTGCTGGTGAATTGAGTGCATTTGGGTAGATAATTAAAGCTCCCATGTGTTCTTCTAGTCTATTTGGGTAGATAGGAGGGTTCACTAGAATGTAAGGGTGTGTAGGGTGTGATTGACTCTTGTTCAATTTGTTTGGTGGAGATTTAGTGAAATCTTGGCTTGGAGCCCCCGGATGTAGATCGGTTTGATCGAACCGGGTAACCAAACTCTTTGTGTTCTTATTTTATTCCGCACTCTGTTTGTGTCTGCCTCTGGTTGTGGTTTGCAGGTTGTTAAGACATCACTCAAACAACGCTACAGGATTTTTAAATATTAGCTTGGGCCTGTCAATTGGTATCAGAGCGGGCTCTAATGTTTAACTGAGTCCGGTCTAAAATGAATAGAGAAGGTGGCTCTGTTTCGCGACCTCTCTGTTTGATGGTTCGAATTATCCATTCTGGAAGAATCGGATGAGGATATTTCTTGAGCATACTGGTGTAGATGTCTGGAATGCTGTTCTAACACCTTGGGAACAACCTATGAAAGAGGTCTGCACGCCTGCTACTGAAACCTCTGCTGCGATTACCACTTTTGTTCCTGCTTCTCAAGAAGAAATGTCTGCTGCTCAGAAGAGCAAGGAACAAGGGAACAAAACTGCCTTAAACTGTTTGTTCAATTCTGTGGATGAGTCACAATATCATATTATCTCAAACTGTGAGACAGCTCATGAAGCCTGGACTGCCTTGGAAGCAGCTTATGAAGGATCCTCTGATGTGCAAGCCCTGAAACTTCAGAGAATTGAGTCTGCCTTTGATAGCATTCGGATGCAAGAGGATGAGAATATTGCTGCTTATCATGCTCGGTTCAATAAATTGGTCAATGAGGCCCAGTCTTTTGGTTTGAAGTATGACAATGCAAAGCTGGTTCGAAAGATGCTGAGAACGGTCACTCGGAAGTATCAATCGAAGGTGTCTACTCTAGAAGAACTTGAGAAGACCAAGACCTTTACTCTTGAAGCATTGGTTGGTTCACTTCAAACATTTGAGATGAACTACTTGGAAGAAGAGCCTACTCGCAATCTAGCCTTTAAAGTTGAGAACGAGATTCAATGCGTTGACAATGAAGAAAAGGCTTACTTGACCAAGAAGTTGGCAAGGATGTTACAGGATAGGAGTAGCCAAGAAGCTGAATTACAAGAGAGATGACAAAAGTCGTTATCAGCCGCGGTGTTTCATCATCCCGTGAACAACCTTCCAGAATAAATCAGATGGTTCCTATGATAAGAGGAAGAGTTATAAGAAGCTGGATCTACCCGATACTTTCAAGAACTTAAAGTGTTTATGATTGTGAAAGGCGTTGGCCAAAAGGCATCTGAGTGTCCCACTGCGAAGAGAAGAGTTGGAAAAGCTCTTTAGGCTACCTTAAGTGATGATGAGATCAGTTCAACTTCCAAGGAGGAGGAAGATGACAGTGAAGGAGAGTGGATGATAGCTTTTACTGTGAAAGATGTTGTTCTAACAACCAAGACACTCTGTCCAGACATCTGTCTGATACAGAGTCTCATGAATCCGACAGTGAAGCTAGCCTATTATGATCCCGATGAAGTTCTTGCTGCTATGAGATGGTGAAAGAGGATCATGCATGTGCAGTTGCAGAGAATTACGAAGCTGCTCGATCAGAAGGGTGATTTATTGATCCTCATTGATGAGAAGGATGCTGAAATCTTAGTACTCAAGCAATCCTTGGCTACTGTGTCCACTGAGAAGGATACCCTATTTGAGGAGAATGCTGCCTCTACTTGCCAAAACCCAAAGACTAGAATAACATGGGTTAAAGGGCAAAAACAAGCTGATGAGATTATCACCCAAGGGAAATCACCATCCAATAGAGAAGGAATTGGCTACAGGCGCAATAATCAATCAAATAAGAAGTCTGCACACCTACTTTTGTGCGTGCAGGTACCCTTGAATCCAGTACTTCCAAAGAACCTGAGAGAGTTGATCATACAGAGTCCCCTAAGAAGAACAAAGACTGCACTTATTGTAAACTCCAAGGTCATCCTGTCCAACTCTGTCAAAAACTCACCAAAGATCTTCTTGGTGGTCGACCAGTTGTCTGGCCATCACTGGAACTACAGAAACAGGTCAAACTTACCATGATGTGGATTCCCAAATCCAAGATTGTACCTAAATGTGCTTGGTGGTACTCTCTGCTCAGAAAGGACCTAATGATGGTAAGTGGTATATTGACAGTGGTTGCTCTCGTCATATGACTGGTAAGAAAGATTTTCTTATTGATTATGTGGAATTGACTGTGGAGAAGTACTATATGGAAATGGAGCTTGTAGCAAGATTTGTGATTATGGGAAGCAAAAGGTGCAACATGGGTTTTCTAACTACTGTCTACTATGTTGCTGACTTATCTACAAATCTTATTTCCATAAGTCAACTTTGTGATGAAAAGTTCTTTGTTGGTTTCACTGATGAAGATTGTATGGTCATTGATCCTGCCTATAATTGTGTTATTTAAAGGAGTACGTTCCTCTAACAATGCTATGTCCTAAAGTCTGCCGTGGAATCAGCTCTTTTGTCACAGGTTGAAACTGCCATGCTATGGCATCAAGATGTGGGCACATGAACTACAAATCCCTTATTCAACTCAGTAAGTCTGGCGTTGTTCGTGGGTTGCCCAAACTACGGAGCAAAGATAAGACAGTTTGTGGTGCTTGTGCTAAGGGTAAACAAATCCACTCCTCTCACAAAGTAGTGGATACTATTCAGACTACAAGGTGTCTTGAATTGTTGCACATGGACTTGATGGGACCAAGTGAAGTTCTAAGCCTTGGTGGTAAGAGGTATATTTGTATGCGTTGATGATTTTTCACGTTATACTTGGGTTGACTTCTTGAAGTCCAAAGACGAGGCTGTTTCAGTTTTTTTCTAAGCTATCCTTAAGGATCATGGCAGAGAAGGATCTCAAGATAGGACGTATTCGATCTGATCATGGGAAAGAATTTGAGAATCAGTTGTTTGCACAACTCTGCAACAACCTTGGTATTGCTCATGGAGTATTCAGCTCCTCATACCCCACAACAGAATGGTGTGGTTGAGAGAAAGAATCGTACTCTACAAGAGATGGCTCGTTCTCTGCTCCATGATAGCAATCTAGGAAAGCGTTTTTGGGCTGAAGCTGTTAATATCTCTTGCTACATCATTAACCGTGTGTACGTACGCCCTCAGACTACCACTACTCCTTATGAAATCTGGAGAGGAAAGACTCCAAATATTTCTCATCTTCATGTCTTTGGGAGTGTATTGCTATGTTTTGAAGGATTGAACTAACATCAGAAAGTTTGATTCCAAATCCGATGAAGCTATTTTCTTGGGATATTCAGTGGATTCAAGAGAGCCTACCGTGTCTATTTGAAGAGGACTTCAAAGGTTATTGAAACAATCAATGTTGTTTTTTATAATGCTAATCCCTCTGCAGGCTCTGTTTCTTCTCGTAATGATGATGATTGATCCTATTCGGATTATTCCTCCTGTCTCTTCTAGTAATACTCCTGAAGTGGTTCCTCCCTTGGATCTTATTGAAGTGTATGATTCTTAAGAAGTTGATCCGGTTGTTGACACAACGGCTGAACAACCGTCTGCTCCTGATTCTCCTAAAAGGAGAGGTCCAAAGCGTTGTCCACGAGCACCTAAGTATCATTCTAAAGATGATATTATTGGTGATCCCTCTGGACCTAGACAAACTCGAGGTCATCAGCTCAACATTTCTGAATTGGCAAATATGTGCTTTCATGTTATGAGTTGTTTTGTTTCATCTATTGAGCCTAAGAATGCTAATGAAGCTTTACAAATGCAGGATGAAGTTGCTTCAATTCAAACGCAACGATGTTTGGGAGTTGATGGAACAACCAACAGGAGTCAATGTCATTGGTACTAAATGGGTTTTTCGGAACAAGACTGATGAGCATGGAACGATCATTCACAACAAAGCTCGTCTAGTCGCCCCCAAGGATTTACACAGATTGAAGGTCTGGACTATGATGAGACATTTGCCCCTTGTTACTTCGTATCGAGGCTGTCAGGTTACTTCTTGCTATCTCTTGCTCTCTTGGCTTTAAATTGTATCAAATGGACATCAAAACTGCCTTTTTGAATGGGTATATCAAGGAAGACATCTATGTGTCTCAGCCTATTGGATTTGAATGTCCTGATTATCCTGATCATGTGTATAAGGTCAAGCGTGCTCTTTATGGCCTTAAGCAGGCTCCTCGTGCCTGGTATGAACGGTTGTCCACATATCTTCTGGACAAAGGCTATGTTCGTGGCAATGTTGATAAGACGTTGTTTGTACAACGTACTGACAACCATTTGTTAGTTGCACAAATTTATGTTGATAATATTGTTTTTTTTGGCTCGACCTTCAGATGCTCTTCAAAATGATGCTTTTGTCCACTCTATGCAGACTGAATTCGAGATGAGCATGATTGGGATAGCTCACCTTTTTCCTAGGATTGTAGATTAAGAAACCTCTGATGGGATTTTCCTTAATCAAGAGAAGTATGTTGGCACCATGCTTCAGAAATTCAAAAATGGAGGATTGCAAAGTTGCTCGATCT